>LR738712.1:851301525-851460692 GCA_902687465.1 Secale cereale
CCCCGGCTGTCCTTCGGGCGCAAGGTAGGTTTCGGAACGCTGATTTTTTATATGTTTTTTCTGGATTTTTCCTAGACAGTTCTCGTAACGTGAAAACCTGAAATACAAAAACAGCCGAAAACAGAAACTGGCACCGGGGTGCACTGGATTAGTAGGTTAGTCCAAATATGATCAAAAGTGTATGGAAGTGTATGAATATCATAGCAATATCACCCAAAAGTGGCATGGAGCAAGCAGAAATTATAGATACGTTTTGGACGTATCAACATCCCCAAGCTTAATTCATGCTCGTCCTCGAGTAGGTAAATGATAACAAGAATAATTTCTGTGGTGACATGCTATTAACCATATAGGACTTATTCATAGTCATATGACAAAAGCTTACTGAGACAATGATTCTATAGTAATTAAGTTGCCTCATGAGAAAATCACAAATGACTGAAAGTTTTACAACATGACATTGAAGCATCAAAAAGATTTGCAATGAACATGATGTGCAAATATGATAAAGTGATATCTAGCTTGCCCCCTTTAGTGATGCAAAACATAAATGCAAGGGCACCTTCAACGTTTAAGTTATGACTAGATACAATGATTTCAAAATAAACGATATCACAATCATGCAAAAGACAATGCTACTTTGGGACAATGCACATTACACTCAGAATGACAATCATGCTCTCAGTAGTTGGTGCTTGAAGAAAGAAGGTGGAGACTCAACATAAAAGTAAAAGAATAGTTATGTGCTAGAGCTTTTTATTTTGAAAACATGGAAGCAATTTTGTCAACGGTAGTAGTACTTCATATGTGTCATGCATAAGACATCTTATAAGTTGCAAGCCTCATGCATCGAATACCAATAGTGCTCGCACCTTGTCCTAATTAGCTCGGATTTCCATGGGTTATCATTGCATTACATATGTTTCAACCAAGTGTCACAAAGGGGTACCTCTATGCCACCTGTACAAAGGTCCAAGGAGATAAATCGCATTTGATTTCTCGTTTTTGATAGATCTCAACTTGAGGACATCCATACCGGGACAACATAGAAAATAGATGATGGACTCCTCTTAAATGCATAAGCATATTCTCATAAGAGATTGAGGATTAATGTCCAAGCTAAAACTTCCACCATGATACATGGCTTTGGTTGGCGGCCCAATGTTCTTCTCTAACAATATGCATACTCATTCAACCGATGGCAAATCACCCTTACTTCAGACAAGACAAACATGCATAGCAACTCACATGATATTCAACAAAAGTGTGACAGTTGATGGCGTCCCCAGAAACATGGTTACCGCTAAGCAAGCAACTTATAAGAAATAAGATACATAGGCAACATATTCTTTACCACAATAGTTTTTAAGCTATTTTCCCATGAGCTATGTATTGCAAAGTTAGTCTGCTTAGTACAGGTGGAGGTTAGCAAAAGACTGGGAGCGACCAACTAAGAGAGCAATGACGGTCATAATCATGCAGAGCGACAAAGCAATATTGAATCAGGCATGGTAGTTATATTGCTACTCAGAAATAAAAGATCATCAAGGCTTGACAGACTTTCTTTACAGTCTTAAATATGCGTGAGCATACGACAAGTCAATCAAAATAAATTCTCGAAGGAAGATATTACTAAACCATACCACATCATAGGCAAACAAATCAAGTTGGTACTCCAATAACACATTGGGAATCCCCCAGCTATTTGAGACTGACCATAAGAAAACCTGAACTACTAAGCACCATTATGCACGTAGCATCTTTATCATAGACATATTAACCAATGCAACGGAAGCAAACTCTCTTAATAAGGTGAGCATGATAATTAAAGAGAGATCAAGCAACCAACTAAACAAAAGCTCTTTGAAAAGATAAGCATGAATACTAAGAGCAGAGCATGATAGTAGCTATTAAAAGACAAAGAACACACACAGCAAAGATAGACATGAAAATTCTATGTTATGTTCTAGGTAGAAGTGGAGCGTGTTTCTCTCCCACATAAAGGAATGCTGAGTCCTGACTCGTTATGAAAAACTAAAAAGAAAACTAAAAGCAAGATGCTCCAAGCATAGCACATAACACATGAAGTGATAAAAATATAGCGAAACGAAAGACGAACTGATAATGTTGATGGAGAAGGGGATGCACGGGGGCATCCCCAAGCTTAGACGCTTGAGTCTCCTTGAATATTTCTTGGGGGTGCACGGGGGCATCCCCAAGCTTGAGCGCTTGACACTCCTGAATCTTTTTATCATCTTCCCTCGCACACTTGAAAACTCCCTTCATACATAACTCATCATAATCTGATTAGCGAGGTTAGTACCCTTAATAAAATAATTATACCTTGCTGGAAATAAGGATATTCTTGAAGTTCTACTGTTTCTCAAGATTGCAAAAAGGTTTTTGAAAAGAAAAAGCAAGCTCTTAATTTGCACAATGAAGGAAAGGCAAAACAGGACAGAATCTGTGAAAAACAGAACAGCAGGTAGTAATTGATTTGTCCGGGGCACTTCTGCAATTCAAATAAAAAAACTCAGAACAGAGGCACGAAAGAAAATTATATAGAGAACGCTGTCGAAAATATTCAGACCAAAAAGATGATCTGGTGATTTTATACGAATTTTTCTATCCAAGGACAGAATCTGTTTCCTGGACAGCACCTCACAACTTTTGAACTTTCTAGCAATCAGAGGCTATACTTGGCACAAATATGAAAAGCAAAGATACAATGATGATGCTACAGCAGTAAACAACATCAAGACACAACAAAAGCAAAAAATTTATTCATGTGGGCTGCCTCCCAAAAGCGCTTTCTTTTATGCCTTTAAGCTAGGCATAATGCATATAGATCAACTTTTATCAAGAGTAAAAGAATAGCTAGCCCGTACAACGGACTCAAAAGGTAACTTGATCTTCTTTTGGGGGAAGTGTTCCATCCTTTTCTTGAGAGGAAACTGAAATTTTATATTACCCTCTTTCATGTCAATGATAGCACCAACGGTGCGTAAAAAGGGACGTCCCAAAATAATTGGACATGAAGGATCACATTCAATATCCATAATAGTAAAATCAACTGGAACATAATTATCATTGACAACGATAAGAACATCTTCGATCCTCCCCAAAGGTTTCTTTATGGAAGAATCAACGAGACGAACACCAAAAGAACAAGAATCATAAGGTTTCAATTTAAGCATATCATATATTCTTTTGGGCATGACAGAGGTACTAGCTCCAACATCACATAATGCATAGCAAGAGAAGTCATTCAATTTAATTTTTATCATAGGATCCCAACCATCTTCTAGCTTTCTAGGTATGGAGGCTTCTACTCTAAGTTTCTCCTCCCTAGCTTTGATAAGAGCGTTAGTGATATGTTCTGTGAAGGCAAGGTTAAGCGTGCTAGTGCGGGGGTCTCTAGACATCTTGTGAAGGAAATCAATAACTTCGGTAAGAGTGCAATTATCAAAATCAAGGTGATGAGCATCAAGTAAAGTGGTAGTAGTGTCCTTTAGGTTCACTTGTTTGGTAGTTTCTATAGTCATAGCATCACCATTAATAGGTCCATTGGGACCAGGAGTACATGGGTGCTAAGAGTTTGGATATCCTCAACAACTTGGATAGTAGCAACAGTGTGGTGGGTAGGAAGGCTCTTAATTCTATCTCCTTCCTCCCTTTCTCTAGCCCATCTTTCTTTAAGTTTAGCCATCATCCTAATATTTTCATTAATTTGCACTTGAATAGCATTAATAGGAGTGACCTTCCTCTCCTCAAGAGGAGAAGTTTCAATTTTTAGCAATTTTATCTCATTGGCTAAATGGTCTACCTTAAAAGAAAGATCATCTAGTTTACGTAGTTTTTCTTCTACACTCTTATTAAAGGCTTTTTGGGTAGTGATGAAATCTTTAAGCATAATATCTAGTTCAGTAGTGGAGTTCTTGGTGATAGGATAAGCATTGTTGTTCCCATTAGAATTAGAGGGGAACGGTCTAGGATTGTTACCAAAGTTACTCCTATAAGCATTGCTATTAAAATTGTTTCTAGAGATAAAGTTCACATCTACTTGTTCTTGAGCAATCAAAGAATTTAAAGGAACATCACGAGGATCAACAGTAGATTGGTTCGAAAGTAGAGACATGATCAAGTCAACTTTTTCATTAAGGGAGGAAATCTCCTCGACAGAGTTTACCTTCCTACCTGTTGGAGCGCGTTCGGTGTGCCATTGGGAATAGTTGGTCATCATCTCATCGAGAAGTTTTGTGGCAGCACCAAGTGTAGTTGACATAAAAGTTCCTCCCGCGGCTGAATCTAACAAGTTCCGCGAGGTAAAGTTCAAGCCTGCATAAAAAGTTTGGATAACCATCCAAGTAGTCAAACCATGAGTAGGGCAGTTCTTGATAAGAGATTTCATACGTTCCCAAGCTTGGGCAACGTGTTCATTATCCAATTGTTTAAAATTCATTATGTTACTTCTAAGTTGGATAATTTTAGCAGGTGGATAGTATTTTCCAATAAAAGCATCTTTGCACTTGTCTCATGAATCTATGCTATTTCTAGGCAAAGACTGAAACCAAATTTTAGCTCCTCCTCTCAAGGAGAAAGGAAAAAGCTTGTGCTTAACAATATTCTTGGTACTTTTGCATATCACAAAGTTCAACAAAGTTGTTTAAGTGTAAAGCAGCATCATCTCCAGCACCGGAGAATTGATCTTTCATGACTAAGTTCAGTAAAGCATGTTTAATTTCATATGAAGGTGCTGAAGTGGCAGGTGTAGTGATAGGTGTGCTGATAAAGTCATCGTTGTTGTGACTAGTGAAGTCACACAACTTGGTGTTCTCGGTGGAACCCATAGTAGCAAGCAAGCAAGATAACTATTTTTGTGATTTTCGATAAAAGGTGCTAAAGCAAAAACTGAAAGGTAAACTAACAAGACTAAAAGCAAAAGGTAAAAGATAGCATGCAACTCCCCTATCCTGAAGAGTGGAGTCCCCGGCAACGGCGCCAGAAAATACTCCTTGATGGGCCTCTAACCCCTCGTTGGTTACCCCAAGTGGAAGGTGAAAGATGCAGTATGTAGAAGTGTTTTCCATTAGCAAAGATGCCAAGGATCGAATCCCCAGAGACTCCTAGGTTCAACAAGTAGGTGTCAACTGCTAACGGCGCGGATTAGCAATCAACGTGGACCTGCACACAGATACAAATAACTTTGCTCCCAACGAGTACAGAGAGGTTGTCAATCCCTCTGGCCTTGTAGTTCACAAAGGATTAAAAGCAAATGATAGTAGTGACAGATAGTGTTTGCAATAGTAAACAATAATGAAAAGTAAATAGCGGATGTGATCAATGATGGTAATATGGACCGGAGTCTCATGATGTTCACTAGTGATGTCTCTCTGCCAAAAGACGATAAAACAGCTATGTGAGGTAAACAAATTACAGCTGGGCAATTGACAGGATCACGAACGCAAACCAATGCTGATTACATTGCAAGAAAGGTTGAGGTTCAAAGCATGGGCCGTACGCCAAATTAAGTAGACCTAAATCCATCAATATCTACTACTAATCATCCACCTTGAGATATCTATCCAGAACATCTCGCTGGTATTAAGTTGCGAGTCCCACCCATAGTGTAAACTCAATGCAACAGACAACTGCATTAAAAGAACTTTGCGTAAAGTAAACAATCCTTGCACCCACGGGCACAAGCACCATTGTTTTCCCCCTTGTGGCAACAGCACATCCCCTAGACTCATGTTTCTGTCACTCAAGCTAGTCATCGAGGGGCATGAACCCACAATCGAGCATAACGTTCCCTCTTGGAGTCACTACGTATTACTTGGCCAAAGCAATAAATAACAACGGAGAACATGCAAGAATTACTTATGAACATAAATATAAAAGAGGTAGATCAAATATATTACTCAAGATCAATCTGAACATAATCTCATAATCCATCGGATCCCAGCAAACTCAACATAGCAACAACATAAGAATTACATATGTGCCTCGATCATGTAGGCCAGCTCACGAGGACTAATTAGTGAAGCACAAGAACGGGAGGAGAACATCACATAGCTACTAGTCATGGACTCATGGTCCAAGGGAGACTACTCACAACTCATCCGGGAGGCGTCCATGGTGGTGGAGAAGCCCCCGATGGTGATCCTCCCCTCCGGCAGGGTGCCGGGAAGAGTTCCCCTGGTGCTCCCGATCTTGGAAGCGGCGGCGGCGGCAGAACAGAGATGAGATCGCGAAAAAGAGTTTCCGTCCCGAGGGTTTCGAAGGACGCTCTAAATATATGCCGAAGGGGGGCACCAGACGGGGCTCGGGGGGCCCAGGCCCCCCCCCGGCGCGGCCCAGGGGGGGGGGGGCGCCGCCAGGGCGCCTGGAGCCCTGGGCACCCCCCGGCTGTCCTTCGGGCGCAAGGTAGGTTTCGGAACGCTGATTTTTTATATGATTTTTCCGGATTTTTCCTGACAGTTCTCGTAACGTGAAAACCTGAAATACAAAAACAGCCGAAAACAAAAACTGGCACCGGGGTGCACTGGATTAGTAGGTTAGTCCAAATATGATCAAAAGTGTATGGAAGTGTATGAATATCATAGCAATATCACCCAAAAGTGGCATGGAGCAAGCAGAAATTATAGATATGTTTTGGACGTATCAGCATCAGGGGCCACTAGTTATATATGTGCATTATAAATAATTTTTTTATAAAAAAAACATTACATTGCTTACCTCAAAGCCTGTTAAAAGGCTGTTGAAGGCTTCATTCAGTCCGCCCTTGACGGACTGAATCTTCTTCATCACCGCACCCATCACGGTGCGGTGTTCTTCAATGATGAGAGCACTTTGCAGTGCTCCCTCCATAGAATCCGACGCCTCTGGATTAACTCCGGGCACTGCCGTATTCTCCTCCTCTGCTTGAAGAGCTGGGTCTTCGGACCCCGGAGCCGTGCTAGGCTCCAGGAAGGTATTCGGTGGGGCCCCCGATTGTTTGGGCCCCACGTCTTCGGTCTCCATGGGGGCCGTTTTCCCATGGTCAGCGGCCGCCGACATAATTCCCTCGGCTACCCTGTCTCCTCCCCCGCCCTCATCTCCTTGGGTGGAGAGAACCCACTAGGACGACACTTCGGTGTTCCCGCCGATTACGGGCGATGGAGCCCGGACTCGCGGGTCACTCTCTGTCTCCCCAGGCGCCAGAGAGTTCCCCTCCGATGATGTAATGTTAGGGTTTAAACCAGGAGGGCTGTAGGTCGGCTGGAGAAGAATACTGATATGTCCATTTTGCATCATGCTTTTATGTTGATATTTATTGCATTATGGGCTTTTATTACACGTTGTGTCACAATACTTATGCCTTTTCTCTCTTATTTTACAAGGATTACATGAAGAGGGAGAATGCTGGCAGCTGGAATTCTGGGCTGGAAAAGAAGCAAACTCAGGAAACCTATTCTGCACAACTCAAAAAGCTCTGAAACTCCACATGACATCGTTTCAGAAAATATAAAAAATATCTGGTGAAAGAAGATCACCAGGGGGGCCACCACTTGTCCACGAGGGTAGGGGGCGCCCCCCCCCCAATCTGGGCGTGACCCCCTGCCTCGTGGGCCCCCCGATGGCCATCTTCTCCTATATGAGGTGTTTTGACCTGGAAAAAATCAGAAGGAGGCTTTCGGGACCAGACGCCGCCGTCTCGTGGCGGAACCTTGTCGGAAACCAATCTAGGGCTCCGGCAGAGCTGTTCTACCGGGGATACTTCCCTCCGGGACGGGGAAATCGTCACTGCCATCATCACCAACAACTCTCCCATCCTGGGGAGGGTTATCTACATCAACATCTTCACCAGCACCATCTCCTCTCAAACCCTAGCTCATCTCTTGTATCCAATCTTTGTATCCAAACCTCAGATTGGTACCTGTGGGTTGCTATTAGTGTTGATTACTCCTTGTATTTCATGCTAGTTGGTTTGTTTCGTGGAAGATCATATGTTCAGATCCATTATGCATATTATTACCCCTCTGATCATGAACAATATTATGTCTTGTGAGTAGTTACTTTTGTTCCTGAGCACATGGGAGAAGTCTTGGTATTCGTTTGATATTTCGATGAGATGTATGTTGTCTCTCCTCTAGTGGTGTCATGTGAACGTCGACTACATGACACTTCGCCATTATTTGGGCCTATAGGAAGGCATTGGGTAGTAATAAATAGATGATGGGTAGCTAGAGTGATAGAAGCTTAAACCCTAGTTTATGTGTTGCTTCGTAAGGGGCTGGTTTGGATCCACTTGTTTCATGCTATGGTTAGGTTTACCTTAATACTTCTTTTGTAGTTACAGATGCTTGCATTAGAGGTTAATCATAAGTGCGAGGCTTGTCCAAGTAAGGACAGCACCCAAGCACCGGTCCACCCACATACCAAATTATCAAAGTACCGAACGCAAATCAGATGATCGTGATGAAAACTAGCTTTACGATAATTGCCATGTGTCCTCGGGAGCTCTTTCCTTCATATAAGAGTTTCTCCAGGCTTGTTCTTTGCTACAAAAAGGATTGGGCCATGTTGTTGCACCTTATTTACTTTTACCTTTTGTCACTTGCTACCAATTACCATATCACAAAACTACATGTTCCCTACAATTTCAGTGCTTGCAGAAAATACCTTACTGAAAACTGCCTATCATTTCCTTCTGCTCCTCGTTGGGTTCGACACTCTTACTTATCGAAGTTTATGGATGAAGTTTGTGGATAATCCCATTATAGGAGATGGAACACTGCATTCCGATTTGCATCTAATCTATGTGGATGAAGTTTGTGGATTATTCAAGCTTGTAGGTATGCCCGAGGATGTTATCAAGAAGAAGGTCTTCCCTTTATTTTTGAAGCGAGATGCATTCACATGGTTTAGGCTATGTGATGATATTGGATCATGGAACTATAATCGACTACAGTTGGAATTTCATCAGAAGTTCTACCATCTGCACCAGGTTCATCGTGATCGTAATTATATTTATAATTTTTGGCCCCGCGAAGGACAAAGCATCGCTCAAGCTTGGGGCAGGCTTAAGTTAATGTTATATTCATGCCTCAATCACGAGCTCTCAAGAGAAATGATCATTCAAAAAATTTATGCTCGGCTTTCTCTCAATAATCGCTCCATGCTCGATACTTCTTGTTCTGGCTCTTTTATGATGAAGACTGTTGAATTCGAATGGGATTTATTGGAAAGAATTAAACGCAACTTTGAAGATTGGGATCTCGACGAAGGTAAGGAGTCAGGTATGGCCCCTAAGTTTGATTGTGTTAAATCTTTTATGGATACCGATGTTTTCCGTGAGTTTAGTACTAAATATGGACTTGACTCTGAGATAGTAGCTTCTTTCTATGAATCATTTGCTACTCATGTCGACCTTCCCAAGGGGAAGTGGTTTTAATACCATCCTGCCATTGAAGTAAAAGTAGTTGAATCTTTTAAAGTTGAAGAGAAGACTATCACTTATAATGTTGATCCTGTTGTTCCTACTGCTTATATTGAGAAACCACATTTCCCTGCTAGAATAAAGGATCATGCTAAAGCTTCAGCTGTGATTCGTAAGAGTAGTACTAGAACACCTACACCCTCTGAGCAAATTAAAATTGAACCTAGTGTTGCTATGGTTAAAGATCTCTTGGTAGAAAATTCAGATGGACATGTTATTTACCTCCAAGAGGAAGCTGCTAGAATAGCCAAACCCGATGCTAAGAACAAACATAGACCTATCATAGGCTTGCCTGTTATCTCTGTTAAAATATGAGATCATTGCTATCATGGTTTGTGTCACGTAGGTGCTAGTGCAAGTATAATCCCTCACTCCCTATATCAAGAAATTATGCAGGATATTGCACCTGTTGAGTTGGAAGGGATTGATGTTACTATTAAGCTTGCTAATAGAGACACTATTTCACCAGTTGGGATTGTTAGAGATGTTGAAGTCCTGTGTGGGAAGGTTAAATACCCTGCTGATTTTCTTATTCTTAGTTCCCCACAAGATGATTTTTGTCACATTATATTTGGTAGACCCTTCTTGAATACTGTTAATGCTAAAATAGATTGCGTGAATGATATTTTCACTGTTGGTTTACGGGATAAGTCTCATGATTTTAACTTTGCTAAATTTCGTAGACAACCCCTTGATAAAGAATTACCTAGTAAGGATGAAATTATTGGTCTTGTTTCTATTGCTATACCTCCTAATGATCCTTTAGAACAATATCTGCTAGATCTTGAAAATGATATGCATATGAATGAGAGAAGGGTAATAGATGAAATATTCTTTAATCAGGGACCCGTATTGAAAAATAACTTGCCTGTTGAAATCTTAGGGGATCCTTCTTCACCCAAGGGTGATCCCGTGTTTGAACTTAAACCTTTACCTGATAATCTTAAGTATGTTTATATTGATGAAAAGAAGATATATCATGTTATTATTATTGCTAACCTTTCTGAGGAGGAAGAAGAAAAATTATTGAAAAATCTGAAGAAGCACTGTCGTGGAATTAACACGGCAGATGTCCGGTTTAACGGACTTAGTTGAGGAACCATCGCACGGGTTAGCTTGAAGGGGTTAAAAGGACACAAAGGACACAGAGGGTTTATACTAGTTCGGTCCCTTCGAGGAAGGTAAAAGCCTACATCTAGTTTGGCTTGGTATTGCTTGGGCGTCAATGAACAAGGAGCGGATTGCTTGCCTGTGTCTTGATGGTTTGTTTCCTGCCCTTGAACCATCGCCGGGTCGCCCCTTTATATAGAGGTGACGCCTGGTCCGGTTTACAGAATCCCGAGGCCAGTTCATATTTGTGTCCGCCTCGGTCTCTGCTCTTTCTTCCTTGTCTGTCAAGTTACACGATCAGGCGGTTTACAAACTGTAACTCTATACATGGGCCCTAAGCCTTCATGGGCCGTAACCTCTACTAGGTTTTACAATTACACAACTATATTATCATAATCCGGTTTACACTAGCCGGTTTATACCTGCTAGTAATATCCCTGACATTAGGCCCCAGAATGATTTGAACTTGTTGACATCAGTCTTCTCAGTCTTGCATGATCTTCTTTCTTGTGTCTTCTCAGTTTTGTAAACCGGCGATGACGTCATCCTTGGAAATCACTTAATTCGACCGTGACATCACTTCCGCATTTAACGCGCGCAGCTGTCTGTCATTTTTGTTTAAAGGCCATCCCGAGAATCGAGGCGACAGGGAATCTTTATCCAATCTCTCACTTCCTCAAATCTCGCGCCTGCCGTTTCATCTCTCCCCCTTTATAAATACCGCCGCATCTCTTCTCCATCTCTTTCCTATCGTCTTCTTCCTCTGTCGCCCGAGCTCAATATTCCGCCGTCGTCCGTCAAGCTCGCCGTCACCAGCAAGTCCGGCCGCTGCTTCAACCTGGACGGGACCAGATAACTCCGCCGCCGCTTCCTGCTGCCTCAGGTATTCTTTTCTCCCTTGCTGTAGATCTGTAGCCTTAGGGTTCTTCTCATGCCTCCGCCATTAGACCTAAAAAGAGCTTCATCTGTTCGTCCTAGACACCCTGTTCGTTGTGGTTTCAATCCTTTAGATTTGTCTTCGAAACCTGCTTCTGCTCCGCCGCCTTATGCTTAGTTTTTTGGCATTAGATTCAACCTTTAGATTCGCCTGCTCTGTATAAGGCCCTTGTAGTTCTTTCTGTAATAGACCTGCATAGGTTTTCTCTTTTCCTTATCGCTCAGATCTGTTTTACCTTAGCTTTCCATAGAAACTTGTTTCTTCATCCTTATAGATCTGTACTATATTCGTCGGTTTAGTCAGTCATGTATTGCTTCTGTAATGCATCAACAATGAACGCGATGGTTTAGCACCTCTCTTTTGTTATCATGAACCGGTAGTAATACGTTTCCTGCTTACTGCCGGGTTATCAATGTCATTAGTCCCTTGTCTAAACCGTCGGTGTGACTTTGCATATGTGATCCGGTTTATATATCTGTACTTGAATAATCCGGATTTTATACTTCGCCTTTTCAGCACTTTCCTTCTGCTACTATGTCTGCCAAACAGTTTGTTTCTTGCGACTGGGTCCCTTCCGTCATTACGGAAGAAGATTTAGTTAATGCGGCTGCAGTTGGCACTCTGGGCCCTCAATCAGTCCTAAAATGGCGGGCCCCAGGAAACGAATGTCCCCCTACTCCCAGAGAATGGGAAGTTATTATCTTCTTTGACCACATGGCCCGAGGTTTTACTCCTCCCGGTTCTAAATTCTTCCGGGACGTGCTTGCCGCTTTTCAACTTCACCCTCAGGACATAGGTCCAAACTCCATTTCAAACATCTGCGATTTTCAAGTTTTCTCAGAAGTGTATCTGCAAGAGGAGACATCAGTCGACTTGTTCCGGGATTTTTTCCATTTGAACCAGCGAACTGAGTTTACTGGCAGACCTCATCAAGAACTGGGCGGGGTCAGCATTCAGAAGAGAAGAGACGCAGTCTTTCCTCATGCCGCTCTCCATACACACCTCAAGGAATGGAACAAGTCTTGGTTTTATTGCCTTGACACATCTCCTGAAGGAGAGAACCCACTGCCGGGTTATCGCGAACATCGTCTTCCTGAAGATCACCCTCAGTCGCAGCGTCTCAGTTCTTCAGAACGGCCCCGGTTCGCTTCTCAACTCGCCAAGTTGAAGGCCTTTATGGCCAACAGATTAACCGTAATTGATTTTATGCGCTGCTGGCTTACCTGGAGTATCCTCCCTCTGAGCCCACGCTCCAGTTTGATGTGTAAGTATTCCGGAAAGCCGGATGATCCTCAGCTGTTTTCCAAAATAACACTTTCTGAATCGGAAGTCATTGAATCTGCCAAGAAGATGCTCAATGTCTCTTTGGAAGAATGTAGCCAAACCGGATTGGCTCCATACTATAAGAAGAACAAGCTGCCTGCAGTAAGCCTTAATCCCTTCTGTTCGCTTTTAATCCGTCCATTTAAATTATCTTATATTTATCTTTCTTCTTGTGTACAGGCTGATGATCCTTTTTGGAAGAGGAAAACTCAGGATAAAGCAGGCAAACAGCCGCGCCGGAAAACTTACGTTATTAAGAAGAGAAAGACGGCTGCTGGCTCCGGTTCACATGCTGAAGAAGATGATCCGGACTCTGAGGTATGATTTAATCCGGCTATGATTTGTTCACTTTTATCCAGACTTGTGTTAACGGTGTCTTTTCACAGGATTTCGCTGAAGGAGATAAAGCGGCAGAAACTGAGGTAATTACTCTTTCTTCAGACTCAGGACCGCCTCCACCAAAAATTCGTCGGGTAGTCTGGAAATATCAATTTTCTCATCCTTACGCTCAACTGGACCCCAATTTTCTTTTGAAGAAACAACAACATGAAGCTCGCCGGGCTACACGCCATAGTGGCCTTGTAGTCGAATCTTCCGGAATATCTCTTACTCCGTCCCGGAGGCGCCGCTCTGAGGTTATACTTTCTCCAACTCTTCTTCATCCCAAGGCCGGGCTTATACGCAAACCACTTAAACCGTTTGACCCTAATTATCAGGAGACTCCTTTATCTTCCTCCGGCGAATCCACTGCCACACAAGTCCCAGCCCTGAAAACTGTCCCAGGGTAAGTCCTTCATCTTATCCAGTTTATGATTGCATTTGCTTCTGTGACTCTGATTTACTTTCTAATTTCTTTCAGCAAGCCTAAGCCTAGCAAAAAGGCAAAGACCAACAAAACGGCTGCTGAGACTGCCACTGATGATCCGGCGGTTGATCCGGACACAACCGTCCCTCCGGAAGGTGAGCCCACAGTTCAGCTTGAAGATCCCGCTCCCATGGAGCACACTTATGCCACTGTTCCTGAGAACCCTATCACTGAAAACGTCGATGAACCGGCGATTCCTGCCCGGGCCAACCCTCCTCGGACTAGCCCGGCTCCCGCTAGCCCGGTTCATACTGCTATTCCACCACCGACAGCTGCTCCTTCTCCGGATGTTCAAATAACCGGTACAGCTTACACCGCTACTGCTGAGCCCATTGTTTTAGCCAAGCATACAACTAAAGCGGAGAAGCTCCATCAAGAGAAGGGCAAATGGAGCACTGACTTGTCTAGCTTCGCCGAGCTGAGTGCCCAGGAGCTCTATTCCGGGTATCTGAACCGGCTTCATACTGGTCGGGATTATGAAGCGGGCCTAATCAGCATGATGAAGGAAAAATACGAGGTATCTCCTCTTGTCTTTTGTGTTTGCTTTTGTTGTGTTTCTGTCTATATCATGTTAGCCCCCAAGTTCCGGTTTATCTATATTTAGAAGGTGAACCGGTACTTCCAATTCGAGCAAATGATCTTACATTAGCCCACAAGTGCCAGGGGCATAATTTAGTTTATGTGCCTGGGACTTGTCTTAATTTTTCCTTTGATGTTTCAGCTATCCATTAGCCCCCAAGTGTCAAGTAGACAACTTGTTTGTGTGCTTTGAGACTTGTTTTGAATTGCCACTCTTTGATACTTCAATAGCCCATTAGCCCCCAAGTGTCAAGTGGATAACTTGGTTATGTACTTGAGACTTTGTCAGAACTTTATGTTGTTTATTCCACTTGAATTTCCTTGCAGGCTGATTTAAACCGGAAGGCGGATGAAATCACTGAACTCCGGAACAGGCTTGCTGAAACTGAATCTGCTGCTGCCAAGGCCAAAAAAGAATTGGCGCTGAGTTTAACTGCTGCTGAACAGCTGAAGAAATATTTTGAAGAGGAGCGGACAGTCTTTGAAGTGCAAAAGAACGCGCTGGAAAAAAGAGCCAAGGATGCTGAGGAAGCTCTTAATTCGGTGACAGAAGAACTGACTGGTTTAAAGCGGCAAATCGAACTGATGACTTCTGCCGTCTTTGGTAAGTACTTAATCTGCACGCATGCTTTCATCCTTGCAAACTGTATTCCGGTCCGGTTTAACTGTAATGATCTTTATGTAGGGCGCCGCGTTACCCATCTTGGGGATGATTTACGGAAGAAACTCAAGGCGTCTTATACTCTGGTCGAGCAGCTGTATTCCGGAGCTCAAAGGATCATAAGCGCAATGTCTTTTCAATAAACCGCCCCCCACCACTATCCAAGGCACACTAGAGAAACTTTCTGTCTTGCTAGCACGCTTGGAGGAAGTGAAGAAGTCTGCTGCCCGAGCCGGTGCTCTCATAGCGCTCACCAGAGCCAAAGCGTGGGTTCCAGATTTTGATCCGGAAGAAGCCTTGAACGGGTATCCAAGCACTAAAGAAGATGGATCAGCTTTCACTGCCAAAGAGCTCCACGCTTTGACTAAGGAGATGCGTCCTCTCGCTAGCAAGCTTGCTGCCGAATCAGACTTGTTCAGGTATCATCCGGGGTATGATTTACAGAACGAGCGGGTGGATCGGCCGGTTTATGATACCGTAAATCTAATCCCACCAGTGCGCCCTCATACTTTCGCCCCAGATGTTGATCCGTCTGAACTTATTACGGAAGAGATGTACTTCCGCGCTTTAACGAAAATCGATTGGTGCGTCCCTGACTTTCAGCCGCTTCAAGAAGACGAAGAAGCTCCGGAACATGTCGATCCTCAACCGTCCCAGCAGGAGGGAGCATAGGCCAATCAGTTTATCTTCGTAGCCTTGGTTTTACTTTGCCGGAAAAACTTTAATCCGTTCAGGCCTGCTGTGCCTTTGTAATAGGATAGCTTTGAACTTGCATACTATCTTGATCCGGATGTCCCAACTTTGTTGTGGTATCTGTTAACTTGAATCCTTTGTCTGATATATTTTGACTTGCATACTATCTGTTTCTGCATAGAGAACACTTAAAAGATGTCCTAGCGGTTTACCACCGGACCAATTAAATGGCTGACAAAATATGTCAAACAAGTGTCTGTTTATACCAGAAATAACTTCATACCTGATTTAAATATGCTTGATATTTTTTAATCCGGCGAACTTTGTAGTTTTCGGAGGGAGCCTTTGGGACAGACCCAATAATAATTCCGGGTTTACAGAAGCTACCGGTTTAAATAATGCTGGAACTCCTTGTCTAGACTTTTTGAAGATATGTGGCCAGCTTTGGATTGTCCCCCTCCGGATCAAAGATGAGAAAACGCAATAAAAATGCAAGTTTGCAACTAAAAACATGTGGTCGAGGCTTTTTGCGAGCTGCCAGGCTCCAAATCAAATAGTCTGATTCGAATACGATCAGCAAACCGGACCATAGGGGCTAAGCTAGGATTCGAATACGATCCTGCCCCCTACTGGCCTTTTAACTTTAGCCAAGCAGTGGATTCGAATACGATCCACTGAGCTTATGGTTCGAATACGACCATACAAACCGGACCATAGTGGCTAAGCTAGGATTCGGATACGATCCTGCCCCCTACTGGCCTTTGCCATGTTCTCTTTGGTTCGAATACGACCTATGTTTGAACAGAATGGCTATGTTCTCTTTGGTTCGAATACGACCTATGTTTGAACAGGAAATGGCTATGTTCTCTTTGGTTCGAATACGACCTATGTTTAAACAGGAAGCCCTTTAGTGATCACAGCTCTAGAGTACATATATGACGATTGTCCTGCACAACCAGATAGACTGATCAAAGCATTTTTGAAATATGACATATAATAAGAGACATAAGCTGTAGATGGTTATCACCATAAGACACTTATATTGGAGAAAAGGCTGATCCCCCGGTTTATGGAGGGTGCCGGTTTATTCATTAATCATAATATATACATAGGATTCAGCGGAGCCCATGGCTTAGGTATAGTAGGGCCGCAAGAGGGCGATGTTCCACGGTCGCTTTGTCTCATCCTCCGATGTCCGTGAGTCCTTGTGTTCTCGAACGTCCACCAGGTAGTATGAACCGTTGTACAGATTCTTGCTGACCACAAAGGGCCCTTCCCAAGGCGGGGATAGCTTGTGCATATCTGTTTAATCTTGGATGAGCCGGAGTACCAAATCTCCTTCCTGGAACGTCCTGGTTTTGATCCGGCGGCTGTGATATCTACGCAAGTCCTGTTGATAAATTGCAGACCGTGCTGCTGCTATGTCACGTTCTTCATCTAGCCGGTCCAAACTGTCCTGTCTTGCCTGCTCATTAGCCGCTTCAACATAAGCCGTCACCCGTGGCGAATCATGACGGATATCACTTGGAAGGACCGCTTCAGCACCATACACCATAAAGAAAGGCGTATAACCTGTGGATCGGTTTGGCGTAGTATTGATGCTCCAAAGGACAGAAGGCAACTCCTCAACCCAACATCGTGGTCTTCTTTGCAGGGGAGTCATAAGCCGAGGCTTGATACCTCGCAAAATCTCCTGATTTGCTCTTTCAGCTTGACCATTGGATTGAGGATGAGCTACAGAAGATACGTCTAGCCGAATATGCTCGCGTTGACAAAACTCTTCCATCTCCCCCTTAGATAAATTGGTGCCATTGTCTGTGATGATGCTGTGTGGAAAACCAAACCGGAAAATTACCTTTTTGATAAATTTAACTGCTGTTGCCGCATCACACTTGCTCACAGGCTCTGCCTCAATCCACTTTGTAAATTTATCCACAGCAACCAGCAGATGAGTTTTTTGATCCCGGGACCGTTTGAAAGGCCCAACCATATCAAGCCCCCAAGTTGCAAATGGCCATGTGATCGGTATCATCCGGAGCTCCTGCGCCGGAACAAGAGCACGTCGTGAAAATTTCTGACAAGCATCGCACTTCCGGACTAGATCCGCTGCATCAGCATGGTCCGTCAGCAAATAGAATCCATGTCGAAAAGCTTTAGCCACCAAGGATTTTGAACCGGCATGATGACCGCAATCCCCTTCATGGATTTCACGCAGAATATCACAACCTTCCTCAGGTGACACACACCGCTAGAACGCTCCGGAAACACTGCGATGGTGAAGTTCTCCGTTTGCAATTGTCATAGACTTGGAACGCCGGATTATTTGTCTTGCTTCGATCTCGTCATCCGGCAGCTCTCCCCGCCTTAAATACGCCAAATACAGCAGCGTCCAATCCGTAATAACATGGAGTGCTGCGACTAGCTGTGCTTCCGGATCAGGAACAGCCAGGTCTTCCTCCGATGGTACTTGAACTGATGGACTATGTAACTCTTCCAAAAAAGTATTCGGTGGTACCGGTTTACGTTGAGAACCCAGCCGGCTCAGAGCATTGGCCGCTTCATTCCTTCGCCGGTCTATGCGATCCACCTGATACCCTTTGAAATATCCTGCGACTGCTTCAACTTCTTGTCTGTAAGCTGCCATAAGAGGATCTCTTTAATCCCACTTGCCGGAAACTTGCTGTGCCACTAAATCTGAATCGCCAAAACACTTGACCCGGCTCAAGTTCATCTCTTTGGCCATCCGTAAGCCATGAAGCAATGCTTCATACTCTGCTGCATTATTAGTACAAGGAAATAGTAAACGGAGAACATAACAAAACTTGTCCCCTCGCGGGGAAGTTAAAACAACTCCAGCCCCCGAGCCTTCAAATTGCCTTGAACCGTCAAAGTGAATCATCCAGTATGTAAGATCCGGCTTCTCCTCTGGTGTTTGCAGTTCTGTCCAATCATTGATGAAGTCCACCAATGCTTGAGATTTGATAGCGGTGTGTGGCACATATTTCAATCCGTGTGGGCTAAGCTCAATAGCCCATTTCGCCACTCTGCCCGTAGTTTCCCTGTTCTGGATTATATCCCCCAATGGTGCTGAACTAACAACAATTATTGGGTGGCCTTGGAAATAATGCTTCAACTTCCGGTTTGCCATGAACACACCATATACCAGCTTTTGCCAATGCGGGTACCTTTGCTTGGATTCAATGAGAACTTCACTGACATAATAGACTGGACGTTGAACCGGGTATTCCTTCCCCGCCTACTTGCGCTCAACCACGATTGCCACGCTGACTGCCCGTGCATTTGCGGCGACGTATAACAATAACGGCTCGTTATCAACAGGGGCAGCAAGGACCGGCGGCTCTGCCAATTGCTGCTTCAAATCCTCAAACGCATCGTTTGCCTCATTACTCCACATAAACCGGTCTGTCTTTTTCAGCATCTGATAAAGCGGGATTGCCTTCTCTCCCAGACGGCTGATGAACCGGCTCAACGTTGTGATCCGGCCAGCGATCCGCTGAACATCATTGATATAAGCCGGTTTAGTCAAAGATGTGATTGCCTTGATCTTTTCCGGATTGGCTTCTATTCCTCTGTTTGACACCAAGAACCCAAGGAGCTTACCCGCCGGAACACCGAAAGCACACTTCTCCGGATTAAGCATCATTTTATAGGCCCGAAGATTTTCCAAGGTCTCCTTGAGGTCCTCTATCAGCGTCTCCTCCTTCCTTGACTTTACCACAATATCATCCGCATAAGCATGAACATTTCTCCCTATCTGCCCCTTAAGACAATTCTGTACACAACGCTGGTAGGTTGCTTGGGCACTCTTGAGCCCAAAAGGCATAGATACATAGCAAAAAGCACCAAAAGGGGTTATGAAGGACGTCTTCTCCTGATCTTTAACTGCCATCTTGATCTGATGATATCCTGAATATGCATCCAAAAAACTTAGCCGCTCACATCCTGCTGTGGCATCAATGATCTGATCAATACGAGGGAGAGCAAAAGGATCTGTCAGACAAGCCTTGTTTAGATCTGTGTAATCTACACACATTCTCCACTTCCCATTCTTCTTTAACACCAGGACCGGATTAGCCAACCACTCCGGGTGAAAAACTTCAACTATGAACCCTGCGGCCAAAAGCCTGGCCACTTCTTCTCCTATAGCCTTGCGCGTTTCTTCGTTGAAGCAGCGCAGATACTATTTGACCAGTTTAAACTTTGGATCAATGTTAAGACTATGCTTAGCGAATTCCCTCGGAATACCTGGCATGTCAGAAGGTTTCCATGCAAAAATATCCCGGTTCTCACGGATGAACTCGATGAGCGTGCTTTCCTACTTAGGATCAAGGTTAGCGCTGATAGTGAACTGCTTGGATGAATCGCCCGGTACAAAATCAACTTGCTTGGTTTCCTCCGCAGACTTAAACTTCAATGCCGGATCATGCTCTGTAGTTGGCTTCTTCAACGGGGACATATATGCCGGATCAACATTGTCCTTGTAAAACTTCAACTCCTCCGTAGCGCATACTGCTTCCGCGTAAGCAGCGTCTCCTTCTTCACACTCCAATGCAATCTTGCGACTTCCGTGAACCGTAATGGTTCCTTTGTGACCCAGCATCTTGAGCTGTAGATAAACATAACACGGCCTGGCCATGAACTTAGCATAAACCGTCCTTCCAAACAGAGCATGATAAGGGCTCCGGATCTTGACAACTTCAAAGGTTATCATCTCTGACCTGGAATCCTGTTCATCTCCAAAGGTAACTTCTAGGTCAATTTTCCCAATTGGGTAAGCTGATTTACCTGGCACTACCCCATGAAACATCGTGTTTGACTGTCTTAGCTTCTTATCCGTCAGCCCCATGCGACGGAAAGTCTCATAATATAAGATATTGATGCTGCTGCCACCGTCCATTAGAACTTTAGTGAATTTGTAGCCACCCACCTATGGTGCCACTACTAAAGCCAAATGGCCCGGATTATCCACTCGATGTGGATGATCCTCTCGGCTCCACACGATAGGTTGCTCTGACCAGCGCAGGAACTGTGGTGTTGCCAGTTCAACCGCATGGACTGCCCGTTTTAAGATTTTCTGATCTCGTTTGCACAAACTCGTAGTGAACACATGATACTATCCGCTACTCAGCTCCTTCGGATTACTCTGATATCCGGACTGCTGCTGACGCTGCTGATTGCCTTGGTTATTGTGATTACCCTGGCCCTTCTGTTGGTTGTTTTGGTTGTTGTAACCACCCTGACCATGCTGCTGATTGCCTTGGTTATTATAACCGCCCTGACCATACTGATTAGGGCCTTGATTGTTATAACCACTGTTGTTGCCACGATATCCTGATCCGGAGCCGTTCCCCTGGTGACCCGGACCGTAAAACCTGTGGCCTGATCCGCCGCCCGGTGGCCCGTTGTTAGATCTGAACCGGCTCATGGCTTCCATCATGGCCTTACATTCTCCTATTGTGTGTTTAGCTGGATGTTCCCTTGATCCGTGTTTCGGGCAAGGCTCATTCAACTCCTGCTCCTAGCTAACGGGCCCTCTGCCGGTTTGTCGAGGCGGTTTATCCTTGTTGCGCTGAAAGCCCCCTTGAACTTGGGTATTGGCCACGAAATCAGAGCCACCCTCTGCTTTTCGTTTGCCTAAGAAGCTTGTACCGACCGGATTAGCCTGCGCCGGTTTACCATACTTATTTGCCTTTCCAGATTTATCTCCATCCGCTTCTGGATACTTAGTGCTGTCGGAGTCCCCGTACTTTACCAGAGCACTCATGAGAGTTCCCATGTCATTACAATCCCGTTTGAGCCGTCCTAGCTTTAACTTCAGAGACTCAAACCGGCAATTATTTTCCAGTGTTACTATCGCCGTACTGGGGCTGATACCGTTCAAAGAGTGCAAGATTTCTGATACTCGCCGTACCCATGCCCCTGTAGGGTCATGCTCCCCTTGCATACATGCCGCTAAGTCCACCACTGACATTGGCTGCTTGCACGTGTACTTGAAATTTTTGATAAACTGGCGGCGTAATTCACCCCATGATCCGATGGAGTTAGGCGGAAGGCCCTTTAGCCAGGTCCGGGCTGTACCCTCAAGCATCATGGTAAAGTACTTCGCGCAAGCTGCTTAATCCACATCCAGCATCTCCATAGCCATCTCATAACTCTCAATCCAAGCTTCTGGAGCCAAATCTGCTGTGTAATTAGGCACTTTACGCGGGCCTTTGAAATCCTTGGGCAACTTCACGCTCCGTAAAGCGGGAATAAGACACTGCACCCCAAAAGAACTCGTCGTGCCCCCTGTCTCTGCTGTTGTTGTGTGAACCGGCGTCGTTTGGCGGACCTCCTCACGAGCCGCAGATCTAACCCGGTCTTGTGCCCCCTGAGCTTGTGCCTCTGCGCCCGCCGGATTATCTTGTCTGTGACGGTGTCGCCTCCATTCACTACTAGACACCTCTGGTTCCTACCAATGCCTAGTGTAACTCCGGCTATGGCGGGGTGTTGAATGAAGCTTCTCCTTGCTATGAGAATATGCTTGCTGTTGTGTTAATGTCGTGTTAAGCAGATCCTTAACCCTGCGTGCCTCCATTGCCACGGGGGATGTCCCCTCAATGAGTAAAGCGGCCAGGCATGAAGCGGCAGCAACAATGTTATCCAAAGGATTTGAGTAATGATCCGGAGGAGTGGGGATGTGAGGTGTCGACGTAATCCGGCGATCTTGCTCCGCTGTGGGTTATTGGACCGGTTCCCCCCTCACCGGAGCTGCCCTCCGGTTTACCTCCGGATCATTGCTAGCTCCTGCTCCTGTCGTCCTGAAGAGATTCATCGCCTCATAAACCGGCGGTAAACGAGACTGGTGCCTTCTATCCCTCACCGCCTGTACAGAGGCCTGTTCCATCCTTAACTGAAAAGCCTAGGAGTCCAGCTCTGCCTGTTTTGTTGCTATCATAGCTTTCTCTGCCTTCAGATCCTCTCTTGCTTGATCGATCCGGCCCCTCAGCTGCTGGATTTCTGCATCATGCTGCGCCTTGTCTGCGGGAGCCACCACTGCTACCGCTCGTGTTGTCAACTCCTCTACCAAGGATGATAGAGCGTCAGCGGCCGAGGGAGCTTGCCCTCTCCCCCCTGCTCCGGCTGTGAACGCTCCGGTCACAGTGGGCTGCGGCGTATGCTGTGATCCGGCCATAAACATAGCCACCCGGTTTGGCAGATCAAAGGGGTCCGGAATACTGTCTCCGTCGGACACACCCTCATACCGGCCGTCCCGCAACAGATACAGGGATTCAGTCTCTCCGGATGAGGATCCGTCATCGGAATAGACAACCGTCTCGCCACCGGAATCCGATTCATCCTCGACTTGGACTCCATGTATTGCTCCAACGAAAACGCGCTTCATGGCAGGCTGAATCCGGGCTGATCTCGCACGTTGAGTGATACGTCCAAAACGTATCTATAATTTCTGCTTGTTCCATGCCTCTTTTGTGTGATATTGCTATGATATTTATGCACTTTCATACACTTTTGATCATATTTGTACTAACCTACTAATGGTTGCAAAAGTGCACAATGTTCTTGTTTTACACTTTATTGTGTAGGAATTATTTGGAAATTGACAAAAGCGCAAAAGGAGTCGTATTGGAGTGGGACTCTGACTTTCCTGAAATCTGTCTGAGAACGTTTTTTAAAGATGGTCACGTTCGGCATGAAGACGACGTCAAACGGAAAAAGTCTAGTTGCGAAAGTTGTGGGGAATTTCGAGGCGATGCTTCTGGATATAAAATTCGTCCAAATCGGAGTCCGGACGGCCGAGTAAAGCCCGTTTTACTGAGGCCCAAAATCTGATGACGGGAATCCGAGAGTCTATATAAAGAGAGGAAACCTAGGTCACAAAGGGCCACGAATTTTCCTCCTCCTGAGCCGCCGTCTTGGAGGGGAGGACCAGCACCATTGCAGCACCATCCACAAGGAAGAAGGGGGGCCAAGGAGCCGCTGCCCCCTAGGGCCGCCGCTGCCACGAGGGCCGCCGCTACCCCCTAGGGCCGTCGCCGCCGCCGCGCCCCCAAGGGCCGCCGCCGCCGCCTCCGTGGCTGCCGCCGGCCATCTCCTCCTCGCTGGGCTGCACCTCTCCATCAACACCATCATCAACCTCCTCCTCACCATGTCCATGTGTGAGTAGTCTTCTCCGGGGCCGAGGGCTCGTACGTGTAGCTATGTGGTTATCTCTCTCTCCCATGATGTGATCTTCGTTGTGATCATAGGCTATGTTAATCTAGGGTGATCCCATGATATTTCCCCTTCCTCTATGTATTGGATTGATGTACTCACTTGTCTTTATCTAGTATAATCCCCGAGACCAAGGTGACAGCGGTCTATTGGACATGGATTAGAAAAATATTTTCATGAGTGATTTCCTCTCTTGTGTGTTGATTGAGGATTGAGAGTCTCTTGGTTCTTGTCTTTGACTATCCTTTAGATATGTTGTGGTGATTGTGGGACTCTCTTTGGATGGCCGCGGTGACATTGGGAATTCCTTAGATTGAGAACTACGAACTTTGAGGTGTGCTTTTGTAGCCCTACATAATTCTCGTCCTCTCTTGACCACAAAGGAATGACCTCCGGGTGCGTCTCCATTGCATGTTTTATGGGAAATATCATGTGATTCGATTATGTTAATGTTGTTGGGAGTTGCCACTAGTGAAAGTATGAGCCCTATGCCTTGTTTCCACCAATGCAATACCATTTGTGCTCACGTTCACCACTTGTTTGCTTGCTGCACTTTTTATTACAGATTTATATTACTTTGTTTTGCCATCCATATGACTTGACATTTAACATCTCTTCGCTGAACTAGTGCACCTATACATCTGAAAAGTGTATTAGGTGTGTTGGGGACACAAGCGACTTCTTGTATTTTAGTTGCAGGGTTGTTTGAGAGAGACCATCTTCAACCTCTACTTCCCTGAGTTCGATAAACCTTAGGTCATCCACTTGAGGGAAATTGTTGCTGTCCTACAAACCTCTGCGCTTGGAGGCCCAACATAGTCTAAAAGAGTAGAAGCGTGTGTAGACATCAAGCTATTTCTGGCGCCATTGCCGGGGAAGTGAGTGCTTGAAGGTATATCTTTAGATCTTGCAATTAAATCTTTTCGTTTCTTGTTTTTAGTTTCACTAGTTATGTTTATGGAAAACCGCGCTCTTAGTTCGCTGCTTGGGGAAGGCCGCTTTACCACACCCGTGGTAGAGAAGTCTCCTCCGCCTACTGAATGTATCCCGTTCCGAATACCATCTAGGATAATTGAAATAATTATGAATGATCGTTATGATGGGACAGTCAATCCTAGTATTCATTTGTTGAAACTTACAGAACTTTGTGAGTTGTTTAAGATTTCAGGTTTGACAAGAGATGGAGTCATGAGGAAATTATTTGCCTTGTCCCTGAAAGGAAAAGCATTGGAATGGTATAGGCTACTTGATGACTCTCACCTGCTGGATTGGGAGGAGATCCAGTCTCTCTTTTACTCCAAGTTTTATCCTCTTCATGAAGTCCATGAGAATAGGAATTATGTTTATAATTTCTATCCTCATGACGGAGAGAGCATAGCTCAAGCTTGGGGGAAACTGAAAACGTTAATGCTAAAATGTCCTAACCATGGGCTCCCCAAAGATATGATTATTACTAATTTCTATGCGAGGCTCTCTCGACAGGATAAAGATTTGCTCGATGCTTCCTCTATGGGTTCTTTCACAAACGAAAAGATTGATGCTAAATGGGAACTCCTTGAAAGAATTCAATGCAACACTGAAGATTGGGAGATCGACAAAGCTAAAGAGTCAGGTATAGTTTATGAGTATGATTGCATCAAGTCCTTTGTTGAAACTACAAGTTTTAATAAGTTTAGTGCTAAATTTGGGCTTGATTCTCAACTCCTTGTTGATTTCCTCAAATCTTTTGCTTCACATCTTAATATGCCTAAGGAGGATTGGAACAAGCATCATGAACCTTTAAAAGAGATTTGCAAAGAAAATGAAATTGTTCATGATGATTGTAACATGCATGATCCAATTCCTGAAAAAGTTTTATATAAGCATGTTAATTTTTGTGGAGTGGATAGACCTTGTGAAAGGCCTATGATTGAAGAAGAGAAGTATTGTAAGAAACATAAGCATGAAAGAACAATCACTTGGGTCAGAGATTTAAATGAAATTGCTAGAGAATTGTGTGACCTTTATCCTTTTACTTGTGAACTTTGTCGTATAGAGGGTCACTTTAATTTTCAATGCATGCACTTTCAAAACATAACTGTTAACCAGTTGTGTGATAACATGATCACCTCTGATCTTTATGATGAGCTTATGTTATTTTTGATGTGTGAAGAGTTATCAGAAAAGACTTCTTGGCTAGATGTTAATGGCATAGGAATAAAAAACACTTTGCAAAATTGCCATCTCTATTGTGTTGTTAATTGCCATGAAAATGATTACATAAGTAAGATTAGAAAGGAGGGAACTTTACCAAAGTATAAAAATGTCTCTTATATTTCTGCTAATAAAAAGGAGAGTTTCTCCCAAGTTTCCCCTATTGTTTCTAATGATAAACCAGGATATGTGGAGAAGCTTCATCTCCAACCACTCCCTCCTAAGGTGAAGAAGAAGAAAAAGAAGAGGAGGAGGAAGAGGAGCAAGAAGGAAGAAGAATGGGTATCAACCTGGCCTGAGCATATTCCTCCCATCAACTTTTATCCTAACGGTTGTAAGTTTAAAGAAGAAGGTGAAGTTTATTGCCTTAATTATCATCTTGATGATACGTCCGTAGGTACTATTGAAGATGATTTTGATTATGATATGCATGTTACTTATTGTGAGTGGGAAAATGATGATAATGCTACTTATGATCTTGAAAATCTTTTTGGTACCAACTCTGAAAGTGATGATATGGAAAGCTCTAAGCTTGGGGATGATAGGATTGCAAATCCTTTACCCACTAGTGATGTGATAATTGATAATTCTTTTGCTAGTAAGAATAAAGACAACATGTTTACAAATATAGTTGCTAGCAATGATAATGCTCTTCTCTACTATGATGATGTTATAACTCCAATCTATAGTGATTATAAAGGTACCTATGACATACGGAGAAATTATCCTTATGAAACTTGTCATAATCATGGAGGGAATTACTCCCTTGTTGAACACCACCCTCCTAATACACAATTAATCTATAGTGTTCAAGTTGTTTATGATAGCCCTACTCCCACTATTACCAATGAGAAAGATTATGCTTATGTGGAGAGTAAGAGTACCTTTTTGCATGTGGATCATGGTAACAATGCTTTATGTGATGCTTATATTGTTGAGTTCATCCATGATGCCACTGAAATTTATAATGAGAGAGGGGGACTTGGTTCTAAATATCTTAATAATAAGAAGTTTCCTCTCTTTATGGTGAATATTTTGAAGTTATGCTTGTTTTGCCTTCCTATGCTAGTTGCTTTGTGCTTCAATGAATTATTATATTTCAATATTCCTATGCATAGGAAGCATGTTAGGCTTAAATGTGTTTGGTATTTTCTTCTTGATGCTCTCTTTTGTTCTTCAGCTCTTATTCCTACGAGAGCATCATTAAAGTCTTAAGCCTATCTTTACGGCTATAAAGAAAGAGCTCTAGGGAGACAACCCTTGTTATCTTTGCTTTCAGTTTTAGTGGTCTTGATGTTTGTTACTACAGTAGCATCATCATTGTATCTTTACTTTTCAGCTTTGTGCCAAGTGTAGCCTCTGATTGCAAGAAAGTTCAAAAGTTGTGACGTGCTGTCCAGGAAACAGATTCTGTCCTTGGACAGAAAAATTCGTATAAAATCACCAGATCATCTTTTTGGTCTGAATTTTTTCGACAGCGTGCTCTATACAATTGGCTTTCGGGCGTCGGTTCTGAGTTTTTTGATTTGAGTTGCAGAATTGCCCCGAAAAAATCATTTACTACCTGCTGGTCTGTTTTTCATAGATTCTGTCCTGTTTTGCCTTTCCTTCGTTTTGCAAACCTTGAGCTTGCCTTTTCTTTGCAAAAACCTTTTGGCAATCTTGAGAAACAGTAGACCTTCAAGAATATCCTTATTTCCAGCAAGGAACAATTATTTTATTAAGGGTACTAACCTCGCTAATCAGATTATGATGAGTTATGCATGAAGGGAGTTTTCAAGTGTGCGAGGGAAGATGATAAAAAGATTCAGGAGTATCAAACGCTCAAGCTTGGGGATGCCCCCATGCACCCCCAAGAAATATTCAAGAAGACTCAAGCGTCTAAGCTTGGGGATGCCCCCGTGCATCCCCTTCTCCATCAACATTATCAGTTCGTCTTTCGTTCCACTATATTTTTATCACTTCATGTGTTATGTGCTATGCTTGGAGCGTCTTGCTTTTAGTTTCCTTTTTAGTTTCTTTAGCTTTGCTTGCTGTTCATAACGCGTTGGAACTCAGCTTTCTTTGTGTGGGAGAGAAACACGCTCCACTTCAACCTAGAACATAACATAGAATTTTCATGTCTATCCTTGCTGTGTGTGTTCTTTGTCTTTCAATAGCTACTATCATGTTCAGCTCTTAGTTTTCATGCTTATCTTTTTAAAGAGCTTTTGTTTAGTTGGTCGCTGGAACTCTCTTTAGTTATCATGCTTATCTTGTTAAGAGAGGTGGCTTCTATTGCACTGGTTGATATGTCTATGATAAAAATGCTATGTGCATAATGGTGCTTAGTAGTTCATGTTTTCTTATGGTTAGTCTCAAATAGCTGGGGGGGTTTTCAATGTGTTAATGGAGTACCAACATGATTTGTTTGCCTATGATGTGGTATGGTATAGTGATATCTTCCTCCAGGAATTTATTTTGATTGACTTGGCGTATGCTCACGCATATTTAAGACTGTAAAGAAAGTCTATCAAGCCTTGATGATTTTTAATTTCTGAGTAGCGATATAACTTCCATGCCTGATTCAATGTTGCTTTGTCGCTCTGCATGATTATGATCGTCATTGCTCTTTTAGTTGGTCGCTCCCAGTCTTTTGCTAACCTTCGCCTGTACTAAGCGGACTGACTGCTTGTGCATCCAAAATCCTTTAAACCAGATATGCCATATGAGTCCACCATACCTTCCTATACATGGTATTTACCTGCCATTCCTAACGAAGACTTTCATGTACCATATCGAAATTATTCAAAAAAAAGCATTTCTCTTTGGTGCGTCTGTTTTAGCTCATGAGGAAGTAGTAGTTAATTCATGATCTTTTTAAGTTGGACAAGCTTCACCCCGGGATTGCATGTCTAATGTGCAAACCCATAATACAAGAAGGAACTGGCATAGAGAGCGCCCGGCTCATTAAAAAATATATAAAACAAACAAACCCTCCTTCACGCTTTGTTCATGAGAAATCAGAAATCTTTGGCAGTGATAAACAAAGAAGATTAAGAGGATGTGATCGTCCTCATTCGGGAGCCGTTCCTCGAAACTTGTCTAGCTCCAGAAGTAATTGAGTTATCTGCTAGCATTCGTTGACGAAACATGTATATCCAAAAAAATAATTATTACCTCCGTTTTTAAAACCAAGAGCTCTGGTACATGTTTAGTTTTTGTTTCCGACCATGGGTTTTCAACCTTGCCAACAAAAGCCACGGTTCGAGAGTTTCCACCTTCTTTAAAGCACCAACTATTGAGAGCATGATTGTCATTCTGAGTGTAATGTGCATTGTCCCAAAGTACCATTGTCTTTTGCATGATTATGATATCGTTTATTCTGAAATCATTGTATCTAGTCGTCACTTAAACCTTGGAGGTGCCCCTGCATTTATGTTTTGCTTCACTAAAGGGGGCAAGCGAGATATCACTTTATCATATTTGCACACCATGCTCATTACAAATCTATTAAGTGTTTCAGTATCATATTGTAAAACTTTCAGTTCTTTGTGATTTTCTCATGAGGCAACTTAATTACTACAGATTCATTGTCTCAGTAAGCACTTGTCATGTGACTGTGAAAAGTTCTTATATGGTTAATAGCATGTCACCACAGAAATTATGCTTGTTATCATTTACCTACTCGAGGACGAGCAGGAATTAAGCTTGGGGATGTTGATACGTCCAAAACGTATCTATAATTTCTGCTTGTTCCATGCCTCTTTTGTGTGATATTGCTATGGTATTTATGCACTTTCATACACTTTTGATCATATTTGGACTAACCTACTAATGGTTGCAAAAGTGCACAATGTTCTTGTTTTACACTTTATTGTGTAGGAATTACTTGGAAATTGACAAAAGCGCAAAAGGAGTCGTATTGGAGTGGGACTCTGACTTCCCTGAAATCTGTCTGAGAACGTTTTCTAAAGATGATCACGTTCCGGCGCGAAGACGACGTCAAACGGAAAAAGTCTAGTTGCGAAAGTTGTGGGGAATTTCGAGGCGATGCTTCTGGATATAAAATTCGTCCAAATCGGAGTCCGGACGGCCGAGTAAAGCCCGTTTTACTGAGGCCCAAAATCTGATGACGGGAATCCGAGAGTCTATATAAAGAGAGGAAACCTAGGTCACCAAGGGCCACGAATTTTCCTCCTCCCGAGCCGCCGTCTTGGAGGAGAGGACCAGCACCATTGCAGCACCATCCACAAGGAAGAAGAGGGGCCAAGGAGCCGCTGCCCCCGAGGGCCGCCGCCGCCCCCAAGGGCCGCCGCCGCCGCCTCCGTGGCTGCCGCCGGCCATCTCCTCCTCGCGGGGCTGCACCTCTCCATCAACACCATCATCAACCTCCTCCTCACCAGGTCCATGTGTGAGTACTCTTCTCCGGGGCCGAGGGCTCGTACGTGTAGCTATGTGGTTATCTCTCTCTCCCATGATGTGATCTTCGTTGTGATGATAGGCTACGTTAATCTAGGGTGATCCCATGATATTTCCCCTTCCTCTATGTATTGGATTGATGTACTCACTTGTCTTTATCTAGTATAATCCCCGAGACCAAGGTGACAGCGGTCTATTGGACATGGATTAGAAAAATATTTTCATGAGCGATTTCCTCTCTTGTGTGTTGATTGAGGATTGAGAGTCTCTTGGTGCTTGTCTTTGACTATCCTTTAGATATGTTGTGGTGATTGTGGGACTCTCTTTGGATGGTCGCGGTGACATTGGGAAATCCTTAGATTGAGAACTACGAACTTTGAGGTGTGCTTTTGTAGCCCTACATAATTCTCGTCCTCTCTTGACCGCGTCTCCATTGCATGTTTTATGGGAAATATCATGTGATTCAATTATGTTAATGTTGTTGGGAGTTGCCACTAGTGAAAGTATGAGCCCTAGGCCTTGTTTCCACCATTGCAATACCATTTGTGCTCACGTTCACCACTTGTTTTCTTGCTGCACTTTTTATTACAGATTTATATTACTTTGTTTTGCCATCCATATCACTTGCCATTTAACATCTCTTCGCCGAACTAGTGCACCTATACATCTGACAAGTGTATTAGGTGTGTTGGGGACACAAGAGACTTCTTGTATTTTAGTTGCAGGGTTGCTTGAGAGAGACCATTTTCAACCTCTACTTCCCTGAGTTCGATAAACCTTAGGTCATCCACTTGAGGGAATTTGCTGCTGTCCTACAATGCTCTGCGCTTGGAGGCCCAACATAGTCTACAAGAGTAGAAGCGTGTGTAGACATCACTAAGCCGGCTCGACGATGTCGGAGATGACGTCCGGCTCAGGTCCCGGTTCACCAATCTTGCCGATGAAGACGTGGATGCCGCCGAAGGAAACCCGGTACCCGTATTCGATTGAATCGGCCTCCGGCCCCCTGCCTGCGTCGTCGATGTAGATCCGGCCGCGGCGAATCTTGGTCATCCGGCCCACCGCGTAACCCTTGAGCCCTTCAAAGCTGCCCTTCAAGAACTCAAAACCATCGTGCGGAGGCCCCACGTTGGGCGCCAACTGTCGTGGAATTAACACGGCAGATGTCCGGTTTAACGGACTTAGTTGAGGAACCATCGCACGGATTAGCTTGAAGGGGTTAAAAGCACACAAAGGACACAGAGGATTTATACTAGTTCGGCCCCTTCGAGGAAGGTAAAAGCCTACGTCTAGTTTGGTTTGGTATTGCTTGGGCGTCGATGAACAGGGAGCGGATTGCTTGCATGTGTCTCGACGGGTTGTTTCCTGCCCTTGAACCGTCGCCGGGTCGCCCCTTTATATAGAGGTGACGCCCGGTCCGGTTTACAGAATCCCGAGGCCGGTTCATATTTGTGTCCGCCTCGGTCTCTGCTCTTTCTTCCTTGTCTATCAAGTTACACGATCAGGCGGTTTACAAACTGTAACTCTATACATGGGCCCTAAGCCTTCATGGGCCGTAACCTCTACTGGGTTTTATAATTACACAACTATATTATCATAATCCGGTTTACACTAGCCGGTTTATACCTGCTAGTAATATCCCTGACAAGCACCGTGCTGCTATTGGATATACTCTGGATGATCTTAATGGCATTAGTCCCACCTTATGCCAACACAAGATAAAATTGGAAGAAAAAGCTAAACCGGTTATTGATCATCAACGACGGTTAAATCCTAAGATGAAAGAAGTGGTAAGGAAGGAAATACTAAAGCTTCTAGGGGTGGGTATTATCTATCCAGTTGCTGATAGCCAGTGGGTAAGTCCTGTCCATTGTGTCCCTAAGAAGGGAAGTATGACTGTTGTTCCTAATGATAAAGATGAATTGATCCCGCAAAGAATTGTTACAGGTTATAGGATGGTAACTGATTTCCGCAAATTAAATAAAGCTACTAAGAAAGATCATTACCCCTTGCCTTTTATTGATCAAATACTAGAAAGGTTATCCAAACATACTCATTTTTGCTTTCTAGATGGTTATTCTGGTTTCTGTCAAATACCAGTATCAAAAGGGGATCAAGAAATACCACTTTTACTTGTCCCTTCGGTACCTTTGCTTATAGACGCATGCATTTTGGTTTATGTAATGCACCTGCTACCTTTCAAAGATGCATGATGGCTATATTCTCTCATTTTTGTGAAAAGATTGTTGAGGTTTTCATGGATGATTTCTCCGTTTACGGAACTTCTTTCTATGATTGCTTGAGCAACCTTCACTACGGGAAACACCTAATTTGCCACCAGGAGGCATCTTTGCCGTCAGCTTTTCGTCGGGCAGACGGCAAAGAAAGGGTTTGCCGTCATTAGCAGACGGCAAAGAAAAACTAACGGCAAAATAAACTTTGTCGTCTGCAAACAAAAATACAGACGCCAAAGAGCTCACTTTGCCGTCTACCATCAAAATCACAGACGACAAAGAACCTTTGCCGTCTGCCATAAAAATCAGAGATGGCAAAGAACCTTTGCCGTCTGTGTTTATTTTGGCAGTCGGCAAAAAATATTTACCGTGTGTTTTTTTCCGGCAGACGGCAAAGTGAGCTCTTTGCCGTGTGTATTTTATTTCGCAGACGGCAAAGAAAAAGCACACCACGCGGATCCATCACCCGGATCGATGACTTGGCGACATCTTAGACGCACATCGCACCTACTCTGAGCTGTCGGACGAACGCTCCCACCGACCGCCCCCACGCACGCGCCCCCATGCACGCCCCCACCTACGATGCCACGATCGTACCTGCCCCACCCATGACTCCCATCTGCTTCTCCCCCGTGCTCCCTCCTCTCTTCATCTCGCACATTGTCCCTCGTCCCTCCTCCCTCGAGCAACCACTAGTCATCGACCACACCCTCGAACCCGTCCGTCCGTCGCGACGCCGAGCATCGTTCCGTCCGCCCATCCATCTGCCACCTCGCCAGCGCCGTGTGAAGCTCCACCTCGCGAGCTCGTCCTCACCAGCTGGCCTTCCGCACCCCAGCTCCTCCAGTCGCACACCCGAGCCTGTCCACACTCCAAGCTCTTCCTCACCCGCCGTTCGTGCGCTCCGCCTTGCTAGCTCTACCACTAGAGAAGCCGGGAGCTCCGCCTCGCGAGGTCCGCCGGTCGGGCGCCGCCCAACCCCGACCTCCCTCGCGTGCCTCCTCGCGCCACCGGAGCGACTCATCTCCTGAGCGCGGCTGGGCCAGAGCAGCACTGCTGAGCAGGGCCAGCACAGGCGGTCGAGCAACAGCCATCCCCGACCTTCCTCGTGTGCCTCCTTGCGACACCAGAGGGAGGCAGCTCCCGAGCGCGGCTGGGACGAAGCGGCGTGGCTGAGTAGGGCCAGACGACGCCGCAGCGAGCGGAGCACGGCAGAGCGGTGCGTTGAGTGTTGGGGCCAGGCGACGGAGTGAACAGAGCACTACAGTAGAGAAGAAGGACCCGGTTGATTTTTAGTTTTAGGTTTTAGGGTCCTTTGTGTTAATTTCCAGGACTATTCTGTAATAGTAGTTTCTTCAGGATCATGTTTGTACTTTTTACTGGAATAACATTGAATAAAAGGCACTGAACATGGCTGGGCCTTTCCCTCTTAAAAAAGAAGAATAAACATAGGTAGTGCACAACATGCGTTGACCACATCCCTGGAAAGCTATGTTCTTCTTTTAAAAAAAGTTGACCCCTTTCTTTGCCGTGTGTGATATACGAGGCTGACGGCAAATTTGTGAATAGCTTACGGTAAAGATGTATTCTGGCTTACGGCAAAAGTACTTTTCTTTGCCGTCTGGCCGATGAAAAGCTGACGGCAAAGTATTCTTTGCCGACTTATCTGTGCCGTCTGAGTTTGCCGTCGGCTTCCTGACGGCAAAATCTTTGCCGTCTAGATTTATGTCTTTGCCGTCTGTGATCCACATACGGCAAATTACTGGTTTCCTGTAGTGCTTGATCGAGTTTTGCAGAGATGTGAAGACACTAAACTTGTCTTGAATTGGGAGAAGTGCCACTTTATGGTTAATGAAGGCATCCTCTTGGGACACAAAATTTCTGAAAGAGGTATTTAAGTTGACGAGGCTAAAGTTGATGCTATTGAAAAGATGTCGTGCCCCAAGGACATCAAAGGTATACAAAGTTTCCTTGGTCATGCTGGGTTTTATAGGAGGTTCATTAAGGACTTCTCCAAAATCTCCAGGCCTCTTACTAACCTCTTACAAAAAGATATTCCTTTTGTCTTTGACGATGATTGTCTAGAAGCATTTGAAATACTTAAGAAAGCATTGATCTCCGCACCTATTGTCCAGCCTCCTGACTGGAATTTACCTTTTGAGATTATGTGCGATGCTAGTGATTATGTTGTAGGTGCTATTTTAGGGCAAAGCGTTGATAAGAAATTGAATGTTATCCAATATGCTAGTTAAACTCTAGACAGTGCCCAGAGAAATTATGCTACTAATGAGAAAGAATTTTTAGCAGTTGTATTTTCTTGTGATAAGTTTAGACCTTATATTGTTGATTCTAAAGTAACTATTCACACCGATCATGCTGCTATCAAATACCTTATGGAAAAGAAATATGCTAAACCTAGACTTATTAGATGGGTTCTCTTGTTGCAAGAATTTGACTTGCATATTATTGATAAGAAGGGAGTTGAGAACCCCATAGCAGATAACCTGTCTAGGTTAGAGAATATACTTGTTGACCCATAACCTATTGATGATAGATTTCCGGATGAACAATTAGCTGTCACAAATACTTCTCATACTGCTCCATGGTATGCTGATTATGCTAATTACATTGTTGCTAAGTTTATACCTCCTAGCTTCACATACCAGCAAAAGAAAAAGTTCTTCTTTGATTTGAGACATTACTTCTGGGATAACCCACATCTTTATAAAGAAGGAGTAGATGGTATTATTAGACGTTGTGTACCTGAGCATGAACAGGAATAGATCCTACACAAGTGCCACTCTGAAGCTTATGGAGGACACCATGCTGGAGATAGAACCGCACATAAGGTACTGCAATCTTGTTTTTATTGGCCTACTCTCTTCAAGGATGCCCGTAAGTTTGTCTTATCTTGTGATGAATGTCAAAGAATTGGTAATATCAATAGACGTCAAGAAATGCCTATGAATTATTGACTTGTTATTGAACCAGTTGATGTTTGGGGCTTTGATTATATGGGATCGTTTTCTTCCTCTAATGGGTATACACATATTCTAGTTGTTGTTGATTACGTTACTAAGTGGGTAGAAGCTATTCCAACTAGTAGTGTTGATCAAAACACCTCTATTAAGATGCTTAAAGAAGTTATTTTTCCAAGGTTTAGAGTCCCTACATATTTAATGATTGATGGTGGTTCACACTTTATTCATGGTGCTTTCCGAAAAACGCTTGCTAAATATGATGTTAATCATAGAATTGCATCCCCTTATCCCCCACAGACTAGTGGTCAAGTAGAACTAAGTAATAGAGAGTTGAAATTAATTTTGCAAAAGACAGTTAATAGGTCTAGAAAGAACTGGTCCAAGAAACTTGATGATGCATTATGGGCGTATAGTACTGCATACAAAAATCCTATGGGTATGTCTCCATATAAGATGGTTTATGGAAAAGCTTGTCACTTACCTCTTGAGTTAGAGCATAAGGCATATTGGGCTATTAAAGAGCTCAATTATGATTTCAAACTTGCCGGTGAGAAGAGGTTATTTGACATTAGCTCTCTTGGTGAATGGAGAACCCATGCCTATGAGAATGCCAAGTTGTTTAAAGAAAAAGTTAAAAGATGGCATGACAAAAGGATACAAAAGCGTGAGTTTAACGTAGGTGATTATGTCTTGCTATACAATTCTCGTTTAAGATTTTTTGCAAGAAAACTTCTCTCTAAGTGGGAAGGTCCTTACGTTATCGAGGAGGTCTATCGTTTCGGTGCCATAAAAATCAACAACTTCGAAGGCACAAATCCGAAGGTGGTGAATGGTCAAAGGATCAAACACTATATCTCAGGTAACCCTATAAATGTTTAGACCAATGTTATTGAAACTGTAACCCCGGAGGAATACATAAGGGACACCTTCCAGAACGATTCAGACTCCGAAAAGGAAGAGGTATGTGGTACGGTAAGTAAACCGACTCCAAAACAGTTCTAAAGTCAATTTTTCACCGTTTTGGAATATTTAGAAAAATAAAAAAATAAGTGGCAGTCCGGAGGAGACACGAGGCGTCCACGAGGGTGGAGGGCGCGCCCCCTTCCGCTGGACGCGCCCCCTGCCTCTTGGGCACCACGTGTGCCTCCCGAACTCCGATTTCTTGTATGTTACTCCTTTTGGTCGGTAAAAATTCATTATATATACCCCCGAAGGTTTTGACTTCTGTATCACGCAAAAATCTTCTGTTTTTGTTCAAGCTGTTGTTTTTGACAGATCTAGATCATCATGGCATCTTCCAACACCGCAAGGACAAGTTCTTCGAGAAGGTCATCAACCCCTACCTTGCGGAGGTGCTGCATCACCCTCAAACCATGGAGTTGCATGAGGGGGTGCTGCACATCCGCGATGGTGAGGGTCCAAGGAGGACCGGAAGCATGGAGACAAGACTTGAAGCAATGGAGCAGCAAGTTTTCAAGTGCCAAGGTATGGTGGAACGAGGTCTCAACGCCAACCACATGATGATCACGGAGCTCGCCAACAACCTCAAGCTGGACTCAAGGATCTTTGGGGAAGCCATCTCCAAACTCCAAGAGAAAATCAAACACCTCCAAGCCCAGATCTATGACCTGCAAAACCAAAACTGTGAGTATGAATATAGATTCAAGAAGATGAGTTTGGATGCAGATTTTAGTATCCCGGAGACTCGATCATCCTTCTACGATGGTGAGCCCATGCCTTGGAAGGTGGACAACAAGCCTACATCATCATCAACTCCATCATCACCACCTTCGAAGAAGGGGACATAATCATATGGGTATAGGAACTCCCCTTGGCAACTGCCAAGCTTGGGGGAATGACCCCGGTATCGTATCACCATCACTCCTATGTTTACCGTTTTTCTTAGTTCGTTCCTTTTGGTAGTATCTTGATCTAGTAGAATAAAGATAGCATGATCTAGTTGTGAGCTTTTGCTTTATGATCTTTACCCTTTGTAATCGAGTCCGTGGGTTATATAATAAAGATTAGTGTTGAATCAAGGGCTTGATTTACTCACTTTGGTCATGATAGAATAAAAGAAAATATAAAAAGTATAAAAGAGATCATATTGATCTTATGAGAAGTTGATACGTCTCAAACGTATCTATAATTTTTTATTGTTCCATGCTATTATTTATGAAGTCTTGGATGTTTAATGGGCTTTATCATTCACTTTTATATCATTTTTGGGACTAACCTACTAACCCAAAGGCCCAGTCCAGATTGTTGGTTTTTTTGCCTATTTCAGGGTTTTGCAGAAAAGGAATATCAAACGGAGTCCAAACGGGATGAAACCTTCGCGAGAGATATTTTTGGAGGAAATCATGCTCGGGAAACATCAGGACCAAGTCAGGGGGCAAGGGGCCAGCCCTCGAGGGTAGAGGGCGCACCCCCTGCCTCGAGGCTGGCCCAAACGGCCTCCGGTGCCCTCCTTCTTCCTATATATACCTACGTACCCCAGAAACTCCATACGCAGAGAGAAAACCCTAATTCCACCGCCATAGCTTCTGTTCCCATGGAGATCCCATCTTGGAGCTTGTTCCGGGAGGGGGATCCATTACGGAGGCCTTCATCATCATCATCACCCTCACCATGAGTTGTGAGTAGTTCACCACAGACCTTCGGGTCCATAGCTAGTATCTAGATGGCTTCTTCTCTCTCTCCGGATCTCAATACAAAGTTCTCCTCAGTCTTCGAGGAGATCTATTCGATGTAATCTCTTTTTGCGGTGTGTTTGTCGAGATCTGATGAATTGTGAGTTTATGATCAAGGTTATCTATGAAAGATATTTGGTTCTTCTCTAAACTTTTTATGTGTGCTCATAATATCCTTGCAAGTCTCTTCGAATTATTGGTTTGGTTTGTTCTACTAGATCTATAGTTCTTGCAATGGGAGAAGTGCTTGGCTTTGGGTTCAATCTTGCGGTGTCCTATCCCAGTGACAGTAGGGGCAGCAAGGCACATATTGTATTGTTGCCATCGACGATAAAAAGATGGGGTTTTCATCATATTGCTTGAGTTTATCCCTCTGCATCATGTCATCTTGCTTAAGGCGTTACTCTATTCATATGAACTCAATACACTAGATGCATGCTGGATATCTGTCGATGTGTGGAGTAATAGTAGTAGATGCAGGCAGGAGTCGGTCTACTTGTCTCGAACGTGATTCCTATATACAATGATCATGCCTAGATAGTATCATAATTATTCGCTTTTTTATCAATTTCTCGACAGTAATTTGTTTACCCGCCGTTGAATATCGCTATCATGAGAGAAGCCAGTAGAGAAAACTATGGCCCCGGGTCTATTCCGTGTATGATATTTCTCTCCTTGCTCATCGAATTAAATGTAAGTATAGAGATAAGCTCCTCTCTTGGATAGCATCCCTCCAGCAGGTTAGCTGTAAGTACTCTCCTCCCTTGTACATATTTAGGACTTTTGTAACCTTCACCCTCTCTGGGTCTTTAATTTAATAAAGCACTGTGAGGCTGTTGCCTTGCAGTATATAGTCAAAAAAAAACTATGGCCCCGGGTCTATTGTCAACATATCAATCTACATCTACTTTACTTTTACCGCTTTTATTTGTTGTTTTACTAAACCTAAAATACCAAAAATATAACTATTATCTCTATCAGATCTCACTCTCGTAAGTGACCGTAAAGGGATTGACATCCCCTTATCGCTTTGGCTGCGAAGTTCTTATTTGTTTGTGCAGCTGCGAGGGACTAGCGCGTGGTCTCCTACTGGATTGATACCTTGGTTCTCAAAAACTGAGGGAAATACTTACGCTGATGTGTTGCATCTCCCTTTCCTCTTCGAGGGAATACAATGCAAGCTCAAGAGGTAGCAAGAAGAATTTCTGACGCTGTTGTCGGGGAGGCTTACGCAAAAGTCATATACCAAGTACCTATCACAAACCCTTATCCTTCGCATTACATTTATTTGCCTCTCGTTTTCCTCTCCCCCACTTCACCTTTGCCGTTTTATTAGCCCTTCTTCCGCCATGTGTTTTTTGCTTGCCTCTTGTTTTCTTGTGTGTTGATTGCTTGTCATCATGTCTAACACACCTATCATTATCACCACTCCCGAGAGTGAGGTCCTCAACTTTAAACAAAGGGAGGGAGAAAATTTAAAATATGCCTGGTATAGAATTTGCAATGCTCAAGATAGGTCTAATAGGAAGCTTTCCACTTCCGTGCTTGTTCGCAATTTTTATGTTGGCATAACTCCGTGGAATAGATTTATCTTAGATACCATTACCGAAGGGAATTTCTTGGGTAGCCACACCGTTGATTCTTACAAAGCTATGACTGAATTATTTGGCTCACCACCTATTATGGTTAATGGGACCATTTTAACTTTGGAACATGTTATGCAAAGGCTAGAAATCATTGAAAACAAAGTTGCTACGGTAGAACTGGTGGAGAACTTGGATAGAAAAATTCATAATGAAATCACCCAATATGGATCCAAGGTAGGAGTTGTTCTGAAAAATCTTAAGGGAAAAAGAGCCCATAGTTAAAGAAAAGCTAGATCAGGATTCTACTAGAATCAATAAGCTTGAGGATGTTATCACTAATGTGGGCTCTGCTCTTTCCGCTACAAAAACCACTCCAAATACCTCCACTAAATTATTCAAGTTCATGTATGTCCCTAAAGACAAGGGTGAAACATCTAGACTTGCGGATCTCAAATACATAAGTGTTCACCCTAATTTTCTTACTTTTGCAAGAGACCCTTTTGACACTTTAGAATTTCTTGATTTCTTGCCCAAGAGTTTGATTATTCATAGGTACAAAGAAGTGCCCAAAAATCATAAGTGCTTAATCAAAGAATTGCCTTCCAAAGATGGCAATACCTAGATCTATCTTGTATCGTGCCTAGCTAGGGGCGTAAAACGATAGCGCTTGTTGGGAGGCAACCCAATTTTTGTTTTTTTGTTTTTGTTGCTCTTAGGGAATAAATATTGCATCTAGCCTCTGATTAGATGTGTTTTCATGTTTTGTTTAGTGTTTGTGCCAAGTAGAACCTTTGGTAAGACTTTTGTGAAGTTTATATGATCTTGCTGTGAAAAACAGAATCGTTAGCGGTAGCTAAAGTAGTCTTCAGATTTTAATGGAGCGTGAATTTTAGTTTATTATTTTCGCATATGATTTGTAGACAAATTGCACAAATTTACCAATTTAGTTTGAATTTTTTGGAGTTCCAGAATTAGGCGAACCCTGCAGATTACTACAGACTGTTCTGTCTTTGACATATTCTGTTTTTCATGTGTTGTTTGCTTATTCCGATGCATCTATGAGTAATATTGGAGGATATGAACCATAGAGAACTTGGAGTACAGTAGGTTTAACACCAATAAAAACAAAGAATGAATTCCTTGCTGTACCTTTGAGTGGTGGTTTGCTTTCTCTTACTAACGGAGCTCATGAGAATTTTTGTCTAAGTTTTGTGTTGTGAAGTTTTCAAGTTTTGAGTATTGCTTTGATGGACTATGGAACAAGGAGTAGCAAAGGCCTAAGCTTGGGGATTCCCATGGCACCCCAAGTAAATTGAAGATAATCAAAAATCCTAAGCTTGGGGATGCCCCGGGAAGGCATCCCCTCTTTCGTCTTCATCCATCGGTAACTATACTTGGAGCTATATTTTTATTCGCAACATGTTATGTGTTTTTCTTGGAGCGTCTTGTATAATTTGAGTCTTTGCTTGTTAGTTTGCCACAATCATCCTTGCTGGACACACCTATTTGAGAGAGTTAAATATGGTCTATAAATTGTTAGAACACTCTATGTGCTTCACTTATATCTTTTGAGTTGAATAGTTTTTGCTATAGTGCTTCACATATATCTTTTAGAGCATGGTGGTGGTAATATTTTGTAGAAATTGTTGAATTATCATGCTACACTTAGATCTATTTGAGAATCTATTAAAACAGCATGGTAAAGTGTTTAGGCTAAAGAAACTAGTCTTCACATGATTGACATCCAATGTCAATGTAGTAAAAAAAAATCACATCAAGTGCATTGAATAGAAAGAGATGTTGGATGCGTGATAATTGTTTTGAGACATGAGGATAGTGATATTTGAGTCATGCTAGTGGAGTTATTATGAAATTGAGAAATACTTGTGTTAAGGTTAGTGATTCCCGTAGCATGCACGTATGGTGAACCGTTGTGTGACTAAGTTAAAGTATGAGGTATTTGTAGAGTGTCAACCTTTGTGTGGAGGTCGGGGGCGCGCGATGGTTAACTCCTACCAACCTCCCCCCTAGGGGAATGCGTTGATTGCTTTGTTTTGATGACTCATAGATTTTTGCAATAAGTATATGAGTTCTTATGACTAATGTTGAGTCCATGGATTATACGCACTCTCACCCTTCCATTGCTAGCCTCTCTTGTACCGCGCAATCGGCGCCGGTGCCATAAACCCACAATATATCCTTCCTCAAAACAACCACCATATTGTTCCTCAAAACAGCCACCATACCTACCTATCATGGCATTTCCATAGCCATTCCGAGATATATTGCCATGCAACTTTCCACCGTTCCGTTTATATGACAAACATCATATTGTGATATCGCCATGCATGATCATGTAGTTGACATCGTATTCGTGGCAAGGCCGCCATGCATAATGTTTTCATACATGTCACTCTTGTTTCATTGCACATACCGGTACACCGCCGGAGGCATTCACATAGTGTCATACTTTGTTGTTGTAGTATCGAGTTGTAATATTGTGTTGTAATGAAAGTGTGATGATCATCATTTTTAGAGCATTGTCACTATGGGAGGAAAGGCTGAATCTATAAAGCCCCTCCGCCAAAAAAAAGAAAAAAAAAGGCTCAAAAAAAGGGACAATTTCTACTAACTTTTTCCACACTTGTGCTTCAAAGTAGCACCATGTTTTTCATTGTAGAGAATCTCATGCTTAGTCACTTTCATATACTAGTGGGAATTTTCGTTATAGAACTTGGCTTGTATATTCCAACGATGGGCTTCCTCAAATGCCCTAGGTCTTCGTGAGCAAGCAAGTTGGATGCACACCCACTAGTTTCTTTTGTTGAGCTTTCATTCATATTTAGCTCTAGTGCATCCGTTGCATGGCAATCCCTACTCACTCACATTGATATCTATTGATGGGCATCTCCATAGCCCGTTGATACGCCTAGTCGATGTGAGACTATCTCCCTCCTTTTTGTCTTCTCCACAACCACCTCTATTCCACCCATAGTGCTATGTCCATGGCTCACTCTCATGTATTGCGTGAAAGTTGAATGTTTTGAAAAGATAGAGCATGAAAACAAGTGCTTGGCTGAAATCGGGGTTGTGCATAATATGAATATTTAGTGTGATAACAAGGGAGCATAGCCAACACTATATGATTTTGTAGGGATAACTTTCTTTAGCCATAGTATTTTTAGAAGACATGATTACTTTGTTAGTATGCTTGAAGTATTATTATTTCTTATGTCAATATAGACATTTATCTTGAATCTTTCAGATCTGAACATTCATGCCACAATTAGGAGAATTACATTGTCAAGGATTTTTTTGATGCACCATCCATACTCATTTGTGCTCAATGACCTCATCACTGTCAAGGATTTTTTTGATGCACCGTCTGAGGCTCAGAACTTTCACCTACGTTTGTCACTCAAAGCCTTTCATGAGCTTCAGCAACTTCAGACTTTGTTGGCTCCTATACATATTGATCCGTCAACAAGAGATATCTGGCAGTGGCCCTCCAAATCAGGCACCTTCCAATCCAAGATTTACTATGATTTCACTTTCTCTCATATAGTGGTGGATCCTATCTTCAAATGGATCTGGAAATGTTCCTGCACCCTCAAGATCAAGGTTTTTGGGTGGTTACTCTTGATGGACCGCCTAATCACAAGGGATATCATGCAAAGAAGGCATTGATATGTAGACGATGCTAACTGTGTTTTGTGTCTTTTACCACATCTTGAGGACCGGGGGCATCTTTTCTTTGCCAGTAACTTTAGCCAGCGAGTTTGGAACTACCTTGGAATCTCTTGGACACCAGATAGCCACCACACCACATACTCCATAGCCCTAGCAGCTCGACAGGAATTTGGCCAACCCTTCTTCACTGAGGTAGTTTTTACTGCCACTTGGAATATCTGGACTCAAAGGAATGGCAAAATATTCAGAAATGAGCAGCCCAGTTTCAGATCCTGGAAATGAAATTTTGTATATGATATTTCTTTACTTGCTCATAGAATCAAATGTAAATATAGGGATAAGCTACTCTCTTGGATAGCCTCCCTCCAGTAGCTTTGTTGTAATTTAACAATCTCCTTCCTTTGTATTTATTTGTAACCTCACCCAGGTTGGGTTCTTTTAATAAAACACTGTGAGGCTGTTGCCTTGCAGTACATAGTCATTTTTTAAGAGAATTACATTGATAAACTATATTGGTTAGCATTCCACATCAAAAATTCTTTCTTTATCATTTACCTACTCGAGGACGAGCAGGAATTAAGCTTGGGGATGCTTGATACGTCTCCAACGTATCTATAATTTTTTATTGTTCCATGCTATTATTTATGAAGTCTTGGATGTTTAATGGGCTTTATCATTCACTTTTATATCATTTTTGGGACTAACCTACTAACCCAAAGGCCCAGTTCAGATTGCATTTTTTTTTGCCTATTTCAGTGTTTTGCAGAAAAGGAATATCAAACGGAGTCCAAACGGAATGAAACCTTCGCGAGAGATATTTTTTGAGGAAATCACGCTCGGGAAATGTCAAGACCAAGTCAGGGGGCAAGGGGCCAGACCTCGAGGGTAGGGGCGCGCCCCCTGCCTCGAGGATGGCCCACACGGCCCCCGGTGCCCTCCTTCTTCCTATATATACCTACGTACCTCGGAAACTCCATACGCAGAGAGAAAACCCTAATTCCACTGCTGTCGGTGTACTTAGGTAGGGGTACCTCAGTACCCCAACTTGTGCACGGGCAGTAGCAGCTTCCCGCGGCAGGGTCGACCACGTGCTCGCCGGAAACCTTCCTGCTCCATGTAAAACCATTCAAAAACAAAGTATACAAGACAGAAGATCGAGACCCCGGCAAGTGGAGCTTGCCGGGAAGGCCGTTCCAGGCTCAAGATTACCTCACCCACGCAGGGCGCTGGCAAGAGGAGCTTGCCAGGAAGGCTAGAAGATTCCATTACAGAAGACATGCATCGGCACAACATGCGCCCCGGCAGGGCCCGGAGAGCGACAAGCTTCAGAGTCCGACAAGCTCCCGGGCCCGGCAAGGTCAAGACCCCGGCAAGGTGCTTGCCGGGAGAGTTGCGCTGTGTGCCCGCGCTCCAGCTCATCGGCCCACGCGTCACCCAGGGGCCTTTCCAGGGACGCGTGGCGGATGGCTGTGCAGCCTGGGGGACACGGTGGCACTCCACGATGGTGAAACCATCGCCGTGGCGAACGGAGACGCAAGGGCGGGCGCTTTTGGGGTCGACGGTGACGGGCATTGAATGCTCTTGTCCCCCACTGTCAAAGTAGGTAGCTACCACTGTTCACGCACTATAGCTCCACTGTTCCCGCACTGTTACAACTACCACCTCTTTTACATTTTTACCCCTTTCTCCTACGTTGACACCTGTCGGTGACCCCTTGCGCTATAAAAGGAGGCCCATGCACAACGTGGAGGGGGTTCGGAACCTAGATCGCTCATACGGTCGGTGTAGCTAGTTCTTCAAGCTCCCGAGCTCTCCAGCTCAATACAAAACCAAGCAGGAGTAGGGTTTTACGCGTACCCCGCGGCCCGAACCTGGGTAAACTGCTCGCGTGTTCACCACGATCTGCTCTTCGTGCTCCCTCCGCCCTCTTACCGCACAAGCAAGGGGCTCCGGTCCCATAGGTGCTCGTGGTGGATAGTTTCCCCCGACATCTTTGGCGCGCCAGGTAGGGGGCGTCGAGGTTGTGCGAACCTGATCCGGCGTTCGCGCGGGCGTTTTCTTCATCAACCTCTCCAGTTTCATCAGCAACTTCATCAGCAACAGCACCATGGCCCCGAAGAAGAAGGCTTCGGAGGTCGGAGGCCCGTCTGCGTCTCATCCGCCGCCACCGGAACCAACGGTGGGCGGGGGAGACACCGTCGGAAGGGTGGTCGCCGGCGAGGACACTCGCGGCGCCACCAAATCCAAGGATAGGACGGACGACCGAGCCTCGGTCTCCGTGGACGCGCCGCGTCCATCTCAGCATACGACAACCCAGCAGCGCCATACCACAGGAGGTGGTATCCACCACATTGGCGCAAGGGCACTTGCCGGGAAAGCTTTCCGGCAAGGGTTCTTTTGGCAAGAAGCCCTCCAAGATGCAGCTGCACTAGTAACCAAGTGTGAAGCGTGCCAGTTCCATGCAAAACAAATTCACCAGCCAGCTCAAGCTCTCCAAACAATTCCTTTGTCCTGGCCCTTCTCGGTCTGGGGGCTCGATATCCTCGGCCCCTTCCCCCGAGCTGTCGGGGGCTTTGAGTACTTGTACGTTGCAATCGACAAGTTCACAAAGTGGCCAGAAGTGGAACCAGTGAGAAAGGTGACAGCACAGTCAGCGGTCAGGTTCTTCAGGTCAATTGTTTGCTGTTTCGGGATCCCTAACAGGATAATCACCAACAACGGTACACAATTTACTAGTCGCACCTTCATGCAGTACGTCCAAGACCTTGGCGCCAAGGTCTGTTTCGCTTCGGTTGCTCACCCGAGGAGCAACGGTCAAGCGGAGAGGGCAAATGCTGAAGTGCTGCGCGGACTCAAGACAAGGACCTTTGACAGGCTGCGCAGGTGCGGAAGAAATTGGATAGAGGAGCTACCGGCGGCTCTTTGGTCAATCAGAACGACACCGAATCGAGCCACCGGACAAACACCCTTTGCCCTAGTATATGGGGCAGAGGCAGTTCTCCCCACAGAACTCGTATACGGATCTCCTCGAGTGCTCGCTTATGATGAGCTCGAGCAAGAGCAACTGCGACAAGATGATGCATTGCTCCTCGAGGAGGGACGTCTCCAGGCTGCTGTACGAGCTGCTCGATACCAGCAAGCCATGCGTTGCTACCATAGCCGCAAGGTCAAGGCCAGGAGTCTCGAGGAAGGCGACCTTGTTCTTCGGCGTGTTCAGTCCGCCAAGAGTTCCAACAAGTTGACGCCGAAGTGGGAAGGCCCTTATCGGGTGAGACAAGTCACAAGGCCCGGCGCTGTCCGCCTTGAGACCGAAGAAGGCTTACCGGTGAGCAACTCCTGGAACATAGAGCATCTTCGCAAGTTTCACCCGTAAGGCGCGGTTGCCGCGATCCGCTCCGGCAACCACCTTTTGTACAAGCTTTGCCGCTGTCGCATGTAACCCTTTGTACAAAGCCGGGCGCAGACCCCGTGCATCAGTAAAGTTTCTGTGTTTTGCGCTATTTGCCTTTTACATGCTTTCTTTTGCTATGTGCATGTGTTATTTGGCATCTTGTGCAACACACCCATCCGGTAAGCATTAGCACGCCGAAAGATCATATACTTGCTTCCCTCCTCTTTTTCCTTGCCTCTTAAGTAGAAGGAATGTTCCTCGCGCACAAGTTTGCCGGGGGGGGGGAAGGAGATGGAAGAGGAACCAAGTGCTGTTCAAGAAAGAGAAGCCTTACCAAGAAGCAAGCAATATATGAAAGCTAAGTTATTAGAATTTGACCAGTTCAAATTTTTAATTTTTAAGTTGTCTTCCTTGAACAATCACACTTTGTATGGAAAACCTGTGCGCGGAGGAACCTACCCGTAGCTAGCCGCACCCTTGCCTTGTTTTCAGGTACGCACAACGACTTAAGTGAGCTGCGACAAGTGTCGCGCCCTTGCTTCGTTTTCGAGTTCACTCAGCAAGCTAAGTGCGTTGCGACTAGCCGCGGCAAGGTTGCTTGCCGGTGAGACCTTGGCCAGCAGGCTGCTCAGAGTCCAGCACTCAGCGCTCGCGGCAAAGGACCCTTGCCGGCAAGCTCCCCGGGAGCGTAGGGTGAAAAACGTACAAAGTAGATGACCAAGACAAGGAAGATAACATTGCGCTGATTGATCAAAACAAGATAAATATCTTACAAAGGTTAACTTGTAGCAATGATTAATGAGTTCATAACACCCTATGCAGCAACAAAAAGAAGATAAAGATAAAGGAGGCCTAGTCTACGCGGTCGCCCTCGATCCTGGAGATCTTGTTCACTTTAGCGATGATGTGGGCGACCTGCTCCTTCAGCGCCTCCATGTTCGCGTCGGCCGGCAAGCTGCGGAGAACGTTGGTGAGGTTTATGCCGGGATTGCGGTATACAATCTTCGTCAGCACACGCTCCAAGGTTCCCGTGCAGAGCAGGCGCGACTCCTCGGCCAGTTACGCGGGAATCTTCTTCCGGAGATTCGCAAGAGCCGGCGCGATTCCCCTGAAGAAGAGCCTGAGCTTGGCGCTGTGAGGGAGGTTTGGGTCCGGAGAATAGATGAGATGCTCCAGCTTCAGCGCCAGCAGCTCCTGGTCGATGTTGGATGGAGAAGACACCAGATCGTCGGTCCACACCTCGACGGTACGGCGGAAGTTCTCGGCCGCAGTGTTGGCGCTCGCCACCAAGCTCTGCTCCTTGCGGAGCTCTTCCTTCAGCTTGGTTTCCCGGGCTTGGGCGGCATCGAGCGAGTTCTTCAGCGTGGAAACCTTCAGCTCCAGGTCCTCGATGGAGTCCTTGGCGGCCTTCAGCTCGTTGCCCTTCTCAGACAGACGCACCTGGAGTTCGGAGTTGGTGTGGGCGTCTTTCTCGCGCTCTATGTTGAGCACGGCGACCCTCTCCACGCTCGCCTTCAACGACTCCTCCAGCTGCGCGACCTTGGCGGCAAGCTCCTCCTTGGCGGTCTCCGCGGCAGCCGCGGCGGCTTTCGCCTCCTTCAGCTCTCCGCCAAGGGCTTGCTCCCGAGCGGCAAGGTCTTCCTCGTGGGAGTCGAGGTTGACCTTCCGCTGGGCGAGCTCTCCTTCTCGCCGGGACAGCTCCACCCCGGCGAGCCGCTGCTGCTCTTCGGCCTCGGCCTTCTCCAGCAGCCATTCTTGATATTCTCCGGCGAGCCTCTCACGCTCCTCCGCCACCTCGTGGAGGGCAGCCTGGTTGGCGGCGCGGAGCTCCGCCGCGCGATTCTCCATCTCGACGGCGGCCTTGGCGGCAAGAGCCTCCCGGGAAGCAAGCTTCGCCTGCCTGGCCCGGTAAAGGGCCAGGAGTTGGTGAAGCAGCTTCTCCTCCTCGGGCCCTTCGCTTCCACCGGGCGCCTCGACGATCTTCAGGCCCGCGGAGGCGAGGACCTCTCCATCAAAGGCCTCGCCCTCCACGGGGGCTCGCGAGGAAGAACCCCACGACACTTGGATAAACACGCCGTTGGGGGCTTCGAGATAGTAGCCCGCCTGCTCCTTTCCGGCGGAGGGGTCGGCGGCCGGTGCAGCACTTGATGCTCCCGCCGCCTCCGGGCCGGCGGTGCGGTCGCCGTCCCCCTCCCCGGCCGCTGCATCCGCAGCCGGAGCGCTCTCTTGCGCAGCTGGCTCGGCGGCTCCCGCTGCGTCCTCAGCGACAGGGGCGCCGCCGCCGTCGCCCTGCGCGCCCTCCTCCTCGACGTCGATGACCTCGGTCCCCATCTGTTCGGGGGGAGGAGGATCTAGAAGAAGAAGGAAAAGCAAAAGAGTTCAAGCAAATATCCAAAAAGAGACGACTCCAAGAAGACGAAGTTACAAAACTTACCTTGGCGGAGTGGCCGCCCTCGCCGGGCTGCTCGCCCTTGGCGGGGTACTCGCCCTTGGCGGAGCGCTCTCCCTTGCCGGGGAGTTCGGCCTTGGCGGGGACGGCGGGGCCCGCGGCTCCTCGGGAGCGACCTCCGGACGCTCCTGAGCTTGCGGCTCCACCTCTGCACAAGACAATCAAAGCAAGACACAAGCATCAGGATATTAACGCAAGACAAAATGCTCAAACGCACCAGGCGAGTGAAAGTACGGAATCCAGACTTACGCTGGGGGCTGCGCTGGGGGCTGCTCCTCGGAGCAGCGCTCGGGTCCGGCAGTCTTGGCTCCGACACGTCCCCAGTCGCTGCGGCGGGCGAGTCGTCCGCGACTTCGACCACGGGCACCTTGGCCTTCTTCGTCGCCCGCTGAGCCAAGGTCCTGGAATCAAAACAAGGAACGAGATCAGCATCAACAAGAATCAAGACAATACTAAAGAAGATGCAATCTCTGGAGGCGGAAAAGGATGCAATGAAAGCGTAGGAGGGGAACCGCTCCTGCTTCCTCTGCTTTTATGGGGGAGTGGGAGGCGTTTCGCTCTTTCCATTAAAAGAACGTGGCCACGTCCCATCCCACGACGCCGCAATCGACGCGTGCCGTTACGGGGGGACGCGGCGGGTGCGGAAGTGGATTCGGCACGCCGTGGGCCGCGTGTGCCCGTGCACTGTTTTGGGCCTGGCCCAACAGCGCTCGGCACCGTGTGTGGCCCAGGCCCGGGGGCTCCTGTCGGTGTACTAAGGTAGGGGTACCTCAGTACCCCAACTTGTGCACGGGCAGTAGCAGCTTCCCACGACAGGGTCGACCACGTGCTCGCCGGAAACCTTCCTGCTCCATGTAAAACCATTCAAAAACAAAGTATACAAGACAGAAGATCGAGACCCCGGCAAGTGGAGCTTGCCGGGAAGGCCGTTCCAGGCTCAAGATTACCTCACCCACGCAGGGCCCTGGCAAGAGGAGCTTGCCAGGAAGGCTAGAAGATTCCATTACAGAAGACATGCCTCGGCGCAACATGCGCCCCGGCAGGGCCCGGAGAGCGACAAGCTTCAGAGTCCGACAAGCTCCCGGGCCCGGCAAGGTCAAGACCCCGGCAAGGTGCTTGCCGGGAGAGTTGCGCTGTTTTCCCGCGCTCCAGCTCATCGGCCCACGCGTCACCCAGGGGCCTTTCCAGGGACGCGTGGCGGATGGCTGTGCAGCCTGGGGGACACGGTGGCACTCCACGATGGTGAAACCATCGCCGTGGCAAACGGAGACGCAAGGGCGGGCGCTTTTGGGGTCGACGGCGACGGGCATTGAATGCTCTTGTCCCCCACTGTCAAAGTAGGTAGCTACCACTGTTCACGCACTGTAGCTCCACTGTTCCCGCACTGTTACAACTACCACCTCTTTTACATTTTTACCCCTTTCTCCTACGTTGACACCTGTCGGTGACCCCTTGCGCTATAAAAGGAGGCCCATGCACAACGTGGAGGGGGTTCGGAACCTAGATCGCTCATACGCTCGGTGTAGCTAGTTCTTCAAGCTCCCGAGCTCTCCAGCTCAATACAAAACCAAGCAGGAGTAGGGTTTTACGCGTACCCCGCGGCCCGAACCTGGGTAAACTGCTCGCGTGTTCACCACGATCTGCTCTTCGTGCTCCCTCCGCCCTCTTACCGCACAAGCAAGGGGCTCCGGTCCCATAGGTGCTCGTGGTGGATAGTTTCCCCCGACAACTGCCATAGCTTCTGTTCCCGTGGAGATCCCATCTTGGAGCATGTTCCGGGAGGGGGATTCATCACGGAGGCCTTCATCATCATCATCATCGCCCTCACCATGAGTTGTGAGTAGTTAACCACAGACCTTCGGGTCCATAGCTAGTATCTAGATGGCTTCTTCTCTCTCTCCGGATCTCAATACAAAGTTCTCCTCGGTCTTCGAGGAGATCTATTCAATGTAATGTCTTTTTGCGGTGTGTTTGTCGAGATCCGATGAATTGTGAGTTTATGATCAAGGTTATCTATGAAAGATATTTGGTTCTGCTCTGAACTTTTTATGTGTGCTCATAATATCCTTACAAGTCTCTTGGAATTATTGGTTTGGTTTGGCCTACTAGATCTATAGTTCTTGCAATGGGAGAAGTGCTTGGCTTTGGGTTCAATCTTGCGGCGTCCTTTCCCAGTGACAGTAGGGGCAGCAAGGGACGTATTGTATTGTTGCCATCGAGGATAAAAAGATGGGGTTTTCATCATACTGCTTGAGTTTTTATCAATTGCTCGAAAGTAATTTGTTTACCCTCCGTAGAATATTGCTATCATGAGAGAAAGCCACTAGAGAAAACTATGGCCCCCAGGTTAATTCTCAACATATCTATCTACATCTACTTCACTTTTACTGCTTTTATTTGCTGTTTTACTAAACCTAAAATACCGAAAACATAACTATCATCTCTATCAGATCTCACTCTTGTAAGTGATCGTAAAGGGATTGACAACCCCTTATCGCATTGGCTGCGAAGTTCTTATTTGTTTGTGCAGGTGCGAGGGACTGGCGCGTGGTCTCCTACTGGATTGATACCTTGGTTCTCAAAAACTGAGGGAAATACTTACGCTATTGTGCTTCATCTCCCTTGCCCCTTCGAGTGAATACAACGCAAGCTCAAGAGGTAGAAGAAGTAATGACTTCACATATAAAGAGTATGATGAATAAAAGTTATTGAGAGTTGACAAACATAGTTTTGGTCATCCTTGCAATTAATAGGAAGTAATAAAGAAAGAGAGGCATCACATACAAATATACTATCTTGGACATCTTATATGATTGTGAGCACTCATTAAAATATGACATGCTAAATAGTTGATGTTGGACAAGGAAGACAACATAATGGGTTATGTTTTCTTATATCCGAAATAAAGCATATTGTCAGGGATCATCCAACATGTTGAGCTTGCCTTTCCCCCTCATGCTAGCCAAAACTCTTTGCACCAAGTAGATATACTACTTGTGCTTCCATACATCCTTAAACCGAGTTTTGCCATGAGAGTCCACCATACCTACCTATGGATTGAGGAAGATCCTTCCAAGTAAGTTGTCATGTTGAAAACTCGCTAAAATATGTATGATTTATTAGTGTGGAGGAAATAAGCTTTATACGATCTTGTGATATGGAAGTAATAAAAGCGACGGACTGCATAATAAAGGTCTTTATCACAAGTGGCAATATAAAGTAACGTTCTTTTGCGCTAAGACTTTGTGCATCCAACCATAAAAGCACATGACAACCTCTGCTTCCCTCTACGAAGGGCCTATCTACTATTCTTGCCTTATAAGAGTCAAGGTGAAATTCACCTTTCCCTTTTACATTTTATCGTTTGGCAAGCACATTGTGTTGGAAAGATCCTGACATATATACCCAATTGGATGTAAGTTATCGTGGTCTATTACTTTTGACATTACCCTTGAGGTAAAAGGTTGGGAGGCAACACCATAAGCCCCTATCTTTCTCTGTGTCCGATTAAAACTCCATAACCATAAGTATTGCGTGAGTGTGAGCAATTGTGAATAAGTATATGATAGTTGAGTATGTGGGCTTGCTGAAAAACTCTTATATTGACTCTTTCCGATGTTATTCTAAACTGCAATTGCTTCAATGACCGAGATCATAGTTTGTTGGTTTTCAATGAAGTTTCTGATTCATACTTGACATTGTGCATGAATTGTTACTCTAGCATAAGAATCATATGACAATATATATATATATATATATATATATATATATATATATATATATAGGGATTGACTATTCGTCACCCAGGGTGAAGAATTCTTATTCTTCACCCCAGCCAACTCACACAATGGGTCGAACCAGCCTCCATCCAGCGTAAGAATACAATGCTTGTGAGGTAAGTTTACGTTTCGCAGAATTGGTCTCGCACATGTAACCACAGGATGAGAACCGATGGACTGGGGGGTAATATTTGGCTGCACGTGAAGTAAGATTACGGCCTAAAGTACGAAAGGAGAAACTGCGCCGTAAGATTACTGCATGTTCTTTTTGGGCATGGGCTGCGTGGTTAGAGGAGTCTGAACTCAAGTAACCAAGGGTGAGATTTGCCAAAGTAAGGTACGTGGAAACCAACATAAGTAAAACTGGTTATTACTAGTAGTACTTGAGATAAGAGTTGTTCATTATCTGAGCTAAACTACAAATTCGTTTTGCTCACAATAGCGTAACAAGCCAGAGAAGTTGATAACTAGCTCAGATATATCGGCAAGACCAATTTTTAGTATCGTTTGCAGATCAGCAAGTATAGACTGTGGGAAAAAAATTGCTCAGATGGCATTCCATCAGCAGCCGGAAATAAATAGCCACGAAGATAAATTTGGACCAGATATTAGACTGGAGCAAAGGGTAAATTAGATCCACCTAAGACATCTGCACTGTACTATTTCAAATGGCAAACAACCGACAATGTGGGTGACGAATCCAAGAAGTGTACAAGCAGAGTCATAGACAATTTACAATAACTGGCAAACAAAAAAACACATCTTCGCAAAAAAAAATCATCTATATACATATGAGCAGCTTTCTAATTTTTGGAGAATACAGAAGTGCAGCTTGAAAGCAAGATTTTGTACATCTATATGCTTGAACTTCTCCAGTGAATCAAGTAAAGGATTAGTTTCATTGAAATCATGGAAGACGATGTAGGAAAGCTCTTCAGCCCTGTCCTAATTTGCCTTTGTCTGCAATACACGATTATCGATTAGAGCTGTCAGAATTTGTGGAATAATACAATAAGACAGTAAATAGATTCAAGAAAGGATCAATGTAACAATGGCGCTGACCATCTTCGCCATCATAATGGCGCAAGAAAAGGAAAATGACAGGATCTGACAAAAAAACATCTAGAAAAACTTCGGATTGAACACATATAATGTGGGTAAAGAGATATTGCAATCTGAATATCAAGCTTTGTAGTTTAGCTATGCCCAAAATAAATAAATTGGTGGATGAAATCAAAATCAAACACATGGCATTTTGTTTGTATGTTCTTTTTTGAGAATCAATATCAAGGTTTATGGCAGAAAATTGGACCCCCACATCCGATAACTGATAATTTACAGGTATCTAATTTGGACCCCACATCCAAACGACGCATAAGCAAAGTTTGTTAGCCATTTGGATAGTTTGATCATATGATTTACCATTTTCTATCATAAAGGGCAGTCCAAAAACCAAATAGTATAAGAGACGTGCATGTCGCTGTTCTAGTCTAAAAGATATGGATATTGACATTGACCAAACACAATATATAATGGCTGGCGGGATGCATACATTATGGATATAATATGCATATGGTAAATGAATTCTCAGCAAGAAGCAGTAGCATTAGACAGCTACAATGGCTCCTCTCTTCCCTCGCTGCATCCACGGGGATGTGCTTAGTTTCATTTTCGCCATAGTCTTTGTGGCAATCGCCCTCTACAGCATGAGTGTTGTTGCATCCTTTGCCATCTTTTGCATTAGGGAATTTTGCAGGCAGAGCCCACGACTGCCACACCTCATCGGGACTGTGCTTTGTCAGCTAAAAGAACTTCAACAGGCTCTTAGACCAAAAAGTGTCATATGAGTTTTTGTACCGCCACCAGCAGGTTGGTCTAATAAACAAGCATATCACAATTTGATTTATTACTGGCATCATCCTACAAATTTAGGCATTTCGTGTAAAGGATATTTGAAACTATTCAGATAAGGCATAAAAATAAAAATATTTAGTGATTGTGACTACATCTCTAACTGACTAATTATATACTAAAATAGCAAAACACGGGCCTCCACGGAAGGAGAAAATAATGTACAATTGGCAAAAACAAACTGTATCCTTGGTAATCGAGACAAGCAAATGCAAATCAATGGCAATCCTCTACTAAGGGAATGCTAAGACTGATTAACTGATGACTAGTACCAAGTAAACTATACGAATTGGGCCTCTGGAAACATATCTACAACAAAAGTAATGGCTGTGTGCATCGCTCCATGCAGAGGCCGGGGTTTATCCTCCTTTTGGGAAACAAAATCTACAACAAAAGTTTGATTTATGCTAGGGAAAATAAATAAGCAACAACATGAATGAACAATCCATTTTCAAAGCCTTACAAGTTATATACTCCAAAAGAATTGCATGCATGCTTGACAAGGTGAGTACAGTATATACTCCTTTGGCCTTCTGTCTAACAGCTTATATATAGACAACCCCTTCCCAAAAAAATAAACCATAACTGAAATCACATCCGGCATACTAGGTTTTTTACGAGTATAAACATTTTGACTCACTCCATATACCCTTTAGAGACATAGAACTGAAGAAGAATATCTATTAACAGTTCCTACATGACTTGGTTAACTAGTAAATATCAGGTCAACTAAATTAAAGAAGATTGAATGCCATTTGATTGAACCAAAATCAAAATAAAACTCTCCTTCCTTCGGGTGGAATGATAAATTACTTAAATCGAACTCACACCTATTGTTAGTGGAATCAACCAAATATTGGGGAAAGGAGCCATAAGGATAAATGAGAAGACTTTATACAGAGCACACATCTATGACAGGTTTTCCAGCATATAAGTACATAGGCTTCGATCGAGCATCTATAAGTTGAATTGTCTGGGCATCGATGTTCTCTTTTACTGGCACAAATTATGTCCTCTAGTCATATTCTAGACCCATAATGAATTTAGAGAATGGCGACTCAGTGGGAAAATATAAAACTATATTTTTAACTCGCTGAACACATGTAACTTGATCAAGATTCCAAAGAAGATGTGGCCACAACTTCATTTCAAATGTGGAGTGGCAATCTAAGGAGTGCAGACATTATAGTTTCTATTTTATATAACTACAAATTGAAGAGAATGTCCCATCACAACAGTAGGTATCACAGTTAAGATGTTGATAAGTCAGTAGTGCTACTAAGCTCACCGAAATTCCTAGTGAAATACCAAAACACTAAATGAGAACAGGTTAAAATCAACTTGCTGACTGCTGATAAATTTTATTAATTGCTCGCTAGCAGCACTAGCTTTTAAGATGGCATCACTAGAGGCACCCGATTCCACTTCATTCCCAGATGCACAACATTGGGGGAAAACCTTCATCCTAAACCCATACTGTGATGTCCATAAGCACGAAGCATCATGTTATCAAGGAAAATAAGGCTTATAGTCAGTGTAAAAATGGAAGATACTACTGCTAGTGGCTAGTAACGACATGACACTCATTTAAGAAAATCAGAGAACAAGAATTGTCTGTTGTTCTGCCAGAATTCCACTCTAGCTTGTTTTACTTTGTTCTGTAGAAGTGGAAAAAGTAATTTACCACTAAACATGAGCAGCACTAAACAGGCCCGTTCCTTTTCTAAACTACTGTCACATATTTGTTGCAAATGCTAAGGGGAGACACTGCAGCAGAAATTGTTTTTTGAAATGGTAGCATGTGTTGACACGGAAAAGAATCAAATTCTGTTAAAGCAAGAACGTAGACAACAAGAATGTAAACTTTTTTTCTGTACCCCCAGTCCCCCATACTGGTCGGCGTAATTTTAAGCTCGCTAGTCTAGGTACAAGAAACCAAACCTCACTCACTCTAGCTTTGAAATATCAAAATTAAAGGGGTTAGAAAAACAGGAATCAACATCTCTCAACCAAACAAAAGGAAGCTATGGGTGGTTGGCATGACGAAAGGAAACTAGTACCTTCTAGCAACGCCCCCAAAATGCCACGATGACATAAGACAAAACCCCAGGCAGATGGGTTCCATCTTAAATTACAACTTACTAACTATACAATTCAGAATTTCAGATTTCAAAGGGCAAGCACTTCCCAGAGACGACGGGCTCGGTCTTTGGAACCAAGTGGACGCCCATGGCTTTCCAGCGCAGCAGTGCTATGATTCCAAACGGCACTGCGGCGGCGCCGTGCACCAGATCTCCACCACGAGCGTCGATCTGACCCCCGCATATTCGCAGAAAGAAGTACCATCAAACCGGAGGGGATTGAGGCGGGGTTGCAGCGGCAGGATTTACGATCGCGGGGAGCACCAACAGAAGTGGCGAGGAGGAGTAAGAGGAGAGGGAGGGGAGAGGGGGGGTGACTACCAGAATTGGATTTCCGGTCATCGCCGTCACCCGTCGGAGGATACGGTTTGAGACGCCGGATTGGAAACGCTGGTGTGAAAGACGGGCTGAAGGAGGAGGAAGTGGTTTTATTTTAGGAAAGCGGGGGTAGCTTTGAGTCAATGCATAAACGAAAAATTACTTCATGGCGATGTAACTTTACAGCAGGGACGGTGTGGTCGGGCGCAACATATCGCTGCTGGGTCGATCGATCAGGGAGAAGAATTACTTATTCTTCACCCTAGGCCACAAATAGACGTTCTATATATATATATATATATTGCTGTTATGAGAATGATCATGATGCCCTCATGTCCGTATTTTATTTTTATTGACACCTCTATCTCTAAACATGTGGACATATTTTTCGATATCGGCTTTCGCTTGAGGACAAGCGAGGTCTAAGATTGGGGGAGTTAATACATCCATTTTGCATGATGCTTTTATGTTGATATTTATTGCATTATGGGATGTTATTACACATTGTGTCACAATACTTATGCCTTTTCTCTCTTATTTTACAAGGATTACATGAAGAGGGAGAATGCCGGCAGCTGGAATTCTGGGCTGGAAAAGAAGCAAACTCTGGAAACCTATTCTGCACAACTCAAAAAGCTCCAAAACTCCACAGGACACCGTTTCAGAAAAAAAAACTGATGAAAGAAGATCACCAGGGGGCCACCACCTGTCCACGAGGATGGGGGTAGTGCTGGACCAAAAGCTCGTAGCTCGCGAGCTTAGTGAGTGCTCGATAGTTCAGCTCGTTAAGCTCGTAGCTCGCTTCTTAATGAACAGAGCCAATCATTGATTTTAGCTCGTTAAGCTTAACGAGCTTAACGAGCGAGCTAACGAGTTTCACGAGTAGCTCGTTAAGCTCATTAGTAACAACACAACACATATTTTTATTGTACGTGGCAAACTTTTTGTAGCACCTTAGCTCTCCTATTCAATCTAATCAATATAGGAGGGAACAAACTAGTATATTTCTTTTCGTAGCCACCATATTTCATCTCAAAAACCACACATATGAAATCATAATGTAGATTGTAACACATTACAATCTGTTAACGAGCGCTCGCTAGCGCTCACAAGCTTAACGGGCTTCAAATGAACCGTGCTGATCAGCGTTTTTTGCTTGTTAATCTTATCGAGCTTAACGAGCCGAGCCTTAACGAGCACGAGCTTAACGAGAACGAGCTTAACGAGCCGAGTAGCTCGTTAGTCCACCCCTAGGTGGGGGCGCTCCCCCCCCCTCTGGGCGCGCCCCCTGCCTCTTGGGTCCCCCGATGGCCCCCTGATGCCCATCTTCTCCTATATGAGGTGTTTGACCTGGAAAACATCAGAAGGAGGCTTTCGGGATCAGACGCCGCCGTCTCGAGGCAGAAACCAATCTAGGACTCTGGCAGAGCTGTTCTGCTGGGGATACTTCCCTCCGGGAGGGGGAAATCGTCACCACCGTCATCACCAACAACTCTCCCATCTTGGGGAGGGTTATCTACATCAACATCTTCACCAGCACCATCTCCTCTCAAATCCTAGTTCATCTCTTGTATCAAATCTTTGTATCCAAACCTCAGATTGGTACCCGTGGGTTGCTAGTAGTGTTGATTACTCCTTGTAGTTGATGCTAGTTGGTTTATTTGGTGGAAGATCATATGTTCAGATCCATTATGCATATTAATACCCCTCTAATCATGAACAATATTATGTCTTGTGAGTAGTTAATTTTGTTCCTGAGGACATGGGAGAACTCTTGCAATAAGTAGTCATGTGAATTTGGTATTCGTTCGATATTTTGATGAGACGTATGTTGTCTCTCCTCTAGTGGTGTCATGTGAACGTCGACTACATGACACTTCACCATTATTTGGGTCTACAGGAAGGCATTGGGATGTAATAAGTAGACGATGGGTTGCTAGAGTGACAAAGCTTAAACCCTAGTTTATGCGTTGCTTCGTAAGTGGATGATTTGGATCCACTTGTTTCATGCTATGGTTAGGTTTACCTTAATACTTCTTTTGTAGTTGCGGATGCTTGCATTAGAGGTTAATCACAAGTGGTAGGCTTGTCCAAGTAAGGAAAGCACCCAAGCACCGGTCCACCCACATACCAAATTATCAAAGAACCGAACACGAATCAGATGATCGTGATGAAAACTAGCTTGACGATAATTCCCATGTGTCCTCGGGAGCGCTTTCCTTCATATAAGCGTTTGTCAAGGCTTGTCCTTTGCTACAAAAAGGATTGGGCCATCTTGCTGCACCTTATTTACTCTTACCTTTTGTCACTTGCTACCAATTACCATATCACAAAACTATCTGTTACCTACAATTTCAGTGCTTGCAGAAAATACCTTACTGAAAACTGCCTATCATTTCCTTCTGCTCCTCGTTGGGTTCGAAAGGTGAAATAGTCAATCCGGACAAACTTACGATTCGGGCAGAGGTTTTGTTAGGGATATTACTACCAGGTATAAACCGCCCAGGAGGGGCTGGTTTATGTTATCAAGATGATTTTGAAGCCCAGTGAAGCGTGAAGCAAGAGACTTAGGCCCAAGAGGTTTAGAGCCCAAGTGCTAGGGCCCATGATTTGTAAACCGCCATACTACGTAACTTGAGATGTAAGATAGAAAGAGTAGAGACCGAGGCGGACACGTTTATGATCCGGCCTCGGGACTCTATAAACCGGACCGGGCGTCACCTCTTATATAATGGGACGACCCGACGATGGTTGAGGACAGACAACTACAGCTCGAGACACAGGCAAAGCGGATTCGCTCCCTCGTCATCGAAACCCAAGCAATACACACCAAACTAGACGTAGGCTTTTACCTTTATTGAAGGGGCCGAACTAGTATAAAATCCCTATGTCCTTGTCCGCTTTAACCCCTTTAAGCTAACTCGTAGCGATGGCCTCACGACTAAGTCCTTTCGCTAGGACATCTGCCGTGACAAAACCACGACAGTTGGCGCCCACCGTGGGGCTATCGCACGATGGTTTCGAGTTCTTGGAGGGCAGCTTTGAAGGACTCAAGGGCTACGTAGTGGGTCAGATGACTAAGAGTCATTGCGGCAAGATCTACATCGACGATGCAGGCTGGGGGCCCGAGGCCGATTCAATCGAATACGGGTACCGGGTCCCCTTCGGTGGCATCCACGTCTTCATCGGCAAGATCCGCAAACCGGGCCCTGAGCCGAACATCATCCCCAACATCGTCGAGCCGGCTCAGCGTGCGAGACCTGCCAGGATTCAGCCCGCCGTGAAAGACGTCTTCGTTGGAGCAGTGCATAGAGTGCAAGCCGAGGACGGATCGGACTCTGGCGGAGAGACTGTTGTCTATTCCGGCGATGAATTTTCTTCCGGAGAAACAAAATCTTTATACCTGCTGCCCGACGGGCGGTCTGAGGGCTGTTCCGATGGTGACAGTATTCCGGACCCCCTCGATCCGCCAAACTGGGTTGTTGTCTTTATGGCGGGATCACAACCTATGCAGCAGTCCTCAACAACAGCGGCGTAGACATCAGACGCGATGGGGGCTAGGGTTGGAGATCCTGCCCCATCGCCGTCTGAAACTTTATCCGTCTTGGTTGATACTTTGACGGCGCTATTGACCGCAGAGGTAACCCAGGCCAACAAGGAGCAGCATGATGCGGAGGTCGCTCAGGTGAAGAGCCGGATTGAGCAAGCCAAGTTGGACCTAGCTGCTGAGAAAGCCAGGATGGCTACAAGACAGGCGGAGCTTGATGCTCAGGCCTATCGACTCATGTTGGATCAGACCGCTTCACACGGGATAATGATGAGAAGGCAATGATCTCTCTTGCCATAGGTTTATGAGGCAAGGAATCTGTTTAGCACGCCAAGAGAAGGAACCAGTAACCAGCCGGAGGTGAACCGGGGAGGGGCACCGGGCACGGGAGCGTCGGTTCAGCCGCCAGCCGCAAAGCCAACCCGCCAGGTTGTCCCTTCACAACATATGCCCACCCCTCCTGGTCATTATTCCAATCCGTTTGATAACATAGTCGCCGCCGCTTCACGACTGGCCGCCCTTCCCATTGATGGAACGTCCCCCATAGCAGTGGAGGCACGATGGGCCAGGGAGTTCTTGGAGACAGTGCTAACTCAATAGCAAGCTTATTCTCACAACCGCGAGAGGATTCATTCAACACCCGCCCAAGCTGGAGTTACACCAGGCGTTTGGATGAGCCGGCCGTGTCAAGCAGTGCACGAAGACGTAATCCGCCGAGGCAGGACAATCCGGCAGGAGGAGACGCGAATGCTCAGAACATGGTGGATCAGGGCAGGCAGCGCCGGGAGGCCGAAGTAACAGCATAGTACGAAGCCCGTCAGGCGATGTCGGTTCGTCCCACTACCACAGTTGAACCGGGGGTCATGTCTAGCTCCTTGGGAGTACCTTGTCTTACTCCCGCTTTGCGGAACGTGAAACTGCCCAAGGATTTCAAAGGACCGCGCAAGGTGCCCAATTACACCGTGGATCTGGCCCCGGAGGCGTGCGTTGAGAGTTATGAGATGGCAATGGAGATGCTGGATGTGGATGATGCATCGTGAGCTAAGTATTTTAAAATGATGTTAGAAGGCAGGGCTCGCACTTGGCTGAAGGGCTTACCACCCAATTCCATCGGATCATGGGCCGAATTGCGGTGCCGGTTTATCAATAACGTCAAAGACACGTGCAAGCAGTCAATGTCTGTCGTCGATTTAGTTGCCTGCATTCAAGGAGAGCATGAGTCTAAAAGCAGTTGGGTGCGTCGAGTGTCAGAGATCTTGCATTCCTCCAATAGCATCAACCCAAGCACAGCAGTGGTAACCTTGGAGGGCAACTGCCGGTTTGAACCTTTTAGACTAAAGTTGGGACGGCTTAAGCGTGATTGTAATGACATGGGGACACTCATGGGCGCTTTAGTGAAGTATGGGGACTCCGATAATACCAAACACCCACACGCTGATGGAGACAAGTCAGGGAAGGCAAGCAAGAATGGTAAGGCACCGCAGCCCAACCCGGCGAATCAAGGATACAACGATAAGCGTAAAGCGGATGGTAATTCGGATTTTGTGGCCAACACCAACGCCCAGGAGGATGGACAGCGCCGCAAGGGTAGACCGCCTCCACGTAATGGGAGGCCGCCTATTAATCTGGAGCGCCAGTTGAACGTAACTTTCCCGAAGCATGGTACACCAGAAAAGCCAGCTACACATCTCTGGAAAGACTGTTTTATTATGCAGGAATTCATGAACGGGTCTCGGTACGATCAGGGACCATCCGGCGGGCCAGGCCCCGGTTTTCAAGGGCCGGGTTATCAAGGTGGTGGATCCGGTTTAGGGTACCAAGGCAATAACGGCAACCACAATGGGCATAATCAGCATAACCAGCAGCATGGTCAGGGCGGATATAACAATCAGGGAAATCAACAGCATCAACAGCAGCAGCAATCCGGATATCATAATAATCTGAAGGAGCTGAGCAGTCGGCAGTATCATGTCTTCACCATGAGCTTGTGCAAGCGTGATCAGAAAGTTCTAAAGAGGGTTGTGCATTATGTTGAACCGGCGGTGCCACGTTTCCTGCATTGGTCGGAGCAGCCTATTGTGTGGAGCAGGGAGGATCATCCGCCCTGGGTTGATAATCCGGGTCAGCTGGCTCTAGTTGTGGCACCTGAGGTGGGTGGCTACGAGTTTACTAAAGTGGTTATGGATGGAGGCAGCAGCATCAACATTCTGTATTATGAGACTTTCCGGCGTATGGGGTTGACAGATAAAAAGCTTCGGCAGTCCAATACAGTGTAAGATCGATCTAGAGGTTACCTTTGGAGATGAACACGACTCCAGGTCGGAGACCGTGACCTTTGAAGTGGTAAAGATCAAGAGCCCATCTCACGCCTTGTTTGGGCGGCCGGTTTACGCCAAGTTCATGGCAAGGCCGTGTTATGTTTATCTACAGCTCAAGATGCCAGGACACAAGGGAACCATTACGGTTCATGGGAGTCGCAAGATTGCTTTGGAATGTGAGGAAGGTGATGCAGCTTATGCTGAAGCGGTTTGTGCAACTAAGGAGTTGAAGTTTTATATGGACAATGTTGATCTGGCAGATATGTCTCCGCTGAAATAACCAACCACAGAGCATGATTCGGCTTTGAAGTTCAAATCAGCTGAAGAGACCAAACAGCTTGACTTTGTTCCTGGCGATCATCCAAGCAGTTCACTATCAGTGCTAACCTAGATCCAAAATAGGAAATCGCGCTCATCGAGTTCATCCGTGAGAATCGGGACATCTTTGCATGGAAGCCTTCTGACATGCCAGGTATACCGAGGGAACTCATTGAGCACAATCTCAATATTGATCTTAAGTTCAATCCGGTTAAGCAATTTCTGCGCCGCTTCAACGAAGAAATGTGCAAGGCTATTGTAGAGGAAGTGGCTAGGCTCTTAGCGGCAGGCTTTATAGTTGAGGTTTTTCATCCAGAGTGGTTAGCTAATCCGGTGCTAGTACTTAAGAAAAATGGCACTTGGCGAATGTGTGTTGATTACACAGATCTGAACAAAGCTTGCCCAACTGATCCCTTTGCCCTCCCCCGTATTGATCAGATCATTGATGCTACAGAAGGATGTGAGTGGTTAAGTTTTTTGGATGCATATTCAGGTTATCATCAGATCAAGATGGCAGTCAAGGACCAGGAGAAGACGGCCTTTATAACTCCTTTTGGAGCCTTCTGCTATGTGTCTATGCCGTTTGGGGTTAAGAGTGCCCAGGCGACTTATCAGCGTTGTGTGCAGAATTGCCTTCATGGACAGATTGGGCGGAATTTTAACGCATATGTAGACGACATCGTGGTGAAATCCAGGAAAGAGGAGACATTGATAACATATTTGAAAGAAACCTTCGACAATCTCCGGGCTTATAAAATGATGCTTAATCTGGAGAAGTGCGTTTTCGGTGTTCCGGCAGGCAAGCTCCTGGGATTCTTAGTATCGAACAGAGGAATCGAAGCTAATCCGAAGAAGATCAAGGCAATTACTTCCTTGGCTAAACCGGCGTGCATCAACGATGTCCAACGTGTGGCGGGCCGTATTGCGGCACTCAGCCGGTTTATCAGCCGTTTGGGGGAGAAGGCTATCCCGCTTTATCAGATGATGAAAAAGACAGATCGCTTTGTCTGGAGCGATGCTGCTGATGTTGCGTTTGAGGACCTGAAGAAGCAGTTAGAAGAGCCACCAGTTCTTGCTGCCCCAGTTGACAATGAGCCGCTGTTGTTGTACGTGGCTGCTAATGCCCGTGCAGTAAGCGTTGCCATTGTGGTAGAGCGTAAGGAAGCGGGCAAAGATTATCCGGTTCAGCGGCCGGTTTACTACATCAGTGAGGTGCTCATCAAATCAAAACAGAGATACCCGCATTGGCAGAAATTGGTGTATGGAGTCTTCATGGCAAACCGGAAGCTAAAGCACTATTTTCAAAGCCATCCAATCATCGTTGTTAGTTCAGCTCCGTTGGGGGATATAATCCAGAACAGAGAAGCTACTGCGATAAAGTCCCAAGCATTGGTGGATTTCATCAACGATTGGACAAAGCTGCAAGCACATGAGGAAAAGCAGGATCACACATATTGGACTATTCATTTTGATGGATCTAGGAAATTTGAGGGCTCAGGGGCTGGAGTCGTGTTAACTTCCCCATGAGGTGATTAGTTCTGTTATGTCCTCCGTTTAATGTTCCCTTGTACTAACAATGCTGCTGAGTATGAAGCTCTCCTCCATGGTCGGCGGATGGCCAAGGAGATGAAATTAAGCCGGGTTGAATGCTTTGGCGATTCAGACCTGGTGCCACAGCAAATATTTGGCAAGTGGGATTCCAAGGATCCACTCATGGCAGCATATCGACGAGAGGTAGACGCTGTCGCTGGACACTTCAAGGGTTATCAGGTGGATCATATAGACCGGCGAAAGAATGAAGCGGCTGACACGTTAAGCCGGCTGGGTTCTCAGCATAAACCGGTTCCACCCAATACCTTCTTGGATGAGTTGCACAATCCGTCGGTGCAGTTACCTTCAGAAGAGGACTTGGTTGTTCCTGATCCGGAGGCACAATTGGTCGCGGCACTTCATGTTATTCCGGATTGGACGCTTCCCTACCTAGCGTACATGAACCGAGGTGAGTTACCACAGGATGAAGTTTTGGCTAGACAGATAATCCGGTGGTCCAAGTCAATGACTATTGTCAATGGAGAACTTCATCATCGCAGCGTCTCTAGGGCGTTTCAGCGATGTGTGTCACCAGAGGAGGGCTGTGACATTCTTAGTGAGATCCATGAAGGAGATTGTGGTCATCATGTTGGATCAAAATCTTTGGTGGCTAAAGCTTTTCATCATGGGTTCTACTGGCTAACGGCTCATGCCGACGCAGAGGACTTGGTCAGAAATTGTGATGCTTGCCAGAAATTCTCACGGCGTGCTAATATACCGGCGCATGAGTTGAGGATGATTCCAATTACTTGGCCGTTTGCGACTTGGGGGCTTGATATGGCTGGACCCTTCAAGAGATCCCAAGATAAAAAGACCCACCTTTTGGTGGCGGTGGACAAGTTTACCAAATAGGTTGAAGCGGAGCCTGTCAGTAAGTGTGATGCGGCAACGGCAGTTCAGTTCATCAAAAAGGTGATTTTCTGTTTTGGCTTTCACACAGCATTATAACTGATAATGGTACCATTCTATCCAAGGGGGCTATGGAGGAGTTCTATCAATGAGAGCACATCCGCCTTGATGTATCATCAGTAGCTCACCCTCAGTCTCATGGCCAAGCTGAAAGAGCCAATCAAGAAATCTTGAGAGGCATCAAACCTCGGCTTATGGTTCCTTTGCAGAGAACAGGTTGTTGGGTGGAGGAGTTGCCTTCTGTACTATGGAGCATCAACACTACACCTAGCAGATCCATAGGGTACACGCCTTTCTTCATGGTATATGGAGCTGAAGCGGTCCTCCCTAGTGATATCCGTCGTGACTCGCCGCGGGTGGCGGCTTATGTTGAAGCGGATAATGAAAAAGCAAGGCAAGATGCATTGGACCAGCTGGATGAAGAACGGGACACGGCAGCAGCTCGATCGGCGATTTATCAGCAAGATCTGCGCCGGTACCACAGTCGTCGGATTAAAACCAGGACGTTTCAAGAAGGAGATCTGGTGCTCCGGCTCATCCAAGACCAGACGGACATGCACAAGCTATCCCCACCTTGGGAAGGACCCTTTGTGGTCAGCAAGAACCTGCACAACAGATCATACTACCTCGTCGATGTTCGAGAATATAAGGACTCACGTACGGCGGAGGAGGAGACCAAACGGCCGTGGAACATCACTCTTCTTCGACCTTACTATGCTCGAGCCATAGGCTCCGCTTTATGTACATATCTTTACAATGTATATATTATGATCAATATAATAAACCAGCGCCCCCGGTAAATCGGGGTATCAGCCGCATTTTTCATAAGAGTATCACCTGGGGGCTTCTGTGGGAAAGGGAGTTCCTATGGACTCTTAAACCGGCGAACGCGTCAAGGCCATCATAAGAGCACAGCTCTGGTTGCTTCGGCAATTTCCACATGATGATTAGAGGCAAAAGAGAGTTTGATGCCTAGCACAACTCAAACATAGGCCCCGACGAGCAATGCTCAAATACTACATCGGGGCTCCTGATGCAAGACATCAGCGAGTTGAAAACTCTTGTAGTAAACATGGCTTGGAAGCTTGGTGTATACACCTAAAACCCTGGATTAACCTGCCTGCATCAAGTAAGTCACTCCGTCCAGGTAAACCTGGTACGACCCGTCGAACGTACACACAAGTCAATCCTTACGGACCCTGAACTTGGTAACGTTAAATTGACGATCATCAAGTGATTACACAAGTCAAATATTTACAAGATTTTTTGAACTTGGTAGCATTTGACATTGATGATTTGGTTAAGGATTGAGGACCATCTTCACAGGCTTTGCAAAAATTGTTAATGACAGTAGCCTCGCAGCTCATAAAAAGCCTCGAATTTGGAGCCTGGCAGCTCGTAAAAAGCCTCGACTACAAGGTCTTATTTGCCCAAAACTTTATTTTTTATTTTTTATGTTTTATCAAATCTTTATCCTCAAGGTCATTGGTTTTTCAACCAAGTCCATTGATTCAATGGGTGGATGACTATAAGTTGCCACTACATCTGTGTTTACGGAGTTATAGTCTGGGTTATAAACACCAGTACTAACTATAGCTAACCCGGAGTTCATCATAACCCGGTTCGGTTTTCATGACGAGCCGACAAATAATCAAGGGAGTCATCGGCACTTACACCTTGAAGCATTATTTCTTCCTGCCAGATTAAGGTTTATTGCGATACACTTAATCACAGGTATGATACATACTTATACTTTATGCATAGTTCAAATTATCAACTTAGATCATGTGCTTGGGCATTATGACCCGTCCTGCGATAAACCGCCTGGACACTTTGAACATTATTTTATGCAGAAACAGGTATAATAAACCGTCAAAAGCATTGAAAGCAGGATATATTTAAGAAGTTGCCAATCAAAGCAATATCACAAAGATAGTATAGGACAAATACAGAGTATCTCAGCTATCCTATTACAAGGCGCTGGAAGGCCCAAAAGAATATCAGTTTTTTCTCAAAAGTACTCAAGACATAAAGTTAAACCGGCGCTGGTTTAAGATTCTGCATCAGCTCGCCGTGAAGACTGAGAGTCAGCTTGCTCCGGGTCTTCGGCAGTTTTTCTAGCTGCTGGAAGTCAGTGGTGGTCCAGTTAATCTTGGCCAGAGCTCGGAAATAAACTTCATCATTAATGAGATCTGACGGATCAATGTCAGGAGCAAAGGTGTCCTTACGAACGGGCGGAATTAGGTTTTCAATATCATAAGACGGACGCTCCACCCGCACGTTCTCCGCATCATAGCCTGGATTATATCTTGATAGATCTGCTTCATCAACAAGTTTGCTAGCAAGAGGCCGCATATCCTTGGTTAAAGCACGAAGATCATCACTAGAAAAGGCTGATCCGTCTTCCTTCATGCTTGGATAGCCGTTCATTGCTTCCGCCGGATCATAATCTGGAACCCAAGCCTTCGCTTGGGTCAAAGCCATTAGAGCGCCTGCTCGTGCAGAGGTCTTATTTACCTCTATGAGGCGGGCAGGTAGAATAGACAACTTCTCCAATGTGCCTTGGATCGTGGTAGGAGCCGGTTTGTTATGCGAGATGGTGCTGATGGCCCTCTGAGCGCCGGAATAAAGTTGCTCCACCATAGTGTACGCAACTTTCAATTTCTTTCGCACATCATCGCCAAAATGAGTGATGCGCCTCCCTGCGTTACAATCATAAGTTAAGCCGGAATAGTACAAGATTGCAAGGATAAGGTTATGTTAAAAGTACTTACCAAAGATGGCGGACGTCATGTCACTTATTTGCTGCCTCAATCTGGACAGCTCCTCTGTCACCGGATTAAGAGCGGCCTCTGCATCACTGGCTCTTTTCTCCAGAGCAGCCTTTTCAACCTCCCAGGCTGACCGCTTTGTTTCAAGGTCCTTTTTCAGCTTCTCCATACTTGCTAATGCAAGTGTCAGATCATCCTTGACCTTAAGGGCAGCAGTTTCTTGGAACTTCAAAGTATTCCGGAGCTCGGTTACTTCAGTGTTCTTACGGTTTAAGTCAGCCTGCCAAGAATGAAAGTATATCAGATATTTATGGAGCAATTCAATCTAAGTCCCAAGCACATAACAAGTTATGCACTTGACACTTGGGGCTAATGTACATTTGCAGTAAAAACAGGTATTATTCAGACAAGTCCCAAGCACATAACAAGTTATATACTTGGCACTTGGGGGCTAATTTGACATTGTTCTGAATACAAATGAAAGTCCTGGTTCATCCTAAAGGAGTAAACCGGCCCTTGGGGGCTACACATGTGCAAAACAAAGCTATCTGCTAGATCCACTGAAGTCCCGGTTCACCTTAAAAGGCTAAACCGGCACTTGGGGGCTACGATGGAGTAAAGGTACAATTACAAGGCACAAGCAGAGATAGAGGACAAAGACAAAGGAAAATAAGTTACCTCATAACGTTCCCTCATTAAGTTTACCAAACCAGCTTCATAATCGCGGCTGGTATGTAACCGGTTTAAGTATCCGGAATGAAGCTCCTGAGCACTGAGCTGAGCATAGCTGGACAAGTCAGTACTCCACTTGCCTTTGTCCTTGTTGACAAATTCTTCCTTTGCAGTATGTTTGGCCAAAGCGACAGGCTCTCTTGTGGTGGTAAAGCCGGTCCCAGTGATCTCAACATCACCAGGTGAAGCAGCCGTTGGCTTAGAGGAATCAGCAGCAGCACTATTAGCTGCAGCAGGACTAGCATGAGCAGGATTAGCCCGAGCAGGGCTGGCCGGTTCAAGATCATGCTCCATGAGGTCATTCCCCTGATCAACACAGACTTCTTGATCCATAGGAGGAGGATCATCATGCGGAATTTCAACGTTGTCTTCTAAAGGGTTAGCAAGCTCAGGATCTTCTGCCGGTCTAGGAGTGGTGTTATCGACTGCCGGTTTACTCAATTTGGCATTTTTGCTAGGCTTGGGCATACTGTGAAAAGTTAAGAGATAATAAAAATTAGAAGAGTTAAAGATGAAAAGTTAAACCGGACAGAGTGAAAGACAGCTTACCCGTGAACAGTCTTGAGGGCAGGAACTTGTGTGGCTGTTGATTCGCCAGAAGATGAGAGAGGAGTTTCCTGATAATTTGAGTCAGACGGATTAAGGAGTTGACGAATAAGACCTGCTTTGGGGTAAAGAGCAGTTGGAGTAAGTATAACCTTAGAACGACGCCTTCGAGCCGGAGTGTGCGTTAATCCAGTGGATTCAATCGCATGGCCACTATGGCGAGTGGTGCAGCGAGCTTCATGTTGCTGCTTCTTCGAAAGAAAGTTTGGATCCAGATGAGCATAAGGATGAGAAAACTGAAATTTCCGGATTATCCGACGAATTTTTGGTGGTGGCAGTGGTTCTGAGTCAGAGGAAAGAGAGATTACCTCAACGTCATCCGCCTTACTTCCTTCAGCAGGGCCCTGGGAACAGTCATTGTTAATAAAAACTAGCAAAGTGGCCCGCTCTTCGCGCGGGCTTGTATTTATAGTGTCATTGAAATAACTTCATTACCAGTTCATTCGGTTGGTCGTGAAGTGGTCCTCCAATCCACGGGTTTACTTATGGGGGTGCAGTGATCTCTACATGGTGTGTGGCTCGCTTGACAATCCCGTTGAGGCGTATTCAAGTATCTTATTACTGGTATATACTGTTTTCCCAAGATGTATCCCATGCATCAAATTTTAGTCAATATGGGTGATTTTGTAATGATTATATTTTTTTGTTCATATTCCCATGAAGTATATGTTAGCATGGATTGATTTTTAAAAAAGTTTACATGACCAAATATTACATAATTTACGCTAAAAATATGTAAATGCACTATGCTTTTCCTCCTAGATTATATACCTTAATCATGGGTGTTTTTTGTAGTTCATAGATTATTATTTTTGAACAATTGAGAGATATTTGCTTGTGTTGTTTGTAGTTAACTGATTTTTTCGCACTTGAATGATCACTTGGGCTATTAGCCCAACAGGCTCACGTAGATGCACACGATGTTCATGCATCTCTCACACACCACAGTCCGCACCTTCACACGCGTGTTGGCTGTTCTTGCTAAATCTCCTTTGTCCCATTTTTCATTTCAGTTCATCCTCCAAAAAACACATCCATATTAGTGAAAATCAAAGCCAGCTGACACGTTATCTTCGTCCTACATAGAGGCTGCCATCTTTCGCCCGTAGGTCCAACCTTATTCCCTTACCTGTTCATGTTATATTCTCCCTTTCTTCTGTATCTTTTCCCGTGTTTGCAGTGTTGAACCGATGTAATTAAGTTAGTAAAAATATTATTCTTTTTATCCCTATCCACTTTATTCATGCTTGGGATTGACATTGGTAGTTGCCCCTCGAGCTCTCAACTATGTAATGAACCTCAAATATAAGATAATATTGTGAATCGGCGTTAGGTATGAATGAGTTCTTTCCATCAAATGCCGATGTACATTTCCATTACTTTTGCATATCAGTAGACCATATCCATCCGGCCATATCATGTTAGCAATGATATGTTAGTTATTATTTTTGAAGATAGTTTGTAGTATACATATTTTTCATGTACTTATGATAGTGTAATAAAAGGTAAGTACCAACATCTTGTTGAAGAACTATTCTAAAAGTTTTTTTCCTACATATATTCATAAAAGGTGAGAATGCTATGTATAGTTCTCCATGTGTAAACACATGTTTAGGTAGAGATAGGTCTAATGTTTTGATCTGCAGGTCTCACTGCCCCGTTTTTTTGTCAGCATGGAATTAAGCTAATAAATTAATTAAGGTAGTTTTTGTTAGTGACTCTACAACCCTGTATGATGTCTCCTCTGCATCTTCACTCGGTTGACTTATGGCCAAGTTACATAATGATGATATTAAGCTATGAAGGTCAAAAACAAAGTCATAGTGTTAGTTTGTTTATGTTCCCTCTACTTTTTGTCATCTTTGGACCAACATTGGCAGTGTTAGGCCCCCCTACACCTATTAATATTCAACAAACTCCCAAAGACATTCTAGGATTTAGTAATTGGATAAGGAAACATGTTTGATTGCATTCTATACACTGTTCAAGAAATCTTCCGATTCAGCGATTTATCATCCGATTTATCGCTACTCTTGGGGTGACCGATAAGATTATACCTTATCTTCACCATTTATCGTTTCGGCCGATTTATCGCTATGACAAGCGATTTATCAAGAATCTACCGATAAATCAGGCCTATTCATAGCACTATGTTTGCAAAAACTATGTTTATTTGCGTTTTGTGGACCTTGTTATGCAATATGTACTGTTGTCCTATTTTGTTCATCATTATACAAGGATATAAAGGCTAGGAATCAAGGAAACACTTCTGCCCAATATTGATTCGGTGTTGTATATAACATATTTTAGTGTTGGTAACCCGAAGTTTGTAAAAAATGGCCGATTAATAGTCGACCGATAAAATAGATTAATCGGCCGATTTCCGATTAATCTCTAATCCACAGCCGTCCGAGACGATAACGATAAGCGATATCCTCAACATTGATTCTATATATAAAATATAACAATGTCCCGATGCTCTTACTATTGGTTGCACTTTATTAAAGCGTGAGGACTTGACATATTGTTCGAAACAAATGCAATGAACCTAATCAAATGTCATCCGCTTCATGCCTAAAGGCAGGTACTCACTGCCAACACCTTCACCGTAATATCACAACAGTTGTTGCCCTGCATATACATCTACTGCCGCAGGATCTAAACTTCCCGATGTGCCTACCCCGGAAACAATAACCTTGCGGCCAAGATCAAGGGAGTTGGTGGATCACAGGCTTGTACATCCAGATGCAACAACCTGGCAGCCAGGATCGATGATGCTAGTTGAGAGAAGGCTCGGACATGGAGTGAGAACACTGGCTGGGAGAAGAGTTTTTTTCAACCTGAAGAAGTCAATCGAGAATTGATGCCTTGAACATAGGTTTCATTCTACAAAAAGATATCAGGAGTTGATAGTTTTTCTTTGTAGCTAGGCATTGGCGAAGAGATCACTGATGTGCTTTTTTGTTTTCCGAAGGAAGGATTTTATGAAAAAAAATGAACTGCATGCGATCTTTATTTTAGGATTGAGCCGCATATACAGGCTAAGGATAGTTGCAGGTAATTTTTTTCTTTTTGAGATGGAGCGCTCTTATATAGATCAAATAATCAATTAATTCCCCTAAAAAATCCATGAATTACGTACGTACAGACTAAAGGTGGCTGCAGTTTTTTCTTCCATTAATTATGTACGTAGTACAAACTAATGATAGCTGTAGTTTTTTTCTTTTTGGTGTAATGTACAAGTTTTTTTCTATTTGATCTAACGTACATTTGAAGGACAACTTGCTATTGTTACATACGTACAGGTTAGAAATAGCTGTCTTTTTATTTTCTTTTAATCTAACGTACATGCAAGGATAGTTGTATTTTTTAGATGAAGTGCTCCCTTAGATCTAATCCATTAATTATGTCTTTTAAGTTATGGGTCCACCAAATCAACGACCAAATGTTTCTAATTATTGTGGTAATTTCTAGCTTATTTAACTTTTTTCTGATTACCCCGTCAAGCACTTTTTATATATAATAGATTTTTATATATAATAGATGTTGATAAAGAAAGGACAAGGAAATCAAAGGAATCAGGTGATACCTCGGAGGCCGGATCATCTTCTTCCGCATTAGATCCCGACGCAGCAGTGTTCTTCTTCTTGTTTCTCTTAACAGCCAGGGTCTTTTTGCGAGCTGCCTTCGCCGGTTTTTCCTGGGTTTTCCTTTTCCAGAAAGGGTCATTCTCCTGTTTAAAGGAATAAAGACATATTAAACCAAGCACTATGGACAGATTAAAACAAAGCAAAGGGGCGGAAGAATTTCTTACCGCCGGTGGTTTATTGGTCACATAGAAGGGTGCCAAGCCGGTCTGACTGCACTCTTCTAGAGGTATATTCAGCAGCTTCTTGACGGATTCGTTAATCTCATTTTCTGGTAGCACCGTCTCTGTGTGGCGCAAAGGGTCCTTGGGGTTCCCAGTATACACACACATTAAACCGGAATGCCGGCTTAGCGGGAGAATACTCCAAGAAAGCCAGCAGCGGACGAAGTCAACTCCTGTTAGTCCATTGGCTACAAAGGCCTAAAGCTTTGAATGATGAGGGGCATATTGAGCTCGCTCCTGGGCACTTAAGTGCTATGGAAAATGGTGGTTCTCTGGAAGACGGTGGGGGCGATAACCCGGCAGTGGATTTTCCCCATCCGGTGAAGTGTCTACGCAGTAGAACCAAGTTTGATTCCAGTCCTTTGGATGGCTGTGGAGATTAACATGAGGAAAGCTAACATCCTTCCTTTTCTGAATAAACATTCCGCCAATTTCAGTGTTTGGGCCATCATGAAATTCAGTACGACGGTTTAAGTGGAAGAAGTCTCGGAATAGATCCACTGTTGGCTCTTCTTGCAGATAAGCTTCAGAAAAAACTTGGAAGTTGCAAATATTTGATACAGAGTTGGGACCAATGTCTTGCGGATGAAGCTGAAAGTTTGCTAACACATCACGGAAGAATTTTGATCCGGGAGGACTGAATCCCCGGGCCAAGTGATCGAAGAAGACAACGATTTCTCCTTCCTTGGGCTTTGGAGGACATTCTGATCTAGGGTCCCTCCAGTGAAGGACATCCTTTGGGCCTAAACCACCAATTGAGGCCATGTTCTCTAAATCATCCTCGGTGATCCGGCATGGGACCCAGTTGTAGGAGACAAACTGTTTGGCTGTAGTAGTCATCTTTCCAGAAGGGAAAGGCTGAAAATACAATGAAGAGCTGGTTTATAACCTGAGCAGATTTAAACCAGCATGTTCTATGAAGGTACTGGTCTAAGCGGCGGTTTAAGCAGGGGCCTAATGGTATCTACCGGGTTAGGTGTCCGGAACAGCTATAACAATGACATCTACCGGATTATGAAGTTTGTAAAAGGTTAAACCGCCGACATAGGCAAACAAGACGCATATCTGAAGCTTTTGGGAAACAACTTTCGCATAAACAGCAGTGAGATACGGATCTACAGCATGTGGAAAACTCAGAAATAATTCAAGTTATATTCAGCGAAAACGATGAAGGTTTTAAGCAGATTCAATCTAACTAATCGTATTGGGAGACATAAAGCTACAGTGATGGAGCGGAGTCGTTCTTACGGTGGTTAACCAAAAACTTGAGATCTACGATGAACTACTGGTTATGGCAAAGAACTGTGAAGAACAGGGACTTATCTATGAGCTCGCATGAGGAAACCCTAGAACTGAGATCTATGAGAAGGAAAGAAGAGGGCGTACCTGAGGCGACGGAAGCGGAGAAGCACCGGCGAATCTCTGGAAACGTTCAGGTTGATGCAGCGGCCGGGCTCGACGAAGATGCAGCGTTCGACGGACGGCGGCGGAGCTCGAGTGCAAGAGGACAGAGGAAGAAGAAGACGCAAGGGGAGAAAAGAGATACCCCTCTGCCCTATTTATAAGCCGAAGGGATAAAACGGAAGGCGCGGGAATCGAGGAGCCCAAAAAGCAGATATGGAAGATACGGTCGCCTCGATCTTCGGAGCCTTAATGAATAAAGATAAAAAACATGTATAAGTGTTAAATGCGCAGATGGCGTCACGGCGGTCTCAAGTGATTTGAGGAGTGATGTCACGCCGGTTTACAAAGCATTCTGAAGCTGCGGAAAGGGAAATTTGTGCAAGACTTTGAAGACTGACATGAACTGGTTCAAATCAATCTGGGGCCTAATGTCAGGGATATTACTACCAGGTATAAACCGCCCAAGAGGGGCCGGTTTATGTTATCAAGATTATTTTGAAGCCCAGCGAAGCGTGAAGCAAGAGACTTTGGCCCAAGAGGTTTAGAGCCCAAGTGTTAGGGCCCATGATTTGTAAACCGCCATACTATGTAACTTGAGATGTAAGATAGAAAGAGTAGAGACCAAGGAGGACACGTTTATGAGCCGGCCTCGGGACTCTGTAAACCGGACCGGGCGTCACCTCTTATATAAATGGACGACCCGGCGATGGTTGTGGACAGACAACTACAGCTCGAGACACAAGCAAAGCGGATTCGCTCCTTGGTCATCAAAACCCTAGCAATACACACCAAACTAGACGTAGGCTTTTACCTTCATTGAAGGGGCCGAACTAGTATAAAATCCCTGTGTCATTGTCCGCTTTAACCCCTTTAAGCTAACCTGTAGCGATGGCTTGACGACTAAGTCCTTTTGCTAGGACATCTGCCGTGACAAAACCACGACAGGTTTCACCCTGGGCTTCACCATGAAGCCATGTTCGGATGAATCCGACCTATCTCCGAGCTTCAGCTTCCTTTGGGGCACGGCCATGCCTGCGTCAGCGAAGGCCCCCCTTGTCCTCCCCCTGCCTTGCACATGAGGCATTTCTTCTTCCTCCTCTTCCTCCACATCATCTTCCTCCGCCTCGTCGGGGGAGAGAATGAGGAGGTCCTCGGGCTTCTTGCCCGGAGGACGGGGGCTGTCTCCGGCCCCCTTGCCCTTTGTCTTCTTGGGCTTCTTGGTCGGCGCCTTGTACGGCGCCAGAGCCAGCATCGCCGTCAGTAGAGGTAGTGATAGCTCTTCGGACAAAGGCGCTGGACACTTAATCTGGGACGCCTTCTTCGTCCAGCCCTGTATATCACGTAAAAATTCCAACTCCTATTATCATTAAATAAGGGAAAGGGTATGTATTCGACAAGGATCATTATTACCTCTGTGGCGGAAACTTCAGTGCTGAAGCCCGCATCCTCGTCCTCTTTGGGCAATTCCTTGTGGCTCTTGAAGATGTGCTTCCAGATCTCTTTGTGCGTTGAGCCGAAGAGATGCTTCAGTGTCTTGTCTCCTACCGAATCGAACTCCCATAGGGAGGAATCCCGGCTTTGGCAAGGGAGAACAAGCCGGGTCAGCATCACCTGGACCACGGAGTAATGCAGGTGCCCCTTGGAGATCACGCCGGATATACGGCTCACAAGAGTCGTCACCTCAGTGTGCGACCCCCAGTCCAGACCATTTTTGGTCCAGGAGGTTAGCCTCTCTGGGGTCCGGATCTGAAAGCAGGCTCCGCCGCCCAGTTGGTGTCGCGAGGTTCAGTGATGTAGAACCACTTCTGCTGCCAAACCTTGTTCGTCTCCATGAACGAGCCATTGGGCCAAGTTGCGTTCGGGAGCTTACTAATCATAAAGCCCACGCACTCTGCGTGTTCCCCGTCCACCACCTTCGGCTTCACATTGAAGGTCTTAAGCCACAGGCCGAAGTGTGGGGGGATGCGGAGAAAGGCTTCACACATCACTATGAAAGCGGATATGTGAAGGATTGAGTTCAGGGCTAGATCGTGGATATCTAGCCCGTAGAAAAACAAAAGACCCTGAACAAAAGGGTGGAGTGGAAACCCTAGCCCCCTAACAAAATGAGAGGTGAAAACTACCCTCTCGCCCGCCTTAGGAGCGGGAGTCACCTGGCCCTTAGGGGGGACTCGGTGTGCGATGTCGTCGGCGAGATACCCCGCGCTCCTTAGATCCTCCACGGTCTTTTCGGTGACCGTGGAAGCCTCCCACTTGCCCCTGGCACCGGATCCAGCCATTGCTGGGAAGGGGAGTAGTGGTTGAGGAACGAGGAGCTGTGGGCGCTGGAGATGAGAGTACGGAGGGAAGGGAAATTGGAGAGCTAGAGCTTGAGGAAGGCGTCGGGCTGATGAAAGGGATTGGAGTCCTTTTATAACGCTGCGAACACAGAGAGTCCCCCCACCTTAGCCATAAAACTCGCCGGTTCCCAAAGCGGTCGTGTGTAAAGCAGGGCTTGGGTGCTCACGGCACAATGGTAAAGAATCCCACAATAAGCGGGCACGATCTCTATTTTGACGGGACGTGTCAATGAGGATATGCCTCGAAACGCGAAACTAGGAGCAGTAAAATAGTTCGATGTGTTAGTGGGTTGAACGCGATGCTTCACGCAAAAGTTTTCAGTAGAGACACATTATTTATTTTCTTTAAAAAGCCTTGCCTTCGAGGCTAAGGGTTGTACTAATCTTGCAGAGCCGAACACCATCCATTGATTTGCAGAAGATATATTCGGGAGGAGGAACCTGCCTTGCAATGCCGAAGACAATACGGAAGCCGAACTCTTCGCCATCGAAGACAGGTTCAGGGGCTACTGAGGGAGTCCTGGATCGGGGGTGATAACCCACAAGTGTTGGGGATCAGTTGTAGCCTCTTTCGATAAGTAAGCGTGTCGAACCCAACGAGGAGCTAAAGTCAGAACAAATATTCCCTCAAGTTCTATCGATCACCGATACAACTCTACGCACGCCTGACGGTTACTTTACATAGAACAAGTATGAAACTAGAAGTACTATGTAGGTGTTTTTGGATAGGTTTGCAAGAATATAAAGAGCATGCAAATATAAACTAGGGGCTGTTAAGATAAGGACACAACTAAATTTAATGATAGCGAGTGTGGAAAAGTGGTGGTAGGAGTTGCGAAATTGCCCCTAAGCAATTGACTACGTTACTAGACCGATAGCAAGTTTCATGTGGGAGCGGCCACTGCTAGCATGTCATCCCTTACTTGGAATTCTATGCACTTATGATTGGAACTATTAGCTAGCATCCGCAACTACTAATGTTCATTAAGGTAAAACCCAACCATAGCATTAAGATATATTGGTCCCCCTTCAATCCCGCATGCATCAATTTCTACACTAGGTTGAAGTTTCTGTCACTCTTGCCCTCCAATAAGTAGTCCTATCAACATACAACTAATCCTATGGTGTGATCCACGCGCGCATTCATATGATGGGCACCAAAGGACAGCAACATAACCACAAGCAATTTAAATCAATCATAGCAATTCACCAATCACCAATAGGACAACAATAATCCACTCAGACATCACCGGAAGTGAGGGGGAGAGAGCCCCCCTCCTTCTTATTCTTCCTTGACCTTCTCCCTAGGTGGGAGAAGGGTTTCCCCTCTGGTCCATGGCCTCCATGGCGGCGGAGGGGCGAGAGCCCCTCCGAGATTGGATATGTCTCTTTGTCTCTCTCTGTTTCTGCGTTGCCAGATTATGGCCCTTCGACGTTTCTTAAATTCCCGGAGATCCGTAACTCCGATTGGGTTGAATTTTTGACACGGTTTTTATCTAGATATTAGCTTCCTTGCGGTGAAAGAAGGGCATCAACCTCCTTACGGTGTGGCCACGAGGTCCCTGGGCGCGCCCTGGGCAGGGGGCGTGCCCCCTGCCTCATGGCCCACTCGGGCATCGTCTCATGTTGGTTCCACTTCCCAAAATTCACATATATCCCAAAAAACTCTCCCTCCATTTTTATTCTGTTTGAACTCCGTTTGATATGGATATTCTGCGAAACAAAAAACATGCAACAAACAGGAACTGGCACTAGGCACTATATCAATATGTTAGTCCCAAAAAATAGTATGAACAGTTGCCAAAAGTATATGAAAGTTGCAGAATATTGGCATGGAAGAATCAAAAATTATTAATACGACGGAGACGTATCAGCATCCCCAAGCTTAATTCCTGCTTGTCCTCGAGTAGGTAAATGATAAAAGATAATTTCTGATGTGGAGTACTACCTAGCATAATCTTGATCATGTAATCTAATCATGGCATGAATATTAAGACACGAGTGATTCAAACCAATAGTCTATCATTTGACATTAAGACAATAATACTTCAAGCATACTAATAAAGCAATCATGTCTTTTCAAAATAACATGGCCAAAGAAAGTTATCCCTACAAAATCATATGGTCTGGCTATGCTCCATCTTCACCACACAAAGTATTTAAATCATGCACAACCCCGGTTTTAGCCAAGCAATTGTTTCATACTTTAGTATTCTCAAACTTTTTCAACTTTCACGCAATACATGAGCGTGAGCCATGGACATAGCACTATGGGTGGAATAGAAGGTGGTGATAGACAAAAGGAGGGAGAAAGTCTCACATCGACTAGGCAAATCAATGGACTATGGAGATGTTCATCGATCGATATCAATGTGAGTGAGTAGGGATTGCCATGTAACAGATGCACTAGAGCTATAAGTGTATGAAAGCTCAAAAAGAAAACTAGTGGGTGTGCATCAACTTGCTTGCTCATGAAGACCTAGGGCATTTGAGGAAGCCCGTCGTTGGAATATACAAGCCAAGTTCTATAATGAAAATTTCCACTATTATATGGAAGTGACAAAAGAAGAGACTCTCTATTATGAAGATCATGGTGCTACTTTGAAGCACAAGTGTGGAAAGGATAGTAGCATTGTCCCTTCTCTCTTTTCTCTCAACCTTTTTTTTGTTTTTTTTGGAGTGGCTTTCTCCCTTTTTGTTTTTAGCCCCTCTCTATTTTTTTATGTTTTTTTTGGCCATCTCTTTTTTTTATTTGGCCTTTCCTCACATGGGACAATGCTCTAATAATGAAGATCATCACACTTTTATTTACTTACAATGCAAAGATTACAACTCGAAGCTAGAACAAAATATGACTCTATGTGAATGCCTCCGGAGGTGTACCGGGATGTGCAATGATCTAGCGTAGCAATGACATCAAAAAAAGGAAAAGCCATGGAAACATCATGCTAGCTATCTTACGATCATGCAAGGCAATATGACAATGATGGTGCGTGTCATAATAAATGGAACGGTGGAGTTACATGGCAATATATCTCGGAATGGCTATGGAAATGCCATAATAGGTAGGTATGGTGGCTTTTTTGAGGAAGGTATATGGTGGGTGTATGGTACCGGCGAAAGTTGCGCGGTACAAGAGAGGCTAGCAATGGTGGAAGGGTGAGAGTGCGTATATTCCATGGACTCAACATTAGTCATAAAGAACTCACATACTTATTGAAAAAAATTATTAGCCATCGAAACCAAGTACTACACGCATGCTCCTAGGGGGGAGGTTGGTAGGAGTTAACCATCACGCGCCCCCGACCTCCACACAAAGGATGACACTCAATAAATAAATCATGCTCCAACTTCGTCACATAACGGTTCACCATACGTGCATGCTACGGGAATCACAAACCTCAACACAAGTATTTCTACAATCCACAACTACCCACTAGCATGACTCTAATATCACCATCTTTATATCGCAAAACTATTGCAAAGAATCAAACATATCATATTCAGCGATCTACAAGTTTATGTAGGATTTTATGACTAACCATGTGAATGACCAATTCCTGTCAACTCTCTAAATAGATATAAGTGAAGCAAGAGAGTTTTAATTATTTCTACAGAAGTTATGCCCATGGTCTAACAATTATAAGTGAAGCAAAAGAGCATTCTACAAATGGCGGTTTTCTATGTGAAGAGAAACAGGCAATCCAAACTTCAAATGATATAAGTGAAGCACATGAAGCATTCTATAAATCCATACTCAAAAAATATAATTGAAGTGCAAAGAGCATTCTATAAATCAACCAAGGACGATCTCATACCAGCATGGTGCATTAAAGAAAAGGTTAAAACTAAATGCAAAAGACGCTCCAAGATGTGCACATATCACATGAATGAAACGAATCTGAAAACATACCGATACTTGTTGAAGAAAGAGTCTCCTTGAATATTTACTTGGGGTACCTTGGGAATCCCCAATCTTGAGCTCTTGCCTCTCCTTCTTCTCCACACATTGAGACCTCCTCGATCTTCGAACACTTCATACACACAAACTTCAACAGAAAACTCGGTAAGTTCCGTTAGTATAATAAAGGAAATCACTACTCTAAGTACTGTCGCAAACCAATTCATATTTTGTTTTTGCATTGTAGCTACTGTAATATAACTTTCCATGGCTTAATCCACTGATATAAATTGATAGTTTCATGAAAACAAGTGAACTATGCATCAAAAACAGAATCTATCTAAGACAGAACATTCTGTAATAATATGAACATTCACCATACTTCTGATACTTTAAAAATTCTGCCAAAATTAGGAAAAATAAAAACATTGTATAGAAAGACAGTGCAAGAAGTTTCAGAACCATTTGACGTTCCAGCAAAAAATGTAAAATCGCGAACTACAGCCAAAGTTTCTGTCCTGCACCGCACAAACCAACAAGCATTGTAAACATCCTAAAGGCAAACCTTGGCACATTATTTTTATAATACAATGGAATTGTACAAGGGGATAATTATTTTTGTTGAAAAGTTTCTGTAATTAAGATTCACAAAGTTTCCATGGGCATGAACAAAGTTCAAGAACGTCCCCCACTTTCACAATGCTCGTCTATATCACTTTCACTTTTATTTTTTTGAAAAGTTTTGGGTTCCCCTCTTTATTTTTTTTGTTTTTAAACTTTATAAAAGCACATAACAGAAATGAATGACTCTCTAAAACTTCCGGGTTGTCTCCCTGGCAGCACTTTCTTTAAAGCCATTAAGCTAGGCATATAGTCCTCAAGTGATGGATCCACCCGGATCCCAAGGTATATCAAAGCCAATTTTAATTAACAATGATTTGGCATTTAGCAGTGAGCACAAAGTGATATATATCATGCAACAACGAAGTCTAACTCTCTTCCTATGCATCGGCATGTCATAAGAAAGAACAATTCATGCACATCAAGTAAAGGCCAATGCATAGTATAAGCAGTTTCTTGCAATTTTATCGTGTTGGAAACATAGAGAGGCAGAGATGTAGTTCCTCTCTCATAATAATTGAAAGTTGGAGCAGCAAGCACATGCATATTATATTCATCAAAATCATCATGTGTAACGTAAAAAGGCAACCCATCAATATAATCCTTAATAAGTGCAAACTTCTCCGATATAGTGTAGTTTGGAGAACTCAAAAAGATAATAGGACTATCATGCGTGGGTGCAATACTAACTATCTCATGTTTAACATAAGGAACTATAGCAACTTCATCTCCATAAGCATAATTCATATTGGCATCCTGGCGACAATCATAGCAAGCATCATCAAAAAGGGATATTTCAAAAGAATCAACGGGATCATAGCAATCATCATAGCAATAATCCTTCGGTAAGCACGAAGGGAAATTAAACAATGTATGAGTTGAAGAGTTACTCTCATTAGAAGGTGCGCGTGGGTAGCTAATCCGCTCTTCCTCCTTTTGTTCTTCGCTCTCCTCCTCATCTTTTTCATCCAATGAGATCACAATGTCATTAATTTCTTCTTCCATAGACTCCTGCAAAATATTAGTCTCTTCTTGGACAGCGGAGTAGGCCTCAATATATGGTTTAACATAGGCATTAGAAGCATAATTATCATAAAAATATTTAAATATGGAAAAAAAATTCAGATTTGTAAAGAGTAGCATCGTACTTTTCAATCAAAGAAGCAATTTCATAAGCACCCTTAAAAGCAACAAATTCTTCAATTTATCACTAAACTCACATTGGTAGGGAAGGTGTTTCTTAGGGTCTTCAGAAAAACAAGTAAAATCATATATTTCACATAAATTCCAAGCATAGCATTGCAAACAATGAATTTGATCCAGTAAAAGTTTCCCTTTTCAGATATGCGATGTCGCACATAACAAGCATGCTCATCTAAAGATTTTCCCTCAACTAAGCTAGTTGGGGTTTCAGCCCGAGCACATAGGGATCGAAGATGATCCAAGTAATAAGCTTCAGTAGTGTGATAGATTTTGAGTGGTTCTTCAACCATTGGTACAGTAGGTACCACTATTTTTTTGGTATTTTGCGTTTCCTACCCATAACTAAAGATAGAAAACAACTTAGAACAGCAAATATGTAGTCCTATCAACATACAACTAACCCTATTGTGTGATCCACGTGCGCGCTCATATGATGGGCACCAAAGGACAGCAACATAACCATAAGCAATTTAAATCAAACATAGCAATTCACCAATGTCGGGGGAAACTGTCCGCCACGAACACCTATGGGACCGGAGCCCCTTGTTTGTGCGGTACGAGGGCGGAGGAAGCACAAAGAGCAGATCGTAGCGAGCGCGCGGGCAGTTTTACCCAGGTTCGGGCCGCGGTAGACGCGTAAAACCCTACTCCTGCTTGGTTGTGTATTGAGTTTGAGCGCTCGGGAGCTTGAAGAAGCAGCTACACCGGCGCGAGAGTGATCTAGGTTCCGAACCCCCTCCACGTTGTGCATGGGCCTCCTTTTATAGTGCAAGGGGTCACCGACAGGTGTCAACGTAGGAGAAAGGGGTAAAAACGTAAAAGAAGTGGTAGTTGTAACAGTGCGGGAACAGTGGAGCTACAGTACAGAACAGTGGTCTATACCTACTTTAACAGTGGGGGACAAGGGCATTTAATGCCCGTCGCCGTCGACCCCAAAAGCTCCCGCCTTAGCGTCTCCGTCTGCCACGGCGATGGATCCATCGTCGTGGAGTGCCACCGTGTACCCCAGGCCTCACAGCCATCCGCCACGCGTCCCTGGATAGGCCCCAGGGCGACGCGTGGGCCGATGAGCTGGAGCGTGGATACACAGCGCAGCCTCCCCGGCAAGCACCTTGCCGGGGGCCCTGATCTTGCCGGGCCCGGAAGCTTGCCGCTCCCCGGGCCCCTTGCCGGGGCACATATATAGCGCCGAGGCGTTGTCTTCTAGTCTTCCTGGCAAGCTCCTCTTGCCAGGGGCTCGTGTTAGCGGAGCAGTCTTGAGCCTGGTACGGCCTTCCCGGCAAGCTCCTCTTGCCGGGGTCTCGATCTCATGTCTTGTATACTTTGTTTTTGAATGGTTTAATAGGGAGCAGGAAAGGTCTCCGGCAAGCACGCGGTAAACCCTGCCGCGGGGAGCTGCAACTGTCCGTGCACAAGTTGGGGTACTAAGGCACCCCTACCTTAGTACACCGACAGGAGCCCCCGGGCCTGGGCCACACACGGTGCCGAGCGCTGTTGGGCCAGGCCCAAAACAGTGCACGGGCACCCGCGGCCCGCGGCGCGCCGAATCCACTTCCATATCCGCCGCACCCCACGGTAACGGCACGCGTCGATCGCGGCGCCGTGGGATGGGACGTGCCCACGATCTCTTAATGGAAAGGGCGAAACGCCCCCCACTCCCCCATAAAAGCAGAGGAAGCGGGCGCGGTTCCCCTCCTTGCGCTTTCATTGCATCGTCTTCCTCCTCCAAAGATTCTCTCTTGCGCTCCGCCTCCACATCTCCGCCGCCGCCGAGCTCTTCGTTCCCCTCCTTCCGCCGCGTCCGCCATGGCCCCAAAGACCGACAAGGCGAAGGCGGAGAAGTCCAAGCGCGAGAAATCGGAGCAAGCGGCCAAGCTCATCGCGTACCGGAAGCGGCACGTCGTCTTCCCGCCGAAGCTCGGCGTGCGGGAACTCTGGAACAAGTATTATTTGTTCTGGTCCAAGGGAACCGACGCGCATCCCCGCACGCGAGCATACCCGGCCGCCGCCAAGGACAACTATCCCGGCGGGTACCATTTCTTTGCTGCCTTCTTTCATTGTGGTCTCTGTCCACCTTTCTCAAACTTTTTCTGCGACGTCATGAACACATATGGCCTCCATCTGCTTGACTTCACCCCCAATGCCATTCTCACCATGGCTGTTTTCGCACACATGTGCGAAAACTTCATAGGAGTCCACCCCAATGTAGCACTCTTTAGACACTTCTTCACTCCTAGAGCTGAGGCCGATGCCCCCCTCTCCGGAGGAATTTCTTGGGTCTTCCGTCTCAATAAGAAGGGTGCGTACTTGCCGGGGGAGCTCCGCGGCAAGTGGGAGGAATGGCGAGCGGAGTGGTGCTGGATCGTAGAAGACCAGCCGCAAGCCTTCACCGCGCCGCGCACAACGCCCATCGTGCGCGGCAGGGACTGGAGTGAGCTGGACTCGGACGACGTCAAGCTCAACATCGCCCTCGTCCGGATTCTTCGCCTTCGGTTGGCCAATCTGTCAGTTGCTGAGGTGGGCGCAGATTTCCTCCGCCGCCGCATCGCCCCCCTCCAAGACCGGAAGAGGCCAGCCTGGGAGTACGGCGGCCCGGCAGACATCATGAGGCTGCGCCCCGGGCTCAACTTCAACTTCACCACGCTGGAGCTGCGGGGAATGGTACGGGAACTCTTCAAGTACGACCCAACACACCCCGAGTGGTTCAGGACCCCCCGGGAAGTGGTGCCGCTCTGCAACAGCGCCGTCAGGGATCGGATCCTCGCCATGATGCCCATGTGTGACTCGCACGGCGTGGACCGCACATGGCTCGCTCCGAAGCCCATCGACGTCCTCAACTTCTACGACAACCTCGCCGAGGTGGCGAAGAACAAGGAGGACCTCAAGCTGCACACGCGGGCCACCACCGACCAGGAGATCGCCTACATAGCTTCTCGGGCTGAGGAGGCCGCCGCAGCCGCGGCGGCAGGAGTTTTCGGATACTCGCCGGAGGAGGCGGAGGCTGAGGACGCGTCCACCCAGGCGGAGGAGGCGGAGATCCGCAGGTTGCTGAATCTTCCTCCCGACGCGCTCGCCGGGGTCCCCTCACTGAGGCACTCCGGGATCCACGGGATCGCGGCGGAGGCCGCGGCAATGGAGGGCACCGCCGGAGGGAGCAGAGGCACCGCGAGGGGCGGAGGCGCCAAGGGAAAGGGGGCCGCAGCGCAGGACGCTGGGCCCAGTGAGCCGGCCGGGGAAGAGGAGGAGGAGGAGGAGGCCGAGGACTCCGGCGGATCCACGGAGTTGTACGCCGACGACCTCTCCTCGTCGGAGGACTCCCCGCCCCCGGCAAGCCCGAGGCAGTCCCCGCCAAAGCGCCTCCGCAAGGCGGCGACGGGGGAGAGGGCGCAGGCGCCCCGGCAACAGCCACCTCGCCGGGCGGCTCCCCGGGGGAGTCAAGCCGCGCCAAGACCTTCCGGCGCACCAGCCGCAGCGGAGGCAGCCCGCGCGCGGACCACGACGGAGGCGCCTCGCAGGCCGGCGCCGAGCAGGCAAGGGTCTTCTCGGAGCGGAGCAGCGGTCCGCCCGCTCCTCGGGCGCCGGCTACCACAGGGGCTGGGTCTTCGCAGCCCCCAGCCCCGGCGAACACCAAGCGCGCGAGGGGGTCTTCGTCTTCCGCTCCTCGCGCCGACGCGCCCACGGTGGAGTACGACTTCTCCGCCCTGAGCGAGGACGACGAGGAGGACCAAGAGTAAGGACCCAGGGCCTTACACCTTCTTGATTTCTGTCTTGATTTTTTTTGTTTTGTTGATGTTGACTCTGTTTATTGTTCTGATTTCAGGTCCCTGGCCCATCGCGCGGCGAAGAAGGCCAAGGCGCCCGAGGTCGAGGTCGCGGAAGACTCGGCAGCTGCGGCAACAGGAGGCGTGCCGGAGCTGAGCCTGCCGGACCCGAGCGCTGCTCCGAGGAGCAGCCCCCAGCGCAGCCCGCAGCGCAGCCCCCAGCGTAAGTCTGGGGTTCTCTCTTTTCGCTTGTCGGGGTACGCCTGAGGATTTGATTTTGTCTTCGTGCCTTGACATTCCTTGTCTTGTTCTGTGCAGAGGTGGAGCCACAGCGGGAAGAGCGCCCGGAGACCGTGGTCGAGGAACCTCAGGCCCCGCCGTCCCCGCCAAGGCAGGACTCTCCAGCAAGGGAGAGCGCTCCGCCAAGGGCGGGTACTCCGCCGAGGCAGAGTACCCCGCCAAGGGCGAGCAGCCCGGCGAGGGCGGCCACTCCGCCAAGGCCGAGCTCCCCGGCAAGGGAGCCCGCCGCTGAGGACGTCCGCCAAGGTAAGTTCCGTGACTTGTTTTCTCGGCTTGCTTCTTTTTGGGTATTTGCTTGAGTATTGAATTTCTTTTTCTTCTTCTTCTTTATAGATCTTCCTCCTCCTGAGCCCATGGAGACGGAGGTTATCAACCTCGAGGAGGAGGGTGCGCAGGGCGGCGGCGGCGACGCTCCTGTCGTCGAGGAGATGGCCGAGGCCGCCGAGCCGGCCGCGCAGGAGACTGCTCCGGCTGCGGACGCAGCGGCCGGGGAGGGGGACGGTGACCGCACCGCCGACCCGGAGGCGGCGGGAGCATCGGATGCTGCACCGGCCACTGGCCCCTCCGCCAACAAGGAGCAGGGGTATTATCTTGAGGCCCCCAACAGCGTCTTCATCCAGATGCCTTGGGGGTCTTCATCGCGAGCTCCTGCGGAGGGCGAGGCGTTCGACGGAGAAGTCCTCGCCTCCGCAGGCCTGAAGATCGTCGAGGCGCCCGGCGGGAGTGAGGGGCCCGAGGAGGAGAGGTTGCTCCACCAGCTCCTGGCCCTTTACCGGGCCAGGCAGGCGAAGCTCGCCTCCCGGGAGGCTCTTGCCGCCAAGGCCGCGGCGGAAATGGAGAAGCGTGCGGCGGAGCTCAGCGCCGCCAATCAGGCAGCCCTCCGCGAGGTGGCGGAGGAGCGGGAGCGTCTCGCCGGCGAGTACCAGGAATGGGTGCTCGAGAAGGCTGAAGCTGAAGAACAGCAGCGGCTCGCCGGTGTGGAGATGTCCCGGCGAGAGGGAGAGCTCGCGCAGCGGAAGGTCGAGCTCGACTCCCATGAGGAGGACCTTGCCGCTCGCGAGGCAGCCCTTGGCGGGGAGCTGAAGGAGGCGAAAGCCGCCGCGGTTGCCGCGGAAGACGCCAAGAAGGAGCTTGCCGCCAAGGTCGAACAATTGGAGAAGGCGCTGAAGGTGAGCGCCGAGAAGGTTGCCGCGCTCATCTTGGAGCGCGAGAAGGATGCTCACACGAACTCCGAGCTTCAAGTGAGTCTCTCCAAGAGGGGCGACGAGTTGAAGGCCGCCAAGGACTCCATCGAGGACTTGGAACTGAAGGTCACCACTCTGAAGGACTCGCTCGACGCTGCCCGGGCTCAAGAGAACAAACTGAAGGAGGAGCTCCGCAAAGAGCGGACCTTGGTGGAGAGCGTCAACAAGGCATCCGAGCTCTTCCGCCAGACCATCGAGGTATGGACCGAAGACTTGGTTTCTTCTGCGTCCAACATTGACCAGGAGTTGCTGGCGCTGAAGGTCGAACACCTCATCTACTCGCCGGACCCGGATCTCCCGCACAGCGCCAAGCTCAGCCTCTTCTTCAGAGGGATCGCGCCGGCCCTTGCAGGTCTCCGGAACCGCATCCCCGCGCAGCTGGCCGAGGAGTCGCGCCTGCTCTGCGCGGGAACTCTGGAGCGGGTGCTGACGAAGATCGTGTACCGCAACCCGGGGATTAATCTCAACAACGTTCTTCGCAGCTTGCCGGCTGATGCGAACACGGAGGCCCTGAAGGAGCAGGTCGCCCACATCATCGCCAAGGTGGCAAAGCTTGGCAGGAAGGAGGGCGACCGCGTAGACTAGGGCTCCATTATCTTTATCTTTCTGTTGCTGCACATTATATCGTGAACTTATTAGTCCATTGCGACAAGTTATCCTTTGTAAGATATTCATTTTATTTTGATCAATCAGTGCAATGTTATCTTCCTTGTCTCAATCTTTGTCTTTGTATGTTTTTCACCCTACGCTCCCGGGGAGCTTGCCGGCAAGGGGCCCTTGCCGCGAGCGCTGAGTGCTGGACTCTGAGCAGCCTGCTGGCCAAGGTCTTCGCCGGCAAACAACCTTGCCGCAGCTAGCCGCAACGCACTTAGCTTGATGAGCGTACTCGGAAACGAAGCAAGGGCGCGACACTTGTCGCAGCTCACTTAAATCGTTGAGTGAACTCGAAAACAAGATAAGGGTGCGGCAAGCTACGGGTAGGTTCCTCCGCGCACAGGTTTTCCATACAAAATGTGATCGTTCAAGGAAGACAACTGAAATTTAAAATTTGAACTGGTCAAATTCTAACAACTTATCTTTCATATGTTGCTTGCTTATATTGCTTGCTTTCCGGTAAGGCTTCTCTTTCTTGAACAGCACTTGGTTCCTCCTCCACCTCCTTCCCCCCCGGCAAACTTGTGCGTGAGGGACGTTCCTTCTGCTTAAGAGGAAAGAAAAGGGAGAGGGAAACAAACATGTGGCCCTTCGGCGTGCTAATGCTTACCGTATACTTGAGTGTTGCACCAAATGCCAAACAGAACATGCAAATAGCAAAGAAAAGCATGCAAAAGGCGATCGGTGCGAAAAACACAGAGACTTTACTGATGCACGGGGTCTGCGCCCGGCTTTGTACAAAGGGTTACATGCAACAGCGGCAAAGCTTGTACAAAAGGTGGTTGCCGGAGCGGATCACGGCAACCGCGCCTTAGGGGTGAAACTTGCGAAGATGCTCTATGTTCCAGGAGTTGCTCACCGGTAAGCCTTCTTCGGTCTCGAGGCGGACAGCGCCGGGCCTCGTAACTTGTCTCACCCGATAAGGGCCTTCCCACTTCGGCGTCAACTTGTTGGAGTTCTTGGCGGACTGAACACGCCGAAGAACAAGGTCGCCTTCCTCGAGACTCCTGGCCTTGACTTTGCGGCTATGATAGCGGCGCAAAGCTTGCTGGTATCGAGCAGCTCGTACAGCAGCCTGGAGACGTCCCTCCTCAAGGAGCAACGCGTCATCTTGCCGCAGTTGCTCTTGCTCGAGCTCATCATAAGCGAGCACTCGAGGAGATCCGTATACGAGTTCCGTGGGGAGAACTGCCTCTGCTCCATAGACTAGAGCAAAGGGTGTCTGCCCGGTGGCTCGACTTGGTGTCGTTCTGATTGACCAAAGAGCCGCCGGGAGCTCCTCTATCCAATTTCTTCCGCACTTGCGCAGCCTGTCAAAGGTCCTTGTATTGAGTCCGCGCAGCACTTCAGCATTTGCCCTCTCCGCTTGACCGTTGCTCCTCGGGTGAGCAACAGAAGCGAAACAGACCTTGGCGCCAAGGTCTTGGACGTACTGCATGAAGGTGCGACTAGTGAATTGCGTACCGTTGTCGGTGATGATCCCGTTAGGGATCCCGAAACGGCAAACAATCGACCTGAAGAACCTGACCGCTGACTGTGCTGTCACCTTCCTCACCGGCTCCACTTCTGGCCACTTTGTGAACTTGTCGATTGCAACGTACAAGTACTCAAAGCCCCCGACAGCACGAGGGAAAGGGCCGAGGATATCGAGCCCCCAGACCGAGAAGGGCCAGGACAAAGGAATTGTTTGGAGAGCTTGAGCTGGCTGATGAATTTGCTTGGCATGGAACTGGCACGCTTCACACTTGGTTACTAGTGCAGTTGCATCTTGGAGGGCTTCTTGCCAAAAGAACCCTTGCCGGAAAGCTTTCCCGGCAAGCGCCCTTGCGCCAATGTGGTGGCCGCATATGCCTCCGTGTATTTCCGCCAACAGCTTCTGTCCATCTTCCCTGGAGATGCACTTCAGTCTGACACCATTGAGTCTTCTTCTGTACAGCTCGTTATCCACGAACTGATACATACTTGACTGCCTTGTTATCTTCTCTATTTCTTGAGGGTCGTCGGGAAGTTCTCCAGTTTGCAGAAAACGGGCGATCTGCTGCGCCCATGCCGGGGCCCGAGGCTCGACGGCAAGGACCAAAGGCTCGAGGGCCGCTGCGGGAACCTCAGCTTCTACGGCAAAGACCTCTGGTCTTGCCGGAGCTGACGGTCCCCCGACAAGCTCGCCGGGGCGAGGCTTGCCGGGAACGCTTGCTTCAACTGTACAAGTCCGAGGACTTGCAGGAGCAAACTGTTCCTCAGCGTTCTGGTTGTTGATCTTGGGGACCTTGGCGGCGGTTTCAGGAAGATCCGCCGGCAAGTAGTCGCCGGAGATCAACTTTCTCTTCTTGGACTGCCCAATTGATGGTGTAACGGATGGCTGAGTCAGCTTAAGTAAGAAGGTCCCTGGTTCCACAGGTAACTTCATCGCGGCGCACTTTGAAAGGCCATCTGCAATTTCATTTTGAGCTCTTGGGACGTGCTCCATCTGCAAACCTTCAAAGTGTTCCTCAAGCTTTCTCACTTCATCGACATAAGCTTCCATCAAAGGGCTCTGATAGCTCTTGTTAACTTGTCGGACCACCAACTGAGAATCTCCCCGCACAATCAGCTTTCTGATCCCAAGTTCGGCCGCAATCCTGAGGCCGGCAAGCAAGCCTTCATATTCTGCAGTGTTGTTTGTCGCTTGCTCCCTGGGAAAGTGCATCTGGATAACATATTTGAGGTGCTCCCCGGTGGGCGCGATGAGTACCACGCCGGCACCGGCGCCTTGCAGCGAGAAGGCACCGTCAAAATACATTACCCATTCACTCGTCGCTTCTTGTACGGGTGCACTTGTTTCTTGAATTTCTTCATCTGGCGTTGGGGTCCACTCAGCAATGAACTCCGCCAAAGCTCGGCTCTGTATGGTTGAAGTACTTTCAAACTTGAGTCCAAAGCTTGACAGCTCTAGTGCCCACTCGACGATCCTGCCTGTTGCTTCTGGATTGTGCAATATCCTCTTCAACGGAAAGCGAGTGACCACTGTTATCTCATGGGCTTGGAAGTAATGGCGCAGCTTTCTCGAGGCCATGAGGAGGCCGAAAAGCAACTTTTGCACACCAGAGTATCTTGATCTAGCCCCCTGGAGAAGGGAACTTACAAAATATACTGGGCGCTGCACCATCTTCTTCCGCACCTCTCCTTGCTCCTGCGCAGAGTCTTCCTTGTCGGGACCAGAGCTTGTCGGGACTGCCCCCTGCTCGTCGCTGGATTCGCTCGCCGGTGGTGCTGATTCCTCGTCGGACTCCCTCTCCGCTACTAACGCAGCACTAACCACCTGGTTGGTTGCCGCTAAGTATAGCAACAACTTTTCCTATGGTCTAGGTGCGACAAGTATAGGAGTGGAGGACAGGTACCGTTTCAAATCCTGCAACGCCGCCTCCGCTTCCAGAGTCCACTTTATGGGACCTGCCTTCTTCAAGATTTTGAAGAAAGGTAGGGCGCGTTCTGCAGACTTTGAAATGAACCTACTGAGGGCAGCAACACAACCTGCAAGCCTCCTGACATCCTTGACGCGCTTCGGGGCCTCTATCTGCTCAATGGCCTTAATCTTGTCGGGGTTGGCTTCAATCCCCCTCTGTGATACAAAGAACCCGAGAAGCTTGCCGGAGGGGACTCCAAAGACGCACTTCTCGGGGTTCAACTTAAACTGTATCCTGTGCAGGTTCTGAAACGTTTCTTCCAAGTCTTGAATCAGGGTTTCTTTACTCTTGCTCTTCACCACGATGTCATCCATGTAAGCTTCTACATTCCTGTGGATCTGTGGCTCAAAAGCAGTGTACACTACCCTTGCAAAGGTCGAGCCTGCATTCTTCAATCCAAATGGCATGCGAATAAAGCAATAAGTGCCACATGGAGTGATAAATGCAGTCTTCTCTTCATCTTCCTTGGCCATGAAAATCTGATGATAGCCTGAGTATGCATCAAGAAAACAGAGTAGCTCACATCCGGCAGTGGAGTCAACGATCTGGTCAATGCGCGGCAAGGGGAAGGGATCCTTGGGACATGCTTTATTCACATCAGTGAAGTCTATACACAGTATCCACTTCCCGTTGGCCTTGCGCACGACGACTGGGTTTGCCAACCACGTCGGATGGATCACACCTCTGACTAGGCCTGCTGCTTCTAGCTTCTTGATTTCCTCGTTGATGAACTCTTGGCGCTCCACGGCTTGCTTCCTCACTTTCTGCTTGATGGGCCGCGCATGAGGACAGACAGCAAGCTTGTGCTCAATTACCTTCCTGGGAACACCGGGGATGTCGGATGGTTGCCAGGCAAACACATCGACATTCGCCCGCAGGAAGGCAACGAGCGCGCTTTCCTATTTGCTGTCAAGGGTGGCGCTGATGGTGAAGGTACCACCAGTGCCGTCCTCCTTTGCAGACACTTTCTTGGTTGCCGGAGGAGCTGCCATTCCTTTCTTACTCTTGCCGGTGGAGCTCGATGGAACGTCCTCGACGGCAGCGCAGCACTCCGAGGAGGTGCGATTGCCGGAGTGGGTCCCAGAGCACTTGCCGGACTTGGTCTTCGTCTTCTTCCCCCCGGGAGCTTCAGCGGCAAGAGTATCCTTCTCGGCCGCAACTGCCGCATCCCGGTAAATCTTGTCGGCGCAAATAAGCGCATCCTTCTTGTCACTATGGACAGTGATGACGCTTATCGGCCCCGGCATCTTCAGCACGTTGTAGGCATAATGGGAAGCTGCCATGAACTTTGCGAGGGCAGGACGGCCAAGTATTCCATTGTAGGGCAACGGAATATCGGCGACGTCGAAAGTGATGCGCTCAGTCCTGAAGTTGAGCTCCCCGCCAAAGGTCACCGGCAGAGTGATCTTTCCCTTGGGCTTGCTCCTTCCCGGGTTGATTCCTTGGAATGAACCGGTCTCTTCGAGCTCGCCATCTTGAATCTGGAGTTTCTTGATCACAGCAGAGGAGATCAAGTTCAGCCCGGCCCCGCCGTCAACCAACATTTTGGTGACCTTGAGGTTGCGGATGGTGGGAGAAACCAGCATCGGCAAGCACCCGACCGCCGTGGTGCGGTCAGGGTGATCCTCAAGGTCAAAAACGATGGGCGTGCTGGACCATTTGAGGAGCCTGCGCGACTCCACGGGTGGCTCCGCTGCGTTTACCTCACGCACCCACTGCTTGAGTTGGCGGTGGGAGGTATGCAGGGAGGCACCACCGTCGACGCACAGGACCTCCGTGGCCTTCTGGAACTCCTGCTCGCTGTTCTCCTCGTCTTCCATATCTTCGTCGTCATCTTCTTCGTCCTTGTCGCGGCCCCGGGGAGGCCGATCTCCTTGCCGCTGCTTGGCCTTGCCGCGGCGCCCTCCCCGGCCGTTGAACGGCCGCTTCTTGCTGGGCTCTTCTCCGCCACCTTGGGCTTTCTCCTTGTCGCGCCTCTCGTACTCAGCTTTCTGCTGCTCGACGAGGTACTCGACGCGCTTGCAGTTGGAGAGATCGTGACCCTTGGTGCGGTGGATCTTACAGTATTGCTTGTCGGAGCTACCCGGCTTGTCGGCCGCCGCTGCCGGGGCGGGCTCCTTGCCGGAGCCGCCAGCCTGCGCTTGCTTGGCGGGGGCCTCCTTGCCGGACTTCTCGACGGCAAGCACCTCCTTCTTGCCCTTCTTTCTGTTGTTCCGCCGCCGGCTCTTCTTTGCCGGGGCGGCGTCGTCGCTGTCGCTTCCTCCTGCGCCAGTATCCTCCCCGGGGAGTCTCCTCCCCTCTTCCGCGCGTGCGCACTTGTCAGCAAGAGCATAGAGCTCGCTGACATCCCAAATCTTCGTCATCGCCATCTCCTCACGCATGCGGCGGTTACGCATGTTCTGATGGAACGCGCTGATAACCGCGGCAGGGTGAACGTCAGGGATGTTGTGCTGCACCCGGCTGAAGCGTTGGATATACTTGCGCAGGGGTTCGCCTTCCTTCTGGGCCAAAATATGGAGATCGCTCTCCTGGCCATGGGGTTTGTGGCCGCCGGTGAAGGCGCCAACAAACTGGTGGCAGAGGTCGGCCCAAGAAGAAATGGAACCTTCCGGCAAGTGCATGAGCCACGAACGGACGTTCGGCTTTAGCACGAGCGGGAAGTAATTCGCTAGGATCTTCTCGTCGCGCCCCCCGGCAGCCTGCACTGCGATGGTGTAGACGCTGAGAAATTCCGAGGGATGCGTCTTGCCGTCGTACTTCTCCGGTACGTCGGGCTTGAAATTTTTCATGCTGGGCCACTGGACGCGCCGCAGCTCGCGGGTGAACGCAGGGCAGCCTGCCGCGTACGGCAAGTCGCCCGGTTCACCGGGCGCGTGCGCGTCGACAGTGTTCCCAGCTCTCTTGTCGGATTGTCGCCGAGCTTCTCGGCGGCGCTCGATCGTGGTCCGAGCTTCTTCTTCTCGCCGGTCGTCAAGGACTTGGCGCTGGTCCCGACGGGCCCGCGGGTCCGACGAGGCTGTGGTGCCGTCGTCGGGGTTGTTCCGGCGGGGCGGCGTCTTCTGCTTCTGCGGCGGGGAGTGCACGCTTGTCGCACCCCCGGTAGTCTTGTCGCCGATAGCCTTCGTCTTCTCAGTCTGCCGCGGCTGTGAGGTCGACGGCTGCTGTGGAGAATCGTTGTTGGCGAAGTCTATCAGGCTCCGTATAGTAGCCCTCCATTCCTCGGCCTTGTCGGCCGCTGGAGGAAAGTCGAGGAGCAGTTGCGCCCTTGCGAGCGCTTCTGCTGGAGTGGAAGGGAACGCGGGCGAGCGGTGCGAGGAGCGGGATACGCTCGGACTTCTAACAACGTTAGAAGGAGCGGGGTCCCGCGCCGGCGCCTTCGCTTTGCTTGTGCCTGGACGGGGGTCCGGGGCGTCCCGCGAGCCTCCGGTTTGGCCTTGTCCCAGCAGGCGGATACCACCTCCCGTGGTATGGCGCTGCTGGGTTGTCGTGTGCTGGGATGGACGCGGCGCGTCCACGGAGACCGAAGTCCGGTCGTCCGTCCTATTCTTGGATCTGGTGGCGCCGTGAGTGTCCTCACCGGCGGCCACCCTTCCGACGGCATCTCCCCCGCCCACCGTTGGCTCCGGTGGCGGCGGGTGAGACGCGGACGGGCCTCCGACCTCCGAAGCCTTCTTCTTCGGGGCCATGGAGTTGTCGCTGATGAAGTTGTTGATGAAGCTGGAGAGGTTGATGAAGGATGCGCCCGCGCGAGCGCCGGATCAGGTTCGCACGACCTCGACGCCCCCTACCTGGCGCGCCAAAGATGTCGGGGGAAACTGTCCGCCACGAACACCTATGGGACCGGAGCCCCTTGTTTGTGCGGTACGAGGGCGGAGGAAGCACAAAGAGCAGATCGTAGCGAGCGCGCGGGCAGTTTTACCCAGGTTCGGGCCGCGGTAGACGCGTAAAACCCTACTCCTGCTTGGTTGTGTATTGAGTTTGAGCGCTCGGGAGCTTGAAGAAGCAGCTACACCGGCGCGAGAGTGATCTAGGTTCCGAACCCCCTCCACGTTGTGCATGGGCCTCCTTTTATAGTGCAAGGGGTCACCGACAGGTGTCAACGTAGGAGAAAGGGGTAAAAACGTAAAAGAAGTGGTAGTTGTAACAGTGCGGGAACAGTGGAGCTACAGTACAGAATAGTGGTCTATACCAACTTTAACAGTGGGGGACAAGGGCATTTAATGCCCGTCGCCGTCGACCCCAAAAGCTCCCGCCTTAGCGTCTCCGTCTGCCACGGCGATGGATCCATCGTCGTGGAGTGCCACCGTGTACCCCAGGCCTCACAGCCATCCGCCACGCGTCCCTGGATAGGCCCCAGGGCGACGCGTGGGCCGATGAGCTGGAGCGTGGATACACAGCGCAGCCTCCCCGGCAAGCACCTTGCCGGGGGCCCTGATCTTGCCGGGCTCGAAAGCTTGCCGCTCCCCGGGCCCCTTGCCGGGGCACATATATAGCGCCGAGGCGTTGTCTTCTAGTCTTCCTGGCAAGCTCCTCTTGCCAGGGGCTCGTGTTAGCGGAGCAGTCTTGAGCCTGGTACGGCCTTCCCGGCAAGCTCCTCTTGCCGGGGTCTCGATCTCATGTCTTGTATACTTTGTTTTTGAATGGTTTAATAGGGAGCAGGAAAGGTCTCCGGCGAGCACGCGGTAAACCCTGCCGCGGGGAGCTGCAACTGTCCGTGCACAAGTTGGGGTACTAAGGCACCCCTACCGTAGTACGCCGACAACCAATCACCAATTGGACAACGATAATCTACTCAGGCATGGCCACAAGCATAGCAAGCATCATGAAAAAGGGATATTTCAAAAGAATCAACGGGATCATAGCAATCATCCTTCGGTAAGCACGAAGGGAAATTAAACAATGTATGAGATGAAGAGTTACTCTCATTAGAAGGTGCGCATTGGTAGCTAATCCGCTCTTCCTCCTTTTGTTCTTCGCTCTCCTCCTCATCTTTTTCATCCAATGAGATCACAATGTCATTAATTTCTTCTTCCATAGACTCCTGCAAAATATTAGTCTATTCTTGTACGGCGGAGTAGGCCTCAATATATGGTTTAACATAGGCTTAGAAGTATAATTATCATAACAATATTTAAATATGGCAAAAATTTCAGATTTGTAAAGAGTAGCATCATACTTTTCAATCAAAGAAGCAATTTCATAAGCACCCTTAAAAGCAACAAATTCTTCAATTTGTTGAACATCATCGTAACTATAAACACCCTTAGCATATGAAGATACGATTCCATTATCACTAAAGCAAACAAGCACACACGAGAATATTCACCCCACGCTGTTGCTCCCCGGCAACGGCACCAGAAAAAGGTCTTGATAACCCACAAGTGTAGGGGAACAGTTGTAGCCTCTTTCGATAAGTAAGAGTGTCGAACCCAACGAGGAGCTAAAGGCATAACAAATATTCCCTCAAGTTCAATTGACCACCGATACAACTCTACGCACGCTTGACGTTTACTTTACCTAGAACAAGTATGAAACTAGAAGTACTTTGTAGGTATTTTTGGATAGGTTTGCAAGAATATAAAGATCACGCAAATATAAACTAGGGGCTGTTAAGATAAGGACACAACTAAAGTTAATGATAGCGAGTGTGGAAAAGTGGTGGTAGGAGTTGCGAAATTGCCCCTAAGCAATTGACTACGTTACTAGACCGATAGCAAGTTTTATGTGGGAGAGGCAACTGCTAGCATGTCATCCTTTACTTGGAATTCTATGTACTTATGATTGGAACTATTAGCAAGCATCCGCAACTACTAAAGTTCATTAAGGTAAAACCCAACCATAGCATTAAGATATATTGGTCCACCTTCAATCCCGTATGCATCAATTTCTACGCTAGGTTGAACTTTATGTCACTCTTGCCCTCCAATACGTAGTCCTATCAACATACAACTAACCCTATGGTGTGATCCACGCGCGCGCTCATATGATGGGCACCAAAGGATAGCAACATAACCACAAGCAATTTAAATCAATCATAACAATTCACCAATCACCAATAAGACAATGATAATCTACTCAGACATCACCGGAAGCGAGGGGGAGAGAGCCCCCCTCCTTCTTCTTCTTCCTTGACCTTCTCCCTTGGTGGGAGAAGGGTTTCCCCTCTGGTCCATGGCCTCCATGGCGGCGGAGGGGCGAGAGCCCCTCCGAGACTGGATCTGTCTCTCTGTCTCTCTCTGTTTCTGCATTCCCAGATTTTGGCCCTTCACCGTTTCTTAAATTCCCGGAGATCCGTAACTCTGATTGGGCTGATTTTTTTACACAATTTTTATCCGAATATTAGCTTTCTTGCGGTGAAAGAAGGGCATCAACCTCCTTATGGTGTGGCCACGAGGGCCCTGGGCGCGCCCTGGGCAGGGGGGCGTGCCCCCCTGCCTCGTGGCCCACTCGGGCATCGTCTGATGTTGGTTCCACTTCCCAAAATTGACATATATTCCAAAAAAAATCTCCGTCAGTTTTTATTCCATTTGGACTACGTTTGATATGGATATTCTGCGAAACAAAAAAATGCAACAAACAGGAACTGGCACTGGGCACTGGATCAATATGTTAGTCCCAAAAAATATTATGAAAAGTTACCAAAAGTATATGAATGTTGTAGAATACTGGCATGGAACAATAAAAAATTATAGATACGATGGAGACATATCAGGGGGTCCTCAGGTGGCCGGACAAACTCCTAATGGGCCGGACTGGTGGACCATGAAGATTATTATAGAAGATCATCTCTCATATCCGGATAGGACTCCTGGATTCTTATAATGGCAAATTCTAGGCTCGGGTGTAGATTTTCCTTCCTCTGCAAGATGATATGTACAAACCCTAGGCCCCTCCGGTGTGTATATAAACCGGAGGGTTTAGTCCGTAGAGGCTAGAATCAGTATCATACAATCCTCATAGGCTAAACTTAGGGTTTAGCCATTACGATCTCGAGGTAGATCAACTCTTGTACACATATTCACTCATATTAATATAGCAGGAAGTAGGGTTTTACCTCGATCGAGAGGGCCTGAACCTGGGTGAACATCGTGTCCCCAGCCTACTTTTACCATCAATATTCAGACGCATAGTCGGGACCCCCTACCCGAGATCTGCCGGTTTTGACACCGACACACCCCTACCCTCCTCCTATATATAGTTGGGATTTTGGGGCTGCCATACATATGATTCCCTCTCTCTCTCGGCGCTACCCTACCTCTCCACCTCCTCGTCTTTCGTAGTGCTTGGCGAAGCCCTACCGGAGAACCACACTACTCCACCACCACCACACCGTCGTGTTGCTGCTGGAGTTGTCTTCCTCAACCTCTCCCTCCTCCTTGCTGGATCAAGGCACGGGAGACGTCACCGGGTTGCACGTGTGTTGAATGTCGAGGCGCCGTTGTTCAGCGTTTAGATCGGAATCGGCCGCGATATGAATCACTACAAATACGACTCTACCAACCGTGTTCTTATAACGCTTCCGCTTAGCGATCTTCAAGGGTATGAAGATGCACTCCCCCCTCTCGTTGCTTGTTTCTCCATAGATTTATCTTGGTGATGCGTAGAATTTTTTTGATTTCTGCTATGATCCCCAACAGTGGCATCATGAACTAGGCCTATGCATAGTTTCAATGCACGAGTAGAACACAAGTAGTTGTGGGCAATGGTTTCCTCATTTTTCTTACCGTTACTAGTGTTATCTTGATTCGGCGGCATCGTGGGATGAAGTAGCTCGGACCGACCTTACACGTACGCTTAGGTGAGACAAGTTCCACCGACAGACATTCACTAGTTGCATAAGGTGGCTAGTGGGTGTCTGTCTCTCCCACTTTAGTCAGATCAGATTCGATGAACAGGGTCCTTATTAAGGGTAAATAGCAACTGACAAATCACAGTTGTGGCTTTTGCGTAGGTAAGAAACATTCTTGCTAGAAACCCATAGCTGACACATAAAACATGCAACAACAATTAGAGGACATCTAGCTTGTTTTTGCAGGGTATGCTTTGTGACGTGATTTGGCCAAAAAGATGTGATGAATGATATATGTGATGTATGAGATTGATCATGTTCGTGTAATAGGAATCACGACTTGCATGTCGATGAGTATGACAACCGGCAGGAGCCATAGGAGTTGTCTTAATTTATTGTATGACCTGCGGGTCAATGAAAACGCCATGTAATTAGTTTACTTTATTGCTAACCGTTAGCCATAGTAGTAGTAGTAATAGTTGGCGAGGCAACTTCATGAGGACACGACGATAGAGATCATGATGATGGAGATCATGGTGTCATGCCGGTGACAATGATGATCATGCCGCCCCGAAGATGGAGATCAAAGGAGCAAAATGGTATTGGCCATATCATGTCACTATTTGATTGCATGTGATGTTTATCATGTTTTACATCTTATTTGCTTAGAACGACGGTAGCTTAAATAATATGATCCCTCACTAAAATTTCAAGATTTGTGTTCCCCCTAACTGTGCACCGTTGCTAAGGTTCATTGTTCCGAAGCACCACGTGATGATCGGGTGTGATAGGCTCTAACGTTCGCATACAACGGGTGTAAGCCAGATTTACACACGCAATACACTTAGGTCGACTTGATGAGCCTAGCATCTACAGATATTCCCTCGGAACATGGAAGACCGAAAGGTCGAACATGAGTCGTATAGAAGATACGATCAACTTGGAGATGATCACCGTTGATGACTAGTCTGTCTCACGTGATGATCAGACATGGCCTAGTTGATTCGGATCATGTATCACTTAAATGACTAGAGGGATGTCTATGTGAGTGGTAGTTCATTAAATAATTTGATTAGATGAACTTAATTGTCATGAACATAGTCCAAATATCTTTACAATATGTCTTGTAGATCAAATGGCCTACGCTAATGTTGACCTCAACTTCAAAGCGTTCCTAGAGAAAACCAAGCTCAAAGACGATGGTAGCAACTATACGGATTGGGTCCGTAACTTGAGGATCATCCTCATAACTGCCAAGAAAGCATATGTTCTTGAAGCACCGCTAGGTGACGCATCCATTTTCCCAGCAACTCAAGACGTTATGAACGACTGGCAGTCGCGTAGTGATGATTACTCCCTGGTTCAGTGCGGCATGCTTTACAGCTTAGAATCACGGCAGCAAAAGCATTTTGAGCAACACGGAGCATATGAGATGTTCCAAGAGCTGAAAATGGTTTTCCAAACTCATGGCCGGGTCGAGAGATATGAAGTCTCCGACAAGTTCTATAGTTGTAAAATGGAGGAAAACAGTTCTTCCAGCGAGCATATACTCAAAATGTTTGGGTTGCTCAACCGCTTGTCTCAGTTGGGAGTTAATTTTCCAGATGACTCGGTCATTGACAGAATCCTCCAGTCGCTCCCGAGTTGTATTCAAGGGATGGAGAAGTCCATTCCCGAGTTGTATTCAATGCTGAAATCAGTGGAGGTGGAGGTCAAAAAGGAACATCAAGTGTTGATGGTGAATAAGATCACTAAGTTCAAGAAAGGCAAGGGTAAGACGAACCTCAAGATGGACGGCAGGGGAATTGCCGCGCCCGGTAAGCCAGTTGCCGGGAAGAAGCCAAAGAATGGACCCATGCCTGAGACTGAGTGCTTTTATTGCAAGGTAACATGTCACTGGAAGCGGAACTGCCCCAAGTACTTAGCGGATAAGAAGGTCGGCAACGTCAAAGGTATATATGATATACATGTTATTGATGTGTACCTTACCAGCACTCATAGTAGCTCCTGGGTATTTGATACCGATGCAGTTGCTCACATCTGTAACTCTAAGCAGGAGCTGCAGAATAAGCGGAGAATGGTGAAGGACGAGGTGATGATGCGCGTCGAGAATGGTTCCAAGGTCGATGTGATCGCCGTCGGCACGCTACCTCTACATCTACCTTCGGGATTAGTTTTAAACCTCAATAATTGTTATTTAGTGCTAGCTCTGAGCATGAACATTGTATCTGGATCTCGTTTAATGCGAGATGGATAATCATTTAAATCCGAGAATAATGGTTTTTCTATTTATATGAGAGATATGTTTTATGGTCATGCCCTGCTGGTCAATGGTTTATTTTTATTGAATCTCAAACGTGATGTTACACATATTCATAGTGTGAATATGAAAAGATGTAAGGTTGATAATGATAGTGCCACATACTTATGGCACTACTGCCTTGGTCATATTAGTGTCAAACGCATGAAGAAACTCCATGCAGATGGACTTTTGGAGTCTCTTGATTATGAATCATTTGACACGTGCGAACCATGCCTCTTGGGAAAGATGACCAAGACTCCGTTCTCCGGAACAATGGAGCGAGCAACCAACTTTTTGGAAATCATACATACTGATGTGTGTGGTCCAATGAGCGTTGAGGCTCGTGGTGGCTATCGTTATGTTCTCACCATCATTGATGACTTAAGTAGATATGGGTGTGTGATACGTCTCCAACGTCTCTATAATTTTTTATTGTTCCATGCTATTATTTATGATGTTTTGGATGTTTAATGGGCTTTGTTATACACTTTTATATTATTTTTGGGACTAACCTATTAACCCAAAGGCCCAGTCCAGATTGCTGTTTTTTTTGCCTATTTCAGGGTTTTATAGAAAAGGAATATCAAACGGAGTCCAAAGGAAATGAAACCTTCGGGAGAGAGATTTTCGGAGCGATATCTTCACGGGAGACTTGAGAACCACGGAATAGGGCGCACGTGGCATCCACGAGAGTGGGGTGCACCCCCCCCCCCTACAGGGTACGCCCCCTGCCTCGTGGGCCCCATGTTGGTCCCCCGATGCCCTCCTTCCTCCTATATATACCCATGTACCCCGAAAACATCAGAACAACAGAGAAAACCCTAGTTCCACTGCCGCAACCTTCTGTTCCCATGAGATCCCATCTTGGGGCATGTTCCGGAGCTCTACCGGAGGGGAGATCTACCACGGAGTGCTTCTACATCAACACCATCGCCTCACCATGAGTTATGAGTAGTTTACCACAAACCTTCGGGTCCATAGTTAGTACCTAGATGGCTTATTCTCTCTCTTTGGATCTCAACACCAAGTTCTCCTCGGTCTTCGAGGAGATCTATTTGATGTAATCTCTTTTTGAGGTGTGTTTGTCGAGATCCAATGAATTGTGGGTTTATGATCAAGATTATCTATGAGAAATATTTGGTTCTTTTCTGAATTCTTTTATGTATGATTATAATATCCTTACAAGTCTCTTCGAATTATTGGTTTGGTTTGGCCTACTAGATCTATAGTTCTTGCAATGGGAGAAGTGCTTGGCTTTGGGTTCAATCTTGTTGTGTCCTTTCCTAGTGACAGTAGGGGCAGCAAGGCACGTATTGTATTGTTGCCATCGAGGATAAAAAGATGGGGTTTATATCATATTTCTTGAGTTTATCCCTCTACATCATGTCATCTTGCTTCAGGCATTACTCTGTTCTTATGAAATTAATACTCTAGATGCATGCTAGATAGCGGTCGATGTGTGGAGTAATAGTAGTAGATGCAGAATCGCTTCGGTCTACTTGTCACGGACGTGATGCCTATATATAATGATCATGCCTAGATATTCTCATAATTATTTGCTTTTCTATCAATTGCTCGACTGTAATTCGTTTACCCACCATAGAATTCTGCTATCATGAGAGAAGCCACTAATGAAACCTATGGCCCCCGGGTCTATTCTCAACATATCAATCTACAATCTAGTTTACTTTACCATTTTTACTTTCTGTTCTTATATCAAAAAATACCAAAAATATCAAACTATCATATCTATCAGATCTCACTTTCGTAAGTGACCGTAAAGGGATTGACAACCCCTTATCGCGTTGGCTGTGAAGTTCTTATTTATTTGTGCATGTGCGAGGGACTCGCGCGTGGTCTCCTACTGGATTGATACCTTGGTTCTCAAAAATTGAGGGAAATACTTACGCTACTGTGCTACATCACCCTTTCCTCTTCGAAGGAATACAACGCAAGCTAGAGAAGTAGCAAGAAGAATTTCTGACGTCGTTGCCAGGGAGGCTTACGCAAAAGTCATATAACAAGTACCTATCACAAACCCTTATCCTTCGCATTACATTTATTTGCCTCTCGTTTTCCTCTCCCCACTTCACCCTTGTCGTTTTATTTACCCTTCTTTTTGCCGTGTGTTTTTTGTTCGCTTGCTTCTTGTTTGCTTGTATGTTGGATTGCTTGCTTGTCACTATGGCTCAGAACAATACCAAATCGTGTGACTTCTCCAATACCAACAATAATGATTTTATTAGCACTCCGATTGCTTCTATTACCGATGCTGAATCTTGTGAGATCAATGCTGCTTTGTTGAATCTTGTCATGAAAGATCAATTTTCCGGCATTCCTAGTGAAGATGCCGCTACCCATCTAAACAACTTTGTTGATTTGTGTGATATGCAAAAGAAGAGGTATACGGATAATGATATTGTTAAATTGAAGTTATTTCCATTTTCACTTAGAGATCGTGCTAAAACTTGGTTTTCCTCTTTGCCTAAAAATAGTATTGATTCATGGAATAAGTGAAAAGATGCTTTTATCTCTAAGTATTTTCCTCCTGCTAAGATCATCTCTCTTAGAAACGATATTATGAATTTTAAGCAACTAGACCATGAGCATGTTGCACAAGATTGGGAGAAAATTAAATTAATGATACGTAATTGCCCTACACATGGTTTGAACTTATGGATGATTATAGGAAACTTTTATGCTGGCTTGAATTTTACTTCTAGAAAATCTTTTAGATACGGCCGCGGGGGCCACTTTCATGGAAACCACCTTAAGAGAAGCTACCAAACTCCTAGATAATATTATGGTTAACTACTCTCAATGGCACACCGAAAGATCTACTAGTAAAAAAGTGCATGCTATTAAAGAGATTAGTGTTTTGAGTGGAAAGATGGATGAACTTATTAAATTATTTGCTACTAAGAGTGCTTCTTCTGATCCTAATGATATGCCTTTATATATCCACATTGATTGAAAATAACAATGAATCTTTGGATGTGAATTTTGTTGGTAGGAATAATTTTGGTAACAATGCTTATAGAGGAAACTTTAATCCTAGGCCTTTTCCTAGTAATTCCTCTAATAATTATGGTAATTCCTACAATAACTCTTATGGAAATTTTGGTAAGCTGCACTCTGAATTTGAAACTAACGTTAAAGAGGTTATGAATTCGCAAAAGAATTTCAATGCTTTGCTTGAAGAAAAATTGCTTAAGATTGATGAGTTGGCTAGAAATATGGATAGAATTACTCTTGATGTTGATTATTTGAAACTTAGATTTATTCCACCTAAGCATGATATCAATGAGTCTCTCAAAGCCATGAGAATTTCTATTGATGACTGCAAAGAAAGAACCGCTATGATGCGTGCTAAAAAAGATTGCTTTATGAAAGCGTGTTCTTCTAGTTATCACGAAAATAAAGATGAAGATCTAAAAGTTATTGATGTGTCTCCTATTAGATCCTTGTTTCCTAGTATGAATCTTGATAAATATGGGACTGGAGATGAGTCTACTTTAGTTAAAAGGCGTCCCAATGATTCAGAGTTTTTAGATCTTGATGCTAAAATTGTTAAAAGTGGGATTGAAGAGATTAAAACTTTGCATAGTTATGAACCCACTATTTTGGATATCAAGGGATTCAATTATGATAATTGCTCTTTAATAGATTGTATTTCCTTGTTGCAATCCGTGCTAAATTCTCCGCATGCTTATAGTCAAAATAAGGCTTATACCAAACACATAGTTGATGCTTTGATGCAATCTTATGAAGAAAAACTTGAATTAGAAGTTTCTATCCCTAGAAAGCTTTATGATGAGTGGGAACCTACTATTAAAATTAAAATTAAAGATCATGAATGCTTTGCTTTGTGTGATTTGGGTGCAAGTTTTTCTACAATTCCAAAAACTTTGTGTGATTTGTCAGGTTTCCATGAGCTTGATGATTGTTCTTTAAATTTGCATCTTGCGGATTCTACCATTAAGAAACATATGGGAAGGATTAATGATGTTCTTATTGTTGCCAATAGGAATTATGTGCCTCGTAGATTTCATTGTTCTTGATATAGATTGCAATCCTTCATGTCCCATTATTCTTGGTAGACCTTTCCTTAGAACGATTGGTTCAATTATTGATGTGAAGGAAGGAAATATTAGATTCCAATTTCCGTTAAGGAAAGGCATGGAACACTTTCCTAGAAAGAAAATCAAATTACGTTGTGAATATATTATGAGAGCCACTTATGGATTGCCTACCAAAGATGGCAAGACCTAAATCTATTCTTGTATCGTGCCTAACTAGGGGCGTCAAACGATAGCGCTTGTTGGGAGGCAACCCAATTTTATTTTTTGTTTTTGCTTCTATTTAGAAATAAATATTGCATCTAGCTTCTATTTAGATGTTGTTTTGTGTTTTAATTAGTCTTTGTGCCTAGTAGAACCTTTGGGAAGACTTGTGTGAAATTTATGTGATCATCTCTACTACTATTAAACAAGAAAACATATTCATCATTACGTACACCCAGCCGGAGCTACACAGAATGACACAGAAAAATTACAGCCACGCGATCAGATAGCTTAATTAGATGTAACCGTCGAGATTAAACAAACCCACGTGCAAAGTGCGTTTAGCATTTTTTTTCCTGGAGGACGAGAACTTTGCCGTTCCCACGCCCGCAAGAGTAGTACGGATCCCACGCCCACAAAAGGAAACAACCCCCTTCGAATTTGCTGGGAATTGCTCAACTACACAGAAAGAAATCTGGGGGAATCTCAATCCAGGCGACCAGCTTACGTGCGGCCTCGCTACCCTGCGCAGACATCGAGGCACCCGATGACGGCCTCGATGACGAGTCTTCGCCAGCACAGTTGCAACCGCCTAGGCACCCGTCCACGTCCGCGCTGACGAGCTCTTCGCCGACACAGGTACATGCTCTTCAATATCAAACTGATCTGAAGTTCATCTGTCGATTATACCTTGCTGCCGCTGCCGCCGCCAAGACTGTCCTGCGGCATCACCGCACTGCTCGCACGATGACTTTAGCGCCGAGGAACTGCTCCGCAGATGCAGGCTCATTTGCCTACTTGTTCACAGCGTGATCCATCGATTGCCTTTCTGTGTATTATAATAACAAAAACATGTTGGCATTCTATAATTTATGAAACGCCAATATTAATTTATAGGAAAAAAGTATGAAGTGTAATAGGGTGACCCAAATGGCATGAGCAGATGCTAACATGGTCCCCTATTGTGCGTACCTGACCTAAATCTACAGCGCCAACAAACTGCTCCACAGGTGCATGCTCATTTGCCAACATGTTGATAGTGTGAACCATTGATTGCTTTGATTTATCCTGTTGCCTTTCTGCGTATTATAATGACAAAAACATGTTAGCATTCTATAATTTATCAAAAGCAAGAGTAATACACATGTAAAAAGTAGGAAGTGTAACAGGATGACTTTTATGACATGAACATATGCTAACATGATCCCTATTGTACATACCTGACCTAAACCTGAAATTGTACCATGAAGCATTGGCAAATGAGCATGGTACTGACCTCACCTAAAAGCCTCGCCAAGCTGCATATGGTTTGCCCAATGCTCAGTTAAAGCAATTTGAACACAAAAAAGTCACACTCTGAAAGAGACCTAGATGAATAGTATTACAAACTACTACATGTTACATCATGCCAACTATATTAATGCAAAATGAATTCATTTGGGTAGCAGACCTAGATGAATAGTATAACAAACTACGATCCTGTAGCATTATACCAAGTATATTAATGCAAATTGAATTCGTTTAGGTAGCAAAGGCACCACAAGAAAGCTCTGAAGATAAATAGTTAGTGGGAGTTGAACATTAAAGTCTACTATGTCCGTATTCCTATAATACTATTTCTTCAAATATAATTGTAGGATAACATTCTTGACATTCACAGGGTTGAAGGACTTTGTATGGCCCCTACCACTCCCAACAGGACGCACACCCCATTCCAGGATATAAGTAACACAGACTCCATGGGTAATGATCATACCCCAATCACTTGCTCAACTGCTAAATTGTGTCATGAATTGCTGACCCTAAAGAAATACAAAGGCAGAGGGATAGATATCAGTGTTGTAGTTGGTCCTATCCTGAATCTCTCGTCAATGCAGAGATGAGTGGACGTTCCAAAAGCACTTCTACCGTTCTACGGTTTGTAATTAGTTCTACCACCCCATCTTCTCAAATAAGATCTTTTTTTCTTTTTATTTGTGGCTTGTGATGCTAATACTTTTTCATAAGTTGGTGCATCAGCTAAAAAGACTGGAGGAATTCAAATATGCATCCAAGCACATGGAATTAAAATCCGGTAAGTGGAATGCTCTAAATGTTACAACATGGAAAAGAGAAGAATGTATTAACATCAGACCACAGAAGGATGGGTACGCCTCCTAATATAACTCAGAGCAACCGAAATTCAGGTAGTTATGTATTTTTTGTTTTCATTTTTCTGTATATAAATGAGGTCATCTTATTCTATTATTAAATTTGCATATTAGATGGCTGCAGGATAAGTATTGCATGATAAACAAAAATAGGAAAGCAAACATAGAGGCTCAAAAACAGTTTGGATTTTACAAGAGAAGATCTACTAAAGTAAATTCACGTAGAATCAATTGCAAAGCTACGATTTGCAAACAGGTTTGTCCTCATCCAAAAAAAATTGTACCCCTCCCGGTTCGAACAGATTATGTGCAAACTTCTTGTATATGTTTTGAAGTGAGACCAGTCGAACACATACACAGTGTAATTACACAAACATGTTGCCATATGCACAGTGTAAATGTAGGTTTACTGGTAAAGGCCAAACTAATACCTAAGAAAATACTATATCAAGACCAGATTAAAACAAGTTTAAGATAGCCAAAGTGTACAGTATAGTCAATAGTGACACATACTTGTCCTACACATATTTTGGACAGTACAGTAATAGATACTTGTCCGTACAGGCATTTCCAAAAATTCTCCTGCACGGAGAAGAGCAAGTATAGGCAACAAAAGTCGAGTGATTTTTAGTAAGAGTGAATCATGAAATCATGCTTAAGGCACGAGAATATGTGCAGAGTCTTAGCAGTGTACATTTGGTATGCTATTGTGCTTATTTTTTCCCTGCATAACATTCCCGAAGAACATTTGATCATTTTTTGGTGTTGCAATCATAAATGCTAGTCTTCTGAGTCAAATGTGAAAACAGGATGACATGTAAGAACTGAAATATGAAAACTGTGCATTGGACTAGCTTAATACACAGTCTTCTTCATGAGCAGAGACTACTCATCCATCATGTTAACATACAATAGCAAAACACGCCTCCAAGGTATTTTGACAGACTTTGAACAAGTACATTAAATTTAACAATGTACACAATTCCATGATAGCTAATTCTCAAGCAATTATTTCAGTCAAAGTTCAGTATGCACACAATTATGTTCAGTCCCACAAGATTTAAACAAAAGGCAGTCACATATATTTGTCGTAATGGGGATCTCGGATTCCTCACCATCTATGAAGTATGCCTGCCAGGGGTACCTATGGACGGACGTGGCGGCGCTCCTTGTTGTCGGATAGCTGTGATAGCCGTCTAGGATGGCGTGAAGTAGGAGGCATATATGGCCTCCTGCAGCTACAGTCGAGGTGGGGAGAGGCATCCGGCATCCACTCCAGGAGCCTATACCGGATCCCTCCAATGTCGCGCGGTGGCCGGTGCCGACGATCTGTTGGAGACAAAGGTCATCCATGGCGGCCGGAGCGGAGCCGTGGCTGCGGACCAGGCTGGTAGCAGCGAACGGGTTCGTGGTCGGTTCGGATAGCGCTGGGGAAAAGGGAGGCGAGGTGGAAGCCGTAGGTGGCAGATCCGGGCTGCGGGAAGAGAGGTAAGGGAAGAGCGGCCGCCATGGACCGCAACGACATGAGGAGGGGCGGCATAGACCAGCAACTGGTGCGGCGGCTCGGGAAGGCAGGCGGCCGCCATGGACCGGCCAGGGGTGCGTGTTCGTCTCGCCTCCGATGGGGATGCAGTGGAAGAGTTGTGTTCGGCGAGGGAGAGAGGAGCTTATCCGCATGTGTAGTGAGCGATCAGAGTGTTTGCTCTGATTGTCTGATTTTTTTACTTTTTAGATAGGGCGCGTGTCCGTCTAAGTGGTGACTGGTGAGTACATGGTTGCGAATTCTTTACGGCCAAGTGTTTACAAAACTGGTTCAGTCGTATATCAGTGGTTGATCTTGAAGGTTTTATAAAATAATACTAAGATTTTTCATAATTGGGTTTATTGACTGATGGCGGTGGAGAGCCAAAAGAAAAAGGCAAAGAGAATCTATAGTCGGGCGCCCCAAAGCTGCCTCAAAGGCCCGATGTACGACCCGGTCACTCATGGGTAACAAAAAAAAAACCCGCACGAGCTCTTTAAACAGGCCTCAAACGTCTTGGCTGACCGACACCCCTCATATTTAGCTCAAATCTGGGGCGGATATGGGACGGCCAGGCATGCTCGGGCGTGTCTACCATGTCAGACCTACGGCCTTACCGCACCACAATTTTCACCAAATCCACCAAACCCTTCTCCTCCGCGTCCTCCTACATTTCCCGCATTTGAGTCCTCGTCGTCCGCCACCCTTGCTCCCCATCCTCATCGTCAGTCCTGATTTGCCGCCCTAGATGTTGTCCAGCCCGTCCCAGACCGCCCGACAGAGGCTGCGTTCACCTCGCCCATCGGTGCCTTGTAATCGGCTTCGTTATGCAAGCCGGAGAACATTGCCTGGAGAAACCGGCGACGCCGATAGCAAGGGAAGGAAGCGTTGATGCTGCATGGAGCAGTTGCGCACATGGACGAGCTGTTGTCTCCCACATCGCTCCCGGAACCACGCACCCCATCCATCTGTCCGCCAATGCGGAGTGCGCCGTCGGACCGGGTTGAAACAGAGAGGTACAAGCTCATGTTGGATGCGCAAAAGGAGAGGATGGACTGGGATCGGAAGAGGGCGGAGAAGAACCTGGAAATAGAGAGAGAGAATATCGAGTTGGACAAGCAAGAGGTGATGATAAAATAGGAGCTCTAGAGGGCCAAGACATTTGGAGAGACTGGGCTTGAGAATGAGAGGTTGCAACTCCCATGGAATGCGGAGGATGCAAAGATCATGTTGGCGGACGAAACCCTCTTGCATGAACATGCAAAGAAGTGGCTTGCATAGAAGAAGGAGATCATCAAACGTAGGGAGTACGAGGTGGCTAGGGAAGCTACGGCAGCAGCAAAGCATGCGGCAAGGACGTAGGCAGAGCAGGACGCAAGGATGGCCTCGGAACAGGTGGCATGGATGGTGTCCGGCGAGTGATTCGGCCAGCCAGCGAGGCGCCTGTCATGCTTGGACATTGATATCATTTTGGCATGTCCGGATTGTTGAACTATAATTTGTTTTGTTTTGTTTCGAACTATTGAATTTAGACATTTTTTATCATATGATCGATGTGCATTAAATGGTTTGAGGCTCTGCACTTGAGGTGTGTGGATATGCGACAACCCATATGAGGGGCCGCTCGACATTGTCCCCGGACGCGCTCGGACACGCCCACGGACGTATAGGGGTCCGGATTTGCCAAGTCCGATTGTACATACTCTAACTGATACAAAGAGTAAGTGTGCAACGTTTGTTCAATTCTTTTAAAACAGACGTGTCAAATTCGACCGCGTGGCTCTATTTTTCTTTTCTCATCAGGACTTATCACAAGGATTTCACATAGAATTTTTTAGTCATTATCATTTGATGATTTGAAAAGTTCAATAAAACAGTTTGGCAAAATTGAGAATTTGGATATATTTTAATTTCGTAATCATGCAGGTCATCTTGTGATTTGTGGACGCTAAATTTTATGCAATACTTCACGACTCTCTTAAACATGTATTTTTCTCTCCTATCACTATATTTATTGTATGTTACATTATTGTTTGAAGTCTAATTGTAATTTACTACTTAATAGGATCATATGACGTATTTTGAAGTGCCAAGGGAATGAAGCTCTAAACAATATGGAATGAAGCATTCTATATTGCGTCGATACATGTACCAATACATGTAACTTTAAGAGAAAATCATCATCAAAGAACAATTAGTAGATAATGTTTCTTAGTTGTTGTTTTTAAATATTTTGTAACTAATTATAGTACATTTATGTGATTGTGAATTTTATGTGAAGCCATGTGTTCAGACATGAGAACAATTAAACGGCCTAGTAGAGAACTCATCATACGAGAAATAAGATTAAAAAATATTTTATTATAAGTTATGATACGTGTGTTGCACGTGCATGCTTACTAGTGCTATAAAAAACAGAAACTTTAGCGCTCATGAGATTGGCTGTAGATTTTTACTAGAGAGTGCTTTTTAGTTGATTATTTTTGCAGATGATTAATAGACAAATTCCTCACATTTACCAATTTATCTCAATTTTTTAGAGTTACAGAAGTATTCAAAAGTTACATATTAATACAAACTGTTCTGTATTTGACAGATTCTGTTTTTCGTGTGTTGTTTGCTTATTTTGATGAATCTATGAGTAGTATCGGGGGTATGAATCATGGAGAAGTTGGAATACAGTAGGTTTAACACCAATATAAACAAAGAATGATTTTATTACGGTACCTTTGAGTGGTGGTTTGTTTTCTTATACTAACGGAGCTCACGAGATTTTTTGGCTAAGTTTTGTGTTTTGAAGTTTTCAAGTTTTGAGTATGGCTTTGATGAACTATGGAACAAAGAGTGGCAAGAGCCTAAGCTTGGGGATGCCCAAGGCACCCCAAGGTAAAATTCAAGGACAACCAAAAGCCTAAGCTTGGGGATGCCCTGGGAAGGCATCCCCTCTTTCGTCTTCATCTATCGGTAACTATACTCGAGACTATATTTTTATTCACCACATGATGTGTTTTGCTTGGAGCGTCATGTATGATTTGAGTCTTTGATTTTTAGTTTGCCACAATCATCCTTGCTGGACACACCTTTTGAGAGAGATAAATATGATTTAGAATTTATTAGAATACTCTATGTGATTCACTTATACCTTTTGAGCTAGATAATTTTGCTCTAGTGCTTCACTTATATATTTTAGAGCACGGTGGTGGTTTTATTTTGTAGAAATTGTTGAACTCTCATGACTCACTTATATTATTTTGAGAGTCTTTTAGAACAGCATGGTAATTGGCTTTGGTTATAAAACTAGTCCTAATATGATAGGCATCCAAGTTGGGTATAATAAAAACTTTCATACAAGTGCATTGAATATTATGAGAAGTTTGATAGTTGATGATTGTTTTGAGATATGAGGATGTTGATATTAGAGTCATGCTAGTGGAGTAATTGTGAATTTGAGAAACACTTGTGTCAAAGTTTGTGATTCCCGTAGCATGCACGTATGGTTAACTGTTACGTGACAAAGTTGGAGCATGATTTATTTATTAAGTGTCATCCTTTGTGTGGAGGTCAGGATCGCGTGATGGTTAACTCCTACCAACCCTTCCTGTCAGGGATATTACTAGCAGGTATGAACCGGCTAGTATAAACCGGATTATAGTAAATATGTGTGATTGTAATATTTAGTAGAGGCTACGGCCCATGAGATCTTAGGCCCATGTATAGAGTTATGGTTTGTAAACCGCCCGATGATGTAACTTGAGAGATAAGGAAGAAAAGAGCAGAGACCGAGGCGGACACGAGTATGAGCCGGCCTCGGGACTCTGTAAACCGGACCAGGCGTCACCTCTATATAAAGGGACGACCCGGCGACGGTTCAAGGACAAGCAAGAAACAACCCGTCGAGACAGGTAAAGCAAACTGCTCCCTGTTCATCGACGCCCAAGCAATACCAAATCAAACTAGACGTAGGCTTTTACCTTCATCGAAGGGGCCGAACTAGTATAAACCCTCTGTGTCCTTTGTGTGCTTTTAACCCCTTCAAGCTAACCCGTGCGATGGTTCCATCATCAAGTCCGTTAAACCGGACATCTGCCGTGTTATTTCCTCGACAGTTGGCGCCCACCGTGGGGCCTCCGCACGATGGTTTCGAGTTCTTGAAGGGCAGCTTCGAAGGGCTCAAGGGCTATGTGATCGGCCGGATGACCAAGAGTCGCCGCGGCCGGATCTACATCGACGATGCAGGTTGGGGACCGGAGGTCGATTCAATCGAATACGGGTACCGGGTTCCCTTCGGTGGTATCCACGTCTTCATTGGCAAGATTGGTGAACCGGGACCTGAGCCGAACATCTTCCCCGACATCGTCGAGCTGGCTCCGCGTGCGAGATCGGCCCGGATTCAGCCCGCCATGAAGCACGTCTTCGTTGGAGCAGTCCACGGGGTCCAAACCGAGGACGGATCGGAATCCGGTGGCGAAACAGTTATCTACTCCGACGACGAGTCTTCATCCGGAGATACTGAGTCTTTGTATCAGTTGCAGGACGGCCGGTCTGAGGGTGAGTCCGACGGGAACAGTATTCCGGACCCCTTTGACCCGCCAAACCGGGTGGCTGTCTTTATGGCCGGTTCACAACCTACGCCATAGTCCATGGTGATCGGGGCGACAGCAGAAGCTGGTGTAGGGGGGAGTGGCCAGGCCCTCTCACCCGCTGACGTTCTATCCACCTTAGTCGAGGAGTTCACAGCCCGGGCCATGGCAGAGGTAGCTCCAGCAGACAAGGCGCAACATGATGCAGAGCTCCTTCAGTTAAAGGGCCGGGTTGACCAAGCAAGGGATGATCTGAAAGCAGAAAAGGCTATGATAGCGATGAGGCAAGTGGAATTGAATGATCAGGCTTTTCACCTAAGGATGGAGCAGGCCTCTACACAGGGGGTAAGGAGTCGGAAGTACCAGTCTCGTTTACCACCGGTTTATGAAGCGACGGATCTGTTCAGGACGCCAGGGGCTGGGATAGCAATAATCCAGCTTTAAACCGGAGGGCACGCCCAGCGAGGGACGAGCCGGTTCAGCAGCCTACTGCAGAGCAAGATCGACGGATCACATCTACACCTCACGTTCCTACCCCTCTGGGTCATTATTCGAATCCTTTGGACAATATCGTTGCGGCAACTTCACGCTTGGCCGCTTTACCTATTGAGGGGACGTCTCCGGTGGCATTGGAGGCTCGCAGGGTCAAGGATCTACTCGACACGGCGTTGATACAACAGCAAGCATATTCTCATAGCAGGGAGAGGTTACATTCAACACCACGTCCCAGCCGGAGTTACACTAGGCATTAGGAGGAACCGGAAGTGTCTAGTAGTGAACGCAGGCGGCATCGGCACAGACAGGATAATCCGGCAGGCGCAGCTGCACAAGCTCAGGATGTAAACCGGGTTAGGTCGGTAGCCCGGGAGGAAATCCGTCAGACGACGCCGGTTCACACGACCACGGCGGAGACAGGAGTCACAACGAGTTCCTTTGGGGTACAGTGTCTTATCCCCGCTTTACGGAGCGTGAAGCTGCCCAAGGATTTCAAAGGGACATGTAAGGTGCCTAATTACACCGCATATTTGGCTCCTGAAGCTTGGGTTGAGAGTTACGAGATGGCCATGGAGATGCTGGATGTAGATGAAGCGGCTTGTGCAAAGTACTTTACTATGATGCTTGAAGGTACAGCCCAGACCTGGCTAAAGGGTTTACCCCCAAATTCCATCGGGTCATGGGGAGAGCTACGTCGCCAGTTTATCAAAAATTTCAAGGATACATGCAAGCATCCAATGTCAATACTGGATCTAGCAGCATGTGTGCAAGGAGAGCAGGAATCTACAAGTGCATGGGTGCGGCGAGTATCAGAGATCTTGCATTCTTCAAATAGTATCAATCCCAGTACGGCAATAGTGACTTTAGAGAACAATTGCCGGTTTGAGTCTTTAAAGCTAAAACTGGGACGGCTTAAACAAGATTGTAACAATATGGGAACTCTCATGAGTGCTCTAGTGAAGTATGGCGACTCGGACCACACTAAGTACCCAGAAGCGGAGGGAGACAAAGCAGGGAAAGTTAACAAACCCGGTAAACCGGCGCAGGGTAATCCGGCTACAACAAGCCTCTTGGGCAAGCGAAAGGCGGAGGGTGGCTCTGATTTCGTGGCCAATACCCAAGTTCAAGAGGGTTTCCAGCGCAATAGGCGCAAACCACCCCCACAAACCGGCGGAGGAAATGTTAGTTGGGACCAGGAGTTAAGTCAGCCTTGTCCGAAACATAGCACAAGGGGACGACCAGTGAAACACACTATAGGAGAATGCAGGCCCTTGATGGAAGCCATAGTGGGCCGCTTCAATTCTAATGATAGGCCCCCGAATAGTGGGTCAGGCCCGGGGTTCTATGGTCCGGGTCATCAGGGGAACAGCTCCGGATCAGGATATCGGGGCAATAACAATGGTTATCATGGCCGGGCTAATAATCAATATGCTCAAGGTAGTTATAATAACCAGGGTAATCAGCCGCATGGCCAGGGTGGTTACAATAACCAAGGCAGCCAACAACAGGGCCAAGGTAATCACAATAACCAGGGTAACCAGCCGCGTCAGCAACAACAACCGCAATCCGGATATCAGAGTAATCCGAAGGAGTTGAGTAGCGGGCAATATCATGTGTTCACCATGAGTCTGTGTAAACGAGATCAGTAGGTTTTAAAGCGGGCAGTCCACGTGGTTGAACCGGCGACGCCGCAATTCTTGCGCTGGTCAGAGCAGCCCATTGTATGGAGCAGGGAGGATCACCCGATGCGGGTGGATAATCCGGGCCATTTGGCCTTGGTGGTAGCACCACAGGTGGGAGGTTATAAATTCACTAAGGTTCTTATGGACGGCGGCAGCAGCATCAATATCTTGTATTATGAGACTTTCCGTCGAATGGGCTTGACGGACAAGAAGCTGAGGCAGTCAAACACGGTGTTCCATGGGGTGGTTCCAGGTAAGTCAGCTTATCCAGTTGGGAAAATTGACTTAGAAGTTACCTTTGGAGATGAGCATGATTCCAGGTCAGAGATGATAACTTTCGAAGTCGTCAAGATCCGGAGCCCTTATCACGCTCTGTTCGGGAGGACGGTTTACGCCAAGTTTATGGCCAGACCGTGTTATGTTTACCTGCAGCTCAAGATGCCGGGTCACATGGGCACAATCACGATTCATGGAAGTCGCAAAGTTGCGTTGGAGTGTGAAGAGGGAGACGCTGCTTACGCGGAGGCAGTATGTGCTACCGAGGAGTTAAAATTTTATAAGGATAATGTTGATCCGGCAGATATGACCCTGTTGAAGAAGCCGACTACAGAGCATGATCCGGCGCTGAAATTTAAATCGGCAGAGGAGACCAAGCAAATTGATTTTGTGCCGGGCGATTCATGCAAGCAGTTCACGATCAGCGCTAACCTTGATCCCAAATAGGAAAGCGCGCTCATCGAGTTCATCCGTGAGAACCGGAATATCTATGCATGGAAACCTTCTGACATGCCAGGTATACCGAGGGAACTCCTGAGCACAGTATTAATATTGATCCGAAATTTAAACCAGTCAAGCAGTATCTGCGCCGCTTTAACGAAGAGAGGCGCAAGGCTATAGGAGAGGAGGTGGCCAGGCTTTTGGCTGCAGGGTTCATAGTGGAAGTTTTTCACCCAGAGTGGTTAGCTAATCCGGTGCTGGTGCAAAAGAAGAATGGAAAATGGAGAATGTGTGTGGACTACACAGACCTCAATAAAGCTTGTCCAACGGATCCTTTTGCTCTACCTCGCATTGATCAGATCATCGATGCTACAGCGGGATGTGAGCGGCTAAGTTTTTTGGATGCATACTCGGGATATCACCAGATCAAGATGGCAGTTAAGGACCAAGAAAAGACAGCTTTCATAACTCCTTTTGGTGCTTTTTGCTATGTATCTATGCCTTTTGTGCTCAAGAGTGCCCAAGCAACTTATCAGCGTTGCGTGCAGAACTGTCTTAAGGGGCAGATAGAAAGAAATGTTCATGCCTATGTGGATGATATCGTGGTGAAGTCAAGGAAGGAAGAGACACTTATAGAGGACCTCAAGGAGACCTTTGATAATCTTCGGGCCTATAAGATGATGCTTAATCCGGAGAAGTGTGCTTTCGGTGTTCCGGCAGGCAAGCTCCTTGGGTTTTTGGTGTCAAACAGAGGAATAGAAGCTAATCCGGAGAAGATCAAGGCAATCACATCTTTAACAAAACCGGTTTGCATTAATGATGTTCAGCTTATCGCTGGCCGGATTACAGCATTGAGCCGGTTTATTAGCCGTTTGGGGAAGAAGGCGATTCCGCTTTATCAGATGCTGAGAAAGACGGATCGGTTTATATGGAGTGATGAGGCAAATGCTGCATTTGAGGATTTGAAGCGACAACTGGCAAGGCCACTGGTCCTGGCTGCCCCTGTTGATAACGAACATTTGCTGTTATACATCGCCGCCAACGCACGAGCAGTTAGTGTGGCGATCGTGGTGGAACGCAAGGAAGCAGGGAAAGAATATCCGGTTCAGCGTCCGGTTTATTACATGAGTGAGGTACTCATTGAGTCTAAGCAGAAGTACCCACATTGGCAGAAGCTGGTGTATGGTGTGTTCATGGCAAACCGGAAGTTGAAGCACTATTTCCAGGGTCATCCGATAACCGTGGTTAGTTCAGCACCGTTGGGGGACATAATCCAGAACAGAGAAGCTACGGGTAGAGTGGCGAAGTGGGCTATTGAGCTCAGCCCACATGAGTTGAAATATGTGCCACGCACCGCTATAAAATCTCAGGCATTGGTGGATTTCATCAATGATTGGACGGAATTACAAACACCTGAGGAGAAGCCGGATCTTACTTACTGGACGATTCACTTTGACGGTTCAAGACAGTTAGAAGGCTCGGGGGCTGGAGTTGTCTTAACTTCCCCGCGAGGTGATAAGTTTTGTTACGTCCTCCGTTTATTGTTTCCTTGTACTAATAATGCAGCGGAATATGAAGCGTTACTTCATGGCTTGCGGATGGCAAAGGAGATGAACTTGAGCCGGGTCAAGTGCTTCGGCGATTCAGATTTGGTGGCACAGCAAGTTTCAGGCAAGTGGGATTCAAGGGATCCTCTCATGGTGGCTTACAGACGAGAAGTGGAAGCAGTGGCTGGATATTTCAAAGGGTATCAAGTGGACCACATAGACCGCCGAAAGAATGAAGCGGCTGATGCTTTAAGCCGGTTGGGTTCTCAACGTAAACCGGTACCACCAAATACTTTTTTGGATGAGCTACACAGTCCATCAGTACAAGTACCATCAGAGGAAGACCTGGCTGTTCCTGATCCGGAGGCACAACTAGTTGCAGCACTTCATGTTACTCCGGATTGGACGCTGCCCTATTTGGCGTATCTAACCCGAGGAGAGCTACCGGACGATGAGATAGAAGCACGACAGATAGTCCGGCGTTCTAAGTCCATGACAATTGCAAATGGGGAACTTCATCATCGTAGTGTTTCTGGGGCATTTCAACGATGTGTGTCAGCTGAGGAAGGTTGTGAGATTCTTCGCGAGATCCATGAAGGAGATTGTGGTCATCATGCCGGTTGAAAATCATTGGTGGCTAAAGCTTTTCGACATGGTTTCTATTGGTTAACAGCTCATGCTGATGCGGCGGATCCAGTCCGGAAGTGTGATGCTTGTCAGAAGTTTTCACGACGGGCTCTTGTTCCGGCACAGGAGCTCCGGATGATACCAATAACCTGGCCGTTTGCGACTTGGGGGCTTGATATGGTTGGACCCTTTAAGCGATCCCAAGATCAGAAAACTCATCTACTTGTGGCGGTGGATAAGTTCACAAAGTGGATTGAGGCAGAGCCCATGAGCAAGTGTGATGCAGTCACAGCAGCCAAATTCATCAAAAGGGTAATTTTTCGGTTTGGCTTTCCACACAGCATCATCACAGACAACGGCACCAATTTATCTAAGGGTGAGATGGAAGAGTTTTGCCAACGAGAACATATTCGTCTAGATGTATCGTTTGTGGCCCACCCTGAAACCAATGGTCAGGCTGAAAGAGCAAACTAGGAAATTTTGCGAGGTATCAAGCCCCGGCTTATGACTCCCTTGCAAAGAACCCCAGGATGTTGGGTTGAGGAGTTACCATCTGTCCTTTGGAGTATCAACACTACGCCGAACCGGTCCACAGGTTATACACCTTTCTTTATGGTATATGGTGCTGAAGCGGTCCTTCCAAGTGATATATGTCATGATTCACCAAGGGCGACAGCCTATGTTGAAGCGGCCAATGAGCAGGCAAGACAAGACAGTCTAGACCGGCTGGATGAAGAGCGTGATATAGCAACAGCACGGTCTGCGATTTATCAACAAGACTTGCGCAGGTATCACAGCCGCCGGATCAAGAGCAGGACATTCCAGGAGGGAGACTTAGTACTCCGGCTCATCCAAGACCAAACAGATATGCACAAGCTATCCCCACCTTGGGAAGGGCCCTTTGTTGTTAGCAAGAATCTGCACAACGATTCATACTACCTGGTGGACGTTCGAGAACACAAGGACTCACGGACATCGGAAGAGGAAACAAAGAGGCCGTGGAACATCGCCCTCTTACGGCCCTATTAAACCTGAGCCATGAGCTCCACTGTATCCTATGTATATATTATGATTGATGAATAAACCGGCACCCTCGGTAAACCCGGGGCTCAGCCTTTTTTCCAATACATATTTTTTGTGAGGACAACCATACATATATTATCATATGTCATATTTCAAACATATCGATCGGTTTAAAACTGATTTTGCAGAATATATGCACTCATAAGCAATAAACTCAGGGAAGAGCGTAAAGTCATAACCGGCTCAAAGAGGACGCTTGATGGAGGCCCTCTGGACAGGCGACAGCCATCCAGTGATTGGCTTAAGATTTACCCATGGTTTCATGGAACCATGGAGGCCCTCTGGACAGGTGATAGCCATCCAGTGATTGGCTTCAGATTTACCAATGGTTTCATGGAACCATGGAGGCCCTCTAGACAGGCGACAGCCATCCAGTGATTGGCTTAAGATTTACCCATGGTTTCATGGAACCATGGAGGCCCTCTGGACAGGAGACAGCCATCCAGTGATTGGCTTAAGATTTACCCATGGTTTCATGGAACCATGGAGGCCCTCTGGACAGGCGACATCCATCCAGTGATTGGCTAAAGATTTACCCATGGTTTCATGGAACCATGGAGGCCCTCTGGACAGGCGACAGCCATCCAGTGATTGGCTAAAGATTTACCCATGGTTTCATGGAACCATTGAGGCCCTCTGGACAGGCGACATCCATCCAGTGATTGGCTCAAAGTTTTACCTATGGTTTCATGGAACCATGGAGGCCCTCTGGACAGGCGACAGCCACCCAGTGATTGGCTAAATATTTTCTTATGGTTCCTATGAATGATTCGGCCACATCCATTGACCGGCCCTCTGGATGGTAAGCCCATTCCATTGATTAGCTGAACCTTGCTTTGAGCCGGGCAGCTCGTAAAAAGCCTCGACTACACGGTTTTTATTTGTATTTCTGACCTTTATGTGTTATGGTTCTTTAATCCGGAGTGGGACAATTCAAGAAATTGACCACACATCTACAAAGTTAAAAATCTGGGTCATGAGCACCAGTATGAGTAAAAAGTCTGGGTTATAAAACACTAGCAAGAGTCAATCCGGTGTTCATCATCACCCGGAACAATCATCATGATCTAAATCGGCAACTTTTATAAGACCCGGGATTATTAATGGGTCTATCAAAAGACTCCCTTCAAAGAGGCAAAATTCGCTGAATTAAGAGTATCAAGCATGCTTGATCTCAGGTATAAAGTTATTTTTGATGTAAGTATACACTTGTTTGATATGTTGTGAGAATAATTTAATGGGTCCAATGGTAAAATCGTTAGGACATATCTTCATTATCTATGCAGGAACAGATGATATATAAGATAATCCATATCAGACCAAGTTGGCAATATCAAAACAAAAAATCGGAATATCCGGATCAACGGGGACAAATGTTTTCAGCTATCCTATTACAAGGCATAGCAAGCCTGACGGATTAAAAATTGTTCGGCAAAATGAGGCTGCAACTACAAAGATATGCTATGAGCTACGCTCCCTCCTGCTGCAATGGTTGGGTGTCGACTTGGTCCGGAATCTCCTCCTCTTCTTGAAGCGGCTGGAAGTCAGGGATGCACCAGTCGATTTTCGTTAAAGTACGAAAGTACATTTCTTCGTTGATGAGTTCAGATGGATCGATATCTAGAGCGAAGGTATGAGGGCGCACTGGTGGGATTAGATTGACGGTATCATAAACCGGCCGCTCCACCCGCTCATTTTGCAAGTCATATCCCGGGTGATACCTGGATAAATCTGATTCGGCCGCAAGTTTGCTGGCCAGAGGACGCATCTCCTTCGTCAAGGCATGGAGATCCTTTGTGGTAAAAGCCGATCCGTCTTCTTTGGTATTTGGATACCCATTAAAAGCTTCTTCCGGATCAAAGTCCGGAACCCACGCCTTTGCTCCGGTAAGCGCCACGAGGGAACCAGCTCGAGCGGCAGACTTCTTAACTTCCTCCAAATGCACCGGCAAGACAGACAGCTTTTGCATTGTGCCTTGGATGGTAGTAGGGGCCGGTTTATTGAATGATGTTGCACTTATGATCCTTTGAGCGCCGGAACACAGCTGCTCGACCAAAGTATAACATGCCTTGAGTTTTTTCCGTAAGTCATCCCCAAGATGGGTGACACGGCGCCCTGCATATGATTATCACAATTAAACCGGCACGGATAGAAGATTGCAAGGATGAAAGCAGGAATACAGATTAAATACTTACCGAAGATTGCAGAAGTCATCAACTCTATTTGCCGCTTTAAACCGGATAACTCTTCAGTCACCGGATTAAGAGCTTCTTCAGCATCCTTGGCCCTTTTCTCCAGATCTTTCTTCTGAACCTCAAAGGCGGTCCGCTCTTCTTCAAAGAATTTCTTCAGCTGTTCAGCAGTCTTTAAACTCAGCTTCAAATCTTTCTTGGCCTTAGAAGCAGCAGCCTCCGTTTCAGCAAGTCTGCTCCGGAGTTCACTGATTTCTTCATCCCTCCGGTTTAAATCAGCCTGCAAGGAAGATCAAGTGGTAAGCGGAAGTAATTTAAAGACAAAGTCTCAAGCACACAAACAAGTTGTCTACTTGACACTTGGGGGCTAATGGGCAGTTGAAGCAATAATCAGAAGTAATTCAAAGACAAAGTTTCAAGCAAACAAAACAAGTTGTCTACTTGACACTTGGGGACTAATGGATAATTGAAGTATTGAGGGAAAAATCAGGCAAGTCCCAGGCACATAAACCGAGTTATGCCCCTGGCACTTGGGGGCTAATGTAAGATCGTTTGATTCATCAGGAAGTACCAGTTCACCTTCTAAACATAGCTAAACCGGAACTTGGGGGCTGATATGGTATAGGCAGAAGGGCATTGAAAGTCAAAAGAAGATGCAAGGGATTACCTCATACTTGTCCCTCATCATGTTAATCAAGCCCGCTTCATAATCTCGACCAGTGTGGAGACGGTTCAAGTACCCGGAATAGAGTTCCTGGGCACTCATGTCAGCAAAGCTGGACAATTCAGTACTCCATTTACCCATTTCTTTGTGCAGCTTCTCCGCTTTAGCCGTATGTTTGGCTAAGACAGTGGGCTCGGCAGGAGCGGTATAAGCTGTGTGAGTTATTTCCACCTCCGGAGAAGCAGTTGTTGGTGGTGGGGTTGCAATGTGAACCGGACTGGGAGGAGCCGGATTGGTCTGAGGAGAATTGGCCCGGGCAGGACTTTCCGGTTCACGAACATCCTCAGCATTGGGATTCTTAGGCATAGTAGTGTGATCGGCAGGAGCAGGATCTTCAAGTGGAATTGTAGGTTCGCCTTCCAGAGGGATAGCTGAGTCCGGATCAGCCGCCGGATCATCAATGGCAGTCTCAGCAGTTGGTTGGTTGACTTTTGGTTTTTTTGCTAGGCTTTGGCTTGCTGAAGGAAGTTGGAAAAACAAGTTAGAGCTATAAGACAAAGTGCAATCATAAACCGGATAAATTTAAAGACTTACCCTGGGACAGTTTTCAGGGGTGGAAGCTGTGTGGCAGTTGATTAACCGGAAGAAAATAACGGAGTCTCCTGATAATCAGGGTCAGACGGTTTAAGAGGTTTGCGTATAAGCCCGGCCTTGGGATGAAGAAGGGTTGGAGAGAGTATAACCTCAGAGCGGCGCTTCCGGGCCGGAGTAAGGGATATTCCGGATGATTCCACAGCAAGGCCGATGTGGCGAGTGGTCCGGCGAAGAGCTTCATGTTGCTGTTTCTTCAAAAGAAAATTAGGATCCAATTGAGCATACGGGTGAGAAAACTGATATTTCCGGACTGTCCGACGACTTTTTTGAGGAAGTGGTTCCGAATCGGAAGAAAGGATAGTTACCTCAATTTCGGCCGGTTTATCTCCTTCAGCCAACTCCTGTAAAAAGTTATCATTAGATACAGATATGGGTAAAAGTAAGCAAGTTAAAGCCGGATCAATTCATACCTCAGAGTCCGGATCGTCGTCCTCAGTGTGAGAACTGGAGCCACCGACTGCTTTCCTCTTCTTGGAGGCAAAGGTTTTCCGGCGTGGCAGTTTTCCGGCCTTTTCCTGAGGCTTCCTTTTCCAGAAAGGATCATTGGCCTGTTCAAAAGGTAAAAGATAAATTGAAAGAACCATTTAAAGGAACGGATTACAGGCATATGAAAGAAAGTAAGACATACCGCAGGCAGCTTATTTTTCTTGTAGTATGGAGCCAGTCCGGTTTGGCTACATTCTTCTAAAGTGATGTTAAGCATTTTCTTGGCCGATTCAGTGACTTCTGACTCAGAAAGTTTCTCCTTAGTAAAACGTTGAGGGTCATCCGGTTTACCAGAGTATTGACACATCAATCTTGTGCGCGGGCTCAGAGGAAGGATACTCCAAGAGAGCCAGCAGCGCATGAAATCCACGCCGGTTAAACCATTAGCCATAAAGGCCTTTAACTTGGAAAGTTGAGAGGCAAACCGGGGCGCTGCGGCAGAGGGTGATCCTCCGGAAGACGGTGCTCACAATAACCCGGCAATGGGTTTCCCCCCCCCCCCAGGTGAAGTATCAATACAGTAAAACCAAGATTTATTCCAGTCCTTGGGATGTGTGTGGAGAGCGGCATGAGGAAAGACTGCATCTTTCCTCTTCTGAATACTGACCCCACCTAGTTCTTGATGCGGTCCACTAGTAAATTCAGTCCGCCGGTTTAGGTGGAAGAAATCCCGGAACAGGTCAACTGACGGTTCTTCTTGCAAATACACCTCAGAAAAAACTTGGAAATCACATATGTTGGAAACAGAGTTGGGACCTATGTCCTGAGGATGAAGCTGGAAGGCAGCAAGTACATCCCGGAAAAACTTTGAACCGGGAGGAGTAAAGCCCCGAGCAATATGGTCAAAGAAGACAATAACCTCCCCCTCTTTGGGAGTGGGAGGACACTCGTCTCCTGGAGCTCGCCACTTTAAAACGTATTGAGGGCCTAAAGTGCCAATTGACACAGCTTTAGCTAAATCGTCTTCTGTAATAACGGAAGGAACCCAATTGCAAGACACAAATTGTTTGGCCATGGCAGCAGAAGAGCAAGTGCTGAAAGGATAAAGTGTAAAACCGGGTTATTCGAGTACAGCGGTATAAGCCGGAAGATATATGCAAGGATTACGCATCGGTTTAAGCAAGGGACAGATGTCTACACACGCTTCTACTCTTGTAGACTATGTTGGGCCTCCAAGCGCAGAGGTTTGTAGGACAGCAGCAATTTCCCTCAAGTGGATGACCTAAGGTTTATCGAACTCAGGGAAGTAGAGGTTGAAGATGGTCTCTCTCAAGCAACCTTGCAACTAAAATACAAGAAGTCTCTTGTGTCCCCAACACACCTAATACACTTGTCAGATGTATAGGTGCACTAGTTCGGCGAAGAGATATTAAATGGCAAGTGATATGGATGGCAAAACAAAGTAATATAAATCTGTAATAAAAAGTGCAGCATGCAAACAAGTGGTAAACGTGGACAAAGATGTCGGGGGAAACTGTCCGCCACGAACACCTATGGGACCGGAGCCCCTTTGTCTGTGCGGTACGAGGGCGGAGGGAGCACGAAGAGCGGATCAAGGCGAGCACGCGGGCAGTTTTACCCAGGTTCGGGCCGCGGTAGGCGCGTAAAACCCTACTCCTGCTTAGTTGTGTATTGAGTTTGAGTGCTCGGGAGCTTGAAGAAGCAGCTGCACCGAGCGCGAGAGTGATCTAGGTTCCGAACCCCCTCCACGTTGTGCATGGGCCTCCTTTTATAGTGCAAAGGGGTCACCGACAGGTGTCAACGTAGGAGAAAGGGGTAAAAACGTAAAAGAGGTGGTAGTTGTAACAGTGCGGGAACAGTGGAGCTACAGTGCAGAACAGTGGTCTATACCTACTTTGACAGTGGGGGACAAGGGCATTTAATGCCCGTCGCCGTCGACCCCAAAAGCTCCCGCGCTTGCGTCTCCGTCTGCCACGGCGATGGATCCATCACCGTGGAGTGCCACCGTGTACCCCAGGCTGCACAGCCATCCGCCACGCGTCCCTGGATAGGCCCCAGGGCGACGCGTGGGCCGATGAGCTGGAGCGCGGGCACATAGCGCAGCCTTCCCGGCAAGCACCTTGCCGGGGCCTTGATCTTGCCGGGCCCGGGAGCTTGCCGCTCCCCGGGCCCTTGCCGGGGCGCATATAGCGCCGAGGCGTGTCTTCTAATCTTCCTGGCAAGCTCCTCTTGCCAGGGTCTTGTGCTAGTGGGGCAGTCTTGAGCCTGGTACGGCCTTCCCGGCAAGCTCCTCTTGCCGGGGTCTCGGTCTTCTTTCTTGTATACTTTGTTTTTGAATGGTTTAATAGGGAGCAGGAAGGTCTCCGGCGAGCACGCGGTAAACCCTGCCGCGGGAAGCTGCAACTGCCCGTGCACAAGTTGGGGTACTGAGGTACCCCTACCTTAGTACACCGACAGGAGCCCCCGGGCCTGGGCCACACACGGTGCCGAGCGCTGTTGGGCCAGGCCCAAGACAGTGCACGGGCACCCGCGGCCCGCGGCGCGCCGAATCCACTTCCGTATCCGCCGCACCCCACCGTAACGGCACGCGTCGATCGCGGCGTCGTGGGATGGGACGTGCCCACGATCTCTTAATGGAAAGGGCGAAATGCCCCCCACTCCCCCATAAAAGCAGAGGGAGCAGGCGCGGTTCCCCTCCTTGCGCTTTCATTGCATCGTCTTCCTCCTCCAAAGATTCTTCTTGCGCTCCGCCTCCACACCTCCGCCGCCGCCGTCTGCATCTCCGGCGTCGTCGGACCTTTCGCCCCTCCTTCCTTCCGCCGCGTCCGCCATGGCCCCGAAGACCGACAAGGCGAAAGCGGAGAAGGCCAAGAGGGAGAAGTCGGAGCAAGCGGCGAAGCTCGCCGCGTACCGGAAGAAGCACCTCGTCTTCCCGTCGAAGCTCGGCGTGCGGGAGCTCTGGAACAAGTATTACTTGTTCTGGGCCAAGGAAACCAACGCGCATCCCCGCACGCGAGCATATCCGGCCGCCGCCAAGGACAGCTATCCCGGCGGGTACTACTTCTTCGCAGCCTTTTTTCACTGTGGTCTCTGCCCTCCTTTCTCAAACTTCTTCTTCGACATTATGAACACATATGGCCTCCATCTGCTTGACTTCACCCCCAACGCCATCCTCACCATGGCGGTTTTCGCACACATGTGCGAAAACTTCATAGGAGTACACCCAAATGTAGCGCTTTTTAGGCACTTCTTCACTCCTAGAGCAGAGGCCGATGCCCCCCTCTCCGGAGGAATTTCTTGGGTTTTCCGTCTGAATAAAAAGGGAGCGTACTTGCCGGGGGAGCTCCGCGGCAAGTGGGAGGAATGGCGAGCGGAGTGGTGCTGGATCGTCGAAGACCAGCCGCAAGCCTTCACCGCGCCGCGCACAACGCCCATCGTGCGCGGCAGGGACTGGAGCGAGCTAGATTCGGACGACATCAAGCTCGACATCGCCCTCGTCCGGATTCTTCGTCTTCGGATGGCCAAGCTGTCAGTTGCTGAGGTGGGTGCAGACTTCCTCCGCCGGCGCATCGCCCCTCTCCAAGACCGGAAGAGGTCGGCCTGGGAGTACGGCGGCCCGGCAGACATAATGAGGCTGCGCCCCGGGCTCAACTTCAACTTCACGACGCTCGAGCTGTGGGGGATGGTCCGGGAACTCTTCAAGTATGACCCGGCGCACCCCGAGTGGTTCCGAGCTCCCCGGGAAGTGGTGCCGCTCTGCAACAACATCGTCCGGGACCGTATCCTCGCCATGATGCCCATGTGTGACTCGCACGGCGTGGACCGCACGTGGATCGCTCCCAAGCCCATCGACGTCCTTAACTTCTACGACAACCTCGCAGAGGTGGCGAAGAACAAGAACGACCTCAAGGAGCACACGCGGGACACCACCGACCAGGAGATTGCCTATATGGCTTCTCGGGCTGAAGAGGCCGCTGCAGCCGCAGCGGCAGGAATTTTTGGATACACGCCTGAAGAGGCGGAGGTTGCGGATGCGTCCGCCCAGGCGGAGGAGGCGGAGATCCGCAGGTTGCTGCAGCTCCCTCCCGACGCGCTCGCCGGGGTCCCCTCCCTGAGGCACTCCGAGATCCATGGAATCGCGGCCGAGGCCGCGGCAATGGAGGGTGCCGCCGGAGGGAACAGAGGCGCCGCGAGGGGCGGAGGCGCCAAGGGAAAAGGGGTCGCAGCGCAGGGCGCTGGGACCAGTGAGCCGGCCGGGGAAGAGGAGGAGGAGGAGGCCGAGGACTCCGGCGGATCTACGGAGCTCTACGCCGACGACCTCTCCTCGTCGGAGAGCTCCCCGCCCCCGGCAAGCCCAAGGCAATCCCCACCGAAGCGTCTCCGCAAGACGGCGACGGGGGAGAGGGCGCAGGCGCCCTGGCATCAACCAGCTCGCCGGGCAGCTCCCCGGGGGAGCCAAGCCGCGCCAAGGCCGACCGGCGCACCAGCCACAGCAGAGGCACCCCGCGCGCAAGCCACGACGGAGGCGTCACGCAGGCCGGCGCCGAGCCGGCAGGGATCTTCTCGGAGCGGAGCAACGGCTCCGCCCGCTCCTCGGGCGCCGGCTACCACTGGGGCTGGGTCTTCACAGCCCCCAGCCCCTGGGACCACCAAGCGCGCGAGGGAATCTTCATCTTCCGCTCCTCGCGCCGACGCGCCGACGGTGGAGTACGACTTCTCCGCCCTGAGCGAGGACGACGAGGAGGACCAGGAGTAAGGATTCAGGACCTTACACCTTCTCGATTTCTGTCTTGGTTTTTGTTGATGCTGACTCTGTTCATTGCTTTGATTTCAGGACCTTGACTCAGCGCGCGGCGAAGAAGGCCAAGGCGCCTGTAGTCGAGGCCGCGGAAGACTCAGCCGCCGCGGCAACAGGAGGTGTGCCGGAGCCGAGCCTGCCGGACCCGAGCGCTGCTCCGAGGAGCAGCCCCCAGCGCAGCCCCCAGCGCAGCCCCCAGCGTAAGTCTGGGGTTTATTCTTTCGCTTATCGGGGTACGCCTGAGGGTTGGTCTTGTCTTCATATCTTGATGTTTCTTATCTTGATTTGTACAGAGGTGGAGCCACAGCGGGAAGAGCGCCCGGAGACCGTCGTCGAGGAGCCGCAGGCCCCGCCGTCCCCGCCAAGGCAGAACTCTCCGGCAAGGGAGAGTGCTCCGCCAAGGCCGAGTTCCCTGGCGAGGGAGCCCGCCGCTGAGGACGTCCGCCAAGGTATGTTCTGTAGCTTGTCTTCTTGGCTTCGTTTCTTTTTGGATATTTGCTTGAATCTTGAACTTCTTTTTCTTCTTTTTCTTCTTAGATCTTCCTCCTCCTGAGCCCATGGAGACGGAGGTTATCAACCTCGAGGAGGAGGGCGCGCAGGGCGGCGGCGGTGACGTTCCTGCCACCGAGGAGATGGCTGAGGCCGCCGAGCCGGCCGCGCAGGAGACTGCTCCGGCTGCGGACGCAGCGGCCGGGGAGGGGGACGGCGACCGCACCGCCGACCCGGAGGCGGCGGGAGCATCGGATGCTGCACCGGCCGCCGACCCCTCCGCCAGCAAGGAGCAGGGGTACTACCTTGAGGCCCCCAACGGCGTCTTCATCCAGATGCCTTGGGGGTCTTCATCGCGAGATCCCGCGGAGGGCGAGGCGTTTGACGGAGAAGTCCTCGCCTCCGCGGGCCTGAAGATCGTCGAGGCGCCCGGCGGGAGTGAGGGGCCCGAGGAGGAGAAGCTGCTTCACCAGCTCCTGGCCCTTTACCGGGCCAGGCAGGCGAAGCTCGCCTCCCGGGAAGCCCTCGCCGCCAAGGCCGCCGCGGAAATGGAGAAGCGCGCGGCGGAGCTCAGCGCCGCCAACCAGGCGGCCCTCCGCGAGGTGGCGGAGGAGCGCGAGCGTCTCGCCGGCGAGTACCAGGAGTGGGTGCTCGAGAAGGCTGAAGCTGAGGAACAGCAGCGGCTCGCCGGGGTGGAGATGTCCCGGCGAGAAGGAGAGCTCGCGCAGCGGAAGGTCGAGCTCGACTCCCATGAGGAGGACCTTGCCGCTCGCGAGGCGGCCCTTGGCGGAGAATTGAAGGAGGCGAAAGCCGCCGCGGTTGCCGCGGAAGACGCCAAGAAGGAGCTCGCCGCCAAGGTTGTACAGCTGGAGAAGGCGCTGAAGGTGAGCGCGGAGAAGGTTGCCGCGCTCATTACGGAGCGCGAGAAGGACGCCCACACAAATTCTGAGCTCCAGGTGAGCCTTTCCAAGAGGGGCGACGAGTTGAAGGCCGCCAAGGACTCCATCGAGGACTTGGAGCTGAAGGTCACTACCCTGAAGGATTCGCTCGACGCTGCCCGGGCTCAGGAGAACAAGCTGAAGGAGGAGCTCCGCAAGGAGCGGACCTTGGTGGACAGCGTCAACAAGGCATCCGAGCTCTTCCGCCAGACTATTGAGGTATGGACCGAAGACTTGGTATCTTCTGCGTCCAACATTGACCAGGAGCTGCTGGCGCTGAAGGTTGAACATCTCATCTACTCGCCGGATCCGGATCTCCCACACAGCGCCAAGCTCAGCCTCTTCTTCAGAGGAATCGCGCCGGCCCTTGCAGGTCTCCGGAACCGAATCCCCGCGCAGCTGGCCGAGGAGTCGCGCCTGCTCTGCGCGGGAACTCTGGAGCGGGTGCTGACGAAGATCGTGTACCGCAACCCGGGGATTAATCTCACTAACGTTCTTCGCAGCTTGCCAGCTGATGCAGACACGGAGGCCCTGAAGGAGCAGGTCGCCCACATCATTGCCAAGGTGGCATAACTCGGCAGGAAGGAGGGCGACCGCGTAGATTAGGGCCCCATTATCTTTATCTTTTTGTTGCTGCACATTATGTCATGAACTTATTAGTCCATTGCGACAAGTTATCCTTTGTAAGATATCTATCTCATTTTAATCAATCAGTGCAATGTTATCTTCCTTGTCTTAATCCTAGACTTTGTATGTTTTTCACCCTACGCTCCCGGGGAGCTTGCCGGCAAGGGACCCTTGCCGCGAGCGCTGAGTGCTGGACTCTAAGCAGCCTGCTGGCTAAGGTCTTACCGGCAAGCAACCTCGCCGCGGCTAGTCGCAACGCACTTAGCTTGCTGAGCGTACTCGGAAACGAAGCAAGGGCGCGACACTTGTCGCAGCTCACTTAAATCGTTGAGCGAACTCGAAAACAAGATAAGGGTGCGGCAAGCTACGGGTAGGTTCCTCCGCGCACAGGTTTTCCATACAAAGTGTGATTGTTCAAGGAAGACAACTAAAATTTAAAATTTGAACTGGTCAAACTCTAACAACTTAGCTTTCATATGTTGCTTGCTTATATTGCTTGCTTTCCGGTAAGGCTTCTCTTTCTTGAACAGCACTTGGTTCCTCCTCCACCTCCTTCCCCCCCGGCAAACTTGTGCGCGAGGAACGTTCCCTCTGCTTAAGGAAAAAGAAAAGGGGGAGGGAAACAAATATATGGCCTTTCGGCGTTGTAATGCTTACCGGATCTGTGTACCGCACAAGTTGCCAAATAACACATGCAAATAGTAAAGAAAAGCATGCAAAAGGCAAAATAGCGCAAAACACGGAAACTTTACTGATGCACGGGGTCTGCGCCCGGCTTTGTACAAAGGGTTACATGCAACAGCGGCAAAGCTTGTACAAAAGGTGGTTGCCGGAGCGGATCACGGCAACCGCGCCTTATGGGTGAAACTTGCGAAGATGCTCTATGTTCCAGGAGTTGCTCACCGGTAAGCCTTCTTCGGTCTCGAGGCGGACAGCGCCGGGCCTCGTGACTTGTCTCACCCGATAAGGGCCTTCCCACTTCGGCGTCAACTTGTTGGAATTCTTGGCGGACTGAACACGCCGAAGAACAAGGTCGCCTTCCTCGAGACTCCTGGCCTTGACCTTGCGGCTATGGTAGCGACGCAAGGCCTGCTGGTATCGAGCAGCTCGTACAGCAGCCTGGAGACGTCCCTCCTCGAGGAGCAATACGTCATCTTGCCGCAGTTGCTCTTGCTCGAGCTCATCATAAGCGAGCACTCGAGGAGATCCGTATACGAGTTCCGTGGGGAGAACTGCTTCTGCTCCATAGACTAGAGCAAAAGGTGTCTGCCCAGTGGCTCGACTTGGTGTCGTTCTGATTGACCAAAGGGCCGCCGGTAGCTCCTCTATCCAATTTCTTCCACACTTGCGCAGCCTGTCAAAGGTTCTTGTCTTGAGTCCGCGCAGCACTTCAGCGTTTGCCCTCTCCGCTTGACCGTTGCTCCTCGGGTGAGCAACAGAAGCGAAACAGACCTTGGCGCCAAGGTCTTGGACGTACTGCATGAAGGTGCGACTGGTGAATTGTGTACCGTTGTCGGTGATGATCCTGTTAGGTATCCCGAAACGGCAAACAATCGACCTGAAGAACCTGACTGCTGACTGTGCTGTCACCTTTCTCACCGGCTCCACTTCTGGCCACTTTGTGAACTTGTCGATTGCAACGTACAAGTACTCAAAGCCCCCGACAGCACGAGGGAAAGGGCCGAGGATATCGAGCCCCCAGACCGAGAAGGGCCAGGATAAAGGGATTGTTTGGAGAGCTTGAGCTGGCTGATGAATCTGCTTTGCATGGAACTGGCACGCTTCACACTTGGTTACTAGTGCAGTTGCATCTTGGAGGGCTTCTTGCCAAAAGAACCCTTGCCGGAAAGCCTTCCCGGCAAGCGCCCTTGCGCCAATGTGGTGGCCGCATATGCCTCCGTGTATTTCCGCCAACAGCTTCTGTCCATCTTCCCTGGAGATGCACTTCAGTCTGACACCATTGAGTCTTCTTCTGTACAGCTCGTTATCCACGAACTGGTACATACTTGACTGTCTGGTTATCTTCTCTATCTCTTGAGGGTCATCGGGAAGTTCTCCAGTTTGCAGAAAACGGACTATCTGCTGTGCCCATGCCGGAGCCTGAGGCTCAACGGCAAGGACTAAAGGCTCGAGGGCCGCTGCGGGAACCTCAGCTTCTACGGCAAGAACCTCTGGCTCTGCCGGAGCTGAAGGTCCCCCGGCGAGCTCGCCGGGGCGAGGCTTGTCGGGAACACTTGCTTCAACTGTACAGACCCGAGGATCTGCAGGAGCAAACTGTTCCTCAACGTTGTTGTTGTTGTTCTTGGGGACCTTGGCGGCGGTTTCTGGAAGATCCGCCGGTAAGTAGTCGTCGGAGACCAACTTTCTCTTCTTGGACTGCCCAATTGATGGTGTAACGGATGGCTGAGTCAGCTTGAGCAAGAAGGTCCCTGGTTCCACAGGTAACTTCATCGCAGCACACTTTGAAAGGCCGTCCGCTATTTCATTTTGAGCTCTCGGGACGTGCTCCATCTGTAGACCTTCAAAGTGTTCTTCAAGCTTCCTCACTTCATCGACGTAAGCTTCCATCAAAGGGCTTTGATAGCTCTTGTTAACTTGCCGGACCACCAACTGAGAATCTCCCCGCACAATCAGCTTTCTGATCCCAAGTTCGGCCGCAATTCTGAGGCCGGCAAGCAAGCCTTCATATTCTGCAGTGTTGTTTGTCGCTTGCTCCCTGGGAAAGTGCATCTGGATAACATATTTGAGGTGCTCTCCGGTGGGCGCAATGAGTACCACGCCAGCACCGGCGCCTTGCAGCGAGAAGGCACCGTCAAAATACATTACCCATTCACTTGTAGCTTCTTGTACGGGTGTGCTTGTTTCTTGAACTTCTTCATCTGGCGTTGGGGTCCATTCAGCTATGAATTCTGCCAAAGCTCGGCTCTGTATAGTCGAAGTACTTTCAAACTTGAGTCCAAAGCTCGACAGCTCCAGTGCCCACTCAACGATCCTGCCTGTCGCTTCGGGGTTATGCAATATCCTCTTCAGCGGAAAGCGAGTGACCACTGTTATCTCGTGGGCTTGGAAGTAATGGCGGAGCTTTCTCGAGGCCATGAGGAGACCGAAAAGCAACTTTTGCACACCAGAGTACCTTGACCTAGCTCCCTGGAGAAGGGAGCTCACAAAATACACTGGGCGCTGCACCATCTTCTTCCGCACCTCATCCTGTTCCTGCGCAGAGTTATCCTTGCCGGGGCCAGAGCTTGCCGGAGCAGCCCCCTGCTTGTCGCTGGATTCGCTTGCCGGTGGTGCTGACTCCTCGTCGGACTCCCTCTCCGCTACTAACGCAGCACTAACCACCTGGTTGGTTGTCGCTAGGTATAGCAACAACTTTTCCTGTGGTCTAGGTGCGACAAGTATTGGAGTGGAGGACAGGTACCGTTTCAAATCCTGCAGCGCTGCCTCCGCTTCCGGAGTCCACTTCATGGGACCTGCCTTCTTCAAGATTTTGAAGAAAGGTAGGGCGCGTTCTGCAGATTTTGAAATGAACCTACTGAGGGCAGCCACACAACCTGCAAGTCTCCTGACATCCTTGACGCGCTTTGGGGCCTCTATCTGCTCAATGGCTTTAATCTTGTCGGGGTTGGCTTCAATCCCCCTCTGCGATACAAAGAACCCGAGAAGCTTGCCGGAGGGGACTCCAAAGACGCACTTCTCGGGGTTCAACTTGAGCTGTATCCTGCGCAGGTTCTGAAACGTTTCTTCAAATCTTGAATCAGGGTTTCCTTGCTCTTGCTCTTCACCACGATGTCATCCATGTAAGCTTCTACATTTCGGTGGATCTGTGGCTCAAAAGCAGTGTATACTACCCTTGCAAAGGTGGAGCCTGCATTCTTCAATCCAAATGGCATACGAATAAAGCAATAAGTGCCACATGGAGTGATAAATACGGTCTTCTCTTCATCCTCTTTGGCCATAAAGATCTGATGATAGCCTGAGTATGCATCAAGAAAACAGAGTAGCTCACATCCGGCAGTGGAGTCAACGATCTGGTCAATGCGTGGAAAAGGGAATGGATCCTTGGGACATGCTTTATTCACATCTGTGAAGTCTATACACAGTCTCCATTTCCCATTGGCCTTGCGCACGACGACTGGATTTGCCAACCACGTCGGATGGATCACACCTCTAACTAGGCCTGCTGCTTCTAGCTTTTTGATTTCTTCGTTGATGAATTCTTGGCGCTCCACGGCTTGCTTCCTCACTTTCTGCTTGATGGGCCGCGCATGCGGACAGACAGCAAGCTTGTGCTCAATCACCTTCCTGGGAACACCGGGGATGTCAGATGGTTGCCAGGCAAACACATCGACATTCACCCGCAGGAAGGCAACGAGCGCGCTTTCCTATTTGCTGTCAAGGGTGGCACTGATGGTGAAGGTACCACCAGTGCCGTCCTCCTTGGCGGACACTTTCTTGGTTGCCGGAGGAGCGGCCATTCCTTTCTTACTCTTGCCGGTGGAGCTCGATGGAACGTCTTCGACGGCAGCGCAGCACTCCGAGGAGGTGCGGTTGCCGGAGTGGGTCCCAGAGCACTTGCCGGACTTGGTCTTCGTCTTCTTCCCCCCGGGAGCTTCAGCGGCAAGAGTATCCTTCTCGGCCGCAGCTGCTGCATCCCGGTAGATCTTGTCGGCGCAGACAAGCGCATCCTTCTTGTCGCCGTGGACAGTGATGACGCTTATCGGCCCCGGCATCTTCAGTACGTTGTAGGCATAATGGGAAGCTGCCATGAACTTGGCGAGGGCAGGACGGCCAAGTATTCCATTGTAGGGCAATGGAATATCGGCGACGTCAAAAGTGATGCGCTCAGTCCTGAAGTTGAGCTCCCCGCCAAAGGTCACCGGCAGAGTGATCTTTCCCTTGGGCTTGCTCCTTCCCGGGTTGATTCCTTGGAATGAACCGGTTTCTTCGAGCTCGCCATCTGGAATCTGGAGTTTCTTGATCACAGCAGAGGAGATCAAGTTCAGCCCGGCCCCGCCGTCAACCAACATTTTGGTGACCTTGAGGTTGCGGATGGTGGGAGAGACCAGCATCGGCAAGCACCCGACCGCAGTGGTGCGGTCAGGGTGATCCTCAAGATCAAAAATGATGGGCGTGCTGGACCATTTGAGGAGCCTGCGCGACTCCATGGGCGGCTCCGCTGCGTTTACCTCACGCACCCACTGCTTTAGTTGGCGGTGGGAGGTGTGCAGGGAGGCGCCACCGTCGACGCACAGGACCTCCGTGGCCTTCTGGAACTCCTGCTCGCTGTTCTCCTCGTCCTCCATGTCTTCGTCGTCGTCGTCTTCGTCCTTGTCGCGGCCCCGGGGAGGTCGATCTCCTTGCCGCTGCTTGGCCTTGCCGCGGCGCCCTCCCCGGCCGTTGAACGGCCGCTTCTTGCTTGTCTCCTCCCCGCCACCTTGGGCCTTCTCCTTGTCGCGCCTCTCGTACTCAGCTTTCTGCTGCTCGACGAGATATTCGACGCGCTTGCAGTTGGAGAGATCGTGACCCTTGGTGCGGTGGATCTTACAGTATTGCTTGTCGGAGCCGTCCTGCTTGTCGGCTGCCGCTACAGGGGCAGGCTCCTTGCCGGAGCCGCCAGCCTGTGTTTGCTTGGCGGGAGCCTCCTTGCCGGACTTCTCGACGGCAAGCACCTCTTTCTTGCCCTTCCTTCTGTTGTTCCGCCGCCGGCTCTTCTTTGCCGGGGCGGCGTCGTCGCTGTCGCTTCCTCCTGCGCCAGCATCCTCTCCGGGGAGTCTCCTCCCCTCTTCTGCGTGTGCGCACTTGTCAGCAAGAGCGTAGAGCTCGCTGACGTCCCGAATCTTGGTCATCGCCATTTCTTCACGCATGCGGCGGTTACGCACGTTCTGATGAAACGCGCTAATAACCGCGGCAGGGTGAACGTCAGGGATGTTGTGCTGCACCCGGCTGAAGCGCTGGATGTACTTGCGCAGGGTCTCGCCTTCCTTCTGGGCTAGAATGTGGAGATCGCTCTCCTGGCCGTGGGGTTTGTGGCCGCCGGTGAAGGCGCCAACAAACTGGTGGCAGAGATCAGCCCAAGAAGAGATGGAACCTTCCGGCAAGTGCATAAGCCACGAACGGACGTTCGGCTTAAGCACGAGCGGGAAGTAGTTTGCTAAGATCTTCTCGTCGCGCCCCCCGGCAGCTTGCACTGCGATGGTATAGACGCTGAGGAATTCCGAGGGGTGCGTATTGCCGTCGTACTTCTCAGGTACGTCGGGCTTAAAATTCTTCATGCTGGGCCACTGGACGCGCCGCAGCTCGCGGGTGAACGCAGGGCAGCCTGCCGCGTACGGCAAGTCACCTGGCTCACCGGGCGCGTGCGCATCGACAGTGTTCCCAGCTCTCTTGTCTGATTGTCGCCGAGCTTCTCGGCGGCGCTCGATTGTGGTCCGAGCGTCTTCTTCTCGCCGGTCGTCGAGGACCTGGCGCTGGTCCCGACGGGCCCGCGGGTCCGACGAGGCCGTGGAGCCGTCGTCGGCGTTGTTCCGGCGGGGCGGCGTCTTCTGCTTCTGCGGCGGGGAATGCACGCTTGTCGCACCCCCGGCAGTCTTGTCGCCGTCAGGCTTCGTCTTCTCAGCTTGCCGCGGCCGTGAGGTCGACGGCTGCTGTGGAGAATCGTTGTTGGCGAAGTCTATCAGGCTCCGGATGGTGGCCCTCCATTCTTCGGCCTTGTCGGCCGCTGGAGGGAAGTCGAGGAGCAGTTGCGCCCTTGCGAGCGCTTCTGCTGGAGTGGAGGGGAACGCGGGCGAGCGGTGCGAGGAGCGGGATACGCTCGGACTTCTAACAACGTTAGAAGGAGCGGGGTCCCGCGCCGGCGCCTTCGCTTTGCTTGTACCCGGACGGGGGTCCGGGGCGTCCCGCGAGCCTCCGGTTTGGCCTTGCCCCAGCAAGCGGATACCACCTCCCGTGGTATGGCGCTGCTGGGTCGTCGTGTGCTGAGATGGACGCGGCGCGTCCACGGAGACCGAGGTTCGGTCGTCCGTCCTGTTCTTGGATCTGGTGGCGCCGTGAGTGTCCTCACCGGCGGCCACCCTTCCGACGGCGTCTCCCCCGCCCGCCGTTGGCTCTGGTGGCGGCGGGTGAGACGCAGACGGGCCTCCGACCTCCGAAGCCTTCTTCTTCGGGGCCATGGAGCTGTTGCTGGTGAAGTTGACGAATTCGGAGAGGTTGATGAAGAATGCGCCCGCGCGAACGCCGGATCAGGTTCGCACAACCTCGACGCCCCCTACCTGGCGCGCCAAAGATGTCGGGGGAAACTGTCCGCCACGAACACCTATGGGACCGGAGCCCCTTTGTCTGTGCGGTACGAGGGCGGAGGGAGCACGAAGAGCAGATCGAGGCGAGCACGCGGGCAGTTTTACCCAGGTTCGGGCCGCGGTAGGCGCGTAAAACCCTACTCCTGCTTAGTTGTGTATTGAGTTTGAGTGCTCGGGAGCTTGAAGAAGCAGCTGCACCGAGCGCGAGAGTGATCTAGGTTCCGAACCCCCTCCACGTTGTGCATGGGCCTCCTTTTATAGTGCAAAGGGGTCACCGACAGGTGTCAACGTAGGAGAAAGGGGTAAAAACGTAAAAGAGGTGGTAGTTGTAACAGTGCGGGAACAGTGGAGCTACAGTGCAGAACAGTGGTCTATACCTACTTTGACAGTGGGGGACAAGGGCATTTAATGCCCATCGCCGTCGACCCCAAAAGCTCCCGCTCTTGCGTCTCCGTCTGCCACGGCGATGGATCCATCATCGTGGAGTGCCACCGTGTACCCCAGGCTGCACAGCCATCCGCCACGCGTCCCTGGATAGGCCCCAGGGCGACGCGTGGGCCGATGAGCTGGAGCGCGGGCACATAGCGCAGCCTTCCCGGAAAGCACCTTGCCGGGGCCTTGATCTTGCCGGGCCCGGGAGCTTGCCGCTCCCCGGGCCCTTGCCGGGGCGCATATAGCGCCGAGGCGTGTCTTCTAATCTTCCTGGCAAGCTCCTCTTGCCAGGGTCTTGTGCTAGTGGGGCAGTCTTGAGCCTGGTACGGCCTTCCTGGCAAGCTCCTCTTGCCGGGGTCTCGGTCTTCTTTCTTGTATACTTTGTTTTTGAATGGTTTAATAGGGAGCAGGAAGGTCTCCGGCGAGCACGCGGTAAACCCTGCCGCGGGAAGCTGCAACTGCCCGTGCACAAGTTGGGGTACTGAGGTACCCCTACCTTAGTACACCGACACAAATGGTATTGCAATGGTGGAAACAAGGCCTAGGGATCATACTTTCACTAGTGGCAACTCCCAACAACATTAACATAATCGAAACACATGATATTTCCCATAAAACATGCAATGGAGACGCACCCGAAGGTCATTCCTTCGTGGTCAACAGAGGACGAGAATTATGTAGGGCTACAAAAGCACACCTCAAAGTTCGTAGTTCTCAATCTAAGGATTTCCCAATGTCATCGCGGCCATCCAAAGAGAGTCCCACAATCACCACAACATATCTAAAGGATAGTCAAAGACAAGCACCAAGAGACTCTCAATCTTCAATCAACACACAAAAGAGGAAATCACTCATGAAAATATTTTTCTAATCCATGTCCAATAGACCGCTGTCACCTTGGTCTCGGGAATTGTACTAGATAAAGACAAGTGAGTACATCAATCCACTGCATAGAGGAAGGGGAAATATCATGGGATCACCCTAGATTAACATAGCCTATGATCACAACGAAGATCACATCATGGGAGAGAGAAATGACCACATAGGTACACGTACAAGCCCTCAGCCCCGGAGGAAACTACTCACGCATGGACATGGTGAGGAGGAGGTTGATGATGTTGTTGATGGAGAGGTGCAGCCCCGCGAGGAGGAGACGGCCGGCGGCGGCCACGGAGGCGGCGGCGGCTGGGAGGAGACGGCGGCGGCCCTAGGGGGCAGCGGCTCCTTGGCCCCCCTTCTTCCTTGTGGATGGTGCTGCAATGGTGCTGGTCCTCCCCTCCAAGACGGCGGCTTGGGAGGGGGAAAATTCGTGGCCCTTGGTGACCTATGTTTTCTCTCTTTATATAGACTCTCGGATTCCCGTCATCAGATTTCGGGCCTAAGTAAAACGGGCTTTACTCGGCCGTCCGGACTCCGATTTGGACGAATTTTATATCCAGAAGCATCGCCTCGAAATTCCCCACAACTTTCGCAACTAGACTTTTTCTGTTTGAAGTCGTCCTCAGGCCGGAACGTGACCATCTTTAAAAAACGTTCTCAGACAGATTTCAGGAAAGTCAGAGTCCTACTCCAATACGACTCCTTTTGCGTTTTTGTCAATTTCCAAGTAATTCCTACACAATAAAGTGTAAAACAAGAACATTGTGCACTTTTGCAACCATTAGTAGGTTAGTCCAAATATGAACAAAAGTGTATGGAAGTGCATAAATATCATAGCAATATCACACAAAAAAGGCATGGAGCAAGCAGAAATTATAGATACGTTTTGGACGTATCAACATCCCCAAGCTTAATTCTTGCTCGTCCTCGAGTAGGTAAATGATAACAAGCATAATTTCTGTGGTGACATGCTATTAATCATATAAGAACTTCTCACAGTCACATGACAAGTGCTTACTGAGACAATGAGTCTGTAGTAATTAAGTTGCCTCATGAGAAAATCACAAAGAACTGAAAGTTTTACAATATGATACTGAAACACTCAATAGATTTGTAATGAGCATGGTGTGCAAATATGATAAAGTGATATCTCGCTTGCCCCCTTTAGTGAAGCAAAACATAAATGCAGGGGCATCTCCAAGGTTTAAGTGACGACTAGATACAATGATTTCAGAATAAACTATATCATAATCATGCAAAAGACAATGGTACTTTGGGACAATGCACATTACACTCAGAATGACAATCATGCTCTCAATAGTTGGTGCTTTAAAGAAAGAAGGTGGAGACTCTCGAACCGTGGCTTTTGTTGGCAAGGTTGAAAACCCGTGGTCGGAAACAAAAACTAAACATGTACCAGAGCTCTTGGTTTTAAAAACAGAGGTAATAATTATTTTTTAGAATATGCATATTTCGTCAACGAATGCTAGCAGATAACTCAATCACTTCTTGAGCTGGACAAGTTTCGAGGAACAGCTCCCGCATGAGGACGATCACATCCTCTTAATCTCCTTTGTTTATCACTGCCAAAGTTTTCTGATTTCTCATGAACAAAGCGTGAAGGAGGGTTTGTTTGTTGTATAATTTTTTAATGAGCCGGGCGCACTCTATGCCAGTTCCTTCTCGTATTATGGGTTTGCACATTAGACATGCAATCTCGGGGTGAAGCTTGTCCAACTTAAAAAGATCATGAATTAACTACTACTTCCTCATGAGCTAAAACAGAGGCACAAAAGAGAAATGCTTTTCTTGAATAATTTCGAGATGGTACATGAAAGTCTTCGTTAGGAATGGCAGGTAAATACCATGTATAGGAAGGTATGGTGGACACATATGGCATAACTGGTTTAAAGGATTTTGGATGCACAAGCAGTCAGTCCTCTTAGTACAGGCGAAGGTTAACAAAAGACTGGGAGCGACCAACTAAAAGAGCAATGACGGTCATAATCATGCAGAGCGACAAAGCAACATTGAATCGGGCATGGAAGTTATATCGCTACTCAGAAATTAAAGATCATCAAGGCTTGATAGACTTTCTTTACAGTCTTAAATATGCGTGAGCATACGCCAAGTCAATCAAATAAATTCCTGGAGGAAGATACCACTAAACCATACCACATCATAGGCAAACAAATCATGTTGGTACTTCAATAACACATTAAGAACCCCCCAGCTATTTGAGACTAACCATAAGAAAACATGAACTACTAAGCACCATTATGAACATAGCATTTTTATCATAGACATATCAACCAGTGCAACAGAAGCCAACTCTCTTAACACGATAAGCATGATAACTAAAGAGAGTTCCAGCGACCAACTAAACAAAAGCTCTTCAAAAAGTAAAGCATGAAAACTAAGAGCTGAACATGATAGTGGCTATTAAAAGACAAAGAACACGCACAACAAAGATAGACATGAAAATTCTATGTTGTGTTCTAGGTTGAAGTGGAGCGTGTTTCTCTCCCACACAAAGAAGGCTGAGTTCCAACTCGTTATGAACAGCAAGCAAAGCTAAAGAAAACTAAAAAGGAAAACTAAAAGCAAGACGCTCCAAGCATAGCACATAACACATGAAGTGATAAAAATATAGTGGAACGAAAGACGAACTGATAATTGTTGATGGAGAAGGGGATGCACGGGGGCATCCCCAAGCTTAGACGCTTGAGTCTTCTTGAATATTTCTTGGGGGTGCATGGGGGCATCCCCAAGCTTGAGCGTTTGACACTCCTGAATCTTTTTATCATCTTCCCTCGCACACTTGAAAACTCCCTTCATACATAACTCATCATAATCTGATTAGCGCGGTTAGTACCCTTAATAAAATAATTTTTCCTTGCTGGAAATAAGGATATTCTTGAAGGTCTACTGTTTCTCAAGATTGCCAAAAGGTTTTTGCAAAGAAAAAGCAAGCTCAAGGTTTGCAAAACGAAGGAAAGGGAAAACATGACAGAATCTGTGAAAAACAGACCAGCAGGTAGTAAACGATTTTTTCGGGGCACTTCTAAAACTCAAATAAAAAAACTCAGAACAGACGCCCGAAAGCCAATTGTATAGAGCACGCTGTCAAAAAAATTCAGACCAAAAAGATGATCTGGTGATTTTATACGATTTGTTTCTGTCCAAGGACAGAATCTGTTTCCTGGACAGCACGTCACAACTTTTGAACTTTCTTGCAATCAGAGGCTACACTTGGCACAAAGCTGAAAAATAAAGATACAATGATGACGCTACTATAGTAACAACATCAAGACACAACAAAAGCAAAATAAAATTTTATTCATTGTGGGCTGCCTCCCAAAAGCGCTTTCTTTTATGCCTTTAAGCTAGGCATAAGACTTTAATGATGCTCTCGTAGGAATAAGAGCTGAAGAACAAAAGAAAGCATCAAGAAGCAAATACAAAACACATTTAAGCCTAACATGCTTCCTATGCATAGGAATATTGCAATAGAATAATTCATTGAAGCACAAAGCAATAAGCATAGGAAGGCAAAACAAGCATAACTTCAAAATATTCACCATAAAAAGAGGAAACTTCTTATTATTAAGATATTTAGAACCATGTCTCCCTCTCTCATTATAAATTTCAGTGGCATCATGGATGAACTCAACAATATAACTATCACATAAGGCACTATTTCCATGATCCAAAAGCATAATAGTGTCATATAAGCAAAATCTTTCTTATTAGGAATAGTGAGAGTAAGACTATCATAACCATCATGGTAATCATCGTATTTAGGAGGCATATCATAATCATAATAAATTTTATCCTCAATAGTAGGTGGACTGAAAATATCATATTCATCATTGTAATCATCATATATAGGAGGCATAGTATCATCAAAGTAAATTTTCTCCTCAAAAGTTGGGGGACTAAAAATATCATGTTCATCAAACGTGTCATCCCCAAGCTTAGAGCTTTCCATGTCATTAGCAATATTGATATTAAATAAAAACATACTAATAACATCACCACCATCATGATTGTTATGCAAATAATGAAGTTCCAAAGGTTTTTTAATTTTCTCTTCGAACACATCATGTCCAAGTTCAAGGTAGAGCTTATAAAGCTCTCTCATATTTTTGTTGTTTTCCATTAAGCAAAACTAGTGAAAATAAAAACAAGAAACAAAAAGATTTAATTGCAAGATCTAAAGATATACCTTCAAGCACTCACCTCCCCGGCAACGGCGCCAGAAATAGCTTGATGTCTACACACGCTTCTACTCTTGTAGACTATGTTGGGCCTCCAAGCGCAGAGGTTTGTAGGACATCAGCAATTTTCCTCAAGTGGATGACCTAAGGTTTATCGAACTCAGGGAAGTAGAGGTTGAAGATGGTCTCTCTCAAGCAACCCTGCAACTAAAATACAAGAAGTCTCTTGTGTCCCCAACACACCTAATACACTTGTCAGATGTATAGGTGCACTAGTTCGGCAAAGAGATATTAAATGGCAAGTGATATGGATGGCAAAACAAAGTAATATAAATCTGTAATAAAAAGTGCAGCATGCAAACAAGTGGTAAACGTGAGCACAAATGGTATTGCAATGGTGGAAACAAGGCCTAGGGATCATACTTTCACTAGTGGCAACTCCCAACAACATTAACATAATCGAATTACATGATATTTCCCATAAAACATGCAATGGAGACGCACCCGGAGGTCATTCCTTCGTGGTCAAGAGAGGACGAGAATTATGTAGGGCTACAAAAGCACACCTCAAAGTTCGTAGTTCTCAATCTATGGATTTCCCAATGTCACCGCGGCCATCCAAAGAGAGTACCACAATCACCACAACATATCTAAAGGATAGTCAAAGACAAGCACCAAGAGACTCTCAATCTTCAATCAACACACAAAAGAGGAAATCACTCATGAAAATATTTTTCTAATCCATGTCCAATAGACCGCTGTCACCTTGGTCTCGGGAATTATACTAGATAAAAACAAGTGAGTACATCAATCCAATGCATAGAGGAAGGGGAAATATCATGGGATCACCCTAGATTAACATAGTCTATGATCACAACGAAGATCACATCATGGGAGAGAGAGATAACCACATAGCTACACGTACAAGCCCTCAGCCCCGGAGGAAACTACTCATGCATGGACATGGTGAGGAGGAGGTTGATGATGTTGTTGATGGAGAGGTGCAGCCCCGCGAGGAGGAGACGGCCGGCGGCGGCCACGGAGGCGGCGGCGGCTGGGAGGAGACGGCGGCGGCCCTAGGGGGCAGCGGCTCCTTGGCCCCCCTTCTTCCTTGTGGATGGTGCTGCAATGGCGCTGGTCCTCCCCTCCAAGACGGCGGCTTGGGAGGAGGAAAATTCGTGGCCCTTGGTGACCTATGTTTTCTCTCTTTATATAGACTCTCGGATTCCCGTCATCAGATTTTGGGCCTCAGTAAAACGGGCTTTACTCGGCCGTCCGGACACCGATTTGGACGAATTTTATATCCAGAAGCATCGCCTCGAAATTCCCCACAACTTTCGCAACTATACTTTTTCCGTTTGACGTCGTATTCGGGCTGGAACGTGACCATCTTTAAAAACGTTCTCAGACAGATTTCAGGAAAGTCAGAGTCCTACTCCAATACGACTCCTTTTGCGTTTTTGTCAATTTCCAAGTAATTCCTACACAATAAAGTGCAAAACAAGAACATTGTGCACTTTTGCAACCATTAGTAGGTTAGTCCAAATATGATCAAAAGTGTATGGAAATGCATAAATATCATAGCAATATCACACAAAAAAGGCATGGAGCAAGCAGAAATTATAGATACGTTTTGGACGTATCAGGGACTAATGATACGGATAATCCGGCAGTCACAGGGAGCTATGTTACTACCGGTTCATGACAGCAATAGAGAAAGAGCTAAACCGTCGCGTTTGTCTTTAAAACTTTTACAGAGCCTGTACATAACAGTTTAAACTGGAGTATACTTAACAGATCTGCAAAGGAGAAGAAACAGGTTTTCACAGACAGCTAAGGCGGAACAGATCTGAGCGCGCAAGAAAAAAAAAACAAATACAAGGATATACGGGAAGAACTACAAGGGTCCTATACAGAGCGGATAAATCTACAGGTTGAATATGAATGACGAAGATCTAAAGCATACCGCAGTGGAATAGAGGTAAATTTTAAAAGGGAAAGATCTAAAGGTTATTACTGAGAACTTGGTGCCTAAGATGAACAAGGTAAAGCTTTCACTGAGGTTCTAATGGCGGAGATGCGAAAGAACCCTAGAGGTTACGGATCTACAGTGAGGAAGAAGATGGAGTACCTGAGAAGTGGCGGCGGAGTTTTCTCTGGTCAAGCTCAGGTCGATGCAGCGGCCGGCGAGGACTTGGATTCGGCGGTGGACGGCGGCGGTTCGAGCTCGGGCGACAATGGAGTCTTGAGCTCGGGCGATGGAGGAAGAAGAACGAACGGAGAAAGATAAAGAATGAGGCAGCGGTATTTATAGAGAGGCAGATCCGAAACGACAAGTGCGGGATTCGAGGAGGCTAAGGATTGGATAAAGATCCTCTGTCGCCTCGATTTTCGGGACAACCCTTAAACAAAGCCGATGGACGGCTCACGGCGTTAAATGTGGAAGTGATGTCACAGTCAGATTAAGTGATTCTCGAGGATGACGTCAGGGCCGGTTTACAAAAATGAGAAGACACAAGAAGGAAAAAATGCAAGACAGGGGAGATTGATGTGAACAAGTTCAAATCATTCTGGGGCCTAATGTCAGGGATATTACTAGCAGGTATGAACCGGCTAGTATAAACCGGATTATAGTAAATATATGTGATTGTAATATTTAGTAGAGGCTACGGCCCATGAGATCTTAGGCCCATGTATAGAGTTATGGTTTGTAAACCGCCCGATGATGTAACTTGAGAGATAAGGAAGAAAAGAGCAGAGACCGAGGCGGACACGAGTATGAGCCGGCCTCGGCACTCTGTAAACCGGACCAGGCGTCACCTCTATATAAAGGGACGACCCAGCGACGGTTCAGGGTCAAGCAAGAAACAACCCGTCGAGACAGGCAAAGCAAACTGCTCCCTGTTCATCGACGCCCAAGCAATACCAAATCAAACTAGACGTAGGCTTTTACCTTCATCGAATGGGACGAACTAGTATAAACCCTCTGTGTCCTTTGTGTGCTTTTAACACCTTCAAGCTAACCTGTGCGATGGTTCCATCATCAAGTCCGTTAAACCGAACATCTGTCGTGTTATTTTCACGACACTTCCCCTAGGAGCATGCGTTGAATACTTTGTTTTGATAACTTGTAGATTTTTGCAATAAGTATATGAGTTCTTTATGACTAATGTTGAGTCCATGGATTATACGCACTCTCACCCTTCCACCATTGCTAGCCTCTCTTGTACCGCGCAGCTTTCGTCGGTACCATACACCCACCATATATCTTCCTCAAAATAGCCACCATACCTACCTATCATGGCATTTCCATAGCCATTCAGAGATATATTGCCATGCAACTTTCCACCGTTCCGTTCATATGACACACTTCATATTGTCATATTGTCATGCATGATCGTGTAGTTGACATCGTATTTGTGGCAAGGCCACCATTAACGATTCATTAATACATGTCACTCTTGATTCATTGCACATCCCGGTACACCGCCGGAGGCATACACATAGAGTCATATTTTGTTCTAGCTTCGAGTTGTAATCTTTGATTTGTAAGTAAATAAAAGTGTGATGATTTTCATTGTTAGAGCATTGTCCCGTGTGAGTAAAAAAAGGAAAGGCCAAAAAAAAAGAGATGGCCCAAAAAAAAGAAGGGGGCTAATAAAAAAAGAAAAGAAGCCCCCTCCAAAAAAATTGAGAGAAAAGAGAGAAGGGACAATGCTACTATCATTTTCCACACTTGTGCTTCAAAGTAGCACCATGATCTTCATGATAGAGAGTCTCTTTTTTTATCACTTTCATATATTAGTGGGAATATTCATTATAGAACTTGGCTTGTATATCTCAACGATGGGCTACCTCAAACGCCCTAGGTCTTCATGAGCAAGCAAGTTGGATGCACACCCACTTAGTTTCTTTTGTTGAGCTTTCATACACTTATAGCTCTAGTGCATCCGTTGCATGACAATCCCTACTCACTCACATTGATATCAATTGATGGGCATCTCCATAGCCCATTGATACGCCTAGTTGATGTGAGACTATCTTCCTCTTTTGTCTTCTCCACAACCACCATTCTATTCCACCTATAGTACTATATCCATGGCTGACGCTCATGTATTGCGTGAAAGTTGAAATGTTTGAAAAAATTTGAGTATGAAACAATTGCTTGGCTGAAACTGGGGTTGTGCATGATATGAATATTTTGTGTGATGAAGAGGGAGCATAACTAGACTATATGATTTTGTAGGGATAACTTTCTTTGGCCATGTTATTTTGAGAAAACATGATTGCTTTGTTAGTATGCTTGAAGTATTATTATTCTTATGTCAATATAGACTTTTGTCGTGAATCTATCGGATCTGAAAATTCATGCCACAATAATAAATTACATTGAGAAATATGTTGGTTAGCATTCCACATCAAAAATTCTGTTTTTATCATTTACCTATTCGAGGACGAGCAGGAATTAAGCTTAGGGATGCTTCATACGTCTCCAACGTATCTATGATTTTTGATTATTCCATGCTATTATATATTCTGTTTTGGATGTTTAATGGGCTTTATTATACACTTTTATATTATTTTTGGGACTAACCTACTAACCGAAGGCCCAGTGCAAATTGCTATTTTTTTGCCTATTTCAGTGTTTCGCAGAAAAGGAATATCAACGGAGTCCAAACGGAATGAAACCTTCGGGAGAGTTATTTTTGGAATCGTATCTACCAAGAAGATTTGGAGTACACGTGAGGGAACAAGAGAGGCGGCCACGAGGGTCCAGGGCGCGCCTCCCACCCTCGTGGGCCCCCTCTGGCTCCTCCGATGCCCTCCTTCCTCCTATATATATCCACGTACCCTGAAAACATCGAGGTAACAGAGAAAACCCTAATTCCATCGCCGCAACCTTCTGTTCTCGTGAGATCCCATCTTGGGGCCTGTTCCAGAGCTCCGCCGGAGGGGGGATCTATCATAGAGTGCTTCTACATCAACACCATAGCCTCACCAATGAGTTGTGAGTAGTTTACCACAGACCTTCGGGTCCATAGTTATTAGCTAGATGGATTATTCTCTCTTTTTGGATCTCAATACAAAGTTCTCCCCATCTTCGAGGAGATCTATTCGATGTAATCTTTTTGCGGTGTGTTTGTCGAGATTCGATGAATTGTGGGTTTATGATCAAGATTATCTATGAACAATATTTGATTATTTTCTGAAATTTTTTATGTATGATTATAATATCCTTGCAAGTCTCTTCGAATTATTGGTTTGGTTTGGCCTACTAGATCTATAGTTCTTGCAATGGGAGAAGTGCTTGGCTTTGGGTTCAATCTTGCGGTGTCCTTTCCCAGTGACAACAGGGGCATCAAGGCACGTATTGTATTGTTGCCATCGAGGATAATAAGATGGGTTTTATATCGTATTGCTTGAGTTTATCCCTCTACATCATATCATCTTGCTTAAAGCATTACTCTCTTCTTATGAACTTAATACTCTAGATGCATGCTGGATAGCGGTCAATGTGTGGAGTAATAGTAGTAGATGCATAATCGTTTCGGTCTACTTGTCACGGACCTGATGCCTATATATAACGGTCATGCCTAGATATTCTCATAACTATGCACTTTTCTATCAATTGCTCGACAGTAATTTGTTCACCCACCGTAGAATTCTGCTATCATGAGAGAAGTCACTAGTGAAACCTATGGCCCCCGGGCCTATTCTCAACATATTAATCTTCCATCTACTTTACTTTGCTTTATTTACTTTCTGTTATTATACCAAAAATACCAAAAATATTATACTATCCTATCTATCATATCTCACTTTCGTAAGTGACCGTGAAGGGATTGACAACCCCTTATCGTGTTGGCTGTGAAGTTCTTATTTGTTTGTGCAGGTGCGAGGGACTCGCGTGTGGTCTCCTACTGGATTGATACCTTGGTTCTCAAAAACTAAGGGAAATACTTACGCTACTGTGCTGCATCACCCTTTCCTCTTCGAGGGAGTACAACGCAAGCTCGAGAAGTAGCAAACACCTCAGCGTAATGGTGTGTCCGAACGTCATAATCGCACTCTATTGGATATGGTGCGATCTATGATGTCTCTTACCGATCTACCGCTATCATTTTGGGGTTATGCTTTAGAGACTGCCGCATTCACTTTAAATAGGGCACCATCTAAATCCGTTGAGATGACACCGTATGAATTATGGTTTGGGAAGATACCTAAGTTGTCGTTTCTAAAAGTTTGGGGATGCGATGCTTATGTCAAGAAACTTCAACCTGAAAAGCTTGAACCCAAATCAGAAAAAATGTGTCTTCATAGGATACCCTAAGGAAACTATTGGCTATACCTTCTACCTCAGATCCGAAGGCAAGGTCTTTGTTGCCAAGAATGGATTCTTTCAGGAGAAAGAGTTTCTCTCTAAAGAAGTAAGTGGGAGGAAAGTAGAACTTGATGAGCAGTTAGTTCCCCCTCTTGAACCGGAAAGTAGTGCAGCATAGGAAGATGTTTCTGTGGTGCCTGCACCGACTAGAGAGGAAGTTAATGATAATGATCATGAAACTTCGGATCAAGTTGCTACTGAACTTCGTAGGTCCATGAGGACACGTTCCGCACCAGAGTGGTACGTCAACCCTGTCTGGAAATCATGTTGTTAGACAACGGTGAACCTTCGAACTATGAAGAAGCGATGGCAGTCCCGGATTCCAACAGATGGCTTCAAGCTATGAAATCTGAGATAGGATCCATGTATGATATCAAAGTATGGACTTTGGTAGACTTGCCCGATGATCGGCAAGCCATAGAAAATAAATGGGTCTTTAAGAAGAAGACTGACGCGGATGGAAATGTGACCATCTATAAGGCGATGAATTCAAGGAATTGACTACGATGAGACTTTCTCTCTCGTAGCGGTGCTAGAGTCTATCTGAATCATCACTAGTAGAAAACAGGGCTTTCGTTCGGCCAGAAAAGAGCATTAATCTCGGTTGCATTACGAACCGGGACTAATGTGAGCATTAGTCCCGGTTCGAGCGGCGAGGGCACCGTACAGGCATTACTCCCGGTTCAAATGGGACCTTTAGTCTCGGTTGGTGCCACGAACCGGTACTAAAGGGTGCGATGCCCATTAGTAGCGGTTCGAGCCACGAACCGGTACTAAAGGGATAACCTTTAGTACCGATTCGTGCCACTAACTGGTACTAACGGGGTTGAGACCTTTAGTATCAGTTCGTGCCACGAACCGGTACTAATAGTGCAATTTTCAAATCCTACCCCCTTGTATCGCCTTTTCAGTTTTGTAAAAAGAAAAAGAAAATGATAAAAACTTCAAAAGTTAAAATCCTTCGAGATGTAGTTATGTTACCACATCTACTAGTTAGGAAAATTTAAAAACTTAAATTTGGACATGTTTTGCAAAAAGTGTAGGGAAAATGTAAAACGGCTATAACTTTTGCATACGATGTCAGAAAAAACGTATAATATATCCAAATATTCAGCACGAAAATCCGCATCCGATTTTGACAGCCTATGGCCTGTTTGCGAATTTTTAGAATCCTCAAATTCTAAAAGGAAAAAAAGTTATGCTCAAATTTCAGTTTTTTTAAAAAAATTGTTAAATCTGGTCAAACTATGGTCAAACTACTTATTCAAGAAGTATTAGTGTTACTAAATAATTATTCAAGAATATTAGTGTTACTAAATAATTATTTCAGTTTTTTTTTAATTTTGGTCAAATCTGGTCAAACAATGGTCAAACTACTTATTCAAGAAATATTAGTGTTACTAAATAATTATTGTTTTTTAGAACAATAGTTTCAAACTCAAACAGTGAAATGTGTGACTTCATGCTCAAGCTAAACTCCTGAGGGTTCATAGGATTGACATCTTAGTATTGTCAGGAAAACAACAAGTGCAGACTTGGAAACGAGGGAGAATAGAACCCGGATGTTAAGCGTGCTTAGGCTGGGGGAGTGGGAGGATGCCTGACCGTTCGGGAAGTTAGATGATTTGGAATGATGAGGGGTGATTAGAGATTAAATTGAGCATTGATGAGGGGTGATTAGAGATTAGAGGTTAAAATAATTCGGAAATTTGAAAATCGAGAAAAATTCAAAAAAAAACCAATTTTTTTTTAAAAAAATCAATTTAAAAAAAAATCCCTTAGTACCGGTTGGTGTTACCAACCGGGACTAAAGGTGGACCTCCATCCAGCAGCCACGTGGAGGGCCTTTAGTCCCCGGTTCATATAAGAACCAGGACCAAAGGGTGGAGCATTTGTATCGACCCTTTAGTCCCGGTTCCAGAACCGGGACTAAAGGCCCTCTAGAACCGGGACAAAAGGCCCTTTTTCTAATAGTGCATGGTAGCAATTGCCCCATTCTATGATTACGAGATCTGGCAAATGGACGTCAAAACGGCATTCCTTAACGGTTTCCTTAAGGAAGAATTGTATATGATGCAGCCGGAAGGTTTTGTCGATCCTAAGAATGCTGACAATGTATGCAAGATCCAGCGCTCCATCTATGGGCTGGTGCAAGCATCTCGGAGTTAGAACATTCATTTTGATGAAGTGATCAAAGCGTTTGGGTTCATACCGACTTATGGAGAAGCGTGTATTTATAAGAAAGTGAGTGGGAGCATAAAGGCCTACTTCAATAAGTGTTTTTCAATGAAGGACCTTGGAGAAGCTGCTTACATATTAGGCATCAAGATCTATAGAGATAGATCGATACGCCTCATTGCAAACTCCTCCCAGTACGTTCTCTCGATTTTTCTCCACTGCGACCCGTCAGCGGGTGCTCTCAACTTCCCGTCTTTCTTACGGTCCTCTGTGTGCCAGCGCATCAACTTGGCATGCTCTTTGTTTCTGAACAGACGTTTCAACCGTGGTATTATAGGAGCATACCACATCACCTTGGCAGGAACCCTCTTCCTTGGGCGCTCGCCGTCAACATCACCAGGGTCATCTCGTCTGATCTTATACCGCAATGCACCGCATACCGGGCAAGCGTTCAAATGCTCGTACGCACCGCGGTAGAGGATGCAGTCATTAGGGCATGCATGTATCTTATGCACCTTCAATCCTAGAGGGCATACGACCTTCTTTGCTGCGTACGTACTGTCGGGCAATTCGTTATCCTTTGGAAGCTTCTTCTTCAATATTTTGAGTAGTTTCTCAAATCCTTTGTCAGGCACACCATTCTCTGCCTTCCACTGCAGCAATTCCAGTACGGTACCGAGCTTGGTGTTGCCATCTTCGCAATTGGGGTACAAGCCTTTTTTGTAATCCTCCAACATGTGATCGAACTTCAGCTTCTTCTTTTCACTTTCACACTGTCTCCTTGCATCAACAATGACCCAGCGGAGATCATCGTCGGGCACAACATCGTCTGGTTCCTCTTGACCTTTAGCAGCTTCCCCCGTTGCAGCATTACCGTATTCCGGGGGCACATAGTTGTCATCGTCCTCATCTTCTTCGTTGTCTTCCATCATAACCCCTATTTCTCCATGCTTGGTCCAAACATTATAGTGTGGCATGAAACCCTTATAAAGCAGCTGGGTGTGAAGGGTTTTCGAGTCGGAGTAAGACCTCGTATTCCCATAGATAGTGCATGGACAACACATAAAACCATTCTGCTTGTTTCCCATAGTCACTTCGAGAAAATTATGCACGCCATTAATGTACTCGGAGGTGCGTCTTTCATCGTACATCCATTGCCGGTTCATCTGCTTGCATTTATATATAATTAAGTGTGTCAAAAACCATTACAGAACATCATGGAGAGATAAGTGATGAAATTAATATAAGTTCATCATCACATTATATTCAAAATACATGCATAGCTCACCACGGTGGTGCCGGCGACGAGATCGGCGTGGGCGATCGACGGCGGTGAAGACGGGGACGGGACGTGACGGACCGCTCAACCGAGCCAAATCTCGGAGAAAATGGAGCTTCGAGTTCGAGCTTCGAGAGGAGAAAGCTTAGCTAGTGTGGCTCGGGCATTTCATCGAATACCTCATGTGCATATATGGGAGGTGAGCTAGAGCACCACAAAAAGCTCTCCCCTCGTCGGCCAGAAAAAACAGAGCATTGTGGCCTCGCCGTCGATGGGGTATATATAAGCAACCAATTGGTCCCGGTTCGTTACTGGAACCAGGTCTAAAGGCCACCCATTTGTCCCGGTTCTAGTCAAGAACCGGGATCAATGGGTGTGGACCAGGAGTGAGGCCCATTGGTCCCGGTTCGTGCCTGGAACCAGGACAAATGGGTCCAGACCAACCAGGACAGATGCCTCACGAGGCCCGGCCGGCCCCCTGGGCGCACGAACCGGGACGTATGCCCCCATGGGTCCCGGTTCGTGGGTGAACCGGGACTAATGGGCTGGCCAGGCCCGAACCAAAGCCCTGTTTTCTACTAGTGTTGGTCTTTCACAAAGCACATACATTGACAAGATATTGAAGAAGTTCAATATGGATCAGTCCAAGAAAGGGTTCTTGCCTGTACTGCAAGGTGTGAGATTGAGCACAGCTCAATGCCTGACCTCGGCAGAAGATAGAGAAAAGATGAGTGTCATCCCCTATGCCTCAGCCATAGGTTCTATTATGTATGCCATGCTGTGTACCAGACCTGATGTGAACCTTGCCATAAGTTTGGTGGGGAGGTACCAAAGTGATCCCGGAATGGAACACTGGATAGCGGTCATGAACATTCTGATGTACCTGAAAAGGACTAAGGATATGTTTCTCGTTTATGGAGGTGACGAAGAGCTCGTCGTAAAGGATTACGTTGATGCTAGCTTCGACAAAGATCTGGATGACTCCAAGTCACAAACTGGATACGTGTATATTTTGAATGGTGGGGCAGTCAGCTGGTGCAGTTGCAAGCAAAGCGGCATGGCGGCATCTACCTATGAAGCGGAGTACATAGCTGCTTCCGAAGCAGCACAGGAAGGACTCTGGATTAAGGAGTTCGTCACCAACCTAGGAGTTATTCCAAACGCGTCGGACCCGATGACTCTCTTCTGTGACAACACTGTTGCTATTGCCACTGCCAAGGAGCCCGGGTTTCACAAGAAGACCAAGCACATCAAGCGCCGTTTCAACTCCATTCGTGGTTATATTCAAGATGGAGACATATATATTTGTAAAGTACATATGGATCTGAATGTCGCAGATCCGTTGACTATACCTCTTGCACGAGCAAAACATGATCAGCACCAGAACTCTATGGGTGTTCGATTCATCACAATGTTACTAGATTATTGACTCTAGTGCAAGTGGGAGACTGTTGGAAATATGCCCTAGAGGCAATAATAAAATGGTTATTATTATATTTCCTTGTTCATGATAATTGTCTATTGTTCATGATAATTGTCTATTGTTCATGCTATAATTGTATTATCCGGAAATCGTAATACATGTGTGAATACATAGACCACAACATGTCCCTAGTGAGCCTCTAGTTAGCTAGCTCGTTGATCAATAGATGGTCATGGTTTCATGGCCATGGACATTGGATGTCATTGATAATGGGATCACATCATTAGGAGAATGATGTGATGGACAAGACCAAATCATAAGCATAGCACAAGATCGTGTAGTTCATCTGCTAAAGCTTTTCTAATGTCAAGTTTCATTTCCTTAGACCATGAGATTGTGCAACTCCCGGATACTGTAGGAATGCTTTGGGTGTGGAAAACATCACAACGTAACTGGGTGGCTATAAAGGTACACTACGGGTATCCCGGAAAGTGTCTGTTGGGTTGGCACGAATCGAGACTGGGATTTGTCACTCCCTGTGACGGAGAGGTATCTTTGGGCCCACTCGGCAAGACATCATCATAATGAGCTCAATGCGACTATGGAGTTAGCCACGGGATGATGTGTTACGGAATGAGTAAAGAGACTTTCCAGTAACAAAATTGAACAAGGTATAGGGATACCGACGATCGAATCTCGGGCAAGTATCATACCGGTAGACAAAGGAATTGTATATGGGATTAATTGAATCCCCGACATCGTGGTTCATCCGATGAGATCATCGTGGAACATGTGGGAGCCAACATGGGTATCTAGATCCCGTTGTTGGTTATTGACCGGAGAGATGTCTTGGTCATGTCTACATGCCTCCCGAACCCGTAGGGTCAACACACTTAAGGTTCGATGATGCTAGGGTTATAGGGGAAATATGTATGTGGTTACCGAATGTTGTTCAGAGTCCCGGATGAGATCCCGTACATCACGAAGAGTTCCGGAATGGTCCGGAGATAAATAATAATATATAGGAAGTGAGGATTTAGCCACTAGAAGTGTTATGGGCATCACCGGTAATGTACTGGGACCTCTAGAAGGGTTCCGATGGTCCACCGGCAGGGGTCACCAGCCCCGGAGGCTTGCATGGGCCAAGAGTGGGAAGGGACCAGCCCCTGAGTGGGCTGGTGCGCCTCCCACCAAGGCCCAAGGCGCAGCAAGGAGGAGAGGGAGGGAACCCTAGGCGTAGATGGGCCTAAGGGCCATCCTAGGGCGCCCCCCTCTCTCCCCCTCTTGGCCACCCCCCTACATCCCATCTAGGGCTGCCGCCCCCCTAGGGTGGAAACCCTAGAGGGGGCGCACCCCCTCCCCTCCTCCTATATATAGTGGGGGTTTTGGGGCTGCCATACATATGAGTCCCTCTCTCTCTCTCGGTGCAACCCTACCTCTCCACCTCCTCGTCTTTCGTAGTGCTTGGCGAAGCCCTACCGGAGAACCACGCTGCTCCACCACCACCATGCCTTCGTCTTGTTGCTGGAGTTGTCTTCCTCAACCTCTCCCTCCTCCTTGCTGGATCAAGGCGCAGGAGACGTCATCGGGCTGCACGTGTGTTGAACGCGGAGGCGCCATTGATCGGCGCTTAGATCGGAATCGACCGCGATCTGAATTGCTGCGAGTACGACTCCACCAACCGCGTTCTTGTAACGCTTCCGCTTAGCGATCTTCAAGGGTATGAAGATGCACTCCCCCCTCTCGTTGCTGGTTTCTCCATAGATTGAACTTGGTGATGCGTAGAATTTTTTTGATTTCTGCTATGATCCCCAACAGAATCACCCTGTGTAGATCACACTAGATATGCTACTCTACCGAGTACTCATCGAGAGTGAAATAGAAGGAATCACCCTCAATAGATCACACTAGATGTGCTAGACTACAGAGTCATCATCGAGAGTGAAATACAAGGAATCACACTCAGTAGATCACATTTGATATGACTTGGTAGATTCATACAATTGTAAGGGCTTTTGGATTGTTCTGGTCTTGGTACATCCGGTCAGTCATCTCGGATCACCCATATGGTACAACATGGGAACACGAACAAGGATGTAGAGCCACTGATGGAATAGTAGACTACCACTAAGCATATAGGACAATGTGTAAAGTATCAACATCGGGTTAGGAGCTATCGAAGGAACAACAACAACAACACCAGCAACAGCAACAGCAACAGCAATAGCAACAGCAACAACAGCAGCAACAACAACAGCAACAGCAGCAACAACAGCAGCAACAACAGCAACAGCAACAACAACAGCAACA
>LR738712.1:851460911-851539755 GCA_902687465.1 Secale cereale
ACAGCAGCAGCAACAGCAGCAGCAACAGCAGCAGCAACAGCAACAGCAACAGCAACAGCAACAGCAACAGCAACAACAACAACAACAACAACAACAACAACAACAAACAACAACAACAACAACAACAACAACAACAACAACAACAACAACAACAACAACAACAACAACAAAACCTAATGCAAGAATAAGAGAGGAAGAATGTGCAATATATAGATGATCAAGGGGTTTTACTTGCGTGGAAGCTCTGCAGACAAGTGGGAATCTTCACGGTGTGGTCATTCAACCGATCATGAGTGGTATCGGAGTCTGCCAGAAAGGGAGTATCGGAGGGGGAAACAATAAATAACGGAGCAATCAAATGCATCACTATGTATGTCACGATAGAATGTGCAGTCCACTTCGCCTTCCACGCAGGTCGACTTCTGTTTGGGATGCGTCATGTCACCTTCCTACGTGGAGGAGCGCCACCGTCCTCGCTGGTCTTCGCCACGCTATCGGGTTCTTCCTCGCCTACTTCGTGCATCGTCGCGGTGCTCATAACCTAGCCGCCGACGCCTCCTCCTCGGACCGCTGCCGCTGCTCTTCTTCCGATCCACAGCGACTACCTCGACACTGGCCACACTGACTCGACATCGACAGCGGAGTCACTCACACGGCTACCCCAACCACGGCTAAACCACCCTACGCTCTCGGCTACCTCGACAACAGCACGAAGCGCTACCGCCTTGCTTGAGCAACCTCGTCGGTTTCCTCTCCAGCCACGACTTCGATGATTCATTGCCGTTACGACTATGGGGGGTGTCTGTCAGCCTACCTTCGGATTCTTCTCCAGTCTCACCGTCAGCATCGCTACCGTTGTGACCGCGGGGGATGTTGAGTATATTGATTATTAGGAAGTATAGGATAGACTAGCTAGGATTTGTTCCTGCCTTGTCTTATACTCCAAATTGATCATTGTACTCCTATATATATGCCCACGTGGCTCAAGCAATAACAGTTGATTCCACAAATCCTTCTCTATTCCCTTCTCTCTTTTTTGAGTATAAACACGCTTCATTTATTGCTCAATCATGTTCATGTGGATACAAGAGATGTTTGCAGGGTTTAACAGCCACACATGGCGCCCATAATCCAAACCAAAAGCATGCTTAGCGAGGCTATGTGCCTCAATATTAGTGGCCCTACCTTCGAAGGTGAAGGTGCAACTATCAAAACTAGTTGATGTCTCCACAATTTCCCTTGTGGTGCTGGTGTAGGCTCCCCCGGTGCAGTTCTTGATGTCATTCACTACTCCTTGGCTATCACTCACGACGAGGATTCGAGCATGGTCCAGTTTAGTTGCGAGAGCAAGAGCCTCGCGACACGGCAGAGCTTCAAGCGTCGCCGGATTCGTGTCTCCATGGATCTTGATAACTGAAGCACCCAAAAATGTTCCTGACGAATTTCTACAAACGGCACTGAAAGAACCGCCATTCCCATCTCTGGAGATAGCCCCATCGACTCGAATTTTTGTAGTTCCTTCAGGAGAAGGGATCCATCTTGACTGCACAATTACAACCGTTGGTGATCCACTCATAGATGTACTTCAAGATGAAGTGGTATGTAGACAGAGGGCTCTGAAAGATGTTTTCATGTAGCGCATGTCGTCGTGCAAACCAAAGTGCCCATAGGGTTGTGATTACCAAGATGAATTCTTGTGGAGAGAGAGCATGTCATGGGCCGAGAATAACCACCGTTTTGCATCTGGTTCCGTTGTGGTGTTCAAAGCATCCACAAGATCCTGGTCGAGCAGTGCCCAAATGCATCTAGTGACCGTGTAGTGGAGCAACGAGTGTTGCCAGGAGTCCTCGGCTCCACATTGGCCACACCATGTAGTAGTAGACATATTCCGATGATGCAGCACGTCCGCTGTTGGGATAGATTGCTGAGCCAGTGTCCATAGAAATATTTTCAGCTTGGAGGGGACATTCACCTTCCACAACATCGCCCATGACTGTTTTTCTCTGTCCATATCCGAAGTATCAGCTCTCCCTTCCAGCCAAGCCTCTCTCCTCAACTTGGTGGTTTCCCTTCTAACAGCGCTCACCAGCCTAAACGGGCATTGAGAGCTTAACGAGCGTCAGCCGTCAGGAATGAGCCCAACAACCAAATTGATTGACCGAAATAAAGGGTAATTCGATTCCATCCAGCCCAACAGACCAAAAGCACCAGCCAGAAAACAAACAAGCGCACGAATTCAGAACAGATCTAACGGCCAAAAAATCGACTGGCCCAAATTCAAAATGCAGGCCGCTCACATGTAGCTAAAGTGTAATATATTCACTCTTTCCTACAAAAATGATAATAATCCATGATCATCGCTGCACACGCACGGACGCATATTCCACGACGTACGTACTCCGGCCGTGTGAAGGTGACGTCGTCGTCAGCAAAGATCTTGGGTTGCATGTTCCATGAGGAAATGGATCACGCCCATGGTTACTTTTAGCAGTGGAGTGACGATGAAGAACAAGGGAATCAAGCCAGCTACATGTAGAACGTCCCTACGCGATCGACAGACGATTTAGCTGTACATTCGGGCTCCCAAGAGCCAGCTCTCATGATACGTAACACGTGTAGAAGCAATGCATGCGCGCGGTTCAAGCATGCACCGGCCAGCATGCATGCGGCGGCTAGCTGGGGTGGCCAACGTCCACGGTATCACATGCACATATGCATTCTCGATCCGTAAGCTTGCATGCATGGCGGCCGCATTCTCGCTAAGCAACACGCTTTGACCTTGCAAGTACTGCTACTAATTTACTATGCCTATGCCTACGCAACACAGCTTGTAAGCTAGCTAGTTGCACCGGACGACCAGCGCCATCGACGGCGAAGTTTGCACGCATGCATGGCCACCGAGAGGTAAACTCTGACTTTGGCGAGGAGCGTAATATACAAGGCCAGCTATCTTGCATGGATGCGACGCAACGGGACTATAAGTAGCGGCAAGGGTACTGTGCATACTCCATCAATCAGCTCGTGCCATTCTCCAAAAGCAAGCTAGACCCTTGCAATGGCGGCGTCCTTCACCACCAGCTGGCCTTGCGCACTCCTCGCGCTACTGGCCCTTTTCGTCACCGGCGCCTACGGGCAGCTCAGCCCGACGTTCTACGCGTCGACCTGCCCGAACCTGACGACCATCGTGCGTGACGCCATGGTCACGGCCTTGAACCCGGCAGTCGGCGGCGAGCGCAGGATGGGCGCCTCCCTGCTCAGGCTCCACTTTCACGACTGCTTCGTTGAGGTATGAAAATATCTCTGCCGTTGGCTGGCTCAGATCGATCGATAGATTCTGTAAACGTATCATATATAATACTCCCTTCGTTCCATAATGTAGTGCATATAGATTTTTACAAAAGTCAAACATTATAAACTTTGACCCTGTTTATAGAGAAAAGTATGTACATCTAGAATATCAAATGCACATCACTGAATACATCGTGAGTTATATTTTCAGAATGTACATGTTTGGTATTGTAGATGTAGACAGTTTTCTTTATACACTTGGTCAAAGTTGACAAAGTTTAACTTTCACAAAAATCTATAGGCATTACATTATGGAACAAAGGAGTATAAAATTGGCATTCGATTTGGTTGGTTACAGGGGTGCGACGGATCCGTCCTCCTGGACAACGTGCCTGCTAATGGGAGCACTCCGGCGTTCTTTGGCGAGAAGAACGCCTTCGGGAACATCAACTCCGTCCGCGGCTTCGAGGTCATCGACACGATCAAGGCTGCAGTGGAGCAAGCCTGCCCTGGCGTCGTCTCCTGCGCCGACATCCTCACCCTCGCCGCACGGGACGGCACCTTTCTGGTACGTACCACCTAGTACCAGACGCGGAAACTGTGGGGAGAAAGGCCTTGCATTCGATTAACCTGCCGTTTGCATCTGCAGCTCGGCGGGCCGACCTGGGCGGTGCCGCTCGGCCGGCGCGACGCGACGACGGCGAGCATGGACCTGGCGAACAGGGACCTCCCGCCGCCGTTCGCCAACCTCGTCAGTCCCGACGGTAGTGGCCTCATCGCGAGGTTCGCCAGCAAGGGCCTGAGCGCGACCGAGATGACCGTGCTCTCCGGCGCGCACACCATCGGCTTCGCGCAGTGCCAGAACTACCGGGCCCGCCTCTACAACGAAGACAACATCGATTTTCAGTTCGCCCAGCAGCTCAAGGCCAACTGCCCCGCCAATGGCCCCGCCGGCGACACCTTCCTGGCGCCGATGGACTCGACGGGGACAACCTTCGACAACAGGTACTACGCGGACCTCGCCGGAAAGCGTGGCCTCCTCCATTCCGACCAGGTGCTGTACAACCCCGGCGGCAATCAGACGCAGGCCAAGCTAGTGATCAAGTACAAAGGAGACAACGCCGCCTTTTTTGCCGATTTCGCAGCTGCGATGATAAAGATGGGGAACCTCAGCCCGCTCACCGGCACCGCCGGCCAGATAAGGACCAACTGTAGGCTCGTCAACCCCTGATCATACGGTCTGGTACACCATTGTTAAATACCGCGTAACTTAAAGATAAATAAATGTGACCTCTGTAATAATCTTTCCCCTTTGTAATAACTACCATGTCGTGCTACTTGGTACGTCTGATGATGCCCAGTGTTAACTACATACTGCCTTACTGCGTAAACTATCAATCATTCCGCCGATTGATTTTTGCGCTCCAAAATCATGTAGTACTATGTTTGTAAACAATATTATTATCAATGACACCATGAAGGTGCTCGTGCCATTGTTTGCATAATTTGTTGTATATATCTCTTCTTAACTGTTTCATGTGAATCGTGAGCTTAATCTCTTCCATGGAAGCTGGCTCTCGAGAACTAATCACTAATAGATTATGGCTGAAGTTATCCAAGCAGTGCAAATGGATTAGCGTGAACCACCCTCTGGATCCTGCCAGGTGAGCCACTATTTACAGGGAGTCTTCCGCATTCTATGTAGCATCTTATCCAAGGACGTGGAGTATCTGCTGCCGACCTCAAATACTTCTTGACAAACAGTAAAAAAAAAGTGAAAAAATAGGGTAAACTTAGACAAATTTGTTGCATTCTTGCAAAAATTTATCATGAACAGGCATTCATGGAAATGATGGCATAAAAAATTAAAGCATTTGAAATGCTGATCTTTTTTATTTACTATGACGTCCACGAATGTCATTTTGTTACAAAAATTTTCAAGCATACAAAATTTTCAAGCATATTTTATCTAACTGTCCACCCGAGTTCAAATGAGCTCGGAAGCATAAGAGGACTTTCGCTCACAACTTTGATCGTTAGATTGTAGTTGAAACATATGGTACTTCTGATCCCATTGGTCACAAGAATTCAAAGAAGAAATGCATTCATGCGTATACAACATAGAAGCCACAAATAAAGCACTTGTAACATAAAAACGATAGTTATAGAAGACACCTATTGGCATTATTGCATCACATAGCCAGTGTGCTTGCGGTTTAAACAACAATGCGCCTTAGCATGTCTCAACACAACGTACGCAACATCACAAAATTCCAAATCACTAACCTTCATTTGGAGCAGTGACCTCGCCACCTTAGGTGTGAAAAGTTTCCAATAGAAAAGTTCAAACTTATTTACAACTTTTGCTTATTAAATGTTTCACATGCGTCCATTTTTTTAGTTCACGTTGGATGTAAAAAAGTTTACGAGAAAGTGACAAGCTTGTAGTTCATGTATCTCCTGTTCCGACCTCGGGTATCGACGAATCTGGCGTCCACTCCAGCGCTGCCAAGTTAACAGCTAGGCAAGCGGTCCACTTCCCCGTACCGCGTGGAAGCCTCGACTCCACTAATGACAAGTCAATTGTTGGGCTCCGGCAGCCTTCTTCAGATGCCTGCATAGTCAAGAGCATCCTCTCCAATGCCGGAGCGCTCCCGAGCAGCAGCTGCACCAAGTCGAAGCAGTAACCCTGCCCCGAAAAGCCGCTGAACTCCACCTCACGGAGGTACTCCAACGAGACCACTCCATGTTTCCAGCCCACGCTGAGGCCGCCGGTGTTGTAGCCCTTCTCACTTTGACCATCCTTCTGTGGTGATGCATACAATTCAAATGAGAAATATGGTCAGCGACATTGAAATTTTGAATCAACGTCCAAGGACAAAAGATTATATATGGCAATGTACGAAACATTAATTACAAGCTCACCAGGTGAACATCTAGATGGAGATACCGGAGATTGCTGCATCGCTGTAGGAGACCGGTCGCAATTGATCTGAAGTGGCTGCCTTTTTTTGAGTAAAATCTTACCGTCAGATTTGTGAAGCCGGGGAATTGGGGCATCGATGTTATTTCATCCTCTATCTCTTTTTCGGTTTGCCCCTGTATAAATGATAATCGGATGCTAATTATTGTAAAATTCCATGTAAATGAAAAACAAAGCTAAAGTGCACCTGCATACCAAAAAATAAAATCACAAATTGCAGTATTATGTCCACGTGGAGCGAACATGCATTTGCATGAGATTAAGTACCTACCTCTGGACCTGGTATGTATAAGTCGTGTCGAACGTTGGGGCTACACTCTTGTAGTAGTTGGATCGTGTGACCTTGGAGGTTGAGCTGCTGGCAATAGCGGAGCTGTATGGAGGAATGCAGTGTCTCCAGCGCCGGTGCTCGGAAGGTGAGGCTGGTGTGCTCGTCTTCGTCGTCGTCGTACTCCATGAAGTGGAACCCGAGGAGGAGCGCCGAGAGCCGTGGGGCGTTGACAACCAATTGCCTCACGGAGAGGTCATTCAGATCCAAGAACTCTAGCGCGCTGCCTTTGAGCTGCAGCTGCTTCACCCCGGACAGGTTCCAGAGTGTTAGCCTTCGCAGCCTCGGACAACACGAGGAGGACGATAGTAGGCTGCCGAGACGGTCGTCGTCGCCGTCGATGAATTTTACGGTGCAGAGTGTCAGGTCGGTTAGCGCATGAAACTCTACCGTCGGCGGGAGCAGGAGGAGGCCGTAGTACAACTCCAGTGACATGGTTGTCGCCATGGTGGAGCGAGGCAGCCGCAGCCTGGGCTTTGGCTTTTTCTCCCCCGCTCGTCCCGTCAGATTGATCGTCAACGGTGCCCACACGTGGAATTTCAAGGAACCAACCACGATCTGCATGGCATGGCGGAGCCACGCGTCTGCCTGCGAATCTCCGGGCCAGAGCGTGCTGTGTAAGTCGAGCTTGTCGATGTAAGCGTCGAGATTGGCCCGTCGCGCCAGGACGTTGTGTATAAATTCGTTGTACCGCATGTGGCCATCCTCCTCCTCCTTTTTCTTCTTCTTCTTATTCTTCTTATTACTAGGCTTCTTCTTGGTGCTGCCCCGGCCTTGCCCGGCCCAGAAGTGGAGGACCGGGGCGCGACGTGCGTGCGACTTCGCGTGCTTCGGGCATGAAGCGCAGGATGTGGAGAAGGAGGTCATCATCAAGGCCGCTGATTAGGTCCGCGGTGACGCGCGCCGACGACGGCGGCATCGTCTGCTTTTCTCCGTTCATGTCGTCGTTCAATCCATCGATGGTCCTTTTTCGTGGTGTACGTGTGATACGTGACGTCCTTGACGTATATGTAGCAGTTGAACGAAAACCAAGCTGTTGTAAATCTTGGAATCCTTTCTTAGGTGAAACTGAGTTGTAAATAAATCAGGACTCGAGTCCTAGCGCGTCAAGCACTCGTATCCATCCTCAGTTTGGAGGCCACTCCATTTATTAAATATAGAAAATCAGTTTATACCGGTCGACCGGATGAAACTTGGCCGGTCACGTTCAAAGCTAGCAACCGGCCCACAGACCACCGGTTAAGGGTCTTTTATACACAGAGACTTATAAACTAGATATGGGATAACAAGTTTATATGTCTCAAAAAATTTAGAAGATGACTTCTTTTTTAAGACGGGGAGAGACAACTTATTTCTTAAGCCGCCCAAATGAGCTAGCCTAAGTCTTCCTTATCAAGTAACACCATGCACTCCTAGCAACACTACGTCTTCCCTTATACCCTCGTGCGTTTTCTTTCTAAATAATTGTAGCGACCACGATCCGAATGGACCGAAGTCTCTGTGTTTCCGTGTCATCCCTGAATCGGTAATGCTGACACACACAGTATTTTAAGGATTTATAACAAAGTGGCAATCACACACATATTACATCGAGTGTCTCCAAAGAGAACTTATTACAAAAGTCTATGGCTTAAGGCCATCTAACAAAATAACAACGGAAGGCTTGGAAAAATAAATGAGTCCATCAACTCCAACGGCATAGCTGGGTGCATGACAAACGACCTAGAACGTCTTACTCCTCGTCTGAAAAGTCTGCAACGTAACATGTTGCAGCCCGGAACGGGTCAGCACATGGAATATGCTAGTAAGATAACACAGTAGAAAACAAGTAACAGAATAAAGGCTAACACTATATGCATATTTGGCTGGTGGATGCTCTAAGGTTAAAGTTTTTGCATAAAGCCAATTTTTCCCTACAACAAAGGAATAAATTTTATTTTAACTATCATGGTAGTTGAAACATCATTGAGAAGGTACCTCCAACTCAATTCCAATTAAAGTAATCATCATTAACCCAACAAATTAATTTTAGAGTGATGACATCAACCAATAATTCAAGTACCAGATACTCAAGATTGTCCATAACCGGGGACACGGCTAATCAGGATCGGTTTGTACACTCTGCAGAGGTTTGTGCACTTTTCCCCACAAGACTCGATCTCCTCCATTGGATTTCTCGCACTGCATAGTGTTTGAGAAACGGATGACCGAGACACAGTCTTTCGGAAGCATTTACTCTTTACCCCGGGTGGACACGTACACCTACTTTCCCCTACATATGCTAGTCCACCACTAAAAGAGCTCACACAACTTACTCATACTATGCCAGAGCCCATAATGGCATTGTGGCTGCACACGGAAGTTTCTAGCATGAATAGTTTTATGATCCCTTTGAGCCTGGGTGGCATTCCATAGGACAATCACAGGGAACCCCGGGATTTCCTAGGACAACACTGGATTCTCTAGGTGCCCTGCAACTAATCCACCCAGATGTGTATTCAAGTAGCCACCTTAAGTTGAACCATTAATTAACAACTCACATCTGTCATGGATTTCACTCAAACCCAAACCACGCTACGAGCATAGCATGATAACATAAGCATAGCGTAGAAGTAACTCCCAAGGGTTTGACAATAATGCAGGTAATAGGTTCTACCTCAATATACTTCCGAGTCCCACAAATTAATAGATCCTACTCATGCAATGTGTGAGGGTTTGATCTAATGCATAAAACTGGGTAATAAAGGAGTATGATCAAAGTGTTACTTGCCTTGCTGATGATTCGCAAAATCTAGAGACTCGTAGTAGCACGCTTCACAGTCCGGATATTCTGTTGCAAGCAAACAATAGCATACATAAGAAATCACGCAAAGATGAACAAACAAAACTCCAAACAAGAAGATCTAACCAGAAAGTCCAACTTCAGAACTCCGGTTTGCAAAAAGAAACAAATCAAACGGAGCAACAAAACTCAAACTGCGGAAGAAACAAGATCCATTTACTAGATTTATCTAGGGTCAAATTTTACAGTAGCCAAATCATGTTCAAGTTGGTTAAACGGAAAGAGGGCGTCCAGACGAAGATCTGGGATTTTGAATCACCTGATTCCGACTCTCGAGCGAAAAGAAAAACGAAAAACAAGATCAGGGCAGAAAACACGATCGAAATAATCGCGGATAAATACCCAGAAAAAGAAAGCGGACGGACAGGCTAACGAACGAACGTTCGTTGTCTGTAACTAACGGGCGGACAACGTTCGTTTTAACGAACGTACGGACGAACGTCCGCAAAGTAACTAAACCGAAAAAAAACCGAACCGATCTAAATAGGATCTAGGGTTTCTAAAAAAACCGATCGGTCTAAAAAAACCGACGGCGGCTACCTCGTGGAACAAGACGACGGCGGCGGCGGTCTGCGGCGGCTCCGGCGGTGGCAGCGGCTCCGGCGGCGACGGGTGGCGGCGCGGGGCGGCGACGGCGGGGCGGCGGGGCGTGGCGGCGCGGCGAGCGGCGGCGGCGGCGCGCGGCTCGAGGGCGGCTAGGGTTTGCAGCGCGTTGGGTGGGCTGCGGGCGGCGGCGGCCTCGGGCTTTTAAAGGCCCCGGGCTAGGGGGAGTCAGTTCACTTTTTTTTTAACGAGTCCTGACGTACGAAAACTAACGAAAGAAATACTTAACGGACTCCAAAAATTCTGAAATAAATTTTCACCGTCCTCTAATATTAGTTAGGACAAAGTGAACATTTTTCCCGGACCTAAATACAATTTTGAAAAACGCATATTTTTCCTATGCAAATAAAATTACAAATAAATCCGAATAAAAACCAAAAGTGATTTTAACATTTTTCCTCCAATATTTCTGTTATTTTGGAGAAGTCATATTATATCTGCTCATATATTTTGTTAAGGAATATTTCTATGAGAGAAAAATAATTAAAACCAACACTATCCTCGTACCTGTATTCGAGTAAACTCAAATACAAAAATGGTAGAATTCCCAACTCTCTCTGTAGGTCCTTAAGTTGCTTAGAATTTTTTAGGATCGCCACACACAAAATGCAAAGAAAATATGCAATGCAGTATGAGCCCTCGAGATTCGGCTTGGCTAGAGAACAGGTGTGGGTGGTCCTTGCGTAGATCATCTTCTCGTTTCCAAGTGGCTTCTTTCTCGGTATGGTGACTCCACTGAACTTTGCAAAACTTGATAATCTTACTGTGGGTGACTCTACTCGAAAATTCGAGAATCTTGACGGATTTCTCCTCGTAGGTCAGATCATTATCCAACTGAATTGCCTGCAGAGATACTATGTCTCTTAAAGGAATCTCGGCCATCTCTGCATGACACTTTTTAAGCTGAGAAACGTGAAACTCACCGTGCACTCCTGACAATCCTCCAGGTAACTCCACCTTATAGGCAACCTCTCCCATGCGTTCTAGAACATGGTAAGGTCCCACAAATCTCGGGGCTAATTTTCCCATAACTCCGAAACGTGTAACTCCTCGTAGAGGCAATACTCTTAAATACGCTATGTGTCCAATTTCATAGGCTACTTCCTTGCGCTTCGAGTCTGCATAACTCTTCTGTCTGGACTGAGCTACCTTCAGTCTATCCCGGATCAGTTTAACCTTCTCTTCAGACTCTTTGATCAAGTCTGGTCCAAACAACTGACGGTCTCCAACTTCATCCCACATTAACGGCGTTCGGCATCTCCTTCCGTACAATGCTTCAAACGGTGCCATTTTCAAACTGGCCTGGTAACTGTTGTTGTATGAAAACTCAGCGTAGAGCAAATTGTCATCCCAACTAGATCCATAATCTAGTGCACAAGCTCTCAACATGTCCTCCAGAATCCGATTGACTCTCTCGGTCTGTCCATCTGTCTGCGGGTGAAACGCTGTACTAAATTCCAGCCTCGTTCCCAAAGTTTGGTGTAGCTGATGCCAAAACTTTGAGGTAAACTGTGTTCCTCTATCTGATACAATGGTCCTCGGAACTCCGTGCAGACATACGATCCTGGTCATGTATATCTTGGCCAACTTTGCACTGGTATAAGTGGTTCTCACGGGGATAAAGTGGGCTACCTTGGTCAAACGATCCACTACTACCCAGATTGAGTCATATCCTGATTTGGTCCTAGGCAATCCGGTGATAAAGTCCATGCCAAGCTTCTCCCACTTCCATTCGGGTATCGGCATAGGTTGTAGTTATCCTGCTGGCTTCTGATGCTCCGCCTTCACTCTTTGACTTAAATCACATACGGCTACATACTCGGCAATATCCTTATTCATTCCCGTCCACCAGAAACGTTCCTTCAAGTCCAGATACATCTTAGTGTTTCCGGGGTGTATCGAGTATGGCGAATCATGTGCTTCCTGCAGTATTAACTTCCTGCGAATCATGTGCTTCCTGCAGTCTTAACTTCCTGGAGTATAAAATTGGCATTCGATTTGGTTGGTTACAGGGGTGCGACGGATCCGTCCTCCTGGACAACGTGCCTGCTAATGGGAGCACTTCGGCGTTCTTTGGCGAGAAGAACGCCTTCGGGAACATCAACTCCGTCCGCGGCTTCGAGGTCATCGACACGATCAAGGCCGCAGTGGAGCAAGCCTGCCCTGGCGTCGTCTCCTGCGCCGACATCCTCACCCTCGCCGCACGGGACGGCACCTTTCTGGTACGTACCACCTAGTACCGGACGCGGAAACTATGGGGAGAAAGGCCTTGCATTCGATTAACTGGCCGTTTGCATCTGCAGCTCGGCGGGCCGACCTGGGCGGTGCCGCTCGGCCGGCGCGACGCGACGACGGCGAGCATGGACCTAACGAACAGGGACCTCCCGCCACCGTTCGCCAACCTTGTCAGTCCCGACGACAGTGGCCTCATCGCGAGGTTCGCCAGCAAGGGCTTGAGCGCGACCGAGATGACCGTGCTCTCCGGCGCGCACACCATCGGCTTCGCGCAGTGCCAGAACTACCGGGCCCGCCTCTACAACGAAGACAACATCGATTTTCAGTTCGCCCAGCAGCTCAAGGCCAACTGCCCCGCCAATGGCCCCGCCGGCGACACCTTCCTAGCGCCGATGGACTCGACGGGGACAACCTTCGACAACAGGTACTACGCGGACCTCGCCGGAAAGCGCGGCCTCCTCCATTCCGACCAGGTGTTGTACAACCCCGGCGGCAATCAGACCCAGGCCAAGCTAGTGATCAAGTACAAAGGAGACAACGCCGCCTTCTTTGCCGATTTTGCAGCTGCGATGATAAAGATGGGGAACCTCAGCCCGCTCACCGGCACCGCCGGCCAGATCAGGGCCAACTGTAGGCTCGTCAACCCCTGATCATACGGTCTGGTACACCATTGTTAAATACCGCGTAACTTAAAGATAAATAAATGTGACCTCTGTAATAATCTTTCCCCTTTGTAATAACTACCATGTCGTGCTACTTAGTACGTTCACATGAGAGGTAAGAGTATGTAGTAGATCTGAGCCGTTTATCACATTAATTAGTGGTCGGATTAACTCTTACCTTCTTACCTCATATGTAAAAATAAGGGGTAAGAGGGAGCATGTTAAAATTTGCCATTTATTAAATATAGAAAATCAGTTTATACCGGTCGACCGGATGAAACTTGGCCGGTCACGTTCAAAGCTAGCAACCGGCCCACAGACCACCGGTTAAGGGTCTTTTTTTTGGGATAATATTGCCGCTTTATTTAGAACACGAAGTTTGAAATGTCATCCGAAATTACATCAAGAACAAAATCCGGGGGAGCTCCTAACCAAACCTTACAGAGTTCATCTCCCACCCCTACTTTAGCGAACTTATGCGCGGCAACATTAGCAGACCTTCCAACCCAAGAGACTTTAAAACCCTCAAAAGAATGCAACATAAGCTTTATTTCCTCCACCCATGGACCCGTGACGCCCAGGTTCCTCGTTGGCTGTTTTAGCATCTGCACCAAGCCTTGGCTGTCCAACTCAACATGTACACGCTGTACATTGACCTCCCTGGCTAGTTCCAATGCCCTTTTGTACGCCAAGATCTCAGTCACTTCCGGATCAGCGATGTTCGGGAAGTGGTGGCACAAACCCGCCCTGAACGCACCATGGTGATCTCTCACCACAGCACCACCCCCTCCCTTGTCCCCATGCCTGAAGTAGCTCTATCAGAGTTGATTTTAAGCCATCCATCATCAGGTGGCTGCCATCTCTGTCGGGGAGTTGGGACTGCAGGTTGTCTCCTCTCCATGTGCACGCTCCTCCACTCCTTCATATGTGCTACAACAGCAGCCATGATTTCATGTGACGCTGCAATTCTCCTTCCATCAAGTGCCTCATTTCGAGCCAGCCATAGGCCGTAAGTTGCTTGTATCATTGCTTCCCTTTCGTCATTCGAAGCACCGGAGAACCAGTTCAGAAGCCAGCTAGCTAACGCACTCTGGGAGTCGAGCTGAGGCGGTGGGATCGCCACCGCAACTCCCTTTTCCAAGTGTAGTAACTGCCAGAATTGTACTGAATGTTGACACGCCCAAAACTTGTGATAGATCGTTTCCTCTCGACCGCATGCAACACAAAAAACTCCGGGTTTAATCCGACATCGGTGAAGTTCAGCTCCGACAGCCAAGCCATTCCTAATTAGTCGCCACATGTGAATTTTCGCCTCGGCCGGCACTTGTGTGTCCCATAATGCCATGTATCCACTGTGCTTCATAACTTAGCTAGACGTATCTGGCTGTCCAGACTTCGCTCTTGTCTTGGCCATGCACATATGATATGCCGATTTGACCGTGAAGCAACCATTCTTCGTATAGTTCCATGCCAGGTAATCTGGCCGGCCTGGTCCTCCCACCGCAATTTGTTGTATATCATGCACATCCTCCGGTGTGAACATTGCCTGCAGCCTTCCCAGGTTCCAACTCTTACCATCAGGGGACAGGAGATGTGCAACCCGTGTGACACCCGACATGTAGACCTGACCAAGTGGCTTCATGCTGTTGCTTCGCAGGATCCAGTTGGCATGGTGTATGCGCACTTGGGATCCGTCCCCGATGCGCCAAATCAGCCCCTCCCGAAGAAGATCTCGCCCGTGCAAAATGCTGCGAAAAGTATATGACGCCGTCGATGCGCCAAATCCTCGCTGAAATACCTCGCCTTGAGAACCCCGGTTAAGGGTCTTTTATACACTGAGACTTATACACTAGATATGGGATAACAAATTTATATGTCTCAAAAAATTTAGAAGATGACTTCTTTTTTAAGACGGGGAAAGACAACTTATTTCTTAAGCCGCCCAAAAGAGCTAGCCTAAGTCTTCCTTATCAAGTAACACCATGCACTCCTTGCAACACTACGTCTTCCCTTATCCCCTCGTGCGTTTTCTTTCTAAATAATTGTAGCGACCACGATCCGAATGGATCGAAGTCTCTGTGTTTCCGTGTCATCCCTGGATCGGTAATGCTGACACACACAGTACTTTAAGGATTTATAACAGAGTGGCAATCACACACTTATTACATCGAGTGTCTCCAAAGCGAACTTATTACAAAAGTCTATGGCTTAAGGCCATCTAACAAAATAACAGCGGAAGGCTTGGAAGATAAGTGAGTCCATCAACTCCAACGGCATAGCTGAGTGCATGACAAACGACCTAGAACGTCTTACTCCTCGTCTGAAAAGTCTGCAACGTAACATGTTGCAGCCCGAAACGGGTCAGCACATGGAATATGCTAGCAAGATAACACAGTAGAAAACAAGTAACAGAATAAAGGCTAACACTATATGCATATTTGGCTGGTGGAGCCTCTAAGGTTAAAGTTTTTGCATAAAGCCAATTTTTCCCTACAACAAAGGAATACATTTTATTTTAACTATCATGGTAGTTGAAACATCATTGAGAAGGTACCTCCAACTCAATTCCAATTAAAGTAATCATCATTAACCCAACAAATTAATTTTAGAGTGATGAGATCAATCAATAATTCAAGTACCAGATACTCAAGATTGTCCATAGCCGGGGACACGGCTAATCATGATCAGTTTGTACACTCTGTAGAGGTTTGTGCACTTTTCCCCGCAAGACTCGATCTCCTCCGTTCGATTTCTTGCACTGCATAATGTTTGAGAAATGGATGACCGAGACACAGTCTTTCGGAAGCATTTACTCTTTACCCCGGATGGACCCGTACACCTACTTTCCCCTAAATCTGCTAGTCCACCACTGAAAGAGCTCACACAACTTACTCATACTATGCCAGAGCCCATAATGGCATTGTGGCTGCACACGGAAGTTTCTAGCATGAATAGTTTTATGATCCCTTTGAGTCTGGGTGGCATTCCATAGGACAATCACACGGAACCCCGGGATTTCCTAGGACAACACTGGATTCTCCAGGTGCCCTGCAACTAATCCACCCAGATGTGTATTCAAGTAGCCACCTTAAGTTGAACTATTAATTAACAACTCACATCTGTCATGGATTTCACTCAAACCCAAACCACGTCTACGAGCATAGCATCATAACATAAGCATAGCGTAGAAGTAACTCCCAAGGGTTTGAAAATAATGCAGGTAATATGTTCTACCTCAATCTACTTCCGAGTCCCACAAATTAATAGATCCTACTCATGCAATGTGTGAGGGTTTGATTTAATGCATAAAAACTGGGTAATAAAGGAGTATGATCAAAGTGTTACTTGCCTTGCTGATGATTCGCAAATCCTAGAGACTCGTAGTAGCACGCTTCACAGTCCGGGTATTCTATCGCAAGCAAACAATAGCATCCTAAGCAATCACGCAAAGATGCACAAACAAAACTCCAAACAAGAAGATCTAACCAGAAAGTTCAACTTAACAACTCGTGGGACAAGACGACGGCGGCGGCGGTCTGCGGCAGCTCCGGCGGCGCCGGGTGGCGGTGCGGGACGGCTACTGCGGGGCGGCGGGGTTTGGCGGCGCGGTGAGCGCCGGCGGGGTGCGGCGGCTCGCACCGGCGGCCTCGGCGGCGCGCGGCTAAAGGGCGGCTAGGGTTTGCGGCGCGACGAATGGGCTGCAGGCGGCCTCGGGCTTTTAAAGGCCCTGGGCTAGGGGAGTCCTAGCCGAACACGGCCCAAAGTCGGTTCACTTTTTTTTTAACGAGTCCTGACGTACGAAAACTAACGAAAGAAATACTAAACGGACTCCAAAAATTTGGAAATAAATTTTCACCGTCCTCCAATATTATTTAGGACAAAGTGAACATTTTTCACGGACTTAAATACAATTTTGAAAAACGCGTATTTTTCCTATGCAAATAAAATCACAAATAAATCCGAATAAAAACCAAAAGTGATTTTTAACAATTTTCCTGAAATATTTCTGTTATTTTGGAGAAGTCATATTATCTCCGCTCATATATTTTGTTAAGGAATATTTCTAGGAGCGAAAAATAATTAAAACCAACACTATCCTCGTACCGGTATTCTAGTAAACTCAAATACAAAAATGGTAGAATTGTCAACTCTCTCTGTAGGTCCTTAAGTTTCTTAGAATTTTCGAGGATCGCCACGCACAAAATGCAAAGAAAATATGCAATGCAGTATGATCTATGTATAACATTCCAAATTGAAAATTTGGGATGTTACAAACCTCCCAACTTAGAATGAATCTCGCCCTCGAGATTCGGCTTGGCTAGAGAACAGGTGTGGGTTGTCCTTGCGTAGATCATCTTCTCGTTCCCAAGTGGCTTCTTCCTCGGTATGGTGACTCCACTGAATTTTGCAAAACTTGATAATCTTACTGCGGGTGACTCTACTCAAAAATTCGAGAATCTTGACGGACTTCTCCTCGTAGGTCAGATCATTATCCAACTGAATTGCTTCCAGAGATACTATGTCTCTTAAAGGAATATCGGCCATCTCTGCATGACACTTCTTAAGCTGAGAAACGTGAAATACATCGTGCACTCCTGACAATCCTCCGGGTAACTCCAACTTATAGGCAACCTCTCCCATGTATTCCACAACACGGTAAGGTCCCACAAATCTCGGGGCTAATTTCCCCTTAACTCCGAAACGTTTAACTCCTCGCAGAGGTGATACTCTTAAGTACGCTATCTCTCCAATTTCATAGGCTACTTCCTTGCGCTTCGAGTCTGCATAACTCTTCTGTCTGGACTGAGCTACCCTCAGTCTATCCCGGATCAGTTTAACCTTCTCTTCAGACTCTTTGATCAAGTCTGGTCCAAACAACTGACGGTCTCCAACTTCATCCCACATTAACGGCGTTCGGCATCTCCTTCCGTACAATGCTTCAAACAGTGCCATTTTCAAACTGGCCTGGTAACTGTTGTTGTATGAAAACTCAGCGTAGGGCAAATTGTCATCCCAACTAGATCCATAATCTAGTGCACAAGCTCTCAACATGTCCTCGAGAATCTGATTGACTCTCTCGGTCTGTCCATCTGTCTGCGGGTGAAATGCTGTACTAAATTCCAGCCTCGTTCCCAAAGTTTGGTGTAGCTGATGCCCAAACTTTGAGGTAAACTGTGTTGCTCTATCTGATACAATGGTCCTAGGAACTCCTGCAGACATACGATCCTGGTCATGTATATCTTAGCCTACTTTGCACTGGTATAAGTGGTTTTCACGGGGATAAAGTGGGCTACCTTGGTCAAACGATCCACTACTACCCAGATTGAGTCATATCCTGATTTGGTCCTGGGCAATCCGGTGATAAAGTCCATGCCAAGCTTCTCCCACTTCCATTCGGGTATCGGCATAGGTTGTAGTAATCCTGCTGGCTTCTGATGCTCCGCCTTCACTCTTTGACTTAAATCACATACGGCTACATACTCGGAAATATCCTTCTTCATTCCCGTCCACCAGAAACGTTCCTTCAAGTCCGAATACATCTTAGTGTTTCCGAGGCGTATCGAGTATGGAGAATCATGTGCTTCCTGCAGTATTAACTTCCTAATCTCCGGGTCGTTGGGCACATAGATTCTATCCTCAAACCACAAGGTGTCGTGTTCGTCCTCACGAAATCCCTTGGCTTTTCCTTCACTGATCCTTTCCTTTATCTCGGCAATCTCTTTACCCTCCTTCTGGGATTCACGTATCTTTCCCAGCAATGTTGACTGAACCTCCAATGTTGCGACAAAACCTCTAGGAACTATCTCCAAACGAAGCTCCCTGAGATGTTCTGCGAACTCCTGTGGCAATCCCCCTTTTACTAGGGTATTTGCATAACTCTTTCAGCTCAAAGCGTCTGCCACGACGTTGGCCTTCCCAGGGTGATAGTGCAGCTTCATGTCGTAATCCTTTATAAGCTCCAACCATCTCCTTTGTCTAAGGTTCAGCTCCTTCTGAGTGAAAATGTACTTCAAACTCTTGTGATCCGTGTACACATCACAACGATTTCCAATAAGGAAATGTCTCTAGGTTTTGAGCGCGTGCAACACAGCTGCTAACTCCAAATCTTGCGTCGCATAATTCAACTCGTGATGTCGCAGTTGACGAGATGCATAGGAAACAACTCTCCCGTCCTGCATGAGTACTCCTCCAAGTCCTAAGCGTGAAGCATCGCAGTACACTTGGAAATCCTTGCGTATATCTGGCAAGATCAGCAGTGGGGCTGTCGTCAACCGTTTCTTCAACTACTGGAAACTTTCTTCGCACTCTTCGGTCCAATGGAACTTTGTCTCCTTCTTTAACAATGTTGTCATTGGCTTTGCAATCTTGGAGAACTTTTCTATGAATCTCCGGTAATATCCCGCGAGTCCAAGAAAACTGCGGATCTCTCCAACTGAAGTGGGTGCCAACCACTCAGTGACTGCCTGCACTTTGACGGGGTCCACTGCTATACCTTCTCCTGATATAACATGCCCTAGTAATCCAACTTCCTTCAACCAAAAATCGCATTTGCTAAACTTGGCATACAACAGATGTTCTCTGCGCTTCTCCAGTACCAAATGTAAATGCTCCGCATGTTCCTCTTCGTTCTTCGAGTACACCAAAATATCATCAATGAATACCACGACAAATTTATCCAAGAATTCCATGAACACCTTATTCATTATACTCATGAAATAGGCAGGGGCGTTAGTCAATCCAAATGACATAACCATATACTCATATAGCCCATACCTTGTGGTGAAGGCTGCCTGATGCGGAGCATCCCAAGCTCATCCCCATGGACCATCAATCACCTCACCAAGTGCTCCAAGGACCAACGACACGTGCTCATGCTAGAGCATTGGAATCCCAGGTTAACTCTCTCCTTTTTGAATTCCCATTTGACCACCTTGAGACATGGCTGCTACCTCAAACGGAGATACTCTGTGTGCTTAGGTGCCAAGGAGAAGTTACGGTGCAAGACGGAGGCCAAGAGCATGGACCAGGATTCTCCCAGCGCAGAGAAACCGGTACTACCGGTCAACTACCGGTCCAACTACCGGTCCACCGGTACTACCGGTCCACTACCGGCCAACTACCGCTACACCTTCTGTGATCGACCGGTGCGAGGCCGGTGCAAGTTCGGAACTTCCGGTAAAACAGCCATGACCGGTACTACCGCCCTGCCTGCGTGCAGTTGAAGGGTTTTCACCCATGTATCCCCCCAACTTACCCCTTGGACTATAAGTACTCATCTCCTAGCTCCGTACTAGGGTTAGCTGTTGGATAGCTCATTTCTCAGACTTGTGTGGATTCTCTCCCACGAGACCGTGCGCCTCTACGGAGAAGATCCACTACGGATTCAAGGCCTCCACGTCGGGGAAGATCCTACGGGATAATCAAGACCTCCTAACGGAGAAGACTACCCTTGTACCACCGACATTGACTTTGGATCGTGTAGCTCGACTATGAATCGTGAATCTAGCGCTTGTGTGATCATCTTCGTGTTGATTTGAGTGTTTTCTCTCGTGTTTTCCCCGTTTCCCTCCTTGTGATCTCCGTGTTCTCCGTGGGACACTCTCCAAAACGTGAAAGATCCGCTGATTAGGGTTCCACCCTACATCATCTTGGTATCAAGAGCAAGGTTGATCACGATTTTGGAGCCCCACACCCTGTGTTCTAGCTTGTTTTTGTTGTGTTCTTCCCAATTTCGAAAATTCCCCACAAAAATAGCCCCAAATTTTTTTTGTGATCTGTTGATTTGGCAATATTTTGTTGAATTTGTTCCATGGATTTGCTGTACCATGAGTGGATCTAGCATTTCCCCAAGTTTCCCCACTTTCCATCCACTAAATCCACCCAATTTCGACCCCGAAATCATCCATTTCCGCCCATATTTCGCCCAGATCCAGTTTTGAGAATTTTCCCGACACCAGCGGTACTACCGGTGGCATTAGCGGTACTTCCGCTGAGAACCACAACCGGTACTACCGGTCTTCCAATCGGTACTTCCGCCCCACCCAGTTTCAGCCTTTCGAGTTTCCCCGTTTCGACCGTAACTTTCACTCCCGAACTCCGATTTGAGTGTTCTTTGGCTCGTTGACAAGCTAGCGACGTGCCCGACCTGCTCATCTTGGTTTTACCTCCATTAGACTCCATCAAATTTTGTCAAATTTTGCAAGTTTGTTTAGGCCCTCCACCATATACACCTTCCGCATACCACCACCACTTCCGCAACCACCATTGTTTCAACCCTTCGATTCGGACAATTTTGTCTCACATTGCCTTGGATACTTGAGTTGTGGTTTCACCGTTTCCTTGGATGTTTCGGCTACTTTGGAACGGCAAGACTTCGACCACACCACCGCTCAACTTCGGCAAGGACGGTAACATCGACGACAGTTTGTTCCTCCTACCTTGCAATTGCATTGTCACCCTATGAACCATCTTGGCGTAGCTTTCCCATTGAGACTAGCCATTTGAGTATTGCCGGGCCACGGCACTTATGCACATTAGTGATAGTCATAGATATTGCATACTACATCATCATATCTCCGTGTGACAAAAGAGTGTCTCGCATACACAATAGCTACCTTGATCCGAGAAGCATGCATAAGTGCCCAAAGAAAGAGCTCACAAGCTTCTAAGCAAACGAGCCAACCAAAGCAAAAGACAATAGCATCATACGCCTTGCATCAAAAGAGATCATACATCATAGCAACATCATCTTGTGCTCAAGCATCGGCACATCATACACTCATAGCATACTCGTGATAGATAGTCGTTACGTTTTGCCTCTATAGGTCGTGCACAAGTGCGTATCCGCCTATTAAGCAATCGGTTAGCGTCTCTCTTGTGTTGTGCAACACGAGCATTTTCCGTGGCTTCCACATTTTCGCTCATCCTTGGTTGCACAACCACATTTATCTATCCGTGCGTGTGTTCCGTGTGCTACTTTGCTAGTGATCTACTTGTTGCATGAGCAAATTGTGAATCATTTTCAACATCATTGAGTCATTTTGACGATTGCATTGAGTTTATGCCACTATCCTAACCAAGCTCCTCTCAAAGCTTTACTTGTGTAGGTGTGAGAATCGACACGAAGTGATACCAATAGTGCTATTTCCGGGTTACATTATTGAGTGATCATTGATCCATTTTCAACCTTGGTTAAGGTACATTGATATTGTCTTCTCCTTTCTCCCACTCACATACTTGCTTGTGATGATGGATAGGCCAAGTACATCTTCCAACCCGATCTTCGACGATCCTCAAGAAGCGAACAACTACGTCACCAAATTACATCTCTTCGGTGTCCAACGAGCTCTACATCAAGAGAGTGAAGCTATGCGTGAGTACATTGGTCAAGTCGCCGAGGACGCGCGCCAATTTGAAGCAAGGACAAAAGAACAATTCGATACCATCAACACCAACATGACTACCCAATACAACGAGCTCTGGACATTGATAATCAACAGACATTCTTCCTCAACATCATCTCAAAGACGAAGCCGCTCAAGTCGACACTCTGACTCAACGCAAGACTCAAGTACACCTACGTCCAACACTCTTCGTCAAGCCGCACGTCAAGCTCGACATGACAACCGGCAGCCTCCTCATGACAAGAGTTCACATGAGCTATTCGACGAGCAAGAAGGCCGACGTCGTCAAAACCAAGCTACACTTGAGGAAGCACAAGAACGGCAACGACTACGCCAACAACAACAAGAGCGAGCACGTCAATATCAAGAAGAACAAGACGCCGAGGCTAACCGCCAAGCACAACAACGTCGAGAAGCTCAAGCTATGGAGGCGCAACGTGCTTTACAAGATGCACATCGCAATGTGGCAGCCAGCACTCGACACACTCGTCAAGAAGAGGATTTCCTTCGCGATGAGATGTAAGAGAGGCGACATCAAGCAAGAATGCAAGAAGAAGCTCCTCCTCAAGCGCGACAAGAGCAACAACCCCAACAAGAACATCTACATCCACAAGAGCAACAAGATATGGCAAACCGCCAAAATCGAGACCGCCCTCCCAATAGGCAAGGAAACAACGATGAGCATCGCTATGGCAAACTCAAGTTCACCATGCCAAAGTTTTTCGGAAGCATTGATCCCGAAGACTATCTCTCATGGGCATTGAAAGTTGACAAGATCTTTCGCCTTCACAACTTCGATGAAGAGAAGAAGATCGCAATGGCATCCCTTGAGTTCCAAGACTATGGTCTCATTTGGTGGGAGCAAGTTATAGAGAGAAGAGAAGCAAAAGGCGAACCTCCTATCACCACTTGGGCTCAAATGAAGGAAGTCATGAGAGCACGCTTTGTGCCTACACACTACAACCGCGACTTGTTTAAGAAGCTACAACTCCTCAAGCAAGGTACCAAGTCCGTTGAAGAGTACTACAAGGAGATGGAGATTGCTATGATACGAGCAAACATCACGGAAGATGAAGAGCAAACTATGGCGAGATTCTTGAATGGACTCAACTATCCTATCAAGAAGATTGCGGACTTCCAACCATACAACAATCTCCTCGAGCTAGTGCATTAAGCAACCAAAGCGGAGCGACAAGTTCAAGAGGATTACAAGTACTCCAAGTCGAACTCCAAGAACTTTGGCTCCTACAACCAAGCTTCAACGACTTCGGCTACTACTCCTACCTCTACCAAGCCTTCTACACACTTAGGCGACAAGTCAAGCTACAAGAATGCGACTACATCGAGTCGTCCACCTTCTACCAACAACTTCAAGCCAAGAGCTTCCTCAACTACAACTCCAAACGAAGACAATACCAAGACAAGCTCCATCAAATGCTTCAAGTGCCAAGGACGAGGCCACAAGTCATTTGAGTGCAAGACCGTTCGCACCATGATCATCAACGACGACGGATCTTATGACTCCATGAGCGATGATGAGATGGAAGCACTTGAGCATGTCGCTATGCATCGCCAAGTGAATGAAGAAGAAGACCATCAAGTGTTTTGCGACAATGACTCAAGCCCCAACCTTGTTGTCTCCAAAGTCTTGACACTCCAACATCAACAAGATGACGACCAACGATGTCACATTTTCCATACAAAGGCCGGCATCAATGGACGCTCCGTCAAGGTTATCATCGATGGAGGAAGTTGTCACAACTTGGCAAGCGAAGAGCTATGCGACAAGCTTCATTTGGTCAAGACGAAGCATCCTCACCCCTACAAGGTCCAGTGGCTCAACGACGCCGGAATTCTTCGAGTCGAGCACACCGTGCAAGTCTCTTTCAAGATTGGCGCCTACGAGGACACTCTTGAATGTGATGTGATTCCCATGTCCGTGTGCCACCTTATTCTTGGACGTCCATGGCAATATGATCGTGGAGTCACACACAATGGACGGACAAATCACTATCATTTCAAGATGAAGGGCAAGGAATTCGTGCTCCGACCAATGTCTCCAAGTCAAGTAGCCGCCGACAAACTTTTACCTACCAACCATTGTGGAGAGAATGGTGAGAGAGCGAGCCACCAAAAAGAGAGCGAGAGCCACAAGCCAAATATGAGCGCCTCCACGATGAGCGACAAGAAGCAACTAGTCCTATTTGCCACCAAACGTGAGATGAGAGAAGTGTGTGAGAACCCATCGAGTGTCTTCCACCTTGTGCTTCTATGCAAAGGGGAAGCCAAACCTACTAACACTTCACCACCTCCACCTTTTGTGTTGTCTCAATTGTTGCAGGAATTCTCGGACGTCTTTCCCGATGAACTACCTCCGGGTCTACCTCCACTTCGCGGAATCGAACACCGCATCGACCTCGTACCCGGTGCTCCACTTCCAAACAAGGCCCCCTACTGCGTCAACCCCGAGGAAACAAAGGAGATACAACGGCAAGTGCAAAAACTCATCGACAAAGGTCATGTACGTGAAAGCTTAAGCCCTTGTGTCGTTCCCGTTATCCTCGTACCTAAGAAAGATGGAAGTTTTCGCATGTGTTCCGATTGTCGTCCGATAAACGCTATCACCGTTAGATACCGTCACCCTATTTCGCGCTTAGACGACATGCTTGATGAATTATGTGGTGCCACCATCTTTTCAAAAATTGATCTTAAAAGTGGGTACTACCAAATTCGCATTCAAGAGGGTGATGAGTGGAAAACAGCTTTCAAAACCAAGTTTGGGTTATACGAGTGGCTTGTTATGCCAATGGGCTTATCGGAAGCACCCGGCACATTCATGCGTCTTATGCACTTTGTTCTTAGACCCTACATAGGTGTCTTTGTAGTGGTTTACTTTGATGACATTCTAGTCTTTAGCAAGTCGCTTGAGGAACATGTTGACCATGTCCGTATGGTTTTGCAAGCCCTTCGCAAACAACAATTATATGCTAATATGGAGAAATGCACTTTTGGCGTTCACAAGGTTGTCTTTCTAGGATTTGTCGTTTCTTCTCAAGGTGTTCACGTTGATGAAACTAAAATTGAAGCAATTAAAACTTGGCCTCAACCAAAGAATCTCATGCAAGTGCGTAGTTTCCTTGGTCTAGCCGGTTTCTACCGATGTTTTGTGAAGGACTTTAGCACCATTGCTATGCCTCTACACGCTTTGAGCAAGAAGAACGCACCCTTCATTTGGGGTCCTTCGCAAGACACCGCGTTCAATGAGCTTAAGAGCTTGCTCACGCACGCACCACTTCTAGCCATACCAAACTTTGACAAACCGTTTGAGATTCATTGTGATGCTAGTGGTACCGGCATAGGTGGCGTGCTAATGCAAGAAAAGCGCCCAATTGCGTACTTTAGCAAGAAGCTATCGGGAGCGCAACTTAACTATCCCATATATGATAAAGAGCTTTATGCCTTGGTGAGAGTTCTACGTGTTTGGGAACACTATCTTAGACCTCATGAATTCATTCTTCATACGGACCATGAGACACTCAAGTATCTCAAAGGTCAAACTAAGTTGAACAAGCGTCATGCTAAATGGAGTGAGTTCATTGAGTCTTTCCCCTATGTCATCAAATACATCAAGGGCAAAGAAAATGTTGTGGCGGACGCGCTTTCCCGCAAATGCATGCTTGTAACACAACTTGAGTTGAATGTGATTGGCTTTGAGCACATAAAAGATCTATATGAACATGATCCTTTCTTTGCAAATGCTTATGCTAAGTGCTTGACTCACACTTCTTGGGAACATTACTACATCAAGGATGGATATCTTATGAGAGCTAACAAACTTTGCATTCCCGAGTCTTCGCTTCGTTTGCTTCTTTTGCAGGAATCTCATGGAGGAGGACTCATGGGACACTTTGGACGCGACAAGACGTTTGCTACCCTCTCTAAGAACTATTTTTGGCCCAAGATGCTTCGTGACGTCTCACGCCTCACCAACCGATGTTCGACATGCCGCAAAGCTAAGTCCAAAGCTCAATCTCATGGTCTTTACATGCCTCTTCCTATTCTATACCATCCATGGGAAGACATAAGCATGGATTTCATACTTGGCTTGCCTAGGACTCAAAATGGCAAAGATTCCGTGCTTGTCGTGGTAGATAGATTCTCTAAAATGGCTCATTCCATTCCGTGTAACAAGATCGACGATGCTTCACATGTTGCCACTCTCTTTTGTAGGGAGATACTTCGTCTTCACGGCGTGCCCAAAACGATCGTGTCGGACCGGGACGTCAAGTTCTTGAGTTACTTTTGGAAAACACTATGTGCCAAGCTCGGAATCAAGCTACTCTTTTCTTCGGCGTACCATCCACAAACGGACGGCCAGACGGAGGTGACGAACCGCACGCTTTTCACTCTTCTTCGTGTGTTGATCAAGAGGAACATCCGGGAATGGGAGCAATGCTTGCCCATCGCCGAGTACGCCTACAACCGCGCAAGACATTCGACCACCGGCAAGTCGCCATTCGAGGTTGTCTACGGCTTCAACCCGTTGTCCCCTTTGGACATTCTACCTCTTCCTCTACAAGAGCGCGTCAACATGGACGCAAGTGCACGAGCAAGCTATCTCAAGAAGGTGCACGAAGATACAAGGGCAATGATCGAGCGACAAGTTCAACGTCTCGCCACCAAGCTCAACATCAACAAGGCACCAATGGTGTTCCAACCGGGAGATCTTGTTTGGCTTCATCTTCGCAAGGATCGCTTCCCACACGAGCGCAAGTCCAAACTTCTACCTCGCGCCGACGGACCCTTCAAGGTGCTAGCTCGCTACAACGACAACGCCTACAAGATCGACATCCCACGAGACAAGTACTCCGTGAGCGACACCTTCAATGTCAAGGATCTTTCTCCTTTCCATGGTGATGAAGAATTCGATCCGAGGTCGGATCTTTCCCAAGGGAGGGGAGATGATGCGGAGCATCCCAAGCTCATCCCCATGGACCATCAATCACCTCACCAAGTGCTCCAAGGACCAACGACACGTGCTCGTCCTAGAGCATTGGAATCCCAGGTTAACTCTCTCCTTGTTGAATTCCCATTTGACCACCTTGAGACATGGCTGCTACCTCAAACGGAGATACTCTGTGTGCTTAGGTGCCAAGGAGAAGTTACGGTGCAAGACGGAGGCCAAGAGCATGGACCAGGATTCTCCCAGCGCAGAGAAACCGGTACTACCGGTCAACTCCCGGTCCAACTACCGGTCCACCGGTACTACCGGTCCACTACCGGCCAACTACCGCTACACCTTCTGTGATCGACCGGTGCGAGGCTGGTGCAAGGCCGGAACTTCCGGTAAAACAGCCATGACCGGTACTACCGGTCCCAGGACCGGTACTACCGCCCTGCCTGCGTGTAGTTGAAGGGTTTTCACCCATGTATCCCCCCAACTTACCCCTTGAACTATAAGTACTCATCTCCTAGCTCCGTACTAGGGTTAGCTGTTGGATAGCTCATTTCTCAGACTTGTGTGGATTCTCTCCCACGAGACCGTGCGCCTCTACGGAGAAGATCCACTACGGATTCAAGGCCTCCACATCGGGGAAGATCCTACGGGATAATCAAGACCTCCTCACGGAGAAGACTACCCTTGTACCACCGACGTTGACTTTGGATCGTGTAGCTCGACTATGTATCGTGAATCTAGTGCTTGTGTGATCATCTTCGTGTTGATTTGAGTGTTTTCTCTCGTGTTTTCCCCGTTTCCCTCCTTGTGATCTCCGTGTTCTCCGTGGGACACTCTCCAAAACGTGAAAGATCCGCTGATTAGGGTTCCACCCTACATCACTGCCTTAGGTATATCCTTCTCTCGGATCTTCAACTGGTGGTTTCCATATCGTAGATCTATCTTGGAGAATACTTTCGCTCCTTGTAGTTGGTCGAATAGATCATTGATCATCGGCAGCGGGTACTTATTCTTAATAGTCACTTCATTCAGTGCTCGATAATCAACGACCATTCTTAAAGATCAATCCTTCTTCTCGACCAAAAGCACTGGGGCTCCCCACGGTGATGAACTCCAGCGAATAAATCCTTTCTCCAATAACTCCTTAATCTGCTTCTTGATCTCCTCCAGATCATTTGCTGGCATCCGATATGGTCTCTTCGATATACACTACAAGGATTCAGGTCTATCGCAACAAAATCATTTGTCGCAATACATGCGGATTTGTGGCAATAGGTACCTATTGCCACGAAATGACTTTCGTTGGCAGCCGTTGCAATTGGACACATGGTAATAGGTTATCGCCACGAAAAAGCAATTGTGGCAATAAAACTGCGCTTTTGCAACAACCATGTGGAAAGTTGCCACATTTTTTCCCGTGGCAGCACTCAGTTGATGCCACAATTTGGTTTGTGGAGATAGCTTTAATGCAACATGTAATGAATCATGGCGAATGATAGCTCGTGGCGATAGACATTTGTGGCAACAACCTATGCCAACAACGCTCGTTTCGTGGCGCACACTCTTCCGTGGCAATAGTCAATCGTGGCAAGAAACTAAGGCAACAATCCTTCTTTCATGGCATTAGCATTTTTCCATGATCTGTTACGATAGTGGCATTAACTTATGGCAACAAACATTCCAGTCATCGTAACAAGAAGTTGCAACATTTAATTTTTTTTCGTGGCGATACTCTATTTCAACGAAACTTAGTTTGGTGGCACCAAACAGTTATCGCAACCAAAAGTGGGTTGTCGCAATAGCCTATAGTAACCATAAAAAAATAGAAGCATTCAATTACAATACTCAAAACCATACATATAATATGTAGATTCATAAAAATCATAATTCTCACAGTAAATATCCATCAAATGAAACTCAAATATAATTTAGCCATCCTAATTAAGTGCTAAGACTAAACTGCCCGTGATCTAAAGTCAAGTCCATCTAGTTCTTTGGATCATGCAACAAAGTAAAGCGGACAAGCAAATGAAATGACTTGACATTTCTACCCTTTATACATGAATTTGAGTTCTGCTAAACTAGTCCATCGTCTGCGCCGTGATCCAGCTGATCGGTCGCCACGGCCGTGATCTGACATTGTCTCTACTCCAGCATCTGGCTCATCCCTCGCACTCCGGCGTGTGGTCGTCGAGCACCGCATACCATCTGCTCCAGCTCAGAGTATCCAATTAGTTCCGCCCCAGCACCCCATCGTTAAGCACCGTGTTGCCTCTACCACAATAGAATCGACCAACAACAGGGAGTGAGCAGTGAGTAGTGAATCCAACCAAAAATAGAGAGTAAGCAATTAGCAATGATAATGGCGTGCATGATTTCAGGCCATAATTTAGATGAAAATTGGCGCTGACTTTGCGATGCCTAATTCAAGGGAAATAATAGTGCAATACAAATATAAGGAGTTTCTTCAGATAGAGCGAACATCACAAATTCACAATGCATAGTCGTACTCCACACAAATAGTGAAAAACTTAGTTAGCAAGATGAGTGTACCTTCAGTCAAAGAAAAAACAGTAAAAAAAGTGTACCTTCAGTGACCGTACCTAATCCTTTAACTTACTGTTTTTTTGAACCAGTCTCGTAGGTGTCCTACAAAATGCAGTTTTTTCATAAATAAATAAGACTAGATACAGATAACATAACCTCGCTGCTGAATGGATCCACAAATAAAGCATTGCTTGCCAAAATCCATGTACAATACAAGCTATTATGAAACTAAGTTCAGAAAAATAATGGTTGGTGTGTGTTGGGGAAACTGATCCACCCACGAACACCTATGGGGACCGAGCCCCTTTTCGGTACGGCGGGGGCGGAGGTCGCATGAAGAGCAGATCGAGGCGAGGCACACGAGCAGTTTACCCAGGTTCGGGCCGCACGGATGCGTAGAACCCTACTCCTGCTTTGTGGATTGTATTGAGTTCTTGGCTCGGGAGTGCTGGGAGCTACAGTACACACCAGCAGCTAACGAGACCGAGCGTGAGAGTGTTCGAATCCCTTCCTACGTTGCGCATGGGCCTCCTTTTATATGCTCAAGGGGTCACCGACAGGTGGCAACGCAGTTGAGGGCAAAAATGGAAAATGAGTGGTAGTTGGTACACCTACTTGTACAGTATTCCATACCTAACCCTGACGGCAGGGGACAAGGGCATTAAATGCCCATCGCCGTCGCCCAAACAGTGCAAAAAGGGGCCGTCAGGGACGCCACCGTTCGCCATGATGGCAACCTTGTCAGCGCCGCTTGCCACCGCGTACCCCTGGCTGCACAGCCTTCCACCACGTGCGCCTGGAAGGGTCCCAGAGCGACACGCGAGTGGATGCACTGGAGCGCGGGTACAGAGTGGTAGCTTGCCGCGGCAAGCGCCTTGCCGCGGTCGTTGTCTTTTCGCATCCGGGAGCTTGTCGCTCACCGGCCCTTGCCGGGACGCGTGGCGCGTCGCGGCAAGTTCCTTGAGATGCCTTGGTTGGCCTTCCCGGCAAGCTCCTCTCGCCGGGGTCTTGTGCCTTGAGTGGCCTTCCCGGCAAGCTCCTATTGCCGGGGCCTTGTCTCCTTGGCTTAAATACTTTGTTCTTGAATGGCTCCAAAGGAACCACGGAGGACCTTGGCGGTCACCTGGCAAGCCTTGCCGCGGGGCGCTGCGACTGCCCGTGCACAAGTTCGGGATACTAGGGTACCCCTACTTTAGTACCCCGACAGGAGCCCCCGGGCCTGGGCCATACACGGTGCCGAGCGCTGTTGGGCCAGGCCCAAAACAGTGCACGGGCACGCGCGGCCTGTGTCACGTCGTATCTTACTCCGTATCCACCGCGCCCTCCCCGAACGGCACGCGTGTTGATTGCGGCATCGTGGGAGAGATCGTGGGTGGTTTATTTATTCGGAAATGCGGAACGTCCGCCCCCTCCCTCCTTATAAGCAGGGAAAACAGGGGCAGTTCGTCCATCCGCCCGTTGTTACTTCAATCCTCGAAAACCTCCGCCGCTCCCCTTCTTCCCAGAGCCGAAAGAGAGCAGCGCTCCGCCCCCCATCGCCACCAGCACCACCAACACCGTCGACCTCCCTTGCCAGTTCCGCCATGGCTGTGAAAACCGAAAAGGGGAAGGGCATGAAGTCGGCCGAGGCGCAGCGGCTTGCGGGGCTGCGAAAGGCGCGGGCTGTCTTCCCCCCCAAGCTTGCCGCGACGGAGCTGATGGAGAACTACTACCTCTTCTGGTCGGGGGAGATGCGGGCGCATCCGCGCACCAAGGTACTCCTAGCCGCCACTTGTAGAATGGCTCCAAATGGATACGCGTTCTTCGCCTTGTTCTTCTACTGCGGGCTCTGCCAGCCTTTCTCTGAATTCTTCTGTGACATTATGAACACCTACGGGTTCCACCTCCTTGACTTCACCCCCAACGCCGTTCTGACCATGGCAGTTTTCGCACATCTCTGGGAAAACTTTGTCGGAGTCTTCCCCAATGTAGCCCTTTTCCGCCACTTCTTTACGCCCCGAGTAGAGAGAGGAGAGCCTTTATCCGGCGGAGTCTCCTGGATCTCGAGGACCCACAAGAAGGAAGCTTATCTAGAGGGAGAGCTCCGCATCAAATGGGAGGAATGGAGAGCCAATTGGTGTTGGATTGTCGAGGAGAACCCGCAGCCATTTACCGCCCGGCGCCAAGCCCCAGTAGTGCGCGGCAACGATTGGAGCGACCTGGCCCCGGAAGACGGTAGACTGAAGATTGCCACTGCCCGGATCCGACGCCTCAGGCTTGCCGGGCTCACTGTAGGCGCAGTTGGTGCAGATTTCCTTCGCCGCCGCATCGCCCCCTTGCAGGAGAGGAAGAGGCCCGCCTGGGAGTTCGAGAATGCGGCAGATATCATGAGGCTGCGCCCGGGCCTCAACTTCAACTTCACCGTCCTGGAGCTCAATGCGATGCTCCAGGAGCTGTTCAAGTATGACCCCGATCATCCCGAAGTGTTCAGGTTGCCGAGGGGCGTCATTCCACTGTGCAACAACTCCGCGCTCAGCCGCATCCGCGCAATGATGCCGCTGTGCGACTCTCACGGGATTGACCCAACTTGGCAAGAGCCTGCGGAGGACGCCGTGCAGGAGTTCTTTGACAACTTAGAAGAAGTGCCGATCCGCTCCGACGAGAAGAAAGGCCTCACCTGCGACACCACTGATAAGGAGATGGCGTACATTGCCACTAGGCTGGAAGAGGCGGCGGCAGCCGCGGCCGCGGGCGAGTTCGGATTCACCGTGGAGGAGGCAGATGCAGCGAAGGCGGCAAGCCTTGCCGAGCGAGGGGAATTTGTCGGCGAGGGGGAGCTTGCCGGGCAAGACGCCGAGTCAAGCGAGCCCGCCGAGCAGGGCGTCGAGTCAAGCGGGCCCGCCGAGGACACGAGCGGCTCGCTGGAGATTGACTCCTCTTCCTCCTAGTCCTCAGGCAGCTCGCCGCTAGCAGAGCCTCCAGCTCCACCAAGAATGCATCTCCACAAGGCCGGGGACGTAACGGAGCGGCAGACGGGTCAACAGCCGCCGCGCCGCGCGACACGCTCCAGCGCGGCAAGCACGGTTGCCGCGGGAGCGCCTCGTGCTTCTGCAGCAACTAGAGCGGGGTCTTCCCAGACCACCGCTTCTGCTCCTATCGCTCCTCACGCCACGGCGGCAGCCGGAGCGGGGTCGTCTCAGACTACCGCCACTGCTCCCGCCAAGCGGCTAAGGGAGCCTACTCCTCCGCCTCCTCGCACCGGGCGTGAGCCAGACTTCGACTTCTCCGCGCTCAGCTCCGACGAGGAAGAAGAAGAGTAAGACTTTGTTGTTCTTGTATTTCTTCGATTTTCTGTTGTTTTGTCTTGTATCTCATTTGCCTCACTCTGAACCTGTTCCTTTTTTCAGAACTCTGGCCCAGAGGGCGGCAAAGAGAGCCAAGGTCCCGGTGATTGTCATCGAGGACGAGCTCACCGTGCCAGCAGGGGGTGCGCCTGAGACAAGTTTGCCGGACCTGGCAGCTGATCTTCAGAGCAGCCCCCAGCGCAGCCCCCAGTGTAAGTGTATGGTTTATTTTCTGCTGTTAGGCGCGCGTGGGTGATGGCTTCTCGCCCCTAGTTGGTTGCCCCAAGTGGATGGTTTGAGATGCAGTGTAGCAGAAGTTTTCCCTTGGCAAAGATACCAAGGATCGAATTCCCCTGAGACTCCAAGGTTCAACAAGAAGGTGTCAACTGCTAACGGCGCCAGATACTTAGCAATCAACTTGGACCTGCACACAGATACAAATAACTTTGCTCCCAATGAGTACAGAGAGGTTGTCAATCCCTCCGGCCTTGTCATTTACAAAGGATCAAACGCAAGAGATAATAGTGATAGGTATTGCTGCAACTAGTAAGTAAAAGCAGAAACTAAATAGCGGATGTGATCAGTGATGGTAATATGGACCGGGGTCCCATGATGTTCACTAGTGATGTCTCTCTCCCAAAAGACGATAAAACAGCTATGTGAGGTAAACGAATAACAGCTGGGCAATTGACAGAATTATGTGCGTAAACCAATGCTAACTATGCTGCAAGAAAGGTTGAGGCTCAAAAGCATGGGCGGTACGCCAAGGTAAGTAGACCGAAATCCATCTGCATCTACTACTAATCATCCACCTTGAGATATCTATCCAGAACATCTCGCTGGTATTAAGTTGCGAGTCCCACCCATAGTGTAAACTCAAAGCAACAGACAACTGCATTAAAAGAACTTTGCGTAAAGTAAACAATCCTTGCACCCGCGAGTACAAGCACCGTTGTTTTCCCCCTTGTGGCAACAGCACATCCCCTAGACTCATGTTTCTGTCACTCAAGCTAATCATCGAGGGGCATGAACCCACAATCAAGCATAACGTTCCCTCTTGGAGTTACTACCTACTACTTGGACAAAGCAATAAATAGCAACGGAGAACATGCAAGAATTACTCAAGAACATAAATATAAAAGAGGTAAATCAAATATATTACTCACACACAATCTGAACATAATCTCACAATCCATCGGATCCCGGCCAACTCAACATAGCAACAGCATAAGGATTACATATGTGCCTCGATCATGTAGGGCAGCTCACGAGGTCTAATTAGTGAAGCACAAAGAGGGGTGGAGAACATCACATAGCTACTGGTCATGGACCCATGGTCCAAGGGAGACTACTCACAACTCATCCGGGAGGCGTCCATGGTGGTGGAGAGGCTCCCGGTGGTGGTTCTCCCCTCCGGCAGGGTGCCGGGAAGAGTTCTCCTGGTGCTCCCGATCTTGGAAGCGTGGCGGCGGCGGAACAGAAATGAGATCACGAAAAAGGGTTCCGTCCTCGAGGGTTTCGGGACGCGGTGTAAATATATGCCAAAGGGGGGCTTCAGCGGAGACCTGGGGGGCCCAGGCGCCCCCCCGGTGCGGCCAGGGGGGGGGGGCGCGCCACCAGGGCGCCTGGAGCCCTGGTGGCCCCCCTCCGGCCCTACTTCGGCCGTGTGGAAGCTTCCGGAACGCTGATTTTTTATATAATTTTTCCGGGATTTTTCTGGCAGTTTACGTAATGGGAAAACCTGAAATACAAAAACAACAGAAAATAGAAACTGGCACTGGGATGCACTGAGTTAATAGGTTAGTCCAAATATGATCAAAAGTGTATGGAAGTGTATAAATATCATAGCAATATCACCCAAAAGAGGCATGGAGCAAGCAGAAATTATAGATACGTTTTGGACGTATCAACATCCCCAAGCTTAATTCCTGCTCGTCCTCGAGTAGGTAAATGATAACAAGCATAATTTCTGTGGTGACATGCTATTAACCATATAGGAACTTTTCATAGTCACATGACAAGTGCTTACTGAGACAATGAATCTGTAGTAATTAAGTTGCCTCATGAGAAAATCACAAAGAACTGAAAGTTTTACAATATGATACTGAAATACTCAAAAGATTTGTAATGAGCATGGTGTGCAAATATGATAAAGTGGTATCTCGCTTGCCCCCTTTAGTGAAGCAAAACATAAATGCAGGGGCACCTCCAAGGTTTAAGTGACGACCAGATACAATGATTTCAGAATAAACGATATCACAATCATGCAAAAGACAATGCTACTTTGGGACAATGCACATTACACTCAGAATGACAATCATGCTCTTAATAGTTGGTGCTTTAAAAGAAGGTGGAGACTCTCGAACCGTGGCTTTTGTTGGCAAGGTTGAAAACCCGTGGTCGGAAACAAAAACAAAACATGTACCAGAGCTCTTGGTTTTAAAAACAGAGGTAATAATTATTTTTTTAGATTATGCATGTTCCGTCAACGAATGCTAGCCGATAACTCAATCACTTCTTGAGATGGACAAGTTTCGAGGAACGGCTCCCGAATGAGGACGATCACATCCTCTTAATCTCCTTTGTTTATCACTGCCAAAGTTTTCTGATTTCTCATGAACAAAGCGTGAAGGAGGGTTTGTTTGTTATATTATTTTTGAGCCGGGCGCACTCTTTGCCAGTTCCTTCTCGTATTATAGTTTTGCACATTAGACATGCAATCCCGGGGTGAAGCTTGTCCAACTTAAAAAGATCATGAATTAACTACTACTTCCTCATGAACTAAAACAGAGGCACAAAAGAGAAATGCTTTTTTGAATAATTTCGAGATGGTACATGAAAGTCTTCGTTAGGAATGGCAGGTAAATACCATGTATAGGAAGGTCTGGTGGACACATATGGCATAACTGGTTTAAAGGATTTTGGATGCACAAGCAGTCAGTCCGCTTAGTACAGGCAAAGGTTAGCAAAAGACTGGGAGCGACCAACTAAAAGAGCAATGACGGTCATAATCATGCAGAGCGACAAAGCAACATTGAATCAGGCATGGAAGTTATATCGCTACTCAGAAACTAAAGATCATCAAGGCTTGATAGACTTTCTTTACAGTCTTAAATATGCGTGAGCATACGCCAAGTCAATCAAAATAAATTCTTGAAGGAAGATATCACTAAACCATAACACATCATAGCCAAACAAATCATGTTGGTACCTCAATAACACATTGAGAACCCCCCAGCTATTTGAGACTAACCATAAGAAAACATGAACTACTAAGCATCATTATGCACATAGCATTTTATCATAGACATATCGACCAGTGCAACAGAAGCCAACTCTCTTAATAAAATAAGCATGAAAACTAAAGAGAGTTCCAGCACCAACTAAACAAAAGCTCTTTAAAAAGATAAGCATGAGAACTAAGAGCTAAATATGATAGTAGCTATTGAAAGACAAAGAACACACACAGTAAAGATAGACATGAAAATTCTATGTTATGTTCTAGGTTGAAGTGGAGCGTGTTTCTCTCCCACACAAAGAAAGCTGAGTTCCAACTCGTTATGAACAGCAAGCAAAGCTAAAGAAAACTAAAAAGGAAACTAAAAGCAAGACGCTCCAAGCATAGCACATAACACATGAAGTGATAAAAATATAATGGAACGAAAGACGAACTGATAATGTTGATGGAGAAGGGGATGCACGGGGGGCATCCCCAAGCTTAGACGCTTGAGTCTTCTTGAATATTTCTTGGGGGTGCATGGGGGCATCCCCAAGCTTGAGCGTTTGACACTCCTGAATCTTTTTATCATCTTCCCTCGCACACTTGAAAACTCCCTTCATACATAACTCATCATAATCTGATTAGCGAGGTTAGTACCCTTAATAAAATAATTGTTCCTTGCTGGAAATAAGGATATTCTTGAAGTTCTACTGTTTCTCAAGATTGCCAAAAGGTTTTTGCAAAGAAAAAGCAAGCTCAAGGTTTGCAAAATGAAGGAAAGGCAAAACAGGACAGAATCTGTGAAAAACAGACCAGCAGGTAGTAAATGATTTTTTCGGGGCACTTCTGCAACTCTAATAAAAAAACTCAGAACAGACGCCCGAAAGACAATTCTATAGAGCACGCTGTCGAAAAAATTCAGACCAAAAAGATGATCTGTTGATTTTATACGAATTTTTCTATCCAAGGACAGAATCTGTTTCCTGCACAGCACGTCACAACTTTTGAACTTTCTTGCAATTAGAGGCTAAACTTGGCACAAAGCTGAAAAGTAAAGATACAATGATGATGCTACTGTAGTAACAACATGAAGACACAACAAAAGCAAAATAAAATTTTATTCATGTGGGCTGCCTCCCAAAAGCGCTTTCTTTTATGCCTTTAAGCTAGGCATAATGCATCGATTTCAAGTTGTATCAATTGAACCATCAAGATCATCAAAAAGCTCTTCAATAGTACAACTAGTCTTAGGAGGACTTTCAAATAAAGGCCTAATAGAGATACTTCTAGGAAGAAGACCAAAAGGAAAAAGGTCAAAGGAAGATTCATTTATAAATTTATCAAATAGAGGTGTTTCTTCCAAAGTCTTCACAGTTTCAACCCCTTTGGCAATAGATGGATTACTTTTAGAGCGGGGAGCCTTTGGAACGTGAACGAACTTAGGTTCCTTCTTTGCCGGAGTTTCTACCTTTTTGGTTTTGATTGAGGAGAAAGTAGTTCCTAGAGTATCAAAGATTTCCTCAATCTTGTCTATCCTAGAAGAGTCCAAGTCATGGGATTTGATGGTCTCCAAAGTTTTGAGAATTTTATGCATGGAGCTATCAAGCCTATTCAAATCCCCTTGGATCTTACGATCCAACTCATTTATCTTATTAATGTTTGGCATCTCTAGCTCTATCTTTTCAAGTTTATTCATAATGTGAGCTAGGGTGATGTCCTCTTGAATGCTAACAACAGGGGGATTTCCAACAAGATTTTCAATAATACTAAGAGACTCCCAAACTGGGGCCTCTAGGAAATTCCCATTGATAGCGGAAACTAGAATAAACCTATTCCAAGAAGTAATTCCAACATAAAAATTTCTAAGCAGGATAGTAGTAGATTGTTTCTTGGTGGCTCTTTTTTGAGAATCATTAATTCTATACCAAGCATCTTTTAAACTTTACCCACCTCTTTGTTTAAAGGTGAGAACTTCTGCCTCACCAAAGACAAAAGGACCCGGCATAACGACAACTAAAGAATGAGATAACTATTTTTGTGATTTTTGATAAAAGACACTAAAGCAAAAACTGAAAGGTAAACTAACAAGACTAAAAAGCAAAGGTAAAAGATAGCGTGCAACTCCCCTATCTTGAAGAGTGGAGTCCCCGGCAACGGCGCCAGAAAACTTTGCTTGATGGCTTCTCGCCCCTCGTTGGTTACCCCAAGTGGAAGGTTTGAGATGCAGTGTAGCGGAAGTTTTCCCTTGGCAAAGATACCAAGGATCGAATTCTCCTGAGACTCCAAGGTTCAACAAGAAGGTGTCAACTGCTAACGGCGCCAGATACTTAGCAATCAACTTGGACCTGCACACAGATACAAATAACTTTGCTCCCAGCGAGTACAGAGAGGTTGCCAATCCCTCCGGCCTTGTCGTTTACAAAGGATCAAACACAAGAGATAATAGTGATAGGTATTGCTGCCACTAGTAAGTAAAAGCAGAAAGTAAATAGCGGATGTGATCAGTGATGGTAATATGGACCGGGGTCCCATGATGTTCACTAGTGATGTCTCTCTCCCAAAAGACGATAAAACAGCTATGTGAGGTAAACGAATTACAGCTGGGCAATTGACAGAATTATGTGCGCAAACCAATGCTAACTATGCTGCAAGAAAGGTTGAGGCTCAAAAGCATGGGAGGTACGCCAAGGTAAGTAGACCGAAATCCATCTGCATCTACTACTAATCATCCACCTTGAGATATCTATCCAGAACATCTCGCTGGTATTAAGTTGCGAGTCCCACCCATAGTGTAAACTCAAAGCAACAGACAACTGCATTAAAAGAACTTTGCGTAAAGTAAACAATCCTTGCACCCACGAGTACAAGCACCGTTGTTTTCCCCCTTGTGGCAACAGCACATCCCCTAGACTCATGTTTATGTCACTCAAGCTAGTCATCGAGGGGCATGAACCCACAATCAAGCATAACGTTCCCTCTTGGAGTTACTACCTACTACTTGGCCAAAGCAATAAACAGCAATGGAGAACATGCAAGAATTACTCAAGAACATAAATATAAAAGAGGTAAATCAAATATATTACTTACACACAATCTGAACATAATCTCACAATCCATCGGATCCCAGCAAACTCAACATAGCAACAGCATAAGGATTACATATGTGCCTCGATCATGTAGGGCAGCTCACGAGGTCTAATTAGTGAAGCACAAAGAGGGGAGGAGAACATCACATAGCTAATGGTCATGGACCCATGGTCCAAGGGAGACTACTCACATCTCATCCGGGAGGCGTCCATGGTGGTGGAGAGGCTCCGGGTGGTGGTTCTCCCCTCCGGCAGGGTGCCGGGAAGAGTTATCCTGGTGCTCCCGATCTTAGAAGCGCGCCGGCGGCGGAACAGAGATGAGATTGCGAAAAAGGGTTCCGTCCTCGAGGGTTTCAGGACGCGGTGTAAATATATGCCAAAGGGGGGCATCAGCGGAGACCTGGGGGCCCAGGCGCCCCCCCGGCGCGGCTAGGAGGGGGGCCGCGCCACCAGGGTGCCTGGAGCCCTGGTGGCCCCCCTCCGGCCCTACTTCGGCCGTGTGGAAGCTTCCGGAACGCTGATTTTTTATATAATTTTTCCGGGATTTTTCTGGCAGTTTACATAATGGGAAAACCTGAAATACAAAAACAGCAGAAAACAAAAACTGGCACTGGGGTGCACTGAGTTAATAGGTTAGTCCAAATATGATCAAAAGTGTATGGAAGTGTATAAATATCATAGCAATATCACCCAAAAGAGGCATGGAGCAAGCAGAAATTATAGATACGTTTTGGACGTATCAGTGGGTGTTCTATCTTTGCAGACATCTTGTTTGTTGATTTGTGTAGGAGCAGAGCAGCCACACCAGGAGCGCCCAGAGACGGCCCCCGACGTGCCATCTGCTTCAACTACACCGCCAAGGGAAAGCTCTCCGGCAAGGGTTTCCCCGGCAAGGGAGAGTCCTCCGGCAAGGGGGAGCTCTCCGGTGAGGGACAGTACCAGCGGCCCTCCGCCGGCGGGGACTACAACTACACCACCAAGGGAGAGTTCCCCAGCAAGGAACCCCACCGAGGAGCCGGCTCGCGCAGGTAATCCCCTTGCTTCAAACTTCCCTTGTGCTTTTCTTCTTTTGATTCTTATTTTTGGATATTTGCTTGACTGTTTTTCTCCCCTTTCTGGCGGTCAGATCCATCTGCAACTGAGCCGATGGAGACTGAGGTTGCTGATGAAGAGAACGCGCGCGGCAACACCGGCGACGCCGTTGTCAGCGAAGAGGCGGCCGATGCTGACGATCCCGCCGGCGACGAGGCCGCCAAGGCTGCCGCCGCAGCAGCTGGCGAGGGGTCCAGCGATCGCACTGACGGCCCTGAGGCCGCAGGAGCGCCAGGCGCTACACCGACCGCTGAGCCCTCCGCTGCTGCCGCAGCCCTAGGCTCCGAAGAGCCCGAGCCAGGCGCCTACTTGAAGGCCGGCGACGGCGTCTTCATCAAACTCCCCTGGGCCTCAAGCTCCAGGGCGCCGGTCGAGGGAGAAATCTTCGACAGAGAGGTGCTCGCGTCCGCCGGGCTGACGCTGGTCGACGCGCCGAGCAGCAGCAGCGGCGAGCCTGAGGAGGAGCGGCTGCTGCGGAAGCTGCTGTCGCTCTACCGCGCTCGGCAGGCCAAGCTGGAGTCCCGCGAAGCGCTGGCCGCCAAGGCGGGAGCCGACATTGAGAAGCGCGCGGAGGAGCTCCGGGCCCTCAACCAGGCAGCTCTTCGGTCCCTGGCAGAGGAGCGGGAGAAACTTGCCGAGGAGCAGCAGGCCTTCTTCCTCGAGAAGGCTGAAGTGGAAGAACAGCAGCGGCTTGCCGCTGAGAAGCTGTCCACGCGGGAGGGTGAGCTGGCGCAGCGGAAGGTCAACCTTGACAGCCTCGAGGAGGAGCTTGCCGCGCGCGAGCAATCACTTAGCGGGGCCCTCCAGGAAGCAAAGGACGCTGCCGCAGCTGCCGAGACCGCCAAGAAGGAACTGGAGGCGAAGGTGGCGCAGCTGGAGGCCGATCTCAAGGCGAGAGGTGAAGAGATCGCCGCACTCAAGCTTCAGCGGGAGAAGGACGCCCACAGCCACTCAGAGCTGCAGGTTCGTCTCGCCGAGAAAGGCAAGGAGCTTGCCGCCGCCAAGGACTCCAACGCTGATCTTGAGTTGAAGCTGGCCACTTTGACCAAGACACTGGACGGCGCCAAGGAGCGGGAGGCGGCCTTGAAGGAGGAGGTCAAGGCCGAGAAGGCGTTGCTGGCGAGTGCCGCTGTCACCCAGAACACCTTTAGGGAGACTGTGGAGCACTGGACGGAGGGTCTCGTCAATGCTGCCGCAGATATCGACAGGGAGCTGGCGCAGCTGGGGACGGAGTATCTCGGGTACTCCTCCGATGAGAACCTCCACTCCAGCGCCATGCTCACCTTGTTCTTCAGAGGCGTGGCGATGGCCCTCCAACGACTCCGGGAAAGGATCCCAAAGCAGCTGGCGGACGAGTCGCGCAAGCTCTGCGCGGTAGCCCTTCAAAAGGTGTTGGTGAAGGTGGCCTTCCACAATCCAGGCCTCAACCTCACCAACGTCCTCAAGTCCTTGCCGTCGGATGCTGATCTGGAGGCGCTCAAGGCCCTTGTCGCACCCATTGTGGACAAGGTGAGCAGGATCAAGAGGGTTAAGGGCGGTCGCGCAGATTAGGCCGCCCGTTTTCTTCTTTTCTTGTCGCTGCTAGTCATGTTACGAGAACAATCCATTAGAGCCGCGACAAGCTACTTTGTAATATAACTCTATTTTCGGTAGTGATTGCACTGTTATTTCCTTTACTTGATTCCTTCCTTTGTACCCTACGCTTTTAGGGAACTTGCCGGCGCAGGCACCTTAGCCGCGAGCGCTGAGTGCGGAACGTCAGCAGCCTGCTGGCGGTGTTGCTACCGACAAGAAACCTTGTCGCAACTAGTCGCAGCTCACTTAAGTTGTTGAGCAAACTCGAAACAAAGTAAGGGCGCGACACTAGTCGCAGCACACTTAAGCTGTTGAGCGGACTCGAAACAAAGTAAGGGCGCAACTAGCTACGAGTTGGTTTCTCCGCGCACAGGTTTTCCATACAAAGCGCGGTCGTTCAAGGAAGATAACTCAAAAATTTAAAAATCTGATGGCTCAAACTTTGGCAACTTAGCTTTTCAGTTGTTAGCTTCCCGGCAAGGCGAAACTTTCTTGAACGACGCCTGGTCCACACCATTATCTTCTCCTTCCCCCCCGGCAAACTTTTGGGCGAGGGACCTTCCCTTTGCTTGAGAAAAAGAAAGAAGTGAAAATAACAATATGGAGCCTTTCGGCTCGTTATTGCTTACCGGGGGTAGGTGCTGCACAAAGTGTCAGATAACACATGCAAAATATAGAAAGCATGAAATTGACAAGATGTGCTGAGCACATGAGCTTTACTTATGCACGGGTCTGCGCCCGGCTTTGTACAAAGGATTACATGCAACAGCGGCAAGACTTGTACAAAAAGGTGGTTGCAGGAGCGAGTCACGGCAACCGCGCCTTACGGATAAAACTTACGAAGATGCTCAATGTTCAAGGAGTTGCTCACCGGAAAGCCATCTTCGGTCTCAAGGTGGACAGCGCCAGGCCTAGTGACTCGTTTCACACGGTAAGGGCCTTCCCATTTCGGCGTCAACTTGTTGGAATTCTTGGCGGACTGAACGCGCCGAAGAACAAGGTCGCCTTCCTCGAGACTTCTGGCATTAACTTTGCGGCTATGGTAGCGGCACAAAGCTTGCTGGTAGCGAGCAGCTCGTACAGCAGCCTGAAGACGGTCCTCCTCAAGGAGCAGCGCGTCATCTTGTCGCAGCTGCTCTTGCTCGAGCTCATCATAAGCGAGTACTCGAGGTGACCCGTATACGAGTTCCGTGGGGAGAACTGCCTCTGCTCCATAGACTAGAGCGAAAGGTGTCTGTCCAGTGGCTCGATTTGGCGTCATCCTGATCGACCAAAGAACCACCGACAACTCCTCGATCCAGTTTCTTCCGCACTTGTGAAGCCTGTCGAAAGTTCTGGTCTTGAGGCCACGCAGCACTTCAGCATTTGCCCTCTCCGCTTGACCGTTGCTTCTCGGGTAAGCAACAGAAGCAAAGCAGACCTTGGCGCCAAGATCTTGGACGTACTGCATGAAGGTACGGCTCGTGAATTGTGTACCGTTGTCGGTGATGATCCTGTTAGGGATCCCGAAACGGCAAACAATCGACCTGAAGAACTTGACTGCTGACTGTGCGGTCACCTTCCTCACTGCTTCCACTTCCGGCCACTTTGTGAACTTGTTGATTGCAACGTACAAGTACTCAAAGCCCCCGGCTGCGCGGGGGAAGGGGCCGAGGATGTCGAGCCCCCAGATCGAAAATGGCCAGGATAAAGGGATCATCTGGAGAGCTTGAGCTGGCTGGTGTATCTGCTTGGAATGGAACTGGCACGCTTCACACTTGGTTACTTGTGCAGTTGCATCCTGGAGGGCTGTAGGCCAAAGGAAACCTTACCGGAAAGCTTTGCCGGCAAGTGCTCTTGCGCCAATGTGGTGACCACATATGCCTCCATGTATCTCTGCCAACAGCTTTTGTCCGTCTTCCCGGAGAATACACTTCAATTTCACACCGTTGAGTCTTCTTCTGTACAGTGTGTTGTCAACAAACTGGTACATACTTGACTGTCGGGCTACTCTTTCCGCTTCTTCTTGCTCTTCGGGAAGTTCTCCTGTCTGGAGGAAACGGACAATCTGTTGTGCTGATGGCTTCTCGCCCCTCGTTGGTTACCCCAAGTGGAAGGTTGAGATGTAGCGTAGCAGCAAATTTCCCTTGGCAAATGTACCAAGGATCGAATCCCGTGAGACTCCGAGGGTCGACAAGAAGGTGTCAACGGCGCCAGAAACTTAGCGGTTGACAGGACCTGCACACAGATACAAATAACTTTGCTCCCAACGAGTACAGAGAGGTTGTCAATCCCTCCGGCCTTGTCGTTTACAAAGGATCAAACACAAGAGATAATAATGATAGCTATGACTGCAACTAGGAAATAAAGACAGGAAGTAAATATCGGGTGTGATCAGTGGTGGTAATATGGACCGGGGTCCCATGATGTTCACTAGTGATGTCTCTCTCCCAAAAGACGATAAAACAGCAAAGCGAGGTAAACAAATTACAGCTGGGCAATTGACAGGATTATGTGCGCAAACCAATGCTAACTATGCTGCAAAGAAAGCTAGAGGCTCAAAAGCATGGGCGGTACGCCAAGGCAAGTAGACCAAAATCCATCTGCATCTACTACTAATCATCCACCTTGAGATATCTATCCAGAACATCTCGCTGGTATTAAGTTGCGAATCCCACCCAAAGTGTAAATTCAAAGCAACAGACAACTGCATTAAAAGAACTTTGCGTAAAGTAAACAATCCTTCCACCCACAAGTACAACCACCGTTGTTTTCCCCCTTGTGGCAATAGCACATCCCCTAGACTCATGTTTCTATCACTCAAGCTAGTCATCAGGGGGCATGAACCCACAATCAAGCATAACGCTCCCTCTTGGAGTTACTACCTACTACTTGGCCAAAGCAATAAACAGCAACGGAGAACATGCAAGAATTACTCTAGAACATAAATATAAAAGAGGTGAATCAAATATATTACTCACACACAATCTGAACATAATCTCATAATCCATCGGATCCCAGCAAACTCAGCAGAGCAACAGCATAAAGATTACATATGTGCCTCGATCATGTAGGGCAGCTCACGAGGTGTAAACCATGAAGAACAAAGAGGGGAGGAGAACATCACATAGCTACTGATCATGGACCCATGGTCCAAGGTGGACTACTCACGACTCATTCGGGAAGCGTCCATGGTGGTGGAGAAGCTCCCGGTGGTGGTTCTCCCCTCCGGCAGGGTGCCGGGAAGAGTTCTCCTGATGCTCCCGATCTTGGAAGCGCGGCGGCGGCGGAATAGAGGCGAGATCGCGAAAAAGGGTTCCGTCCTCGAGGGTTTCGGGACGCGAGGAATATATATGGGAAGGGGGGTCACCAGAGGCGGAACCGGGGCCCCAGGCGCCCCCCCGGCGCGGCTAGGGGTGGGGCCGCGCCGGTTGGACGCCTAGGCCACCCCTGGCTCCCCTCTGGCCCCGCTTTGGTTCTTTGCGAAGCTTCCTGTACGCTGTTTTTTCCTGTATTTTTCTCGGATTTTTTCGAGCACTTTTAATATGGGGGAAACCTGAAATAGAAAAACAGCAGAAAACAGGAACTGGCACTGTGGTGCACTGAGTTAATAGGTTAGTCCAAATATGATCAAAAGTGTATGGAAGTGCATAAATATCATAGCAATATCACACAAAAGAAGCATGGAGCAAGCAGAAATTATAGATACGTTTTGGACGTATCAACATCCCCAAGCTTAATTCATGCTCGTCCTCGAGTAGGTAAATGATAACAAGCATAATTTCTGTGCTGACATGTTATTAACCATATAAGAACTTTTTTAAGTAAAGCAAGGCATGTAATTAAATTCAAGTCATAACAAGCAAGAGTCTATATTAGCAATGTAACAAGCAACATAAGAACATAAAGGTGCAAAAGCTCTCGCTGTCCGTGACTCGAATGTCTCCAAATGGTGTTTGCATGCAAGAAAGGGGAGAGGGATATACGAGAGAGTAAAACATAGTTTTTGTATTGTTGAGAACTTAATCTACTAAAGTTTCACACTTGGTCTTCTTTGGAATCTTATCTTGACTCATCACCAGACCACCGGCCAGGTACAAGTCAAAATGATCCACTCCCTTTCGATATCTTGAGCACTCATGCAATGGATGAGCGTAAGCAAGAAAGTCGACACTTAGGATGGCAAAAAGAGAAAAATGATGAAGGGGGAAGACAAAAAAAGTGTGAAAGGCTCACATCAATGAGGACAATCATAGGCGAGAGAAAGCCAAATAATAGATATGATGTGAGGAGTAGGGATTGCCATGCAACGGATGCACATATGAGCTAAGGTAAGCTCTCCAATGGAACTAGTGGGGGTGCATCCAACTTGTTTGCTCAAGAAGACCTAGAGTTCTTTTGAGGAGGCTCATCATTGGAATATACAAGCCAAGTTCTATAGTGTGAAGGTCCCCACATAGCTATATGCATGAATGATAATCTCTATGGAGTACAAGGTATAAGATGGATTACGAGTGTGGATCTCTCAAAAGGAATAGTAGTGTGCCCCCTTCTCTCTTTTTATTTCTTTTTCTCTTTTTTATTTTTTTTATTTTTTTTGTGGCCTCAATGGCTCTTTCTATTTAACTCTCATTTGTCCTCTTTGGGATCTTTTGATTTTGTCCTCTTTGGGATCTTTTCCTCACTTTAGGGGCAACACTCTATTTATTACAAGAAGTATAGAAGATCTTTCACACTTTACAAAAGTACTCAACATAAAGAAAATGAAACTATCATGATGTATGCAAATGTATGCCTCTGCCAGTGTAGCAGGATATGCAATGATACTAGCGCGTCATGTAGCAATGATTAGGGCAAGGCCCAACTAGCATGCGGCTCATCGATAAAGCAAAAAGCATGTATGACATGAAGATCAAGTCATGAGAAGATGGATGTTGCATGGCAATGTATCTCGGAAAGGCTATGGAAATGCCTTGATAGGTAGGTATGGTGGCTGTTTTGAGGAAGGATATAATGAGGCTTATGATGACAGAGCGTATCGTGCCAAGGATTTGGATGCACCGGCGAAGTATGCGCCAACTCTCGAGGTGAGAAAGGGCAATGCATGGTACTGAAGAGGCTAGAAAAATATGGCTAGGTGGAAGTGTCAACTTTCGAATACTTACATTAGTCCGAAGAACTCATGCACTTATTATCAGTAACTCTCAATCTAATTAGGTGGTTCACAAAGAGACAAGTACCCCGAGGAGGAGTGTATGGGGGTTTGGTTATCCTTGCGCATCCTCGACTCATGGTACGTGAGTGTACTCTAATATTCGATCCCTCCAAAGATTAGTGATCCATCTAGTAGCTAAAGTTCTCAACTATTTTGTAGGTTTTAGAAAATAAACACGGATTGCCCAAAATACGACATCTATCACTAATAGGCTAAAGCTCTTGACACCAAAAGTTCAGACATTACTCATGGCAATACCTCAAAACTATTGCAAGTTACTACTAAAATTAAATAGCAACCTCAATTACCTACTTTAAGTTAAGACACACAACTCAGTGCAACAGGCAAACTCTCTTAACAAGATAAACATGAAAACTCAAGAGAGTTCAGCAACCAACTAAACAAAAGCTCTTTAAAAAGAAAAGCATGAAAACTAAGAGCTAAACATGACAGCAGCTATGGAAAAACAAAGAACACACACACATCAAAGATAAGCATGAAAATCCTATGTTGTGTTCTAGGTTGAAGTGGAGCGTGTTTCTCTCCCACACAAAGAAAGCTGGGTTCTAACTTGTTATGAACAGCAAGCAAAGCTAAAGAAAACTAAAAAGGAAACTAAGAGCAAGACACTCCAAGCATAGCACATAACGCATGAAGTGATATGAATATAGTGGTGTTGGGGAACGTAGTATTTTAAAATTTTACTACGATCACGCAAGATCTATCTACCAGATGCATAGCAACGAGAGGGAAGAGTGTGTCTACGTACCCTCGTAGACCGGAAGCGGAAGCGTCAAGTGACGCGGTTGATGTAGTCGAACTTCTTCGCGATTCAACCGATCAAGCACCGAACGTACGGCACCTCCGCGTTCAGCACACGTTCATCTTGATGACGTCCCACGAGCTCTTGATCCAGTTGAGCTTCACAAGAGAGTTTCGTCAGCACGACGGCGTGGTGACGGATATGATGTATCTACCGGCGCAGGGCTTCGCCTAAGCACTGCAACGGTATGACCGAGGTGTGTTTCTGTGGAGGGGGGCACCGCACACGGCTGGAACAATTCAACTTGTGTGTCTTTGGGTGCCCCCCTGCCCCTGTATATAAAGGAGAAAGGGGGAGGCCGGCCGGCCCTTCCTATGGTGCGGCTAGGGTGCAATCCTACTAGGAATAGGATTGCAATCCTATTCCTAGTAGGAACTACCAAAGAAGGAAGAGAGGGAAAGGAAAAGAAGGAGAGGTGGCGCCCCCCAATCCTAGTCCAACTAGGAACCCTAGGTGGGGCGCCGGCCAGCCCCTATGGGCTGCCTCTCTCTTTTCCATAAGGCCCACTATGGACCATCCCCCCTCGTAGGGGGTTCCGGTAACCCCCTCCGGCAATCCCGTTAAATCCGAAACTTTTCCGGAACACTTCCGGTGTCCGAATATAGTCGTCCAATATATCAATCTTTATGGCTCGGACATTCCGAGACTCCTCGTCATGTCCGTGATCTCATCCGGGACTCCGAACTACCTTCGGTACATCAAAACTCATAAACTCATAATACCGATCGTCATCAAACGTTAAGCGTGCGGACCCTACGGGTTCGAGAACTATGTAGACATGACCGAGACTTATCTCCGGTCAATAACCAATAGCGGAACCTGGATGTTCATATTGGCTCCTACATATTCTACGAAGATCTTTTATCGGTCAAAACTGCATAACAACATACGTTGTTCCTTTTGTCAACGGTATGTTACTTGCCCGAGATTCGATCGTCGGTATCTCTATACCTAGTTCAATCTCGTTACCGGCAAGTCTCTTTACTCGTTCCGTAACACATCATCTCGTGACTAACTCATTAGTCTTTTGCTTGCAAGGCTTATTGTGATGTGTGTTACCGAGAGGGCCCAGAGATACCTCTCCGACACTTGGAGTGACAAATCCTAATCTTGATCTATGCCAACACCACGAATACTTTCGGAGACACCTGTAGAGCATCTTTATGATCACCCAGTTACATTGTGACGTTTGATAGCACACAAGGTGTTCCTACGGTATTCGGGAGTTGCATAATCTCATAGTCATAGGAACATGTATAAGTCATGAAGAAAGCAATAGCGGTAAAACTAAACGATCATAGTGCTATGCTAACGGATGGGTCTTGTCCATCACATCATTCTCCTAATGATGTGATCCCGTTGATCAAATGACAACTCATGTCTATGGTTAGGAAACATAACCATCTTTGATCAATGAGCTAGTCTAGTAGAGGCATACTAGGGACACTCTGTTTTGTCTATGTATTCACACATGTACTAAGTTTCCGGTTAATACAATTCTAGCATGAATAATAAACATTTATCATGATATAAGGAAATATAAATAACAACTTTATTATTGTCTCTAGGGCATATTTCCTTCAGTCTCCCACTTGCACTAGAGTCAATAATCTAGCTCACATCGCCATGTGATTTGATACCGATAGTTCACATCGTTATGCGAATAACACCCATAGTTCACATCACCATGTGACCAACACCCAAAGGGTTTACTAGAGTCAATAATCTAGTTCACATCGCTATGTGATTAATACCCAAGAGTAATAAGGTGTGATCATGTTTTGCTTGTGAGAGAAGTTTAGTCAACGGGTCTGTCACATTCAGATCCGTATGTATTTCACAAATTTCTATGTCTACAATGCTTTGCATGGAGCTACTCTAGCTAATTGCTCCCACTTTCAATATGCATTCAGATTGATACTTAGAGTCATCTGGATTTAGTGTCAAAGCTTGCATCGGCGTAACCCTTTACGACGAACTCTTTATTACCTCCATAATCGAGAAATATTTCCTTAGTCATCCAATTACTAAGGATAATTTTGACTGCTGTACAGTGATCTACTCCTAGATCACTATTGTACCCCCTTGACAAACTCATGGCAAGGTACACAACATGTTCGGTACACAGCATGGCATACTTTATAGAACCTATGGCTGAGGCATAGGGAATGACTTTCATTCTTTTTATATTTTTCTGTCGTGGTCTGGCTTTGAGTCTTACTCAACTTCACACCTTACAAGTCAGGCAAGAACTCATTCTTTGACTGATCCATTTTGAACTACTTCAAAATCTTATCAAGGTATGTACTCATCGAAAGTCTTATCAAGCGTCTTGATCTATCTCTATAGATCTTGATGCCCAATATGTAAGCAGCTTCACCAAGGTCTTTCTTTGAAAAACTCCTTTCAAACACTCCTTTATGCTTTCCAGAAAATTCTACATCATTTCCGATCGACAATATGTCATTCACATATACTTGTCAGAAAGGTTGTAGTGCTCCCACTCACTTCTTGTAAATACAGGCTTCACCGCAAGTCTGTATAAATCTATATGCTTTGATCAACTTATCAAAGCGTATATTCCAACTCCGAGATGCTTGCACCAGTCCATAGATGGATCGCTGGAGCTTGCACATTTTGTTAGCACCTTTAGGATTGACAAAACCTTCTGGTTGCATCATATGCAAGTCTTCTTTAATAAATCCATTAAAGAATGTAGTTTTGTTATCCATTTGCCAGATTTCATAAAATGCGGCAATTGCTAACATGATTCGAACAGACTTAAGCATTGCTACGGGTGAGAAAGTCTCATCGTAGTCAACTCCTTGAACTAGTCGAAACCCTTTCGCAACAAGTCGAGCTTTGTAAACAGTAACATTACCGTTTGCGTCAGTCTTCCTCTTGAAGATCCAGTAATTTTCGATGGCTTGCCGATCATCGGGCAAGTCAACCAAAGTCCATACTTTGTTCTAATACATGGATCCCATCTCAGATTTCATGGTTTCAAGCCATTTTGCGGAATCTGGGCTCATCATTGCTTCCTTATAGTTCGTAGGTTCATCATGGTCTAGTAACATGACTTCCAGAACTGGGTTGCCGTACCACTCTGGTGCGGAACGTACTCTGGTTGATCTATGACGTTCAGCAGAAACTTGATCCGAAGTTTCATGATCATCATCATTAACTTCCTCACTGATTGGTGTAGGAATCACTGGAACAATTTTCTGTGATGTACTACTATCCATTCCGGGAGAAGGTACAATTACCTCATCAAGTTCTACTTTCCTCCCACTCACTTCTTTCGAGAGAAACTCCTTCTCTAGAAAGGATCCACTCTTAGCAACAAAGACCTTGCCTTCGGATCTGTGATAGAAGGTGTACCCAACTGTTTCTTTTGGGTATCCTATGAAGATTTACTTCTCCAATTTGGGTTCGAGCTTAGCATGTTGAAACTTTTTCACATAAGCATCGCAGTCCCAAACTTAAAGAAATGACAGCTTAGGTTTCTCGTCAAACCACAGTTCATACGGTGTCATCTCCACGGATTTAGATGGTGCCCTATTTAACGTGAATGTAGCTGTCTCTAATGCATAACCCCAAAAGCGATAGTGGTAGATTGGTAAGAGACATCATTGATCGCACCATATCTAATAAAGTACGGTTATGACGTTCGAACACACCATTACACTGTGGTGTTCCAGGTGGCATGAGTAGTGAAACTATTTCACATTGTTTTTACTGAAGGCCAAACTCGCTAACTCAAATATTTTACCTCTACGATCATACCGTAGAAACTCTTATTTTCTTGTTACGATGACTCTCCACTTCACTCTGAAATTCTTTGAACTTTTCAAATGTTTCAGACTTGTGCTTCATTAAGTAGATATACCCATATCTGCTCAAATCATTAGTGAAGGTCAGAAAATAACGATACCTGTCGCGAGCTTCAACACTCATTGGTCCGCATACATCAGTATGTATGATTTATAACAACTCTGTTGCTCGCTCCACAGTTCCGGAGAACGGAGTTTTAGTCATCTTGCCCATGAGGCATGGTTCGCAAGCACCAAGTGATTCATAATCAAGTGATTCCAAAAGTCCATCACTATGGAGTTTCTTCATGTGCTTTACACCAATATGACCTAAACGGCAGTGCCACAAATAAGTTGCAGTATCATTATTAACCTTGCATCTTTTGGCTTCAATATTATGAATATGTGTATCACACGATCGAGATCCAACAAACCATTTTCATTGGGTGTATGACCATAGAAGGTTTTATTCATGTAAACAGAATAACAATTATTCTATGACTTTAAATGAATAACCGTATTGCAACAAATATGATCAAATCATATTCATGCTCAACGCAAATGCCAAATAACATTTATTTAGGTTTTACACTAATCCCGAAAGTATAGGGAGTGTGCGATGATGATCATATCAATCTTGGAACCACTTCCAACACACATCGTCACTTCACCTTTAACTAGTCTATGTTCATTCTGCAATTCTCGTTTCGAGTTACTACTCTTTAGCAACTAAACCAGTATCAAATACCGAGGGGTTGCTATGAACACTAGTAAAATACACATCAATAATCTGTATATCAAATATACCTTTGTTCACTTTGCCATCCTTCTTATCCGCCAAGTATCTAGGGCAGTTCCACTTCCAGTGACCATTTCTTTTGCAGTAGATGCACTTAGTTTCAGGCTTGAGTTTAGCTTTGGGTTTCTTCATGGGAGTGACAACTTGCTTGTCATTCTTCTTGAAGTTCCCCTTCTATCCCTTTGCCCTTTACTTGAAACAAGTGGTCTTGTTAACCATCAACACTTGATGGTCTTTCTTGATTTCTACCTTCGCCGATTTCAGCATCGCGAAGAGCTCGGGAATTACTTTTGTCATCCCTTGCATATTATAGTTCATCACGAAGTTCTACTAACTTGGTGATAGTGTCTAGAGAACTTTGTCAATTACTATCTTATCTGGAAGATTAACTCCCACTTGATTCAAGCAATTGTAGTACCCAGACAATCTGAGCACATGCTCACTGCTTGAGCTATTCTCCTCCATCTTTTAGCTATAGAACTTGTTGGAGACTTCATATCTCTCAACTCCGGTATTTGCTTGAAATATTAACTTCAACTCCTGGAACATCTCATATGGTCCATGACGTTCCAAACGTCTTTGAAGTCCCGATTCTAAGCCGTTAAGCATGGTGCACTAAACTATCAAGTAGTCATCATACCGAGCTTTTGTCAAAACATTCATAACGTCTACATCTACTCCTACAATAGGTCTGTCACCTAGCGGTGCATCAAGGACATAATTCTTCTGTGCAGCAACGAGGATAATCCTCAGATCACGGAACAATTCCGCATTATTGCTACTAACATCTTTCAACTTAGTTTTCTCTAGGAACATATAAAAAAACGGGGAGCAACATCGCGAGCTATTGATCTACAACATAGATATGCTAATACTACCAGGACTAAGTTCATGATAAATTAAAGTTCAATTTAATCATATTAATTAAAGAACTCCCACTTAGATAGACATCCCTCCAGTCATCTAAATGATCACGTGATCCAAATCAACTAAACCATGTCCGATCATCACGTGAGATGGAGTAGTTTCAATGGTGAACATCTTATGTTGATCATATCTACTATATGATTCACGCTCGACCTTTCGGTCTCTAGTGTTCCGAGGCCATATCTGCATATGCTAGGCTCGTCAAGTTTAACCCGAGTATTCTGCGTGTGCAAAACTGGCTTACACCCGTTGTATTTGAACGTAGAGCTTATCACACCCGATCATCACGTGGTGTCTCGGCACGACGAACTTTCGCAACGGTGCATACTCAGGGAGAACACTTATACCTTGAAATTTAGTAAGGGATCATCTTATAATGCTACCGTCGTTCTAAGCAAAATAAGAAGCATAATAAGATAAACATCACATGCAATCAAAATATGTGACATGATATGGCCATCATCATCTTGTGCTTTTGATCTCCATCTCCAAAGCACCGTCATGATCACCTTCGTCACCGGCGCGACACCTTGATCTCCATCGTACCATCGTTGTCGTCTCGCCAACTATTGCTTCTACGACTATCGCTACCGCTTAGTGATAAAGTAAAGCAATTACATGGCGATTGCATTTCATACAATAAAGCGACAACCATATGGCTCCTGCCAGTTGCCGATAACATTACAAAACATGATCATCTCATACAAAACCGTATAACTCATCATGTCTTGACCATATCACATCACAACATGCCCTGCAAAAACAAGTTAGACGTCCTCTACTTTGTTGTTGCAAGTTTTACGTGGCTGCTACGGGCTTAGCAAGAACCGTTCCTACCTACGCATACAAAACCACAACGATGTTTCGTCAAGTATGTGCTGTTTTAACCTTCACAAGGACCGGGCGTAGCCACACTTAATTCACCTAAAGTGAGAGAGACAGACACCCGCCAGTCACCTTTAAGCAACGAGTGCTCGTAACGGTGAAACCAGTCTCGGGTAAGCGTACGCGTAATGATGGTCCGAGCCGCTTCATCTCAGAATACCGCCGAAGCAAAGTATGACATGCTGGTAAGCAGTATGACTAGTATCGCCCACAACTCATTGTGTTCTACTCGTGCATATCATCTACGCATAGACCTGGCTCATGATGCCACTGTTGGGGAACGTAGTATTTTAAAATTTTACTACGATCACGCAAGATCTATCTACCAGATGCATAGCAACGAGAGGGAAGAGTGTGTCTACGTACCCTCGTAGACCGGAAGCGGAAGCGTCAAGTGACGCGGTTGATGTAGTCAAACTTCTTCGCGATTCAACCGATCAAGCACCGAACGTACGGCACCTCCGCGTTCAGCACACGTTCATCTTGATGACGTTCCACGAGCTCTTGATCCAGTTGAGCTTCACGAGAGAGTTTCGTCAGCACGACGGCGTGGTGACGGATATGATGTATCTACCGGCGCAGGGCTTCGCCTAAGCACTGCAACGGTATGACCGAGGTGTGTTTCTGTGGAGGGGGGCACCGCACACGGCTGGAACAATTCAACTTGTGTGTCTTTGGGTGCCCCCCTGCCCCTGTATATAAAGGAGAAAGGGGGAGGCCGGCCGGCCCTTCCTATGGTGCGGCTAGGGTGCAATCCTACTAGGAATAGGATTGCAATCCTATTCCTAGTAGGAACTACCAAAGAAGGAAGAGAGGGAAAGGAAAAGAAGGAGAGGTGGCGCCCCCCAATCCTAGTCCAACTAGGAACCCTAGGTGGGGCGCCGGCCAGCCCCTATGGGCTGCCTCTCTCTTTTCCATAAGGCCCACTATGGACCATCCCCCCTCGTAGGGGGTTCCGGTAACCCCCTCCGGCAATCCCGTTAAATCCGAAACTTTTCCGGAACACTTCCGGTGTCCGAATATAGTCGTCCAATATATCAATCTTTATGTCTCGGACATTCCGAGACTCCTCGTCATGTCCGTGATTTCATCCGGGACTCCGAACTACCTTCGGTACATCAAAACACATAAACTCATAATACCGATCGTCATCAAACGTTAAGCGTGCGGACCCTACGGGTTCGAGAACTATGTAGACATGACCGAGACTCATCTCCGGTCAATAACCAATAGCGGAACCTGGATGTTCATATTGGCTCCTACATATTCTACGAAGATCTTTTATCGGTCAAAACCGCATAACAACATACGTTGTTCCTTTTGTCAACGGTATGTTACTTGCCCGAGATTCGATCGTCGGTATCTCTATACCTAGTTCAATCTCGTTACCGGCAAGTCTCTTTACTCGTTCCGTAACACATCATCTCGTGACTAACTCATTAGTCTTTTGCTTGCAAGGCTTATTGTGATGTGTGTTACCGAGAGGGCCCAGAGATACCTCTCCGACACTCGGAGTGACAAATCCTAATCTTGATCTATGCCAACACCACAAATACTTTCGGAGACACCTGTAGAGCATCTTTATGATCACCCAGTTACGTTGTGACGTTTGATAGCACACAAGGTGTTCCTACGGTATTCGGGAGTTGCATAATCTCATAGTCATAGGAACATGTATAAGTCATGAAGAAAGCAATAGCAGTAAAACTAAACGATCATAGTGCTATGCTAACGGATGGGTCTTGTCCATCACATCATTCTCCTAATGATGTGATCCCGTTGATCATATGACAACTCATGTCTATGGTTAGGAAACATAACCATCTTTGATCAATGAGCTAGTCTAGTAGAGGCATACTAGGGACACTCTGTTTTGTCTATGTATTCACACATGTACTAAGTTTCCGGTTAATACAATTCTAGCATGAATAATAAACATTTATCATGATATAAGGAAATATAAATAACAACTTTATTATTGTCTCTAGGGCATATTTCCTTCAAGTGGAACGAAAGACGAACTGATAATTGTTGATGGAGAAGGGGATGCATGGGATCATCCCCAAGCTTATACGCTTGAGTCTTCTTGAATATTTCTTGGGGGTGCACGGGGGCATCCCCAAGCTTGAGCGTTTGACCCTCCTAAATTTTCTTTTATCATCTTCCCTCGCACACTTGAAAACTCCCTTCATACATAACTCATCATAATCTGATTAGCGAGGTTAGTACCCACAATAAAATAACTTTTCCCTACTGGAAATAAAGATAATCTTGAAGAACTACTGTTTCTCAAGATTGCCAAAAGGTTTTTGCAAAGAAAAAGCAAGCTCAAGGTTTGCAAAACGAAGAAAAGGCAAAACAGGACAGAATCTGTGAAAAACAGACCAGCATGTAGTAAATAATTTTTTCGGGGCACTTCTGCAACTCAAATCAAAAAACTCAGAACAGGCGCTCGAAAGCCAATTGTATAGAGCACGCTGTCAAAAACAATTCAGATCAAAAAGATGATCTGGTGATTTTATTCGAATTTTTCTGTCCAAGGACAGAATTTGTTTCCTGGACAGCACGTCACAACTTATGAACTTTTTTGCAATCGGCGGCTAAACTTGGCACAAAGCTGAAAAGAAAAGATACAATGATGATGCTACTGTAGTAACAAACATCAAGACACAACAAAAGCAAAATAAAACCTAATTCGTTGTGGGCTGCCTCCCAAAAGCGCTTTCTTTGATGCCTTTAAGCTAGGCATGATGCAAAAAGAGAAGATCAAGTTTTATCAAGAGTAACAGAATAGCTAGCCCGTATAACGGACTCAAAAGGCAACTTAATCTTCTTTCTAGGGAAGTTTTCCATCCCTTTCTTGAGAGGGAATTGGAATTTTATATTCCCCTCTTTCATGTCAATGATAGCACCAACGGTGCGACGAAAAGGACGTCCCAAAATAATTGGACATGAAGGTTCACATTCAATATCCATAATAGTAAAATCAACGGGAACATAATTGTCATTGATAATGATAAGAACATCGTCGATCTTCCCCAAAGGTTTCTTTACGGAAGAATCAACAAGACGAACACCAAAAGAACAAGGATCAAAAGGTTTCAATTTAAACAAATCATACATTCTTTTGGGCATAACGGAGGTACTAGCTCCAACATCACATAAAGCATAGCAAGAGAAGTTATTCAACTTAATTTTAATCATAGGATCCCAACTATCTTCTAGCTTTCTAGGTATGGAGGCTTCTAACCTAAGCTTCTCCTCCCTAGCTTTGATGAGAGCATTAGTGATATGCTCCGTGAAGGCAAGATTAAGTGTGCTAGTGTGGGGATCTCTAGACATCTTGTGAAGAAAACCAATAACTTCAGAAAGGGTGCAATTATCAAAATCAAGGTCACTATTATCAAGTAAAGTGGTAATGGTGTCCTTTAGGCTCACTTGTTTGGTAGCTTCTATGGTTATAGGAGTTTCTTCTTCTACGGTTGAGGTCATAGCATCACCATTAATAGGTCCAATGGGACTAGGAGTGCATTGGGTGCTAAGAGTTTGGATATCCTCAACAACTTGGATAGTAGCAACAGTGTGGTGGGTAGGAAGGCTCTTAATTCTATCTTCTTCCTTCTTTTCTCTCGCCCATCTCTCTTTAAGTTTAGCCATCTCCTAATGTTTTCATTAATTTGCACTTGAATAGCATTCATAGGAGTGGTCTTCCTCTCCTCAAGAGGAGAAGTTCTAATTTTAAGCAACTCTACCTCATGGGCTAAATTGTCTACCTTCGAAGAGAGATTATCTAGTTTGTCTAGTTTTTCTTCTACACTCTTATTGAAGGCCTTTTGGGTAGTGATGAAGTCTTTAAGCATAATCTCTACTTCAGAAGTGGAGTTCTTGGTGCTAGGATAAGCATTGTTGTTCCCATAGGAATTAGAGGGGAACGGTCTAGGGTTGCTACCAAAATTACTCCTATAAGCATTGTTATTGAAATTGTTTCTAGAGATAAAGTTCACATCTACTTGATCTTGAGCAATCAAAGAATTTAAAGGAACATCATGAGGATCAATAGAAGATTGCTTGGAAAGTAGAGACATGATCAAGTCAACTTTTTCATTTAGGGAGGAAATCTCCTCGACAGAGTTTACCTTCCTACCTGTTGGAGCGCGTTCGGTGTGCCATTGGGAATAATTGGTCATTATCTCATCGAGAAGCTTCGTGGCAGCACCAAGTGTAGTTGACATAAAGGTTCCTCCCGCGGCCGAATCTAACAAGTTCCGCGAGGTAAAGTTCAAGCCTGCATAAAAAGTTTGGATAACCATCCAAGTAGTCAAACCATGAGTAGGGCAGTTCTTGACAAGAGATTTCATGCGTTCCCAAGCTTGGGCAACGTGTTCATTATCCAATTGTTTAAAATTCATTATGTTACTCCTTAATTGGATAATTTTAGCAGGGGAATAGTACTTCCCAATAAAGGCATCTTTGCACTTGTCCCAAGAATCTATACTATTCCTAGGCAAGGATTGAAACCAGATTTTAGCTCCTCCTCTCAAGGAGAAAGGAAAAAGCTTAAGCTTAACAATATCACCATCTATTTCTCGGTACTTTTGCATATCATAGAGCTCAACAAAATTATTTAAGTGCAAAGCAGCATCATCTCCAACACCGGAGAATTGATCTTTCATAACTAGGTTCAGTAAAGCAGGTTTAATCTCATAAGAAGGTGCTGAAGTGGCAGGTGTAGCAATAGGCGTGCAGATAATGTCATTGTTGTTATGACTAGTGAAGTCACACAACTTGGTGTTCTCGGTGGAACCCATAGCAGCAGCAAGCAAGATAACTATTATTGTGATTTTTGGTAAGGGACACTAAAGCAAAAACTGAAAGATAAACTAACAAGACTAAAAAGCAAAGATAAAAGATAGCGTGAAACTCCCCTATCTTGAAGAGTGGAGTCCCCGGCAACGGCGCCAGAAACTTTGCTTGATGGCTTCTCGCCCCTCGTTGGTTACCCCAAGTGGAAGGTTGAGATGTAGCGTAGAAGCAAATTTCCCTTGGCAAAGGTACCAAGGATCGAATCCCGTGAGACTCCGAGGGTCGACAAAAAGGTGTCAACGGCGCCAGAAACTTAGCGGTTGACAGGACCTGCACACAGATACAAATAAATTTGCTCCCAACGAGTACAGAGAGGTTGTCAATCCCTCCGGCCTTGTCGTTTACAAAGGATCAAACACAAGAGATAATAATGATAGCTATGACTGCAACTAGGAAATATGGACCGGGGTCCCATGATGTTCACTAGTGATGTCTCTCTCCCAAAAGACGATAAAACAGCAAAGCAAGGTAAACAAATTGTAGCTGGGCAATTGACAGGATTATGTGCGCAAACCAATGCTAACTATGCTGCTAAGAAAGGTAGAGGCTCAAAAGCATGGGCGGTACGCCAAGGCAAGTAGACCGAAATCCATCTGCATCTACTACTAATCATCCACCTTGAGGTATCTATCCAGAACATCTCGCTGGTATTAAGTTGCGAATCCCACCCAAAGTGTAAACTCAAAGCAACAGACAACTGCATTAAAAGAACTTTGCGTAAAGTAAACAATCCTTGCACCTGCAAGTACAAGCACTGTTGTTTTCCCCCTTGTGGCAACAGCACATCCCCAAGACTCATGTTTCTGTCACTCAAGCTAGTCATCAGGGGGGCATGAACCCACAATCAATCATAACGCTCCCTCTTGGAGTTACTACCTACTACTTGGCCAAAGCAATAAACAGCAACGGAGAACATGCAAGAATTACTCAAGAACATAAATATAAAAGAGGTGAATCAAATATATTACTCACACACAATCTGAACATAATCTCATAATCCATCGGATCCCAGCAAACTCAGCAGAGTAACAGCATAAAGATTACATATGTGCCTCGATCATGTAGGGCAGCTCACGAAGTCTAAACCATGAAGAACAAAGAGGGGAGGAGAACATCACATAGCTACTGATCATGGACCCATGGTCCAAGGTGGACTACTCACGACTCATCCGGGAAGCGTCCATGGTGGTGGAGAAGCTCCCGGTGGTGGTTCTCCCCTCCGGCAGGGTGCCGGGAAGAGTTCTCCTGATGCTCCCGATCTTGGAAGCGCAGCGGCGGCGGAGCAGAGGCGAGATCGCGAAAAAGGGTTAAGTCCTCGAGGGTTTCGGGACGCGAGGAATAAATATGCGAAGGGGGGTCACCAGAGGCGGAGCCGGGGCCCCAGGCGCCCCCCTGGCGCGGCCAGGGGTGGGGCCGCGCCGGGTGGCCGCCTGGGCCACCCCTGGCTCCCCTCTGGCCCCGCTTTGGTTCTTTGCAAAGCTTCTTGTACGCTGATTTTTCCTGTATTTTTCCCGGAATTTTTGGAGCACTTTTAATATGGGGGAAACCTGAAATAGAAAAACAGCAGAAAACAGGAACTGACACTGTGGTGCACTGAGTTAATAGGTTTTTCCAAATATGATCAAAAGTGTATGGAAGTGCATAAATATCATAGCAATATCACACAAAAGAAGCATGGAGCAAGCAGAATTTATAGATACATTTTGGACGTATCATGTGCCCATGCTGGAGTTTGTGGCTCGACAACAAGGACTAAAGGCACATCTGCTGCTGCGGGAACATCTGCTTCTACGGCGAGGACCTGCGGCTCAGCCGGAGCTTGATGTTCCCCGGCAAGCTTGCTGGAGCAAAACTTGTCGGGAGCGTTTGCTTCAACGGAACAAACCCTAGGGCTTGCCGGAGCAGACTGCTCCTCAGCACTCTTGGAGTTGATCTTGGGGACCTTCTTGGCGGCGGCTTCGGGGAGCTCTGCCGGAAGATAGTCACCAGAAATCAACTTCCTCTTCTTGCTCTGTCCAGTTGATGGTGTTACGGATGGTTGAGTAAGCTTGAGCACAAAGATCCCTGGTTCCACAGGTAACTTAAGTGCGGCGCACTTTGACAGGCCATCGGCGATGTCGTTCTGAGCTCTTGGAACATGCTCCATCTGTAGGCCGTCAAAGTGCTCTTCAAGCTTTCTCACTTCATCGACGTAAGCTTCCATCAACGGACTCTGATAATTCTTGTTCACTTGGCGGACGACCAGCTGCGAGTCACCCCTGACAATGAGCTTCTTGATCCCAAGGTCTGCCGCGATCCTGAGACCGGCAAGCAAACCCTCATACTCTGCAGTATTGTTTGTGTCTTGCTCCTTGGGAAAGTGCATCTGGACGACGTACTTGAGGTGCTCTTCGGTGGGTGCGACAAGCAGCACGCCAGCACCGGCGCCTTGCAGCGAGAAGGCACCGTCAAAGTACATCAGCCACTCTTTGCTTGCTTCCTTGACGGGGATGCCCGTTTCTGGAATCTCTTCATATGGTGTTGGCGTTCACTCTGCTATGAATTCTGCCAATGCTCTGCTTTGGATAGTTGAAGTGCTCTCAAACTTGAGGCCAAAGCTTGACAGTTCCAGTGCGCACTCAACAATTCTGCCTGTTGCTTCTTGATTCTGCAGTATCCTCTTCAGCGGAAAGCGAGTGACAACTGTGATCTCATGTGCTTGGAAGTAATGGCGCAGCTTTCTCGAGGCCATGAGAAGGCCGAAAAGCAATTTCTGCACACCAGAGTCTCTTGACCTAGCCCCCTGCAGAAGGGAACTGACAAAGTAAACTAGGCGCTGCACCATTTTCTTCCGTATCTCCTCATGCGCCTGCGCAGATCCATCTTTGTCTAGACCAGAGCTTGTCGGGGAAGCCCCCTGCTTGTCGCTGGATGTGTTTGCCGCGGTTGCTGGCTCATCATCTGCCTCCCTCTCCGCTACTAACGCAGCACTAACCACTTGATTGGTTGCAGCGAGATACAGCAGCAACTTCTCTTGTGGCTTAGGTGCGACAAGTATTGGAGTGGAGGACAGGTACCTCTTCAAGTCTTGCAGCGCAGTCTCCGCTTCCGGAGTCCATTTCATTGGACCTGTCTTTTTCAAAATTTTGAAAAACGGTAGGGCGTGCTCAGCAGACCTAGAGATAAACCTGCTGAGAGCAGCCACGCAACCGGCAAGTCTTCGTACATCCTTGACGCGCTTCGGTGCTTCAATTTGCTAATGGCCCTGATCTTGTCGGGATTGGCTTCAATTCCCCTCTGAGACACGAAGAACCCGAGAAGCTTGCCGGAAGGGACTCCAAACACGCACTTCTCGGGGTTGAGCTTGAGGCTGATCTTGCGCAGATTTGCAAAGGTCTCTTCTAAATCTTGAATCAGGGTTGCCCTGTCCTTGCTCTTGACCACTGTGTCATCCATGTATGCTTCCACATTTCTGTGTATTTGTGGCTCAAAAGCGGTATGGACTACCCTTGCAAATGTTGAACCAGCATTCTTCAAACCGAAAGGCATCCGTATGAAACAGTACGTGCCACATGGAGTGATGAATGCGGTCTTCTCCTCATCCTCTTCTTCCATGAAGATTTGATGGTATCCTGAGTATGCGTCAAGAAATGAAAGCAGGTCACATCCTGCCGTGGAGTCAACAATCTGGTCAATGCGCGGTAAGGGAAATGGGTCTTTGGGACAAGCTTTATTCACATTAGTGAAGTCTATACAAAGCCTCCATTTCCCGTTTGCCTTGCGCACGACTACAGGAATGGCCAACCACGTAGGATGGAGCACTCCTCTCACAAGGCCTGCTACTTCCAACTTCTTGATCTCTTTTGCAATGAATTCTTGGCGCTCCACTGCTTGCTTCCTGACTTTCTGCTTGACGGGCCGTGCATGAGGACAGACGGCAAGCTTCTGCTCAATTACTTTCCTGGGAACACCGGGGATGTCAGACGGTTGCCACGCAAACACGTCGACGTTCGCCCGCAGGAAAGCAATGAGCGCGCTTTCCTATTTAGGGTCAAGGGTGGCACTGATGGTGAAGGTACCACCAGTGCCGTCCTCCTTGGCGGACACCTTATTGGTCTCTGGCGGAGCTGCCATCGTCTTCTTACACTTGCCGGTGGAGCTCGATGGTGCGTCCTCAACGGCAGCGCAGCACTACGAAGAGGTGCGCTTGCCGGAGTGGGCATCAGAGCTCTTGCCGGACTTGGTCTTCTTCTTCCCCCCGGGAGCTTCAGCGGCAAGTGACTTGCTATCCGTCGCGGCTGCTGCTTCCCGGTAGATCTTGTCGGCACAGATAAGAGCATCCTTCTTGTCGCTAGGGACAGAGATGACGCTTATCGGGCCTGGCATCTTCAGCATATTGTACGCGTAGTGAGAGGCTGCCATGAACTTGGCGAGTGCTGGACGGCCGAGTATCCCATTGTAAGGCAATGGAAAATTGGCAACGTCAAAAGTGACCCTCTCAGTCCTGAAGTTCAGCTCGCCGCCAAATGTCACTAGCAACGTCATCTTCCCCTTCGGCTTGCTCCTTCCCGGATTGATTCCTCGGAACGTGCCGGTCTCTTCGAGCTCGCTGTCAGGGATCTGGAGTTTCTGGAGTACAGCGGAGGAGATCAGGTTCAAGCCGGCCCCGCCGTCAACTAGCATCTTAGTAACCTTGAGGTTGTGGATAGTTGGTGAAACCAACATCGGCAAGCACCCGACCGCAGTTGTGCGATCAGGGTGGTCCTCAATGTCAAAGATGATAGGCATGCTGGACCATTTCAGAAGCTTGCACGATTCGACAGGTGGTTATGCTGCATTAACTTCCCGCACCCACTGCTTGAGTTGGCGGTGTGAAGTATGCAGAGAAGCACCGCCGTCAACGCACAAGACTTCTGTGGCTTTCTGGAACTCCTGCTCACTGTTCTCAACATCATCCATGTCTTCGTCGTCGTCGTCATCTTCATCCTTGTTGAGAGAAAATGAATCAACTCTCTCTTATTCCATTGACGATCGCAGTATATATACAAGGGAACAGATGCGAACGAAGAGATGTGTCCGTTCGCAGGGGCGTGAGAGTGGGTCGCGATGGTTGTCAAAACAACCGCACGAGATATTACTTAGGGAGGATTATCCCTTTAATTAAGAGAATTAATTAAATCCTAACACTCCCCTTAATCCTTCCTTGTGCTAGCGATCGAGCATCCTTGGAATAATCTCCTCCAAAAACCCTGTGGGAAAAATATGAGGAGTATAGTGTACGATATGTTGCCAAAACTCCTTCAAAAACCCAGTGGGAAAAATAAGGAGAAAATGCCGCAACATATAATGGTTACTGTCTCTTTCAACTCGATACGAGAAAACTCATAGAGTTTAGAGCACAATAAATATGTCATATATACTTTCCCAAAAACCCCGGTGGGGAAACAGAAAGTATGACATATGATCTCGTGTTGATATTACCTCATTAAAAACCTTTATAAGAACCTGTAAAGTAAACTCATGAAGGGAAAAAGAGTATAATATGATGCATTGAACAGGAATAATTCAGGAAGATACTCCCCCTGATTCTTGCAAGTTCCAAAGTCGTCACATACCAATACATAGAAGTTGGTAGAGACCCGCTGAACAAATCAGTCGCATGATTTGACTTGCAAGATATGCAATATAGTGATATTGCTTATTATGTAACCTGTTTGCATCCGGGCAACACAAGAAACATTATCGTTGAGATAATGGTTGGTGAATGTAGCCATGAGGTCTGATTTAAAGACTCTTTATTAGAGGGCTACCACACCTAGTAGTAAACTAAAGTTGTCTACGATCTGACATAGTGGCGATCTGATCGATGTATCCAATGATATCAGTGTTCACATTTCTGTGAAACTGAAAAACCAGGACATGATATTTGATGCCTTGGAGATATCGAAATATATTCTTTGAGTACCAACCAATTGTGTATGGTGGATCCAATGGCATTATGGAACGTGCAGTCCCAATATCTCATTTCCATCATCTCTTTGTCTAAATAGATCTTTCTCTACGTCTAGAGAATGAACTACCATGAGAGTTATGGATGGATAAGATTTGTCCACAATGAATTTCTCCAATATATCATGGATATAGACAACATAGTATACCATAATGATGAATGAAGGTGCTCAAGTTGTACTAACGAGCGATGTTTTGGTTTACCCAAGTCCTTCATTTAAACTCCGTCATTAGATGATTACATGTGTTGTCATTGCAGACATACAAACATGGATAATCATCTTTGCAGGAGTAATCCTTTTGTATAAGGAACTCACTACGTCGGTTGTACCATATGTACCGACAACAATAAGTCTTATGGTGACTTATTGATTTTACACAATGTATGTTGCGCATTGCATTTCGATTCAGAAGTGGGATTCCATCGGGAATCAACCATATATGTCTGAATCTAGTGATCCACATGGATATGTGATCACTACATCTATCAACTGCAGAGATAAATGATTTTGAACTGCCAATGATATAAGTTATCGGAATGAGATTCCACCTCCGGAGAATAGTTGGGTATCTGCGTGAACCCTTGTGCTACAGTACTTGCTCTATGTTTCACCACCCCGTTGTTCTCAATTCCGTTTCCAGAAAAAAACTGGTGTAGGTATTGCTTATGAATACATTCCCATTATTGAGCAAGATCATTTCTACCTAGATCCCTTTGCTTGAGTTCAGTCCGAGTGTTGATCACACTTTGCCATGGCCATGATCTTTGGATCTGAATCATTTGTAAGGTTTTGCAATCTAGTTGAGAAATGTATGTCGACAATTGTGGACTTCCGGTTATATGATTCTCCAGAATCTATATATCAATATATAGTTGATGGAAATATCGATACCCATGGTGACTGCTCGCGATTTCCCAATGCTATTGAGTCGGGTATTCCGATGTCCCAGTCATTGTGTGCACTATGACCTGGGTTGGTGGAGGTTTCCCTTCCACTAGGTGTATACTACCCATTAGGTGCTGTCAACGTAAAGTTGACATGCATTTACTGATTCAGAGGCCTTGATATTCTTGCTTGCAAGAAGCTGAATCCTGATGCACTGTTGTCGTACTTCTCCCCCTGTTGCTTTGAACAGGTAGTTGAGTGGTTTTAGTTGGTACCTCCACTCTTTTTGACATATTTTTTTGCAGGATTGTAGGATTGCGTGACACCTTTATAGTCAGTAAATGAATTTGGCAGGTTATTTGCAATGTGTTGCAAATCTTCTGAACGCATGGTTCAGATCTTTCAGTACGTGGATTTGAGGCAGAAATGTGTTGAACATTCCACTAATTTCCTGGCATTCTTTATGGTACTTGAAATCTCCCCCTAATGCCTGGAAATGTTCCTCATTAAATCAACATACTAGCCTTGAATAATTCCTCATGTGAGAGGCTTGAGGTATTGACGGTAATACAGTTATTCCTCACATAGATCCCAACTATATGTTGAGGGGCCAATGAGGTATGCCGGGTGGTGATATCAGTATGCAACCGAAGTACTGCAGATGGGAAATACTTGGTAAATTTCCACGTATCAAAGATAGAGGGGAATAATATATGCAGTTTGGTCATGAGTGTGTAAGACTACATGACTCCAACGTAAAGTTGGTAAGTTGCATTTCAAAGTAAAGATCATGCAATGAGCTCAATTCTTTGGATGGGATTCTACCAAACCATTTTGAGTCTAGACATTAAGACAAATTGCTAAACTTCAATCCAAGAGCCATATAGGAGGCACTCAAGGAGAATTCTGCAATGTTGTCCATCCGATTTGCTTGAAATCGATGCCAGGATAAAGCCAATGGTTTCGTGTGAACAAAGCACATATTTAAGACCATCATGTAGATATGTCTTTTAGAACCATGGAATACCTGAATATTCTAGTCAATGGATGGAAAGAGCCACTTACCTCAACTTGATGCATTCAAGGAGTCTGAGTGGTTCAGAGTAGACTTTAAGGTGTGCGGGCCTTAAAATTAGCTTCCCTGTGTCAGTTGTAGTGCACACAAAATCCAAATATTGTTAGAATTTAGCATCATAATAATCATAAACCATTGGAATTGCTGATAGTTTCGGTTTCAACCCAATGTCAATGATAACCAAAACTGAAATGCCAAGTTTGTCATGCAAAAGACACTCTAGAAAACTATCTCGTACGCAACATGTGCTACGGGTTGTGTCGTATGTGTAGTACAATCCAGATTATACACAGAGAATGTACTTGCCATATCCGTTGCATATAGTAAAGAGAAATTATTTCTCTTTGTTGTCATCATAAGTTTCGCTATGGAAACTATTTTGACGGTACCTCCATAGTTTAGTAGGGTACAAATTGAACCTGAGAAGCAATAAAGCATCCCGACGTTACTCGAGTACCCACAGGGATAGTAAATATGACTCAGGTTGAGCCAACAAATACTTCATCACGTCTAGCGATTTTAAAATATCCCCTTCCTCTCAACGAGAGTGGAAATATTTCACTTCCCTGAGTATGGAGTTCGTGGTGCATATGTCCACAAGGCACATATGATCTTCCATCAAATTGACCCCCGTAGAAATCTATATATAGATTTGAAGATTCTCAATATGAAAATCACTCAGATATATAGAATACATACAAATGTGTTGTACCAAAGTGCTGATACAATATATTGTGATACACAATATATGATGACAACATTAATCATGTTCGTATTAGAACATCAGAAATGGACATAAATTAATAGATCACTAAGGAGATTGAGGGACTAAATGTAGTCTCCAAACATGTCAGTTGATGCATATCCAACCTTCATGTTCTCCGTGCTCATAAGGTCCCGTGACAGCTGGATAGTCATTTTATTGCTCGGTTCTAGAAGAACATCATGCAAACAACTGACTTCCATGATGGTGTCAAGTTGACTTCAAACCTTTACCCTTGAGGTAATTTGTGTCCCGGTGGCGTGGCTTGGATTACACGCGCTATCCCATGAGAGGCAAGACTGATCTTGATGTCCATGACCCGCTTAAGCAAGTTCTGGCCATTGAGGGCAAGAGTTCAAATTACTTAGCCATCGATTACTTAAAGGGGCAAACCAGAGATAATTAATTTACGAGTAGTAAATTAAAGACAATCATGGTTAGTGTTGTAAAGAATTTTGCAAAATTGATGGGTATTTCAAGAAGTTATCTTGAAACCATTAGTGTGAACTTAAAATTGCTAAGTATGACATCTTGAAGATAATCTCCGAAAGGGAGTAGATCTCGCAGCACTAGGGAGTAATCTGATGAAATCAGTAGATACTCATTCCTAATGCCTTATGTCATGACTTAGTAAAATGTGCGGGAGAGCACTTTGTAAAGCAATCATAATGTCGAAACGACAAAATGTAAGCTTTAACAATAGTGGTGATAATCTGCAAAGCAGTAGATCTACACACTACCTTGTGATCTCAATACATCAATTTGACGAAAATCACTTTTGAGTTTTGCATATCAGTTCTTCCTCGTATTAAGTCAAAAGACTCAATAAAGATGAATTGATTTTTTATTTGCAAGAAATTAAAAATCTCAATAGCAAATAGTAGATGTAATTAATCTCAACATGTAGGATAACATGGAGATATATAACATCATAGTTTATTCTGGAATACAAGGTACTCTACAGATGTACATTACTAATGTAATGAATAATAATGGTGTTGCAAACTTGATCCTCAAGTGAAAAACTTGAATTGTGTAGATCTCAAATTAAATGAGATCTTGTATCAAATTGCAAGATAATTCAGCGAAGTGAATTAATATTTTGCGAGAGAAAATTGATCTCAACCACAATTATTTTGCGAGAAAAAAAATTCTCAATCGCAAATCAATATTGTTGTGCGAGAAAACTTAATCTCAATCGCAATGCAGAACATGTTTTAGGAATTGCTAGAGAGCAAATACGATGAACATGTCCCATTTTCACAGAGTATATCTGAAATCATCATTTACATGTATTGTAAATGTGATATGGAGATATCTGATGGCCTCCAATGCACAGCATGTGGCCTGATTTGATGGTCAATGCAAATACATAGCCACTTGTGCGGGGTTAGTGCATAACCAGAGGGCTACAATGAAAAAAAAAACTTCAAAGAGATAAGGGTTGTCATGTGTGTGGCCTGTAATTAGTACACGAATCAATCGATTCGGTTAGCTTTACACAGGAGCCATTGCCGCCCCTTCCGGGAGATCCAGCCATGGATGCCTTCGCCTCGTGCCGGAGTTCGTCGGCGTACGCTGGACGACGCCACGGGCACCGCGCCACGTGCCGTGGAGGTCCGCGTCAACCTAGGCCGAGGGCCATGGCTACGCGAGGAGGATCGGGCCGAGGCTGTACTCGACGTCCCACTCCGCGTAGCCGCGCACCAGCCGGCCGGAGGACGGAGCGCAGGTCGAGGGTCGCCACCGCCATAGTCTGACAGTGGAAACGATACCGTTCGCATGCTGGGCCTCGCCGCGCCGGAGAAGGCCTGTGCCAGGTTCGGGCCTGGCCGACAGTCGGGGGCAGGCTGCCTGAAGGGAGAGCCCGCTCTATCTTCGCCACGGGCAGGACCGTGGCTGCAGGAACTCCACGTGGATGCTGGGAGCCGCGTCGGGCGCTGGCTGCCTCGCTTCCATCGCCCGTATTCGTCGTCGCCAGGACGTAGAAGATGCGGGTGCGCCGCTGTCGAGGATCCGCTGTGGCCTCCGTGCGCCGGAGGGTCGAGGCCGGGTTGTTCCCTGCTATAGGCGCCGAGTCTCTGGTCGGGAGGCGCTTGCCACGCTGCCGTGCCTTGCGTAGCAGGACGGGGTCGCAGATGCGCCGCGATCGGGGAGAAGGGGAAGGAGAGGGTGAGACCAAACCATGCGCTGGAGGATGCTGCGGTCGAGCACCGGCACCTGGGCTCCATCGCCTCGTCACCGGAAGATGTCTCGCCGCAAGCGCTCAATGGCACGATTCCGGTTCCTGCTTGTGCTTCCGGTTGCATCGCCTGTAAGCCATTTGCGACGAAAGTAACATCTGTAACGGCCGGGATGGCCAAATCTCTCGTGGCCTTCTGCTCTCGCCAGAGCGTGTTGATAACGTGTTGAGAGAAAATGAATCAACTCTCTCTTATTCCATTGACGACCGCAGTATATATACAAGGGAACGGATGCGAACGAAGAGATGTGTCCGTTCGCAGGGGCGTGAGAGTGGGTCGCGATGGTTGCCGAAACAACCGCACGAGATATTACATAGGGAGGATTATCCCTTTAATTAAGAGAATTAATTAAATCCTAACAATCCTTGTCGCGGCCGCGGGGAGGTCTGTCTCCTTGCCGCTGCTTGGCCTTGCCGCGGCGTCCTCCCCGGCCGTTGAATGACCGCTTCTTGCCAGATCCTCCATCACCTCCTTGGGCCTTCTCCTTGTCGCGTCGCTCGTATTCAGCTTTTTGCTGCTCAACAAGCTGCTCGACCCTCTTGCAGTTCTGGAGGTCATGACCCTTGGTGCGGTGCATCTTGCAGTACTGCTCGTCGGTGCCGTCCTGCTTGTCGGCGGCCGCCACAGCCTGGCAGTTGGTGCATGCGGCAGTCTCCTTGCCGGAGCTACCAACCTTGGCTTTCTCGGCGCCACCTGCGTTGCCGGACTGCTCAACGACTAGCACCTCTTTGTTTTTCTTCTTCATGTTGTTCCGCCGCTGGTTTTTCTTTGCCGGGGTGGCATCCTCACTGTCAGATCCTCCTGCTCCTGTATCCTCTCCGGGGAGTTTCCTCCCTTCCTGAGCACGTGCGCACTTGTCGGCCAGGGCGTACAGCTCACTGACGTCCCTGATCTTGCACATCGCCATCTCCTCCCTCATCATGCCGTTACGCACGTTCTGATGGAACGCGTTGATAACAGCGGCAGGGTGGACATCTGGGATGTTGTGCTGTACACGGCTGAATCTCTGGATATACTTGCGCAGGGGTTCTCCTTCCTTCTGGGCGAGCAGGTGAAGGTCACTTTCTTGGCCATGAGGTTTGTGGCCGCCTGTAAAGGCGCCGACAAACTGATGGCATAGGTCTGCCCAGGAGGATATGGAGTTGTCCGGCAAGTGCATGAGCCAGGACCTGACGTTGGGTTTGAGTACCAGCGGTAAGTAGTTGGCAAGGATCTTGTCGTCCCGCCACCCGGCAGCCTGCACCACGATGGTGCAGATGCTGAGGAACTCCGACGGGTGTGTCTTGCCGTCGTACTTCTCTGGTACGTCTGGCTTGAAATTCTTCATGCTGGGCCACTGGACTTGCCACACCTCACGAGTAAACGCAGGACAACCTACCGCGTACGGCAAGTCGCCTGGTTCCCCTGGCGCATGCATGTCGACAACGGGCCCAGCGCGCTGGTCGGATTGACGCCGCGCTTCTCTTCGGCGCTCGATACGGGTACGAGCGTCTTCTTGCTGTCGTTCGTGAAGAACTTGGCGCTGATCGCGACGAGCTCGTGGATCTGATGACGCGGTGGAGTCGTCGTCGATGTTGATCCGGCGAGTCGGTGATCTTGGCCTTCGGGGCGAAGAGTGCACGGTGGTTGCACCCCCACCGGTCTTGTCGCCATCGGCCCGCGCCTGGCTGACTTGCCGTGGCTGCGACGTGCTCGGCTGCCGCGGAGTGTCGCCGTTGGCGAAGAGACTCTGAATGGTGGCCCTCCAGTCGTCGGCCTTATCGGTCGTTGGAGGGTAGTCTAGGAGCAGTTGAGCTCGTGCTAGAGCTTCTGCTGGAGTGGCGGGCAGCGGTGGCAAACGGTGTGAGGAGCGGGATATGCTCGAACTTCTAACTACGTTAGAAGGAGCAGTTTCCCGTCCAGGCGACCGTGCCTTGCTCGTGCCAGCATGTTGGCGTGCATGCTGGTCTTGAGCATCCCGAGATCCGCCAGCTCAATCTTGGTCCAGCAGACGTATGGTACCATGACGCTGCCGGTCCCATGCCTCCTTAGATGGGCGCAGTGCATGCACGGACGCCGAGGTCTTGGAGTGCACCCGGTCGTCGTGGGAGCCGGCTATGCCGCCGATGTGCAGCGCAGCCTTGTCCTTGGACTTGGCGGCACCGTGAGCTCCCTCGTCGACGCCCGTTCTTACGCCGGCGTCTACCCCACCAGCTGTTGGCTTCAGCGGTGGTGGGATCGACGTGGACGGAGCAGCTGCCTCCGAAGCCTTCTTCTTCGGCGGCATGTTGATGAAGATGATGAAGATCTAGCTCGTGTGAACGCCGGATCAGGTTCACACAACCTCGACGCACCCCTACCTGGCGCGCCAAAGATGTCGGAGAAACTAATCCACCCACGAAAACCTATGGGGACCGAGCCCCTTTTCGGTATGACGGGGGCGAAGGTCGCACGAAGAGCAGATCGAGGCGAGGCACACAAGCAGTTTACCCAGGTTCGGGCCGCACGGATGCGTAAAACCCTACTCCTGCTTTGTGGATTGTATTGAGTTCTTGGCTCGGGAGCGCTGAGAGCTATAGTACACACCAGCAGCTAACGAGACCGAGCGTGAGAGTGTTCGAATCCCTTCCTACGTTGCGCATGGGCCTCCTTTTATATGCTCAAGGGGTCACCGACAGGTGGCAACGCAGTTGAGGCAAAAATGGAAAAGGAGTGGTAGTTGGTACACCTACTTGTACAGTATTCCATACCTAACCCTGAGGGCAGGGGACAAGAGCATTAAATGCCCATCGCCGTCGCCCAAACAGTGCAAAAAGGGGCCGTCAGGGACGCCACCGTTCGCCACGATGGCAACCTTGTCAGCGCCGCTTGCCATCGCGTACCCCTGGCTGCACAGTCTTCCACCACGTGCGCCTGGAAGGGTCCCAGAGCGACACGTGAGTGGATGCGCTGGAGCGCGGGTACAGAGTGGTAGCTTGCCGTGGCAAGCGCCTTGCCGCAGTCGTTGTCTTGTCTCGTCCGGGAGCTTGTCGCTCACCGGCCCTTGCCGGGACGCGTGGCGCGTCGCGGCAAGTTCCTTGAGATGCCTTGGTTGGCCTTTCCGGCAAGCTCCTCTCGCCGCGGTCTTGTGCCTTGAGTGGCCTTCCCGGCAAGCTCCTCTTGCCGGGGCCATGTCTCCTTGGCTTAAATACATTGTTCTTGAATGGCTCCAAAGGAACCACGGAGGACCTTGGCGGTCACCTGGCAAGCATTGCCGCGGGGTGCTGTGACTGCTCGTGCACAAGTTCGGGATACTAGGGTACTCCTACTTTAGTACCCCGACAGTGTGACACATAAAAGGATCAAGGCTGCAATGATATATCAGCAGTTGCTACTTGTAAGAGTAGATGATCACAAAGACAACCTCCCAATACCTGAGCTAGCCACAGGTATTTAGTTTATAAAAGAGAGTACATGGTAAGCACTTCCATTTCAAAAAAAAACATGGTAAGCACTTCAAGGATTTCAAGCTCCAGGGATATCATATAAATTAAGATGCTTGGCTGCAGCATATAAATTAAATCACAGACATCTAGTGTACTAGTAGCAGCAGCCAACAAAAAAAGATCCATCATATGAATCGATCTTGCTTCTATGTACCGTCCGGTTAGAAGACAAACATGTTTGCATATCAAATATACTAACCAACACTGATCAGCACTTGCAATCATATTGTATGTGGCTGAAAAGAATCGCAATCCATCTCATCGAATCTTACTAGCAACTTCCGTGATGCATCACATGCGGAGGGATTGCAGCATCCTGGGCAGGCAGGCATCAAATGCATAGGCATGGCTCAAGGCCCCGAAGGCACTCGGCCATAGGTCTTTGCCGGCCGGCTGGCCGATGAGGTTACAATACAAAAAATTCGGAATTGAGAATACGTACGAGAATCGATCATCACATCGAATCGAGTTCATCTCATGAATTAACATAAATAATTGGTGGGTAGGTACTCACGCGGACGGGCATGGGATGCATCCAGACGAACATAGCAGATCTCATGGAGAAAAAACCAACATGTAGGATAATATTCAGCTTGAATCATCTGGACGGAGCAAACATGCGTAATCACGATCTAGAAACCTCCGGACAAGCAACCAATACACGAAGAGTATCCAGTACGACAATACGACAAAGTTTCGTATAAGATGTTCTTACCTTGCGGCCGGTGGCGCCGTTCTCTCTAAGGTAGGTGGCGGCGTTCTCGCGGGTGAGGCCGGCGGTTCAGATCCCGTCGGTGAGGAGGGGAACGGCGTTCGCGCGGCCTGGGGCGCGGAGGAGAAGGTCGCGATAGAGGCGGCGAGCAGAATCTCGTACATGACGACGAGGAGGAGGCGGAGTAGGACCTGGCTGGGGCGGGTGGATCGGATGACCGAGGACCTCCGATTCCGATCTGCTGTGGCGAGAAAGGGGGAAGAGGAGCAGGAGAAAATATGGGGGAGGGCCGAACTGCCACGCGCGCGATTAAGGTAGAAAATTTCAGTGACCGACCAGTGGGGCAGGACGCCAAAAATTGGAGAAGTGGAAGGAATATGTGTTTTGGTGGAGGGAATTTTTTTGCCGTAAACCAAATGTATTTAATAGAATATTTTTCCTGCACGAAACAACTATTCACTCTAATTTTTTTTTAGAAAACTAGAGTGAATAGTTGTTTCGTGCAGGAAAAATATTCTATTAAATACATTTGGTTTAAAATATAGGGAATTACTTTCAAAAATTGAAGCTCATTTTTTTACTATCATCAATATGTATTTTTCCATCTCATCAAGACAAAAACAAAAATTCGATCATATTGCTCCGAGCAATGTTTTTCCAGTCGCGATTCAAAAGCGTGTAGAATACCCAGCGACTCGCTGTATATTCGACCAAAATCGTTGTATAGGTTCGCAAGTCGCCTGGTTACTCGCGAGTCGCTATGTTGCGCGGATACTTCAGAAAGTGTGCGTATCCAGCCGGATACTGCCCGATACTCGGATACTACCCCGATACTTCCGGATACATATCTCATAAGTATCCCTCGACATTTTGATTTAAAAAAAAAGAAAATAATGTTTGATACTCCTAGGATACTTCTGCGATACGTTTTGGATACCTGAAACCCCTCGTTCAACGTGAAATCCCCTCAATAATAAAGAAGCGCCTTTTGAAGATTCCCAACATGGGCATGAGTTCATGTGAAAACATGTCTGTCAATGTTTTCGTTCAATTGAAAGGTGAGCAAGAGAGAGTCGATGCATTGATTGGAACAACAAACCTAGGCAAATCTCACTGCCAATTAATGAAAGTGGACTAAGTGCAAGAAAAGAAATGGGTAATGGTATTGAGGCATGCTTTGACCTACAAGCTCCTTAAAAATTTTCTTCATATATGTAATAATTAATATATGTAAGATCTATATATAAACGTATCCCCGTATCCATGTTTCCAATAGATTGGCGTATCGGGCGTATCCCCGTATCACGTATCCGATATGTATCCAAGTATCTGTGCAACATAGGCGAGTCGCCCTGATTTTGAGAAAACGACTTGGTGCTTAGTCAATGACTAATCAACATCTCAAAAACCATGGTTCCGAGGTCAGATGCAAATTAATGCTAAAACTACAAAATAACATCAATTCGAGTTCATATAGTCAACATTGATAGCGAGATTACTGATTTTTGCTATGCTCTGACCATGGTAAAAAAGAAGCACGATGATATCAGATTGAAAAGCCAACAACATGAAAGGTGTTTGTCTTATCAAGAGAAACACACTTAATCTCTGGATCATATCAATTTAAGGTTTACTTCATAATTGACACTGACACGAGAAGATGGCGGTGGCGTGGGATCTTCTCGGGGTGACGATGGATCCTCGTGTCGATGTAATGTGCTACTTTGGTTCTTCAATCGCGGTCACATGGGCTCGTGTTGGGAGAAAAGGCAGTATCGGGAGGAGGGGACGAAATCGTTTACCAAATAGATGGTTGATATGCGTATGATGAACATGCCTTATGGTTATATCAGACAAACGATCTATGGGATCTTAGAGACATATGGACGCAGAACTTACAGGTCCCATAGATCCTATTCTCAGGGATTCTTTATAAAAAATAATGATATATGTTGATATTGACAATAACAACGGTGGATGACATAGTTTGTTCAAATGTGCCCATACCGTGCATATTTGATGCTGAACAATGTTGCCGAAGAATTTTTCAGTTTCATTGATTTTTTTATTTTATGATTGTGAAAAATGTTATTTTAACGTACCAAATATTTGTTGTTGCAAATTTGGACCACGCAAATTTTAAAATTATTACACCACATTTAATGTATAAATAATTAAATATTGTGTGTCCAAAGGTTTCAATCCACTTCTCGTCAAAACAAATTTTTACTGATTCAGCTGGAAGCCGGTCAAAACTTTAAAGACCGAAATTTTAAAAAGAAATAGTATGTTGAGAACCGCTTATCCAAATTACTAATCGCTTTCACTTTTGATCTCCTCTCATCGAGAACTTCAAAACTAGATGATCATGGACTCTGTGTAGTCGATGTGAAGGTTCGCTGGAATGACGAATATGTCATGACACGGTTGTTGAAGATGGCAGGTGTGCAACTTGCTTCTTAAGCGGCCATTGGCATCGTGGATGTCATGGCTTCGGTGATGGCGCGTCCAACAGCAACAATACGATGCACTTCCATGTCCTAGAAGTATTACTGGTAGAGGGGAGTCTGATGGTGGGAGAAATCGTCGAGATGACCACCTTGGGCGATAGGATATTGCGCTGAACATAAAGTTGCGGCCTGAATGGGCATGGGCGGTACGGGCTTTACAGGGCATCTCATGGACAAATTTGTGAACCAAAGAGGCAGAGCACATCGTCAGTCCAGCTCCCACCGACGTCGCAGATGCTGCACCCCTCCTCACAGACAGGACCACACTTTGGTGGTGATGCATTCAATTCCAAGGAGAAATAAGGTTAACAACCTTGAAATCTTGTATTGACGATCTGCTACCCATTAAAAACTCACCGGTTGACATCCATTACCCATGTGGAGATACTTTAGATTGCTACATCGCCCTAGGAGACCGGTCACAGTTTCTCCCACGTAGTGGCTGTTTTGTGACCAATATCGTAGGGTCAGATTTGAGACGCCGGGGACTTCAGGTATGTCCCTCACTGACAATACATCGTCCAACATCTGTATACAGAATAAGAGGATATACATCCTGGTTTTTAAGCATATAGGAGAAGTATGATTTCCATATATGAAAAAAACAGAATGCACAATTTTCATGTGGAGCGAGCAAAGGCATGATATAATACGAACCTCTGGAACAGTTAGCCATAAGATATGGCGAACGTCCGGGCCGGTTTCTTGCAGTATTTGGATCGTGTGACGTTGGAGTTTGAGCTAGTGTACACCCAGCGTGAGGGAGGATTCCGCTGTCTCCAGATGGTGAAGCTACTAGAGGGCTAGTCGTAGCGATTCAACATGAAGTATCCGTCGACGCGGAGCGATGAGAGCAGTGGGGCGTTCACATCGAATCGCCTCATATCCCATAGATCCGTCAGATGCAGCATCTCCAGCGCTCTGCCATTGAGCTGCAGCTCCTCGAGCCCGGACAGGTATGCGGGCTTCAGCTTTCGCAGCCTCGGGCAGCAGGGCGACCATAGCAGGCTGCCCAGGCGGTCCCGTTGTCGTCCAGGAATGCCATGCCGGCGAGAATCAGGTCAGTCAGGGAATGAAATCAACCGTGCGCGGGAGCAGGAGGGCGGCGTTATTTAACCCCAGCGACATCGTCACCTGCGTTTTGATTTTCGGCCGAAAAAAATGAATTTCGGCCGTCTCGCTAGGGCCCGATATATGGGCCTATGGGAATGAAAGTCAACCGTGCGCGGGAGCAGGAGGACGGCGTTATTTAACCCCAGCGACATCGTCAGTTCGTCACGGCCCTCGTAGGCACGGCGTCCTCATGCTGAAGTCCAAGGAATATACAGCGAGCCGCATGGCACGGCAGAGCCAGACATCGGCGAGCAGCTCTCCAGGCCAGAGACAGAAGTGCAACTCGAGCGTGTCGACGGAGGCGTCGCTGTATTCTCGAAAAATAAGGTCCTTCGTGTATTTTATAGCGAATGACACGTTCACGTCTAGTCAGCACCTGATACGTCCAAAACGTATCTATAATTTCTTCTTGCTCCATGCCTCTTTTGGGTGATATTGCTATGTTATTTATACACTTTCATACACTTTTGATCATATTTGGACTAACCTATTAACTCAGTGCACCCCAGTGCCAGTTTCTGTTTTCGGCTGTTTTTGTATTTCAGGTTTTCACATTACGAGAACTGCCAGAAAAAATACAGAAAAATTATATAAAAAAGCAGCGTTCCAGAACCTACCGTGCGCCCGAAGTACAGCGGGGG
>LR738712.1:851539825-851581879 GCA_902687465.1 Secale cereale
AGGCGCCCCCCCGGGCCTCGCCGGGGGGCGCCTGGGCCCCCCGAGGCTCCGCTGATGCCCCCCTTTGGCATATATTTAAAGCGTCTCGCGAAACCCTCGAGACGGGAACTCTTTTTCGCGATCTCATCTCTGTTCCGCCGCCGCCGTCGCTTCCAAGATCGGGAGCACCAGGAGAACTCTTCCCGGCACCCTGCCGGAGGGGAGGATCACCACCGGGAGCTTCTCCACCACCATGGACGCCTCCCGGATAATTTGTGAGTAGTCTCCCTTGGACCATGGATCCATGACCAGTAGCTATGTGATGTTCTCCTCCCGTTCTTGTGCTTCATTAATTAGTCCTCGTGAGCTGCCCTACATGATCGAGGCACATATGTAATCCTTATGCTGTTGCTATGATGAGTTTGCTGGGATCCGATGGATTATGAGATTATGTTCAGATTGTGTTTGAGTAATATATTTGATTCACCTCTTTTATATTTATGTTCGTAAGTAATTCTTGCATGTTCTCCGTTGTTATTTATTGCTTTGGCCAAGTAGTAGGTACTGACTCCAAGAGGGAATGTTATGCTTGATTGTGGGTTCATGCCCCTCGATGACTAGCTTGAGTGACAGAAACATGAGTCTAGGGATGTGCTGTTGCCACAAGGGGGAAAACAACGGTGCTTGTGCCCGCGGGTGCAAGGATTGTTACTTTACGCAAAATTCTTTTAATGCAGTTGTCTGTTACTTTGAGTTTACACTATGGGTGGGACTTGCAACTTAATACCAGCGAGATGTTCTGGATAGATATTTCAAGGTGGATGATTAGTAGTAGATGCAGATGGATTTCGGTCTACTTACCTCGGTGTACCGCCCATGCTTTAAACCTCTACCTTTCTTGCAACTTAGTCAGCATTGGTCCTGTCAATTGCCCAGCTGTAATTCGTTTACCTCACATAGCAGTTTTATCGTCTTTTGGGAGAGAGACATCACTAGTGAGCATCATGAGACTCCGGTCCATATTACCATCATTGATCACATCCGCTATTTACTTTTCCGCATTTTACTTACTATTGCAACTATAACTATCACTATTATCACTTGCGTTTGATCCTTTGTAAACTACAAGGCCGGAGGGATTGACAACCTCTCTGTACTCGTTGGGAGCAAAGTTATTTGTATCTGTGTGCAGATCCATGTTGATTGCTAATATCTGGCGCCGTTAGCAGTTGACACCTTCTTGTTGAAATTGGGAGTCTCTGGGAAATCGATCCTTGGTATTGCCAAGGGAAAACTTCTGCTACACTGCATCTCAAACCTTCCACTTGGGGTAACCAACGAGGGGTGAGAAGCCACCTAGCAAAGCAATTTCTGGCGCCGTTGCCGGGGACTCCACTCTTCATGATAGGGGAGTTGCACGCTATCTTTTACCTTTGCTTTTAGTCTTGTTAGTTTACCTTTCAGTTTTGCTTTAGTATCTTTTATCGAAAATCACAAAAATAGTTATCTTGCTTGCTTGCTACTATGGGTTCCACCGAGAACACCAAGTTGTGTGACTTCACTAGTCACAACAACGATGACTTTATCAGCACACCTATCACTACACCTGCCACTTCAGCACCTTCATATGAAATTAAACCTACTTTACTAAACTTAGTCATGAAAGATCAATTCTCCGGTGCTGGAGATGATGCTGCTTTACACTTGAACAATTTTGTTGAACTTTGTGATATGCAAAAGTACCAAGAAATAGATGGGAATATTGTTAAGCTTAAGCTTTTTCCTTTCTCCTTGAGAGGAGGAGCTAAAATTTGGTTTCAGTCTTTGCCTAGTAATAGCATAGATTCATGGGACAAGTGCAAAGATGCTTTTATTGGAAAATACTATCCACCTGCTAAAATTATCCAACTAAGAAGTAACATAATGAGTTTTAAACAATTGGATAATGAACACGTTGCCCAAGCTTGGGAACGTATGAATTCTCTTATCAAGAACTGCCCTACTCATGGTTTGACTACTTGGATGGTTATCCAAACTTTTTATGCAGGCTTGAACTTTACCTCGCGGAACTTGTTAGATTTGGCCGCGGGAGGAACCTTTATGTCAACTACACTTGGTGCTGCCACAAAGCTTCTCGATGAGACGATGACCAACTATTCTCAATGGCACACCGAACGCGCTCCAACAGGTAGGAAGGTAAACTCTGTCGAGGAGATTTCCTCCCTTAATGAAAAAGTTGACTTAATCATGTCTCTACTTTCGAAGCAATCTTCTATTGATCCTCGTGATGTTCCTTTAAATTCTTTGATTGCTCAAGAACAAGTAGATGTGAACTTTATCTCTAGAAACAATTTTAATAACAATGCTTATAGGAGTAATTTTGGTAGCAATCCTAGACCGTTCCCCTCTAATTCTTATGGGAACAACAATGCTTATCCTAGCACCAGGAACTCCACTACTGAACTAGAGATTATGCTTAAAGATTTCATCACTACCCCAAAAGCTTTTAATAATAGTGTAGAAGAAAAATTAAACAAACTAGGTGATCTCTCTTCAAAGGTAGACCATTTAGCCAATGAGGTAGAATTGCTTAAAATTAGAACTTCTCCTCTTGAGGAGAGGAAGGTCACTCCTATTAATGCTATTCAAGTGCGAATTAATGAAAATATTAGGATGATGGCTAAACTTAAAGAGAGATGGGCTAGAGAAAGGGAGGAATAAGATAGAATTAAGAGCCTTCCTACCCACCACACTGTTGCTACTATCCAAGTTGTTGAGGATATCCAAACTCTTAGCACCCAATGCACTCCTGGTCCCGATGGACCTATTAATGGTGATGCTATGACTATAGAAACTACCAAACAAGTGAACCTAAAGGACACCACTACCACCTTACTTGATGGTAGTGACCTTGATTTTGACAATTGCACTCTTACCGAAGTTATTGATTTCCTTCACAAGATGTCTAGAGACCCCCGCACTAGCACGATTAACCTTGCCTTCACAGAGCATATCACTAATGCTCTTATCAAAGCTAGGGAGGAGAAACTTAGAGTAGAAGCCTCCATACCTAGAAAGCTAGAAGATGGTTGGGATCCTATGATAAAAATTAAGTTGAATAACTTCTCTTGCTATGATTTATGTGATGTTGGTGCTAGTACCTCTGTTATGCCCAAAAGAATATATGATATGCTTAAATTGAAACCTTATGATTCTTGTTCTTTTGGTGTTCGTCTCGTTGATTCTTCCATAAAGAAACCTTTGGGAAGGATCGACGATGTTCTTATCGTTGTCAATGATAATTATGTTCCCGTTGATTTCACTATTATGGATATTGAATGTGATCCTTCTTGTCCAATTATTTTGGGACGTCCCTTTTTGCGCACCGTTGGTGCTATCATTGACATGAAAGAGGGTAATATAAAATTCCAGTTTCCTCTCAAGAAAGGGATGGAACACTTCCCTCGAAAGAATATTAAGTTACCTTTTGAGTACGTTACACGGGCTAGCTATTCTTTTACTCTTGATAAAACTTGATCTCTATGCATTATGCCTAGCTTAAAGGCATAAAAGAAAGCGCTTTTGGGAGGCAGCCCAATGAATAAATTTTATTTTGTTTTTGTTGTGTCTTGATGTTGTTACTACTGTAGCATCATCATTGTATCTTTGCTTTTCAATTTTGTGCCAAGTGTAGCCTCTGATTGCAAGAAAGTTCAAAAGTTGTGACGTGCTGTCCAGGAAACAGATTCTGTCCTTGGATAGAAAAATTCGTATAAAATCACCAGATCATCTTTTTTGGTCTGAATTTTTTCGACAGCGTTCTTTATGTAATTGTCTTTCGTGCGTCTGTTCTGAGTTTTTTTATTAGAGTTGCAGAAGTGCCCCGGAAAAATCATTTACTACCTGTTGTTCTGTTTTTCACAGATTCTGTCCTGTTTTGCCTTTCTTTCATTTTGCAAACCTAGAGCTTGCTTTTTCTTTGCAAAAACCTTTTGGCAATCTTGAGAAACAGTAGAACTTCAAGAATATCTTTATTTCCAGCAAGGAACAATTATTTTATTATGGGTACTAACCTCGCTAATCAGATTATGATGAGTTATGTATGAAGGGAGTTTTCAAGTGTGCGAGGGAAGATGATAAAAAGTTTCAGGAGTGTCAAACGCTCATGCTTGGGGATGCCCCCATGCACCCCCAAGAAATATTCAAGGAGACTCAAGCGTCTAAGCTTGGGGATGTCCCCGTGCATCCCCTTCTCCATCAACATTATCAGTTCGTCTTTCGTTCCACTATATTTTAATCACTTCATGTGTTATGTGCTATGCTTGGAGCGTCTTGCTTTTAGTTTTCCTTTTAGTTTTCTTTAGCTTTTCATAACGAGTCGGAACTCAGCTTTCTTTATGTGGGAGAGAAAAACGCTCCACTTCTACCTAGAACATAACATAGAATTTTCATATCTATCTCTGCTGTGTGTGTTCTTTGTCTCTTAATAGCTACTATCATGATTAGCTCTTAGTATTCATGCTTATCTTTTTAAAGAGCTTTCGTTTAGTTGGTTGCTTGAACTCTCTTTAGTTATCATGCTTATCTTATTAAGAGAATTTGCTTCCGTTGCATTGGTTGATATGTCTATGATAAAGATGCTACGTGCATAATGGCGCTTAGTAGTTCGGGTTTTCTTATGGTTAGTCCCAAATAGCTGGGGGGTTCCCAATGTGTTATTGGAGTACCAACATGGTTTGTTTGCTTATGATGTGGTATGGTTTAGTAATATCTTCCTTCAAGAATTTATTTTGATTGACTTGGCGTATGCTCACGCATATTTAAGACTGTAAAGAAAGTCTGTCAAGCCTTGATGATCTTTTGTTTCTGAGTAGCGATATAACTTCCATGCCTGATTCAATGTTGCTTTATCGCTCTGCATGATTATGACCATCATTGCTCTCTTAGTTGGTCGTGTTGGGGAACATAGTATTTTCAAAATTTTCCTACGATCACACAAGATCAATCTACTAGATGCATAGCAACGAGAGGAGAGAGTGTGTCTACGTACCCTCGTAGACCGAAAGCGGAAGCGTTTATCAACGCGGTTGATGTAGTCGTGCACCTTCACGATCCGTCCCGATCTAGTACCGAACGTACGGCACCTCCGCGTTCAGCACACGTTCAGCTCGATGACGTCCTCGCCTTCTTGATCCAGCAAGACGGGCAAAGTAGTAGATGAGTTCCGGCAGCACGACGGCGTGGTGACGGTTGTTGATGAAGAACAATCTCTGCAGGGCTTCGCCAAGCACTACAGAAACTAGACGGAGGATAAACTAGAGGGTTGGGGTAGCCGGCACACGGCTTGGTGTATCTTGATGTGTCTTGGGTGCTAGACCTACCCCTCTATTTATATGTTGAGCCTTGGGGTCGAAACTTGGAGTAAAAGCCTTCACAAAGTCGGTTTCACCCGAAAGGCAAGAGTCCTTCTCGGACTCCAGGGCCAGACGCCAGGGTTCCCGGCGTCTGGACCCAGACGCCAGGGACCCTGGCGTCTGGCCCCTGGACTCCGCAAAACTTCCTTTTGCGCCTTCCAAAAACCTTGTGTGCTTTCCCTTTTGGCCCAAATAAAGTGTTCTCGTACCCAAACACTTCGGGAAACATCCGGAACCCCTTCCGGTGAATTCCGGAACCCTTCCGGAGGTCAAACACTATTATCCCATATATTAATCTTTATCTCCGGACCATTTCGGAGTTCTTCGTCATGTCCGTGATCTCATCCGGGACTCCGAACAACATTCGGTCACCAACATACATAACTCATTCAATACTATATCGTCAACGAAACGTTAAGCGTGCGGACCCTACGGGTTCGAGAACTATGTAGACATGACCGAGACACTTCTCTGGTCAATAACCAATAGCGGAACCTGGATGCCCATATTGGCTCCTACATATTCTACGAAGATCTTTATCGGTCGAACCGCATAACAACATACGTTGTTCCCTTTGTCATCGGTATGTTACTTGCCCGAGATTCGATCGTCGGTATCATCATACCTAGTTCAATCTCGTTACCGGCAAGTCTCTTTACTCGTTCCGTAATACATCATCTCGTGACTAACTCATTAGTCATTTGCTTGCAAGGCTTATTATGATGTGCATTACCGAGAGGGCCCAGAGATACCTCTCCGACAATCGGAGTGACAAATCCTAATCTCGAAATACGCCAACCCAACAAGTACCTTCGGAGACACCTGTAGAGCACCTTTATAATCACCCAGTTACGTTGTGACGTTTGGTAGCACACAAAGTGTTCCTCCGGTAAACGGGAGTTGCATAATCTCATAGTCATAGGAACATGTATAAGTCATGAAGAAAGCAATAGCAACAAACTAAACGATCAAGTTGCTAAGCTAACGGATGGGTCTTGTCCATCACATCATTCTCCTAATGATGTGATCCCATTGATCAAATGACAACTCATGTCTATGGTTAGGAAACATAACCATCTTTGATCAATGAGCTAGTCTAGTAGAGGCATACTAGGGACACTCTGTTTTGTCTATGTATTCACACATGTACTAAGTTTCCGGTTAGTACAATTCTAGCATGAATAAAAGACATTTATCATGATATAAGGAAATATAAAATAACAACTTTATTATTGCCTCTACGGCATATTTCCTTCAGTCTCCCACTTGCACTAGAGTCAATAATCTAGTTCACATCGCCATGTGATTTAACACCGATAGTTCACATCGTCATGTGATTAACACCCATAGTTCACATCGCCATGTGACCAACACCCAAAGGGTTTACTAGAGTCAATAATCTAGTTCACATCTCTATGTGATTAACACCCAAAGAGTACAAAGGTGTGATCATGTTTTGCTTCGTGAGAGAAGTTTAGTCAACGGGTCTGTCACATTCAGATCCGTATGTATTTCGCAAATTTCTATGTCTACAATGCTCTGCATGGAGCTACTCTAGCTAATTGCTCCCACTTTCAATACGCATCCATATTGATACTTAGAGTCATCTAGATTTAGTGTCAAAGCTTGCATCGGCGTAACCCTTTGCGACGAACTCTTTATCACCTCCATAATCGAGAAACATTTCCTTAGTCATCCAGTTACTAAGGATAATTTTGACCGCTGTCCAGTAATCTACTCCTAGATCACCATTGTACCTCCTTGCCAAACTCATGGCAAGGTACACAACAGGTTTGGTACATAGCATGGCATACTTTATAGAACCTATGGCTGAGGCATACGGAATGACTTTCATTCTCTCTATATTTTTCTGTCGTGGTCTGGCTTTGAGTCTTACTCAACTTCACACCTTACAAGTCAGGGAAGAACTCCTTCTTTGACTGATCCATTTTGAACTACTTCAAAATATTATCAAGGTATGTACTCATCGAAAGTCTTATCAAGCGTCTTGATCTATCTCTATAGATCTTGATGCCCAATATGTAAGCAGCTTCACCAAGGTCTTTCTTTGAAAAACTCCTTTCAAACACTCCTTTATGCTTTCCAGAAAATTCTACATCTTTTCCGATCGACAATATGTCATTCACATATACTTATCAGAAAGGTTGTAGTGCTCCCACTCACTTCTTGTAAATACAGGCTTCACCGCAAGTCTGTATAAATCTATATGCTTTGATCAACTTATCAAAGCGTATATTCCAACTCCGAGATGCTTGCACCAGTCCATAGATGGATCGCTGGAGCTTGCACATTTTGTTAGCACCTTTAGGATTGACAAAACCTTCTGGTTGCCTCATATAGAAGTCTTCTTTAATAAATCCATTAAAGAACGCAGTTTCGTTATCCATTTGCCAGATTTCATAAAATGTGGCAATTGCTAACATGATTCGGACAGACTGAAGCATCGCTACGGGTGAGAAAATCTCATCGTAGTCAACACCTTGAACTTGTCGAAAACCTTTCGCAACAAGTCGAGCTTTGTAGACAGTAACATTACCATCGGCGTCAGTCTTCCTCTTAAAGATCCATTTATTTTCAATGGCTTGTCGACCATCGGGCAAGTCAACCAAAGTCCATACTTTGTTCTCATACATGGATCCCATCTCAGATTTCATGGCTCAAGCCATTTTGCGGAATCTGGGCTCATCATCGCTTCCTCATAGTTCGTAGGTTCATCATGGTCCAGTAACATGACTTACAGAACCGGGTTGCCGTACCACTCTGGTGCGGAACGAACTCTGGTTGATCTACGAAGTTCAGCAGAAACTTGATCTGAAGTTTCATGATCATCATCATTAGCTTCCTCACTAATTGGTGTAGGAATCACTGGAACTAGTTTCTGTGATGTTCCACTTTCCAATTCGGAAGAAGGTACAATTACCTCACCAAGTTCTACTTTCCTCCCACTCACTTCTTTCGAGAGAAACTCCTTCTCTAGAAAGGATCCACTCTTAGCAACAAAGAACTTGCCTTCGGATCTGTGATAGAAGGTGTACCCAACAGTTTCTTTTGGGTATCCTATGAAGATTTACTTCTCCGATTTGTGTTCGAGCTTATCATGTTGAAACTTTTTCACATAAGCATTGCATTCCCAAACTTAAAGAAATGACAACTTAGGTTTCTCGTCAAACCACAGTTCATACGGTGTCATCTCCACGGATTTAGATGGTGCCCTATTTAACGTGAATGTAGCTGTCTCTAATGCATAACCCCAAAAGCGATAGTGATAGATTGGTAAGAGACATCATCGATCGCACCATATCTAATAAAGTACGGTTATGACGTTCGGACACACCATTACACTGTGGTGTTCCAGGTGGCGTGAGTAGTGAAACTATTTCACATTGTTTTTACTGAAGGCCAAACTCGATAACTCAAATATTTTACCTCTACGATCATATCGTAGAAACTCTTATTTTCTGTTACGATGATTCTCCACTTCACTCTGAAATTCTTTGAACTTTTCAAATGTTTCAGACTTGTGCTTCATTAAGTAGATATACCCAGATCTGCTCAAATCATCAGAGAAGGTCAGAAAATAACGATACCCGCCGCGAGCTTCAACACTCATTGTTCCGCATACATCAGTATGTATGATTTCCAACAACTCTGTTGCTCGCTCCACAGTTCCGGAGAACGGAGTTTTAGTCATCTTGCCCATGAGGCATGGTTCGCAAGCACCAAGTGATTCATAATCAAGTGATTCCAAAAGTCCATCACTATGGAGTTTCTTCATGCGCTTTACACCAATATGACCTAAACGGCAGTGCCACAAATAAGTTGCACTATCATTATTAACCTTGCATCTTTTGGCTTCAATATTATGAATATGTGTATCACACGATCGAGATCCAACAAACCATTTTCATTGGGTGTATGACCATAGAAGGTTTTATTCATGTAAACAGAACAACAATTATTCTCTAACTTACATGAATAACCGTATTGCAATAAACATGATCAAATCATATTCATGTTCAACACAAACACCAAATAACACTTATTTAGCTTCAACACTAATCCCGAAAGTATAAGGAGTGTGCGATGATGATCATATCAATCTTGGAACTACTTCCAATACACATCGTCGCTTCATCCTTTAACTAGTTTCTGTTCATTATGCAACTCCCATTTCGAGTTACTACTCTTTAGCAACTAAACCAGTATCAAATACCGATGGGTTGCTATGAACACTAGTATAATACACATCAATAATATGTATATCAAATATACCTTTGTTCACTTTGCCATCCTTCTTATCCGCCAAGTATTTAGGGCAGTTCCACTTCCAGTGACCATTTCCTTTGTAGTAGAAGCACTTAGTTTCAGGCTTGAGTTTAGCTTTGGGTTTCTTCATGGGAGTGACAACTTGCTTGTCATTCTTCTTGAAGTTCCCCTTCTATCCCTTTGCCCTTTACTTGAAACAAGTGGTCTTGTTAACCATCACCACTTGATGCTCTTTCTTGATTTCTACCTTCGTCGATTTCAGCATCGCGAAGAGCTTGGGAATTACTTTCGTCATCCCATGCATATTATAGTTCATCACGAAGTTCTACTAACTTGGTGATAGTGACTAGAGAACTTTGTCAATTACTATCTTATCTGGAAGAATAACTCCCACTTGATTCAAATAATTGTAGTACCCAGACAATCTGAGCACATGCTCACTGGTTGAGCTATTCTCCTCCATCTTGTAGGCAAAGTACTGTCAGAGGTCTCATACCTCTCGACACGGGCATGAGTATGAAATACTAATTTCAACTCTTGGAACATCTTATATGCTCTGTGGCGTTCAAAACGTTTTTGAAGTCCCGGTTCTAAGCCGTAAAGTATGGTGCACTTAAACTATCAAGTAGTCATCATACCGAGCTTTTGTCAAAACGTACATAACGTCTGCATCTGCTCCTGCAATAGGTCTGTCACCTAGCGGTGCATCAAGGACATAATTCTTCTGTGCAGCAATGAGGATAATCCTCAGATCACGGAACAATTCCGCATCATTGCTACTAACATCTTTCAACTTAGTTTTCTCTAGGAACATAAAAAATAAACGCGGAGCAACATCATGAGCTATTGATCTACAACATAGATATGCTAATACTACGAGGACTAAGTTCATGATAAATTAAAGTTCAATTTAATCATATTACTTAAGAACTCCCACTTAGATAGACATCCCTCTAGTCATCTAAATGATCACGTGATCCAAATCAACTAAACCATGTCCGATCATCACGTGAGATGGAGTAGTTTCAATGGTGAACATCTTATGTTGATCATATCTACTATATGATTCACGCTCGACCTTTCGGTCTCCAGTGTTCCGAGGCCATATCTGCATATGCTAGGCTCGTCAAATTTAACCCGAGTATTCTGCGTGTGCAAAATTGTCTTACACCCGTTGTATTTGAACGTAGAGCTTATCACACCCGATCATCACGTGGTGTCTCGGCACGACGAACTTTCGCAACGGTGCATACTCAGGGAGAACACTTTGTCGGTGTACTAAGGTAGGGGTACCTCAGTACCCCAACTTGTGCACGGGCAGTTGCAGCTTCCCGCTGCAGGGTTTACCACACGCTCGCCGGAGACCTTTTCTGCTCCTTATTAAACCATTCAAAAACAAAGTATACAAGACAGAAGATCGAGACCCCGGCAAGTGGAGTTTGCGGGAAGGCCGTACCAGGCTCAAGACTGCCTCACTAGCACAAGGCCCTGGCAAGAGGAGCTTGCCAGGATGACTAGAAGACACGCTTCGGCGCTACGTGCGCCCCGGCAAGGGCCCGGGGAGCGGCAAGCTCCCGGGCCCGGCAAGATCAAGGCCCCGGCAAGGTGCTTGCCGGGAAAGTTGCACTGTGTGCCCGCGCTCCAGCTCATCGGCCCACGCGTCGCCCTGGGGCCTATCCAGGGACGCGTGGCGGATGGCTGTGCAGCCTGGGGGACACGGTGGCACTCCACGGTGGTGGATCCATCGCCGTGGCAAACGGAGACGCAAGGGCGGGAGCTTTTGGGGTCGACGGCGACGGGCATTAAATGCCCTTGTCCCCCACTGTCAAAGTAGGTATAGACCACTGTTCGCGCACTGTAGCTCCACTGTTCCCGCACTGTTACAACTACCACCTCTTTTACGATTTTACCCCTTTCTCCTACGTTGACACCTGTCGGTGACCCCTTGCACTATAAAAGGAGGCCCATGCACAACGTGGAGGGGGTTCGGAACCTAGATCACTCATACGCTCGGTGTAGCTGCTTCTTCAAGCTCCCGAGCTCTCCAACTCAATACATAACCAAGCAGGAGTAGGGTTTTACGCGTCTACCGCGGCCCGAACCTGGGTAAAACTGCCCGCGTGCTCGCTACGATCTGCTATTCGTGCTCCCTCCGCCCTCGTACCGCACAGACAAAGGGGCTCCGGTCCCATAGGTGTTCGTGGCGGACAGTTTCCCCCGACATCTTTGGCGCGCCAGGTAGGGGGCGTCGAGGTTGTGCGAACCTGTTCCGGCATTCACGCGGGCGCATTCTTCATCAACCTCTCCGAATTCGTCAACTTCACCAGCAACAGCTCCATGGCCCCGAAGAAGAAGGCTTCGGAAGTCGGAGGCCCGTCTGCGTCTCACCCGCCGCCACCAGAGCCAACGGTGGGCGGGGGAGACGCCGTCGGAAGGGTGGTCGCCGGCGAGGACACTCACGGCGCCACCAGATCCAAGAACAGGACGGATGACCGAACCTCGGTCTCCGTGGACGCACCACGTCCATCCCAGCACACGACAACCCAGCAACGCCATGTCACAGGAGGTGGCATCCGTTTGCTGGGCCAAGGCCAAACTGGAGGCTCGCGGGACGCCCCGGACCCTCGCCCGGGCACAAGCAAAGCGAAGGCGCCGGCGCGGGACCCCGCTCCTTCTAACGCCGTTAGAAGTCCGAGCGTATCCCGCTCCTCGCACCGCTCGCCCGCGTTCCCCTCCACTCCGGTAGAAGCGCTCGCAAGAGCGCAACTGCTCCTCGACTTCCCTCCAGCGGCAGACAAGGCCGAAGACTAGAGGGCCACCATCCAGAGCCTGATAGCCTTCGCCAACAACGATTCTCCACAGCAGCCGGCGGCCTCGCGGCCGCGGCAGGCTGAGAAGACGAAGGCTGACGGCGACAAGATCGCCGGGGGTGCGACAAGCGCGCATTCCCCACCGCAGAAGCAAAAGACGCCGCCCCGCCGGAACAACGCCGACGACGGCTCCACAGCCTCGTCGGACCCGCGGGCCCGTCGGGACCAGCGCCAGGTCCTCGACGACCGGCAACAAGAAGACGCTCGGACGAGAATCGAGCGCCGCCGAGAAGCTCGGCGACAATCAGACCAGAGAGCTGGGAACGCTGTCGACGCGCACGCGCCCGGTGAACCAGGCGACTTGCCGTACGCGGCAGGCTGCCCTGCGTTCACCCGCGAGCTGCGGCGCGTCCAGTGGCCCAGCATGAAGAATTTTAAGCCTGACGTACCGGAGAAGTACGACGGCAAGACGCACCCCTCGGAATTCCTCAGCGTCTACACCATCGCAGTGCAAGCTGCCGGGGGGCGCGACGAGAAGATCTTGGCAAATTACTTCCCGCTCGTGCTTAAGCCGAACGTCCGTTCGCGGCTTATGCACTTGCCGGAAGGTTCCATCTCTTCTTGGGCCGACCTTTGCCATCAGTTTGTTGGCGCCTTCACCGGCGGCCACAAACCCCACGGCCAGGAGAGCGATCTCCACATTCTGGCACAGAAGGAAGGCGAAACCCTGCGCAAATACATCCAACGCTTCAGCCGTGTGCAACACAACATCCCGGATGTCCACCCTGCCGCGGTTATCAGCGCGTTCCACCAGAACGTGCGTAACCGCCGCATGCGTGAAGAAATGGCGATGACCAAGATTCGGGATGTCAGCGAGCTCTACGCTCTGGCTGACAAGTGCGCACGCGCAGAAGAGGGGAGGAGACTCCCCGGGGAGGATGCTGGCGCAGGAGGAAGCGACAGCGACGACGCCGCCCCGGCAAAGAAGAGCCGGCGGCGGAATAACAGAAGGAAAGGCAAGAAAGAGGTGCTTGCCGTCGAGAAGTCCGGCAAGGAGGCTCCCGCCAAGCAAACGCAGGCTGGCGGCTCCGGCAAGGAGCCTGCCCCTGTAGCGGCGGCCGACAAGCCGGGCAGCTCCGACAAGCAATATTGCAAGATCCACCGCACCAAGGGTCACGATCTCTCCAACTGCAAGCGCGTCGAATACCTCGTCGAGCAGCAGAAGGCTGAGTACGAGAGGCGCGACAAGGAGAAGGCCCAAGGTGGCGGGGAAGAGACAAGCAAGAAGCGGCCGTTCAACGGCCGGGGAGGACGCCGCGGCAAGGCCAAGCAGCGGCAAGGAGATCGACCTCCCCGGGGCCGCGACAAGGACGAAGAAGACGACGACGAAGACATGGAGGACGAGGATAACATCGAGCAGGAGTTCCAGAAGGCCACGGAGGTCCTGTGCGTCGACGGTGGCGCCTCCCTGCACACCTCCCACCGCCAACTAAAGCAGTGGGTGCGTGAGGTGAATGCAGCGGAGCCGCCCGTGGAGTCGCGCAGGCTCCTCAAATGGTCCAGCACGCCCATCGTTTTTGATCTTGAGGATCACCCTGACCGCACCACTGCAGTCGGGTGCTTGCCGATGCTGGTCTCACCCACCATCCGCAACCTCAAGGTCACCAAAATGTTGGTTGACGGCGGGGCCGGGCTGAACTTGATCTCCTCTGCTGTGATCAAGAAACTCCAGATTCCAGATGGCGAGCTCGAAGAAACCGGTTCTTTCCAAGGAATCAACCCGGGAAGGAGCAAGCCCAAGGGAAAGATCACTCTGCCGGTGACCTTTGGCGGGGAGCTCAACTTCAGAACTGAGCGCATTACTTTCGACGTCGCCGATATTCCATTGCCCTACAATGGAATACTCGGCCGTCCTGCCCTCGCCAAGTTCATGGCAGCTTCCCATTATGCTTACAACGTACTCAAGATGTCGGGGCCGATAAGCGTCATCACTGTCCACGGCGACAAGAAGGATGCGCTTGTCTGCGCCGACAAGATCTACCGGGATGCGGCAGCTGCGGCCGAGAAGGATACTCTTGCCGCTGAAGCTCCCGGGGGAAGAAGACGAAGACCAAGTCCGGCAAGTGCTCTGGGACCCACTCCGGCAACCGCACCTCTTCGGAGTGCTGCGCTGCCGTCGAGAACGTTCCATCGAGCTCCACCGGCAAGAGTAAGAAAGGGATGGCCGCTCCTCCGGCAACCAAGAAGGTGTCCGCCAAGGAGGACGGCACTGGTGGTACCTTCACCATCAGTGCCACACTTGACAGCAAATAGGAAAGCGCGCTCGTTGCCTTTCTGCGGGCGAATGTTGATGTGTTTGCCTGGCAACCATCTGACATCCCCGGTGTTTCCAGGAAGGTAATTGAGCACAAGCTTGCTGTTTGTCCTCATGCGCGGCCCATCAAACAGAAAGTGAGGAAGCAAGCCGTGGAGCGCCAAGAATTCATCAACGAGGAAATCAAGAAGCTAGAGGCAGCAGGCCTAGTTAGAGGTGTGATCCATCCGACGTGGTTGGCAAATCCAGTCGTCGTGCGCAAGGCCAACGGGAAGTGGAGACTGTGTATAGACTTCACCGATGTGAATAAAGCATGTCCCAAGGATCCCTTCCCTTTGCCACGCATTGACCAGATTGTTGACTCCACTGCCGGATGTGAGCTACTCTGTTTTCTTGATGCATATTCAGGCTACCATCAGATCTTTATGGCGAAAGAGGATGAAGAGAAGGCTGCATTTATCACTCCTTGTGGCACTTATTGCTTCATTCGCATGCCATTTGGATTGAAGAATGCAGGATCAACGTTTGCAAGGGTAGTGTACACTGCTTTTGAGCCACAGATCCACAGAAATGTAGAAGCTTACATGGATGACATCGTGGTGAAGAGTAAGAGCAAAGAAACCCTAATCCAAGATTTGGAAGAGACATTTCAGAACCTGCGCAGGATACAGCTCAAGTTGAACCCCGAGAAGTGCGTCTTTGGAGTCCCCTCCGGCAAGCTTCTCGGGTTCTTTGTGTCACAGAGGGGGATTGAAGCCAACCCCGACAAGATAAAAGCCATCGAGCAGATAGAAGCCCCGAAGCGCGTCAAGGATGTCAGAAGGCTTGCAGGTTGTGTGGCTGCCCTCAGTAGGTTCATTTCAAAGTCTGCAGAACGCGCCCTTCCTTTCTTCAAAATATTGAAGAAGGCATGTCCCATGAAGTGGACTCCGGAAGCGGAGGCGGCGCTGCAGGATTTGAAACGGTACCTGTCCTCCACTCCAATACTTGTCGCACCTAGACCACAGGAAAAGTTGTTGCTATACCTAGCGGCAACCAACCAGGTGGTTAGTGCTGCGTTAGTAGCGGAGAGGGAGTCCGACGAGGAGTCAGCACCACCGGCAAGCGAATCCAGCGACAAGCAGGGGGCTGCTCCGGCAAGCTCTGGCCCCGACAAGGATAACTCTGCGCAGGAACAGGATGAGGTGCAGAAGAAGATGGTGCAGCGCCCAGTGTATTTTGTGAGTTCCCTTCTCCAGGGGGCTAGATCAAGATACTCTGGTGTGCAAAAATTGCTTTTCAGCCTCCTCATGGCCTCGAGAAAGCTGCGCCATTACTTCCAAGCCCATGAAATAACAGTGGTCACTCGCTTTCCCCTGAAGAGGATATTGCACAACCCAGAAGCAACAGGCAGGATCGTTGAGTGGGCACTGGAGCTGTCAAGCTTTGGACTCAAGTTTGAAAGTACTTCAACCATACAGAGCAGAGCTTTGGCAGAATTCATAGCTGAGTGGACCCCAACGCCCGATGAAGAAGTCCAAGAAACAAGTGCACCCGTACAAGAAGCGACAAGTGAATGGGTAATGTATTTCGATGGTGCCTTCTCGCTGCAAGGCGCCGGTGCTGGCGTGGTACTCATCGCGCCCACCGGAGAGCACCTCAAATATGTTATCCAGATGCACTTTCCCAGGGAGCAAGCGACAAACAACACTGCTGAACATGAAGGCTTGCTTGCCGGCCTCAGGATTGCGGCCGAACTTGGGATCAGAAAGCTGATTGTGCGGGGAGATTCTCAGTTGGTGGTCCGACAAGTTAACAAGAACTATCAGAGCCCTTTGATGGAAGCTTATGTCGATGAAGTGAGGAAGCTTGAAGAACACTTTGAAGGTCTGCAGATGGAGCACGTCCCGAGAGCTCAGAATGAAATTGCAGATGGCCTTTCAAAGTGTGCTTCGATGAAGTTACCTGTGGGACCAGGGACCTTCTTGCTCAAGCTGACTCAACCATCCGTTACGCCATCAATTGGGCAGTCCAAGAAGAGAAAGTTGGTCTCCGGTGACTACTTGCCGGCGGATCTTCCTGAAACCGCCGCCAAGGTCCCCAAGATCAACAACCACAACGCTGAGGAACAGTTTTCTCCTGCAGATCCTCGGGTCTGTACAGTTGAAGCAAGTGTTCCCGACAAGACTCGCCCCGGCGAGCTTGCCGGGGGACCATGAGCTCCGGCGGAACCAGAGGTCCTTGCCGTAGAAGCTGAGGTTCCCGCAGCGGCCCTCGAGCCTTTAGTCCTTGCCGTCGAGCCTCAGGCACCGGCATGGGCACAGCAGATCGTCCGTTTTCTTCAAACTGGAGAACTTCCCGACAGCCCAGAAGAAATAGAAAAGATAACCAGGCAGTCAAGTATGTACCAGTTCGTGGATAACGAGCTGTACAGAAGAAGACTCAATGGTGTCAGATTGAAGTGCATCTCCAGGGAAGATGGACAGAAGCTGTTGGCAGAAATTCACGGAGGCATATGCGGCCACCACATTGGCGCAAGGGCGCTTGCCGGGAAAGCTTTCCGGCAAGGGTTCTTTTGGCAAGAAGCCCTCCAAGATGCAACTGCACTAGTAACCAAGTGTGAAGCGTGCCAGTTCCATGCAAAGCAGATTCATCAACCAGCTCAAGCTCTCCAAACAATCCCTTTGTCCTGGCCCTTCTCGGTCTGGGGGCTCGATATCCTCGGCCCTTTCCCTCGTGCTGTCGGGGGCTTTGAGTACTTGTACGTTGCAATCGACAAGTTCACAAAGTGGCCAGAAGTGGAGCCAGTGAGAAAGGTGACAGCACAGTCAGCAGTCAGGTTCTTCAGGTCGATTGTTTGCCGTTTCGGGATCCCTAACAGGATCATCACCGACAACGGTACGCAATTCACTAGTCGCACCTTCATGCAGTACGTCCAAGACCTTGGCGCCAAGGTTTATTTTGCTTCTGTTGCTCACCCGAGGAGCAACGGTCAAGCGGAGAGGGCCAATGCTGAAGTGCTGCGCGGACTCAAGACAAGAACCTTTGACAGGCTGCGCAAATGCGGAAGAAATTGGATAGAGGAGCTACCGGCGGCTCTTTGGTCAATCAGAACGACACCAAGTCGAGCCACCGGACAGACACCCTTTGCCCTAGTCTATGGGGCAGAGGCAGTTCTCCCCACGGAACTCGTATACGGATCTCCTCGTGTGCTCGCTTATGATGAGCTCGAGCAAGAGCAACTGCGGCAAGATGACGCGTTGCTCCTCGAGGAGGGACGTCTCCAGGCTGCTGTACGAGCTGCTCGATACCAGCAGGCCTTGCGCCGCTACCATAGCCGCAAGGTCAAGGCCAGGAGTCTCGAGGAAGGCGACCTTGTTCTTCGGCGTGTTCAGTCCGCCAAGAATTCCAACAAGTTGACGCCGAAGTGGGAAGGCCCTTATCGGGTGAGACAAGTCACGAGGCCCGGCGCTGTCCGCCTCGAGACCGAAGAAGGCTTACCGGTGAGCAACTCCTGGAACATAGAGCATCTTCGCAAGTTTCACCCATAAGGCGCGGTTGCCGTGATCCGCTCCGGCAACCACCTTTTGTACAAGCTTTGCCGCTGTTGCATGTAACCCTTTGTACAAAGCCGGGCGCAGACCCCGTGCATCAGTAAAGTCTTTGTGTTTTTCGCACCAATTGCCTTTTGCATGCTTTTCTTCGCTATTTGCATGTTTTGTTTGGCATTTGGTGCAACACTCAAGTATCCGGTAAGCATTAGCACGCCGAAAGGCCATGTACCTGTTTCCCTCTTCTATTCCTTTGCCTCTTAAGCAGAAGGAACGTTCCTCGCGCACAAGTTTGCCGGGGGGGAAGGAGGTGGAGGAGGAACCAAGTGTTGTTCAAGAAAGAGAAGCCTTACCGGGAAGCAAGCAATATATGAAAGCTAAGTTGTTAGAATTTGACCAGTTCAAATTTTAAAACTTTAGTTGTCTTCCTTGAACAGTCACACTTTGTATGGAAAACCTGTGCGCGGAGGAACCTACCCGTAGCTCGCCGCACCCTTATCTTGTTTCCGAGTTCGCTCAACGATTTAAGTGAGCTGCGACAAGGGTCGCGCCCTTGTTTCGTTTCCGAGTACGCTCAGCAAGCTAAGTGCGTTGCGGCTAGCTGCGGCAAGGTTGCTTGCCGGTGAGACCTTGGCCAGCAGGCTGCTCAAAGTCCAGCACTCAGCGCTCGCGGCAAAGGTACCTTGCCGGCAAGCTCCCCGGGAGCGTAGGGTGAAAAACGTACAAAGTCAAGGATTAAGACAAGGAAGATAACATTGCACTGATTGATCAAAATGAGATAAATATCTTACAAAGGATAACTTGTCACAATGGACTAATGAGTTCATGACATCATGTGCAGAAACAAAAAGAGATAAAGATAATGGAGGCCTAATCTACGCGGTCGTCCTCCTTCCTGGAGATCTTGGCCACCTTGGCAATGATGTGGGCGACCTGCTCCTTCAAAGCCTCCGTGTTCGCGTCGGCCGGCAAGCTGCGAAGAACGTTGGTGAGGTTGATGCCCGGATTGCGGTACACGATCTTCGTCAGCACGCGCTCCAGAGTTCCCGCGCAGAGCAGGCGCGTCTCCTCGGCCAGTTGCGCGGGGATCTTATTCCGTAGATCAGCAAGGGCCGGCGTGATTCCCCTGAAGAAGAGGCTGAGCTTGGCGCTGTGTGGGAGGTTTGGATCCGGGGAGTAGATGAGGTGCTCCAGCTTCAGCGCCAGCAGCTCCTGGTCGATGTTGGACGCACAAGACACTAAGTCCTCGGTCCACACCTCAACAGTTTTGCGGAAGAGCTCGGCCGCTTTGTTGGCGCTGTCCACTAGGGTCCGCTCCTTGCGGAGCTCCTCCTTCAACTTGGTCTCCCGGGCCCGGGCAGCGTCGAGTGAATCCTTCAGAGTAGAGACCTTCAACTCCAAGTCCTCGATGGAGTCCTTGGCGGTCTTCAACTCGTCACCCCTCTCAGAAAGACGCACCTGGAGTTCGGAATTGGTGTGGGCGTCCTTCTCACGCTCCGTGATGAGCGCGGCAACCTTCTCCGCGCTCACCTTCAGCGCCTTCTCCAGCTGCACGACCTTGGCGGCGAGCTCCTTCTTGGCGGTCTCCGCGGCAACCGCGGCGGCTTTCGCCTCCTTCGGTTCCCCGCCAAGGGCTTCCTCCCGAGCGGCAAGGTCCTCCTCATGGGAGTCGAGTTGGACCTTCCGCTGGGCGAGTTCTCCTTCTCGCCGGGACAGCTCCACCCCGGCGAGCCGCTGCTGTTCTTCGGCCTCAGCCTTCTCCAGCACCCATTCCTGGTACTCGCCGGCGAGCCGCTCGCGCTCCTCCGCCACCTCGCGGAGGGCCGCCTGGTTGGCGGCGCTGAGCTCCGCCGCGCGCTTCTCCATCTCTGCGGCGGCCTTGGCGGCAAGGGCTTTCCGGGAGGCAAGCTTCGCCTGCCTGGCCCGGTAAAGGGCCAGGAGCTGGTGGAGCAGCTTCTCCTCCTCGGGCCCCTCACTCCCGCCGGGCGCCTCGACAATCTTCAGGCCCGCGGAGGCGAGGACTTCCCCGTCAAATGCCTCGCCCTCCGCGGGAGCTCGCGACGACGAACCCCACGGCATCTGGATGAAGACGCTGTTGGGGGCCTCAAGATAATAACCCTGCTCCTTGCTGGCGGAGGGGTCGGCGGCCGGCGCAGCACTTGATGCTCCCGCCACCTCCGGGTCGGCGGTGCGGTCGCTGTCCCCCTCCCCGGCCGTTGCGTCCGCAGCCGGAGCGGCCTCTGGCGCAGTCGGCTCGGCGGCCTCAGCCATCTCCTCGGTGGCGGGGGTGCCGCCGCCGTCGCCCTGCGCGCCCTCCTCCTCAAGATTGATGACCTCCGTCTCCATCGGCTCCGGAGGAGGAAGATCTAGAAGAAGAAGAAGAAAAAGAAGTTCAAGCAAATATCCAAAAAGAGACGAAGCCAAGAAGACAAACTACAAGACATACCTTGGCGGACGTCCTCAGCGGCGGGCTCCCTCGCCGGGGAGCTCTGCCTTGGCGGAGTGGCCGCCCTCGCCGGGCTGCTCGCCCTTGGCGGGGTACTCTGCCTTGGCGGAGTACCCGCCCTTGGCGGAGCACTCTCCCTTGCCGGAGAGTTCGGCCTTGGCGGGGACGGCGGGGCCTGCGGCTCCTCAATGACGGTCTCCGGGCGCTCCTGCCGCTGTGGCTCCACCTCTGCACAAGAGAAAAGAAAAAACAAGAAACATCAAGACGTTGAAAGAAGACAAAATCCCTAAGCGCATCCCGACAAGCGGAAGGATGGATCCCAGACTTACGCTGGGGGCTGCGCTGGGGGCTGCTCCTCGGAGCAGCGCTTGGGTCCGGCAGGGTTGGCTCCGGCACGTCCCCTGTTGCCGCGGTGGCCGAGCCTTCCGCGACCTCGACCACAGGCGCCTTGGCTTTCTTCGCCACGCGCTGAACCAGGGTCCTGAAATCAAAGCAACAAACAAAGTCAACATCAACAATAATCAAGACAAAACTCGAGAAGGTGTAAGATCTTGGATTCTTACTCCTGATCCTCCTCGTCATCCTCGCTCAAGGCGGAGAAGTCGTACTCCACCTGGGGCGCGTCTGCACGAGGAGCGGAAGACGAAGATTCCCTCGCGCGCTTCGTGGTCCCTGGGGCTGCGGGCTGCGAAGACCCAGTCCCTGTGGTAGCCGGCGCCCGAGGAGCGGGCGGAGCCGTGGCTCCGCTCCGAGAAGACCCCTGTCGGCTCGACGCCGGCCTGCGAGGCGCCTCCGTCGTGGCCCGCGCGCGGGCCGCCTCTGCTGTGGCTGGTGCGCCGGACGCCCTTGGCGCGGCTTGGCTCCCCCGGGGAGCTGCCCGGCGAGCTGGTTGTTGCCGGGGCGCCTGCGCCCTCTCCCCCGTCGCCGCCTTGCGGAGACGCTTCGGTGGGGACTGCCTTGGGCTTGCCGGGGGCGGGGAGCTCTCCGACGAGGAGAGGTCATCGGCGTAGAGCTCCGTAGATCCGCCGGAGTCCTCGGCCTCTTCCTCCTCCTCCTCCCCGACTGGCCCGCTGGGCCCAGCACCCTGTGCTGCGACCTCCTTTCCCTTGGCGCCTCCGCTTCCTCCGGCGCCTCCGCTTCCCGCGGCGCCTCTGTTCCCTCCGGCAGCGCCATCCCTTGCCGCGGCCTCCGCCGCGATCCCGTGGATCCCGGAGTGCCTCAGAGAGGGGACCCCGGCGAGTGCGTCGGGAGGGAGTTGCAGCAATCTGCGGATCTCCGCCTCCTCCGCCTGGGTGGACGCATCCGCAACCTCCGCCTCTTCAGGCGTGTATCCAAAATCTCCTGCCGCTGCGGCTGCAGCGGCCTCTTCAGCCCAAGAAGCCATGTAGGCGATCTCCTGGTCGGTGGTGTCCCGCGTGTGCTCCTTGATGTCATTCTTGTTCTTCGCCACCTCCACGAGGTTGTCGTAGAAGTTGAGGACGTCGATGGGCTTGGGCGGAATCCACGTGCGGTCCACGCCGTGCGAATCGCAAGCGGGCATCATGGCCCGGAGAGGATCGCAAGCTGTGCTGTTGCAGAGGGGCACCACTTCCCGGGGAGGTCTGAACCACTCAGGGTGCGCCGGGTCGTACTTGAAGAGTTCCCGGACCATCCCCTTCAGCTCCAGCGTCGTGAAGTTGAAGTTTAGCCCGGGGCGCAGCCTCATTATATCCGCCGGGCCGCCGTACTCCCAGGCCGGCCTTTTCCTATCTTGGAGAGGGGCGATGCGGCGGCGGAGGAAGTCTGCGCCTACCTCTGCAACGGACAGTTTTGCCACCCGAAGACGAAGAATCCGGATGAGCGTGATGTCGAGCTTGACGTCGTCCGAGTCTAGCTCGCTCCAGTCCCTGCCGCGCACGATGGGGGTTGTGCACGGCGCGGTGAAGGCCTGCGGCTCGTCCTCAACAACCCAGCACCACTCCGCGCGCCATTCCTCCCACTTGCCGCGGAGCTCCCCCGGCAAGTAGGACCCCTTCTTGTTCAGACGGAAAACCCAAGAAATTCCTCCGAAGAGGGGGGCGTCGGCCTCTGCTCTAGGGGTGAAGAAGTGCCTAAAAAGCGCTACATTTGGGTGTATTCCTATGAAGTTTTCGCACATGTGTGCGAAAACCGCCATTGTGAGGATGGCGTTGGGGGTGAAGTCAAGGAGATGGAGGCCGTAGGTGTGCATGATATCGCAGAAGAAATCAGAGAAAGGAGGACACAGACCGCAGTGAAAGAAAGCTGCGAAGAAGTAGTACCCGCCGGGGTAGTTGTCCTTGGCGGCGGCCGGATATGCTCGCGTGCGGGGGTGCGCCTTGGTTTCCTTAGCCCAGAACAAGTAGTACTTGTTCCAGAGCTCCCGCGCGCCGAGCCTCGGCGGGAAGACGAGGTTCTGCTTCCGGTACGCGGCGAGCTTCGCCGCTTGCTCCGACCTCTCCCTCTTGGCCTTCTCCGCCTTCGCCTTGTCGGTCTTCGGGGCCATGGCGGACGCGGCGGAAGGAGGGGGACGAAGAGCCTGGCGACGCCGGAGTTGCAGGCGACGGCTGCGGAGGTGTGGAGGCGGAGCGCAAAGGGATCTCTGGAGGAAGAAGAAGCAATGAAAGCACAAGGAGGGGAACCGCTCCTGCTTCCTCTGCTTTTATGGGGGAGTAGGGGGCGTTTCGCCCTTTTCATTGATGGAACGTGGGCACGTCCCATCCCACGACGCCGCGATCGACGCGTGCCGTTACGGGGGGATGCGGCGGATACGGAAGTGGATTCGGCACGCTGTGGGCCGCGTGTGCCCGTGCACTGTTTTGGGCCTAGCCCAACAGCGCTGGGCACCGTGTGTGGCCCAGGCCCGGGGGCTCCTGTCGGTGTACTAAGGTAGGGGTACCTCAGTACCCCAACTTGTGCACGGGCAGTTGCAGTTTCCCGCGGCAGGGTTTACCACACGCTCGCCGGAGACCTTTTCTGCTCCTTATTAAACCATTCAAAAACAAAGTATACAAGACAGAAGATCGAGACCCCGGCAAGTGGAGTTTGCGGGAAGGCCGTACCAGGCTCAAAACTGCCTCACTAGCACAAGGCCCTGGCAAGAGGAGCTTGCCAGGATGACTAGAAGACACGCTTCGGCGCTACGTGCGCCCCGGCAAGGGCCCGGGGAGCGGCAAGCTCCCGGGCCCGGCAAGATCAAGGCCCCGGCAAGGTGCTTGCCGGGAAAGTTGCACTGTGTGCCCGCGCTCCAGCTCATCGGCCCACGCGTCGCCCTGGGGCCTATCCAGGGACGCGTGGCGGATGGCTGTGCAGCCTGGGGGACACGGTGGCACTCCACGGTGGTGGATCCATCGCCGTGGCAAACGGAGACGCAAGGGCGGGAGCTTTTGGGGTCGACGGCGACGGGCATTAAATGCCCTTGTCCCCCACTGTCAAAGTAGGTATAGACCACTGTTCGCGCACTGTAGCTCCACTGTTCCCGCACTGTTACAACTACCACCTCTTTTACGATTTTACCCCTTTCTCCTACGTTGACACCTGTCGGTGACCCCTTGCACTATAAAAGGAGGCCCATGCACAACGTGGAGGGGGTTCGGAACCTAGATCACTCATACGCTCGGTGTAGCTGCTTCTTCAAGCTCCCGAGCTCTCCAACTCAATACATAACCAAGCAGGAGTAGGGTTTTACGCGTCTACCGCGGCCCGAACCTGGGTAAAACTGCCCGCGTGATCGCTACGATCTGCTCTTCGTGCTCCCTCCGCCCTCGTACCGCACAGACAAAGGGGCTCCGGTCCCATAGGTGTTCGTGGCGGACAGTTTCCCCCGACACACTTATACCTTGAAATTTAGTAAGGGATCATCTTATAATGCTACCGTCGTTCTAAGCAAAATAAGAAGCATAATAAGATAAACATCACATGCAATCAAAATATGTGACATGATATGGCCAGCATCATCTTGTGCTTTTGATCTCCATCTCCAAAGCACCGTCATGATCACCTTCGTCACCGGCGCGACACCTTGATCTCCATCGTAGCATCGTTGTCGTCTCGCCAACTATTGCTTCTACGACTATCGCTACCGCTTAGTGATAAAGTAAAGCAATTACATGGCGATTGCATTTCATACAATAAAGCGACAACCATATGGCTCCTGCCAGTTGCCGATAACTTTACAAAACATGATCATCTCATACAAAACTGTATATCTCATCATGTCTTAACCATATCACATCACAACATGCCCTGCAAAAACAAGTTAGACGTCCTCTACTTTGTTGTTGCAAGTTTTACGTGGCTGCTACGGGCTTAGCAAGAACCGTTCTTACCTACACATACCAAACCACAACGATGTTTCGTCAAGTATGTGCTGTTTTAACCTTCACAAGGACCGGGCGTAGCCACACTTAATTCACCTAAAGTGAGAGAGACAGACACCCGCCAGTCACCTTTAAGCAACGAGTGCTCGTAACGGTGAAACCAGTCTCGCGTAAGCGTACGCGTAATGTCGGTCCGGGCCGCTTCATCTCACAATACCGCCGAAGAAAAGTATGACATGCTGGTAAGCAGTATGACTAGTATCGCCCACAACTCATTGTGTTCTACTCGTGCATATCATCTACGCATAGACCTGGCTCTGATACCACTGTTGGGGAACGTAGTATTTTCAAAATTATCCTACGATCACGCAAGATCTATCTACTAGATGCATAGCAACGAGAGGAGAGAGTGTGTCTACGTACCCTCGTAGACCGAAAGCGGAAGCGTTTATCAACGCGGTTGATGTAGTCGTGCACCTTCACGATCCGTCCCGATCTAGTACCGAACGTACGGCACCTCCGCGTTCAGCACACGTTCAGCTCGATGACGTCCTCGCCTTCTTGATCCAGCAAGATGGGCGAAGTAGTAGATGAGTTCCGTTAGCACGACGGCGTGGTGACGGTTGTTGATGAAGAACAATCTCTGCAGGGCTTCGCCAAGCACTACAGAAACTAGACGGAGGATAAACTAGAGGGTTGGGGTAGCCGGCACACGGCTTGGTGTATCTTGATGTGTCTTGGGTGCTAGCCCTACCCCTCTATTTATATGTTGAGCCTTGGGGTCGAAACTTGGAGTAAAAGCCTTCACAAAGTCGGTTTCACCCGAAAGGCAAGAGTCCTTCTCGGACTCCAGGGCCAGACGCCAGGGTTCCCGGCGTCTGGACCCAGACGCCAGGGACCCTGGCGTCTGGCCCCTGGACTCCGCAAAACTTCCTTTTGCGCCTTCCAAAAACCTTGTGTGCTTTCCCTTTTGGCCCAAATAAAGTGTTCTCGTACCCAAACACTTCGGGAAACATCCGGAACCCCTTCCGGTGAATTCCGGAACCCTTCCGGAGGTCAAACACTATTATCCCATATATTAATCTTTATCTCCGGACCATTCCGGAGTTCTTCGTCATGTCCGTGATCTCATCCGGGACTCCAAACAACATTCGGTCACCAACATACATAACTCATTCAATACTATATCGTCAACGAAACGTTAAGCGTGCGGACCCTACGGGTTCGAGAACTATGTAGACATGACCGAGACACTTCTCTGGTCAATAACCAATAGCGGAACCTGGATGCCCATATTGGCTCCTACATATTCTACGAAGATCTTTATCGGTCGAACCGCATAACAACATACGTTGTTCCCTTTGTCATCGGTATGTTACTTGCCCGAGATTCGATCGTCGGTATCATCATACCTAGTTCAATCTCGTTACCGGCAAGTCTCTTTACTCGTTCCGTAATACATCATCTCGTGACTAACTCATTAGTCATTTGCTTGTAAGGCTTATTATGATGTGCATTACCGAGAGGGCCCAGAGATACCTCTCCGACAACCGGAGTGACAAATCCTAATCTCGAAATACGCCAACCCAACAAGTACCTTCGGAGACACCTGTAGAGCACCTTTATAATCACCCAGTTACGTTGTGACGTTTGGTAGCACACAAAGTGTTCCTCCGGTAAACGGGAGTTGCATAATCTCATAGTCATAGGAACATGTATAAGTCATGAAGAAAGCAATAGCAACAAACTAAACGATCAAGTTGCTAAGCTAACGGATGGGTCTTGTCCATCACATCATTCTCCTAGTGATGTGATCCCATTGATCAAATGACAACTCATGTCTATGGTTAGGAAACATAACCATCTTTGATCAATGAGCTAGTCTAGTAGAGGCATACTAGGGACACTCTGTTTTGTCTATGTATTCACACATGTACTAAGTTTTCGGCTAATACAATTCTAGCATGAATAAAAGACATTTATCATGATATAAGGAAATATAAAATAACAACTTTATTATTGCCTCTACGGCATATTTCCTTCAGGTCGCTCCCAGTCTTTTGCTAACCTCCACCTGTACTAAGCGGACTGACTGCTTGTGCATCCACATCCTTTTAATCCAGTTATGCCATATGAGTCCACCACACCTTCCTACATGGTATTTACCTTCCATTCCTAACGGAGACTTGCATGTGCCATCTCGAAATTATTAAAAAAAATGCATTCCTATTTTGTGCCTCTGTTGTATGTTCATGAGGAAGTAGTGGTTAATTCATGATCTTTTTAAGTTGGACAAGCTTCACCCCGGGATTGCATGAATAATGTGCAAACCCATAATACAAGAAGGAACTGGCATTGAGTGCGCCCGGCTCAAAAAGATAATATAACAAACAAACCCTCCTTCACGCTTTGTTCATGAGAAATCAGAAAACTTTGGCAGTGATAAACAAAGGAGATTAAGAGGATGTGATCGTCCTCATTCGGGAGCCATTCCTCGAAACTTGTCCATCTCAAGAAGTGTCGTGGAATTAACACGGCAGATGTCCGGTTTAACGGACTTGATGATGGAACCATCGCACGGGTTAGCTTGAAAGGGTTCATGACACACAAAGGACACAAAGGGTTTTATACTAGTTCGGCCCCTTCGAGAAGGTAAAAGCCTACGTCTAGTTGATTTGGTATTGCTTGGGCGTCAGATTACAGGGAGCGGAATCGCTTGCCTGCGTCTCGACGGATCGATTGTTGCTTGTCCCTGAACTGGTGCCGGGTCGTCCCTTTATATAGGGGTGACGCCTGGTCCGGTTTACAGAGTCCCGAGGCCGGCTCATAATCGTGTCCGCCCCGGTCTCTGCTCTTCCTTTCTTATCTCTCAAGTTACATCTCTTTGGCGGTTTACGAACCGTATCTCTATACATGGGCCCTGAAATCTTATGGGCCGTAATCTCTACTAATAATAAACCAAGTACAATATAACTAAGCCGGTTTACAATATCCGGTTTATACCTATTAACCATATCCCTGACATTAGGCCCCAGAATGATTTGAACTTGTTCATATCAGTCTCCATCGTTTCCTGCAATTTCTCTTCTGTCTTCATTTTTTGTAAACCGGCTCTGACGTCATCCTCCAAAATCATTAAAGTCTGACAATGACCTCATCTCCGCATTTAACGCCGCGAGCTGTACTGTAGTTTGTTTTTAATGGTTATCCCGAGAATCGAGGCGTTCAACGGATCTTTATCCGATTTTTTTCCCTTGATTACCGCACCTGTCGCTTCATATCCGCCTCTCTGTCTATAAATAATGCCGCCCCTCCTCATTCTTCCTTCTCGCGTCTTCTTCCTCCTTCCGCTTCCTGACCCGCAAGAACTCCATTGCTGCTTGAGCTCAAGAACGCCGCCGACGACCGCAGGATCTTCAGCCTTCGACCGGCCGCTGCATCAACTTGAGCCTTGACCAGATTCTCTCCGCCGCCGATTCTCGCTGTCCCTGGTACGTTTATCAACCTCTCTGTAGATCTGTGTCCGCCATTGCTTCGCCTGTGTTCTTCCGCCATTAGGGCTGCCAATGAAGCTCTGTTCCTTCGTAGATCTTTTCCTCATAAAAACCTTGTAGTCTTTAGGCCCCAATCTGTAGGTCTCCCGCTCGGCACCAGATTAGATCTCACCATAATAACCGTGTAATTTTATCCATTCCACCATTAGAGCTTCTGCCTTTTAGAACTCCGCCATTAGAACTTTTTGTACTAGTTCCGCGGATTTAGCTATTACACCTTGCCCTTTAGATCTTGTTGTTTTTATTTCCACCGTTTGCCTGCTTTAGGTTCCCTTTTTTATGCACCTCCTGTAAACTCATCTGCTCTGGATTGGACCTCTGTAGATTTCTCGTGCAATTTTCGTTTCTTTATCTCCTTATGCTCAGATCTATTCCTTCTTAGTAATGCGTTGGAAACCTGTTTTTCTCTTCAATAGATCTGCTACGTATGCTCCGGTTTAGATCGTCATGTCATAAACCGGAAATGATGTAACCTGATGCAATAACTTTAAACTATTCCTCTTCAACTGCCATTTAAACCGGAAATGACAAAACTCTGTTTCATAATTGCCGGTTTAATCTTGCCAAATAATTTCCGTTTTAACCATTGCATATCATGAATAGATCCCGGATCGTTGCTTTTCCATAATCCGTCTTTGCACTTTCTCTTCTTCAGCACTTTGCTCAAATGGCTAAGCAGTATGTTTCATGCGACTGGGTTCGTTCTGTCGTGACTGAAGAAGATTTAGTCAAACTATCAAGCATTGGCACGTTAGGTCCTCGAGCCGAATTGAAATGGCGCGCTCCGGGTAATGAGTGTCCTCCCGCTCCTAGGTCCGGGGAAGTGATCGTATTTCTGGATCACATCTCCAGGGGTTTCTCTCCCCCCGGTTCAAAATTTTTCCGGGACGTCCTTGCCACTTTCCAACTGCACCCACAGGACATCGGGCCGAACTCCGTTTCCAATATTTGTGATTTCCAAGTTTTTTCTGAAGCGTATCTGCAAGAAGAGCCTTCGGTTGATCTTTTTCGGGATTTCTTCCATGCAAACCGGCGTACTGAGTTCACCAGCGGGCCTCACCAAGAGCTTGGTGGTATCAGTATTCAGAAAAGGAGGGATGCAGTTTTCCCTCACGCCTCCTTACACACTCATCCAAAGGACTGGAACAAGTCCTGGTTTTACTGTGTAGACACATCTCCTGAAGGTGAAAACCCCTTGCCGGGTTATCGTGAAACTCGTATCCCGGCGAATCACCCCCTGCCACAACGACTAAGTGCTACTGAACGGATCCAGTTTTCTCCTCAACTCTCCAAGCTGAGAGCTTTCATGGCCAATGACCTGATCGGCACAGATTTCCTTCGCTGCTGGTTATCATGGAGTATCCTTCCCTTAAGCCGGCGCCCTGATTTGATGTGCAATTACTCCGGTAAATCGGATGACCCTCAGAGATTTTCTAAGGAGAAGTTGTCTGAATCGGAAGTAATTGAATCGGCCAAGAAGATTGTCAATCCTGCTCTAACAGATTGCACTAGAGTTGGCTTGGCCCCATACTTCAAGAAAAATAAGCTGCCTGAGGTAAGTGTCTTTGACTTGTACTTTATAAACCGTCCTTTTTGAACCGTCTTTTACTTGCCTTCCCTTTTTTCATTCAGGCTGATGATCCTTTCTGGAGGAGGAAACCTCAGGAAAAACCTGCAAGGCAAACTCGCCGAAAGACTCCTGCAAATAAGAAAAGGAAAGCAGCTGTTGACGCCGGTTCTCCTTCTGAAGATGATGATCCGGACTCCGAGGTACGCCTTACTCCGGTTTACATTTTGTCTTTATATACTTGTTCATATCTCTAATGATGCCCTTTTCACAGGATCCACTCGAAGGTGATAACCCGGCGGAGATTGAGGTAACCCTTATTTCTTCCGATTCAGAACCCCCTCCTCAAAAGAGCCGTCGGACTGTTAGAAAGTATCAATTTTCTCATCCTTATGCTAAGTTGGATCCCAATTTTACTTTGAAGAAACAACAGCACGAAGCCTTGCGCCGGACCACTCGCCATAGCGGCTTGGCAGTGGAGTCCTCTGGAATTTCGTTAACTCCGGCTCGAAAACGCCGCGCTGAGGTGATGCTCTCTCCAACTCTTCTTCACCCCAAGGCCGGTCTTATCAGAAAACCACTTAAACCGACTGATCCTGATTATCAGGAAACCCCACTGTCTTCATCTGGCGAATCAACCGCGACACAGCTTCCACCTTTGAAGACTGTCCCAGGGTAATTCTCTTTACTTCTTCCGGTTTCTAATCTTCTTTTTCTTTATAATGCTGACTTATCTTTGCTTGTTTTTCCAGCAAACCGAAACCCAGCAAAAGAGCTAAGGGTAAGAAGCCTGTTGCTGATCCTTCTACTGATGAACCAGTAATTGAGCCGTCAACAGCTATCCCTCCTGAAGGTACTCCTGTCACTCCGGTTCAAGAACCTGTTCTTGATACTCCTGCTACTGATGCTGCCCAAGATCCACCAAGTCCGGCCCGGGTTAGTTCTCCTCAAGTTAACCCGGGGTCTCCTGATCCGGCTCAAGCTGAAGTTACACCTCCAAATGCACCCACTTCCCCTGACGTTGTGGTTACTGGCGCTGCTTATGTTGCGCCAGCCAAACCCACCGTTTTAGCAAAACATACTGCTAAAACGGAGAAAGTAACTCAGGAAAAGGGGAAATGGAGTACGGACATATCCAGTCTTTCGAGTATGAGTGCTCAAGACATTTATTCCGGATATTTGAGCCGGCTCCACAGCAGCCGGGACTATGAAGCCAGCTTAGTGAACTTGATGAGAGAGAAGTATGAAGTAAGTTTTCCTGCTCTGACTTTGCTTTGTTTTGACGCATCTTTATCTTCTAACAGCCCCCGAGTTCCGGTTTATCTTCTTTATTGAAGGTAATCCGGAACTTTGTAGTTTTTAACTGCTGATCCATACATTAGCCCCCAAGTATCAAGTAGATAACTTGGTTATGTAGTTGATACTTGTAAAAATTGTCTCTGATGCTTTACCTCAACTGCCATTAGCCCCCAAGTGTCAAGTATACAACTTGGTTGTATGCTTGAGACTTGTAAAAATTATCTCTGATGCATTGCTTCAACTGCCATTAGCCCCCAAGTGTCAAGTATACAACTTGGTTGTGTGCTTGAGACTTGTAATTTCTAATCTTACCTTTGAACTTTTGTCTACAGGCTGAGCTGAACCGGAATGCTGTGGAAAACAGTGAGCTTCGAAGCCGGCTTATAGAGACTGAAGCAGCCGCTTCAAAGGCGAAGAAAGAACTTCAAGTCAGTTTAAAAACTGTCGAAGATTTGAAGAAGTTCTTTGATGAGGAACGGACTGCTTTTGAAGTCCAGAAGAAGGATCTTGAAAAACGTATTCAGAATGCCGAAGGAGCACTTAACCCGGTTACTGAAGAACTGACCGGGTTAAAATGCCAGATTGATTTGATGACCTCTGCTATCTTTGGTAAACATAATCTGAATTCTTGTCTGTTATCTGTGCAATCTGTGATTTGTATCGGTTTAACTTTTCTTGTTGCATGTAGGACGCCGTGTCTCCCATCTTGGGGATGATGTACGGAAGAAACTGAAGGCCTGCTATACTTTGGTGGAGCAGCTATACTCTGGAGCGCAAAGGATTATCAGCGCTACCTCCTTTGGTAAACCGGCTCCTTCAACCATCAAGGCTACTTTAAACAGCTTGTCGATTCTGCCAACTCGTCTTGAAGAGGTGAAGAAATCGGCTGCCCGAGGAGGTGCTCTTCTGGCCCTGACAAGGGCTAAAGCTTGGGTTCCAGACATTGATCCGGCAGAAGTGTTAACCGGGTTTCCTGACACCAAGGAAGACGGTTCAGCATTTGGTGAGAGAGATCTGTACGCTCTGACGAAGGAAATGCGTCCACTTTCTAGCAAGATTGCGGTGGAAACTGATTTGTCTCGATACCACCCAGCCTATGATCTGCAAAACGAGCGTGTGGAACGACCGGTTTATGATGTTGCAAATTTAACTCCGCCGGTTCGTCCTCACACTTTTGCTCCTGATATTGATCCTGCTGAGTTGATCAACGATGAAGTGTATTTCCGTGCCTTGGCCAAGATTGATTGGCGTGCACCAGATTTCCCGCCGCTTCACGAGGAGGAAGATGTTCCGGAACCAGATGGCGGCCAGTCATCCCGGCAGGGAGGAACGGAATCTTGAATGTTATTGCTGTAATCACAATTGCTATTCCATAAACAATGCTTCCAACTATTTGGCTTTCATGCCTTGTAATAGGCTTTAGCTGAAATTTAATGCACTGTGATCCGGCTTTTGGTCTTTATAAAGTATTCTTTCACTGACTTGTTAATTGATGCGGATCTCTTGCCCTGTCCATAAAAAAGATGAAAAATATGTCCTAGTGGTGTGACCACTGGACGGATTAACTTGCTCTCTTGGTATAATAAACAGGCATACCTTTGATAAATAACTTTGATACCTTAATTGCATGTAACCAAAATACCTTAAACCGGCAAGATGTTTAAAATTACCTTAATCAGCCTTCCTTTATTCTAATAAGCCCTTGGAACTCTTCAGTCTTAACTTGTCCATGAATTTTTCTTGTCTTGGTTCAGCAATTTGTAACTTGTATCGGACCTCGTGCTGCCAATTTTCAGCTCATCATGAAGTCGAACCGGGTCACGATGAACGCCGGTTTAACTTTTCTCTGGTGTTCATGACCCAGACTTATAACACTAGATATACGGTCAACTTCTAGAGCTATTCCCCTTGGTTAAAAAGGTTATGAAACACAGAAATCATCAAGAAAACACATAATTATTGTAAATCAAACTATGCAATCGAGGCTTTTTCAAAGAGCTGCCAGGCTCAAAAAACTGTTCAGAGAGCCGGGTCATCATTGGAACGTGGACGATACCACTGTTCAGGGAGCCCGAAAATTCATAACATAGCCATTCAAGGGGTGTGTGGGTGAACCACTGTCCCCAGGGGCCGGGTCATCATTTGAACGTGGGCGATACCACCGTTCAGGGAGCCCAAATATTCATAACATAGCCATTCAAGGGGTGTGTGGGTGAACCACTGTCCCCAGGGGCCGCTAATATTCCTCTTTTTCCTTTTTCTTTATACAGGGCTTTCCTCTTCCTGAACCGGTCATGATCTTTTGTTCCTGCGAGTTTTACCGCTCCTTCACATACCCTGTAAAGATTAGTTTCTAACAACCAGCTAATATTGAAATATGTTTCTTTGATGACAAACTGATATGGATATTTGCCGCAAATTTGATATATGTGGAAAAAGGGCTGAGCCCCCGGTTTACCGAGGGTGCCGGTTTATTCATTATTCATAATATATACATAGGATACATGGGAGCCTTTGGCTCAAGTGTAATATGGCCGTAGATGAGCAATGTTCCATGGCCTTTTCGTCTCCTCTTCTGATGTCCGTGAATCTTTGTGCTCTCGAATGTCTACCAAATAGTATGACCCGTTGCGTAATTTTTTGCTGATTACAAAGGGCCCTTCCCATGGCGGGGATAGCTTGTGCATGTCCGTTTGATCTTGGATAAGCCGGAGTACTAAGTCACCCTCCTGGAATGTCCTGGTTCTGATCCGGCGGCTGTGATATCTGCGCAGGTCTTGCTGATAAATCGCCGACCGTGCTGCAGCAATGTCACGCTCTTCATCCAACCGATCCAAACTATCCTGTCTTGACTCTTCGTTGATGGCTTCTACATAGGCCGCCACCCTTGGGGAATCATGGCGTATGTCACTTGGAAGAACTGCTTCTGCCCCGTAAACCATGAAGAAAGGTGTATAACCTGTAGACCGGTTTGGTGTAGTGTTAATGCTCCAAAGGACAGAGGGTAATTCTTCAACCCAACACCCTGGGGTTCTCTGCAGAGGTGTCATAAGCCGGGGCTTGATTCCACGCAAAATCTCCTGATTTGCCCTTTCTGCCTGCCCATTGGATTGGGGGTGAGCCACAGAAGATACATCCAAACGAATATGCTCTCGTTGACAGAATTCTTCCATCTCACCCTGAGATAAATTGGTGCCGTTATCTGTGATGATGCTGTGTGGAAAACCAAACCGGAATATTACTTTTTTGATGAACTTGACCGCCGTTGCCGCATCACACTTGCTTATAGGTTCTGCTTCAACCCACTTTGTAAACTTGTCTACTGCCACTAGTAGATGAGTTTTTTGATCTTGGGATCTCTTGAAAGGACCAACCATGTCAAGCCCCCAAGTTGCAAAAGGCCAAGTTATTGGTATCATCCGGAGTTCTTGTGCCGGAATAAGGGCACGTCTTGAGAATTTCTGACAAGCATCACACTTGCGGACCAGGTCTGCTGCATCTGCATGTGCGGTTAACCAATAAAAGCCATGTCGGAAAGCTTTAGCCACTAAAGATTTTGATCCGGCGTGATGACCGCAATCCCCTTCATGAATCTCCCTTAGAATCTCACAACCTTCCTCAGCTGAAACACACTGTTGAAATACTCCAGAGGTGCTACGATGATGCAGCTCCCCATTGGCAATTGTCATAGACTTGGAACGCCGGATTATCTGCCGTGCTTCACCTTCGTCCTCTGGCAATTCTCCCCGGTTTAAATATACCAAATAAGGTATCGTCCAATCCGGAATAACATGGGTTGCCGCAACCAACTGTGCCTCTGGGTCCAGAACTGCCAGATCGTCCTCTGAAGGTACTTGCACCGAAGGATTGTGCAACTCATCCAAGAAGGTGTTCGGTGGTACCGGTTTACGTTGCGACCCTAGCCGGCTTAAAGCGTCAGCTGCTTCGTTCTTCCGCCGGTCTATATGTTCCACCTGATACCCTTTAAAGTGACCTGCCACCGCTTCAACCTCTCGTCGATAAGCCGCCATGAGGGGATCCCTTGAATCCCACTTGCCCGAAACTTGCTGTGCCACTAGGTCTGAATCGCCCAAGCACTTAACCCGGCTTAAATTCATCTCCTTTGCCAACCGCAAACCATGAAGTAGTGCTTCGTATTCCGCTGCATTATTAGTACAAGGAAATAACAACCGGAGGACATAACAAAATTTATCACCTCTGGGGGAAGTTAAAACCACTCCGGCCCCTGAGCCCTCTAACTGTTTCGAACCGTCGAAGTGAATTGTCCAATAAGTGAGATCCGGCTTCTCCTCCGGGGTCTGCAATTCTGTCCAGTCGTTAATGAAGTCCACCAGTGCCTGAGATTTGATAGCAGTACGTGGTACATATTTCAATTCATGTGGACTGAGCTCAATGGCCCACTTGGCTATTCTGCCTGTTGCCTCTCTATTCTGGATTATATCTCCCAACGGAGCCGAGCTGACCACAGTTATCGGATGCCCTTGGAAATAATGCTTCAACTTCCGGTTCGCCATGAACACCCCATACACCAATTTCTGCCAATGAGGGTATCTTTGCTTGGACTCGATGAGTACTTCACTCACATAGTAAACCGGACGCTGAACCGGATGTTCTTTCCCTGCTTCCTTGCGCTCGACCACAATTGCAACGCTAACTGCCCGTGTGTTTGCAGCAACATATAGCAGCAAAGGCTCCTTGTCAATAGGGGCAGCTAAAACCGGCGGCTTCGCTAGTTGCTGTTTCAGATTCTCAAACGCTGTATTTGCTTCATCGCTCCAGATGAACCGGTCCGTTTTCTTCAACATTTGATACAGCGGGATCGCCTTTTCTCCTAAGCGACTGATGAACCGGCTCAGAGCCGTGATCCGTCCAGCTATACGCTGAACATCGTTAATGCAAGCCGGTTTCGTCAAAGATGTGATGGCCTTGATCTTCTCCGGATTGGCTTCTATTCCCCGGTTTGAAACCAGGAATCCCAAAAGTTTACCGGCCGGGACACCAAAAGCACATTTCTCCGGATTGAGCATCATCTTGTAAGCCCGAAGATTATCAAAGGTTTCTCTGAGATCCTCTATCATTGTCCTCTCCTCCTTTGACTTAACCACAATGTCGTCCACGTAAGCATGCACGTTCCTTCCTATCTGCCCTTTCAAGCAATTCTGAACACAACGCTGATAAGCCGCCTGCGCACACTTGAGCCCAAAAGGCATAGACACATAGCAAAAAGCACCAAAAGGGGTTATGAATGCCGTCTTCTCTTGGTCTTCAACTGCCATTTTGATCTGGTGATAGCCTGAGTACGCATCCAGGAAACTCAGCCGCTCACACCCTGCTGTAGCATCAATAATCTGATCAATGCGAGGTAGAGCAAAAGGATCAGTTGGGCAAGCTTTATTGAGGTCTGTGTAGTCCACGCACATCCTCCACTTCCCATTCTTCTTTAGAACTAGAACCGGGTTGGCCAACCATTCCGGATGAAACACTTCCACTATGAACCCTGCCGCCAAAAGCTTAGCCACTTCTTCTCCTATAGCCTTGCGCCTCTCTTCGTTGAAGCGGCGCAGATACTGCTTTACCGGTTTAAACTTCGGATCAATATTTAGCTTGTGCTCAGCGAGTTCCCTCGGTATACCAGGCATGTCAGAGGGCTTCCATGCAAAGATATCCCGGTTCTCACGGATGAACTCGATGAGCGCACTTTCCTATTTAGGATCCAAGTTAGCACTGATGGTGAACTGCTTAGATGAATCTCCGGGCACAAAATCGACCTGCTTAGTCTCTTCCGCTGACTTAAACTTCAAAGCCGGATCATGCTCAGTGGTTGGCTTCTTCAGCGGAGTCATGTCCGCCGGATCAACATTATCCTTGTAAAATTTTAACTCCTCCGCGGCACATACCGCTTCTGCATAAGCTGCATCACCCTCTTCACATTCCACTGCTATCTTACGACTGCCGTGCACCGTAATCGTGCCTTTATGACCCGGCATCTTGAGCTGCAGATAAACATAACATGGCCTAGCCATAAATTTAGCATAAACCGTCCTCCCAAACAAAGCATGATACGGACTTTTGATTTTGACAACTTCAAAGGTGATCATCTCTGATCTAGAATCACGCTCATCCCCAAAGGTAACTTCTAAGTCAATCCTACCAACTGGATAAGCTGACTTACCTGGGACCACCCCGTGAAACACTGTGTTTGATGTCCTTAACTGTTTATCTGTCAGACCCATACGGCGAAAGGTCTCATAGTATAATATGTTGATACTGCTACCTCCGTCCATGAGGACTTTAGTGAACCTGTATCCTCCTACCTGAGGTGCCACCACCAAGGCTAAATGTCCCGGATTATCTACCCGTAATGGGTGGTCCTCCCTGCTCCAAACAATGGGTTGCTCTGACCATCGTAGAAACTGCGGTGTCGCCGGTTCTACCGCATTAACGGTCCGCTTTAAAACCTTCTGGTCTCTTTTGCATAGACTTGTGGTGAAAACATGATATTGGCCGCTGCTCAACTCCTTTGGATTACTCTGGTACCCGGATTGCTGTTGTTGCTGCGGACGCTGCTGCTGCTGATTTCCTTGATTATTGTGACTCCCTTGGCCCTGTTGCTGATTATTCTGATTGTTGTAACCACCTTGATGATACGGCTGATTTCCCTGATTCTGATAACCACCTTGATGATGTGATTGGTTTCCTTGACCATTATAGTTTCCTTGACCATTATAATTTCCTTGACCGCCTGGGCCGCCTGGCCGGGATTGATAACCACCGTTGTTCCCTTGATAACTGCCGTTGCCCCTATATCCTGAACCGAAATTGTTCCCTTGGTAACCCGGGCCATAAAACCCGGGCCCTAAACCGGCATTCGGGGGCCGGCTATGAGGATTAAAACGGCCGTTCCCTGCTATCATGGGGTTCAGACATTCTCTTGCAGTGTGCCGTGCAGGCCCCTTACTCCCGCTATGCTTTATACAGGGTTGATCCAAATCCTGCTCCCAACCCGGATTTCCTCCACCGGCTTGGCGAGCGGGACCTCGCTGATTTCCCTGAAAACCGCCTTGAACCTGTGTATTAGCCACAAAATCGGAGCTGCTTTCCGGTTTCCGTTTGCCCAACACACCTGAAGCGATCGGACTGGCTGAAGCCGGTTTACCAGTCTTGCTGGCCTTTCCCGCTTTATCTCCTTCTGGCTCCGGATACTTGGTATTATCGGAGTCTCCGTACTTTACCAAGGCACTCATCAAAGTCCCCATGTCATTGCACTCTCGTTTGAGTCGTCCGAGTTTTAATTTCAAAGATTCAAACCGGCAATTGTTCTCCAAGGTTACAATTGCGGTGCTCGGATTAATACCGTTTGAGGAATGCAAGATCTCTGCCACTCTGCGTACCCAAGCTGCTGTAGATTCCTGCTCTCCTTGCACACATGCTGCTATATCTATCACCGACATAGGTTGCTTGCATGTATCTTTGAAATTTTTGATGAACTGACTACGCAGCTCCCCCCATGATCCGATGGAATTCGGAGGAAGTCCCTTTAACCAAGTCCGGGCCGTTCCTTCAAGCATCATAGTGAAATATTTGGCACAAGCCGATTCATCCACGTCCAGCATCTCCATAGCCATCTCGTAGCTTTCCACCCAAGCCTCGGGCGATAAATCGGCTGTGTAATTGGGTACCTTGCGAGGTCCTTTGAAATCCTTGGGCAGCTTAACACTCCGCAGAGCCGGGACAAGACACTGTATCCCAAAACCGCTTGCTGTCGCTCCTGTCCCCGTAGCGCCGGTGTAAACCAGCGTCGACTGGCGGATCTCCTCCCTGGCCTCCGATCTAGGCCGGTTTCGATCCGGGGCTGGCATCTCTGCCCTTGCCGGATTATCTTGCCTGTGCTGATGTCTCCTGCGTTCGCTGCTAGATACTTCGGGCTCCTCCCAATGTCTAGAGTAACTTCGGTTGGGACGTGGTGTTGAATGCAACCTTTCCCTGCTGTGAGAGTACGCTTGCTGCTGTATTAACGCCGTGTTGAGTAACCTCTGGGCCCTACGCGCCTCTATCGCTACAGGGGATGTTTCATCCACAGGTAAAGCGGCCAACCGTGCTGCCGCTGCAGCGATATTATCCACAGGGTTTGAATAGTGCCCCGGGGGGACCGGAACATAAGGCGCCGATGTAATCCGTCGCTCCCGCTCTGCGGCGGGTTGCTGAACCGGTTCCTCTCGAGCCGGTGGGCTTCTCCGGTTTAAGATTGGGTTGTTACTGGCCCCAGCTCCCGGTGTTCTGAACAAATTCGCAGATTCATAACCCGGCGGCAGGCGGGATCGATATTTTCGTCCTCTTACCCCTTCCATGGAAGCCTATTCCATCCTTAAGTGAAAAGCTTGTTCATCCAACTCCGCTTGCCTTATCGCTAGCATCTCTCCTTCTGCCTTTAAATCCTCCTTTAACTGATCGATCCGGGCCTTCAACTGGAGAAGCACTGCATCATGTTGCGCCTTGTCTGCTGGAGCTACGACCTCTACTGCCTTAGCCGCGAACTCCTCCATCAAGGTGGATAGAACCACAGTAACAGAGGGATTTGAACCGCTTCCTCCTGCGCCAGCCTCTGCTGTTGTTCCGTTCGTCGGGGGTTGTGAACCGGCCATGAAAACCGCCACCCGGTTTGGCGGGTCGGAGGGGCCCGGAATACTGTTTCCATCGGAATCACCCTCAGACCGGCCGTCCCGCAACTGATACAGAGATCCAGTTTCCCCGGACGAAGATTCGTCATCTGAATAGACGACGGTTGCACCATCAGATTCCGACCCGTCCTCAGCTTGTCCTCCGTGAATCGCTCCGACAAACGCATGCTTCATAGCAGGTTGAATCCGGGTCGACCTCGTACGCTGAGCCGGCTCGACGATGTTGGGGAAGGTGTCCGGCTCAGGTCCCGGTTCACCGATTTTGCCGATGAAGACTTGGATGCTGCCGAAGGGAACCCGGTACCCGTATTTGATTGAATCGGCCTCCGGTCCCCAACCTGCGTCGTCGATGTAGATCCGGCCGCGACGACTCTTGGTCATCCGGCCGACCGCGTAGCCCTTTAACCCCTTGAGGCCGCCTTCCAAGAACTCGAAACCATCGTGCGCAGGCCCCACGGTGGGCGCCAACTGTCGTGGAATTAACACGGCAGATGTCCGGTTTAACGGACTTGATGATGGAACCATCGCACGGGTTAGCTTGAAAGGGTTCATGACACACAAAGGACACAAAGGGTTTTATACTAGTTCGGCCCCTTCGAGAAGGTAAAAGCCTACGTCTAGTTGATTTGGTATTGCTTGGGCGTCGGATTACAGGGAGCGGAATCGCTTGCCTGCGTCTCGACGGATCGATTGTTGCTTGTCCCTGAACTGGTGCCGGGTCGTCCCTTTATATAGGGGTGACGCCTGGTCCGGTTTACAGAGTCCCGAGGCCGGCTCATAATCGTGTCCGCCCCGGTCTCTGCTCTTCCTTTCTTATCTCTCAAGTTACATCTCTTTGGCGGTTTACGAACTGTATCTCTATACATGGGCCCTGAAATCTTATGGGCCGTAATCTCTACTAATAATAAACCAAGTACAATATAACTAAGCCGGTTTACAATATCCGGTTTATACCTATTAACCATATCCCTGACAAGAAGTGATTGAGTTGTCAGCTAGAATTCATTGACGAAACATGCATGATCTAAAAAAAATTATTACCTCTGTTTTAAAATCAAGAGCTCTGGTACATGTTTTGTCTTTGTTTCCGACTACAGGTTTTCAACCTTGCCAACAAAAGCCACGGTTCGAGAGTCTCCATCTTCTTTTAAAAGCACCAACTACTGAGAGCATGATTGTCATTCTGAGTGTAATGTGCATTGTCCCAAAGTAGCATTATCTTTTGCATGATTGTGATATCGTTTATTCTGAAATCATTGTATCTAGTCATCACTTAAACCTTGGAGGTGCCCCTGCATTTATGTTTTGCCTCACTAAAGGGGGCAAGCGAGATATCACTTTATCATATTTACACATCATGTTCATTACAAATCTATTTGATGTTTCAGTATCATATTGTAAAACTTTCAGTTCTTTGTGATTTTCTCATGAGGCAACTTAATTACTATAGATTCATTGTCTCAGTAAGCTTTTGTCATATGACTATGAAAAAGTCCTATATGGTTAATAGCATGTCACCACAGAAATTATCCTTGTTATCATTTACCTACTCGAGGACGAGCAGGAATTAAGCTTGGGGATGTTGATAGGTCCAAAACGTATCTATAATTTCTGCTTGCTCCATGCCTCTTTTGGGTGATATTGCTATGTTATTTATGCACTTCCATACACTTTTGATCATATTTGGACTAACCTATTAACTCAGTGCACCCCAGTGCCAGTTTCTGTTTTCGGCTGTTTTTGTATTTCAGGTTTTCACATTACGAGAACTGCCAGAAAAAATCCAGAAAAATTATATAAAAAATCAGCGTTCCAGAACCTACCGTGTGCCCGAAGTAC
>LR738712.1:851582394-851592766 GCA_902687465.1 Secale cereale
ACTACCAGGGCTCCAGGCACCCTGGCGGCGCGCCCCCCCTGGGCCGCGCCGGGGAGGCACCTGGGCCCCCCGAGGCTCCGCTGATGCCCCCCTTTGGCATATATTTAAAGCGTCTCCCGAAACCCTCGAGACGGGAACTCTTTTTTGCGATCTCATCTCTCTTCCGCCGCTGCCGCCGCTTCCAAGATCGGGAGCACTAGGAGAACTCTTCACGGCACCCTGCCGGAGGGGAGGATCACCACCGGGAGCTTCTCCACCACCATGGACGCCTCCCGGATGAGTTGTGAGTAGTCTCCCTTGGACCATGGGTCCATGACCAGTAGCTATGTGATGTTCTCCTCCCGTTCTTGTGCTTCACTAATTAGTCCTCGTGAGCTGCCCTACATGATCGAGGCACATATGTAATCCTTATGTTGTTGCTATGATGAGTTTGCTGGGATCCGATGGATTATGAGATTATGTTCAGATTGTGTTTGAGTAATATATTTGATTCACCTCTTTTATATTTATGTTCGTAAGTAATTCTTGCATGTTCTCCGTTGTTATTTATTGCTTTGGCCAAGTAGTAGGTAGTGACTCCAAGAGGGAACGTTATGCTTGATTGTGGGTTCATGCCCCTCGATGACTAGCTTGAGTGACAGAAACATGAGTCTAGGGGATGTGCTGTTGCCACAAGGGGGAAAACAATGGTGCTTGTGCCCGCGGGTGCAAGGATTGTTTACTTTACCCAAAGTTCTTTTAATGCAGTTGTCTGTTGCTTTGAGTTTACACTATGGGTGGGACTCGCAACTTAATACCAGCGAGATGTTCTGGATAGATATCTCAAGGTGGATGATTAGTAGTAGATGCAGATGGATTTCGGTCTACTTACCTCGGCGTACCGCCCATGCTTTGAACCTCTACCTTTCTTGCAACTTAGTCAGTATTGGTCATGTCAATTGCCCAGCTGTAATTCGTTTACCTCACATAGCAGTTTTATCGTCTTTTGGGAGAGAGACATCACTAGTGAACATCATGAGACTCCGGTCCATATTACCATCATTGATCACATCCGCTATTTACTTTTCCGCATTTTACTTACTATTGCAATTATACCTATCACTATTATCACTTGCGTTTGATCCTTTGTAAACTACAAGGCTGGAGGGATTGACAACCTCTCTGTACTCGTTGGGAGCAAAGTTATTTGTATCTGTGTGCAGGTCCACGTTGATTGCTAATATCTGGCGCCGTTAGCAGTTGACACCTTCTTGTTGAAACTGGGAGTCTCTGGGAAATCGATCCTTGGTATTGCCAAGGGAAAACTTATGCTACACTGCATCTCAAACCTTCCACTTGGGGTAACCAACGAGGGGTGAGAATCCACCTAGCAGCACCCACTGATAGACCCCTTGGATCTAGTAGGCTAGATGTAGTCCGGTAGACCTACCTTCCTGATGGACAGACGAGCTCGATCCAGCTCCCGCCATGGCGAAGTAGGGGCCGGAGATGAGATTGAGATGACGGCGGTGGTGGTGCTTCCCGTGAGCACCGCGCTATCCCTAGATCGGTAGGGTTTGTGGCGGCGTTCAACTTCGTGAGACGTGCTCTGACCCCCTACATCTGTTTATATAGCGTGGGTCACAGGGGCCCTCCAACCATATTGGGTTGGGCGCCCCCGATCAGGGCGCGGATCTAAGGGTCCGGTGGGCCGTTGGCCCCACACGGAGAGAGATCAATCCTAACATTCTCCCCCTTGATCTCATTTTTACTTTTAACCTTATACTTTCTAGTTTATTTGTTTCATCACATATTGGTACATAGAGCATGTTTCATCGTCACGGCTTAATTGCCGATAGAATCATACAGCTACAACATACGTTCTGTTCAAAAGCAAATTCCGTTCCTTTTGGGCCTATCCAGGAATCATAGGCTTTCCCTTAAACCCATGCCGGCTAAGTGTTCCTTGAACACATTGGGTGGTAAGCCTTTCGTTAGCGGATCCGCAAGCATATCTTTTGTCCTTATATGCTCGAGACTTATAGTGTGATCCTGGATTTTATCCTTCACAACATAATACTTTATCTCTATCGTTTTTGCAGCATTACTCGACTTGTTGTTGTGAGCATAGAATACTGCGGGCTCGTTGTCACAGTACATCTTTAGTGGTTTGTCAATACAATCTACCACCTTCAAGTCGGGTATAAATTTCTTTAGCCATATCGCCTGCCCTGTTGCTTCGAAGCATGCTATGAATTCTTCATACATCGTAGATGATGCAACTATTGACTGTTTGGAGCTTTTCCACGAAATAGCTCCCCCAGCTAGAGTGAATACGTATCCGGACGTGGATTTTCTATCATCCCTGTCCCCCGCAAGATTTGCGTCTGAATACCCCTTTATCTCTAGGGATTCACATCTCCTGAATGTTAGCATGCATTCCTTCGTGCCTTGCGCATAACGCAATGCTTTCTTTACCATCTTCCAGTGCTCTATGCCTGGGTTGGATTGATATCTACCGAGTACACCGGTGATAAAAGCCAAGTCCGGGCGAGTGCACACTTGTGCATACTGTAAGCTTCCAACGGCCGAAGCATATGGTACTCCTTTCATTTGATCGATCTCATACTGATTCTTGGGACATTAGTATTTCCCAAAACTATCGCCCTTGACTATAGGAGCAGTTGTGGCTTTACTCGCATGCATATTATACTTATTAAGAACGTTTTCTAAATATGCTTTCTGCGATAGTCCTAAGACTCCATTTTTCCTATCTCGGTGAATTTCTATGCCCAAAACATATGATGCTTCACCAAGATTTGTTATGTCAAAATCTGAGGATAAGAACTTCTTTGTTTCTTGTAGTAGACTAACATCACTGGTAGCAAGCAGGATACCATCCACATACAAGATTAGGAAAATATATTTCCCATTTTGAACCTTGCATAAATGCAATTATCCTCAATATTTTCTTTAAATGCAAAACTTTTAATTGTCTCATTAAACTTTAGATACCACTGTCTAGAGGCTTGCTTTAATCCATAAATGGATTTCTTCAGGCGGCATCCCATATGATCTTTGCCTTCCATGATAAAACCCTTGGGTTGTTTCATGTAGACATTTTCTTTTAAATCTTCGTTGAGAAATGCCGTCTTTACATCCATTTGATGTAACTCTAAATCAAAATGAGCAACTAATGCCATTATGATTCTGAAGGAATCCTTACATGAGACCGGAGAAAATGTCTCATTGTAATCTATCCCTTCTCTTTGTGAAAATCTTTTGCCACGAGTCGTGCTTTATACTTTTCTATATTTCCTTTAGAGTCATACTTAATTTTGTAGACCCATTTAGAGCCTACTGTTTTGGCTCCTTTAGGAATTTCCTCTAAGTCCCAAACATCTTTGGAACTCATCGATTTCATTTCATCTTCCATTGCTTTCATCCACTCCGATGAATGAGGGCTTCTCATGGCTTCTTCATATGAGGTGGGATCTTTTTCCATTTGAACCATTTCTGTGTTATAAACTTTAAAGTCAGTAGAAATAGCTGACTTTCTTGGTCTTGTAGACCTTCTAAGGGCCTCAGTTTCTGGCACATTCTGTGCTTCAACGTATGGCACTTCTTCTAAAATTTGCTGATGCACCTGATACGTCTCAAACGTATCTACTTTTCCAAACACTTTTGCTATTTTTTTGCCCTCATTCTTGCATGATTTGAACTAAACTAACCCGGACTGACGCTGTTTTCAGCAGAGCTGCCTGTATGGTTTTATTGTGTGCAGGAAAATGGATTTTTAGGTGTCTCGGAAAATTCCAAGAAAAATCACAGAAAATCCACACACCAGAAGGGCCATTGTGCCAGAAGTGGGGCCAGAGGGCAGCCAGGGGGGCCCCAGGCAGCCTGCTGGCGCGGCCCCACTCCTGGCCGCGCCAGGAGGCTGCCTGGGAGGTTCCTCCCCCCTCTGGTGCCCTACCTTGGCTCCTATTTATTCCCGTGGCGAGAAAACCCCAGAACAGAAGTCGTTTTTCCAGTTTCCGTCGCGGAGCCGCCGCCACCCTCTGTTCTTCTTCGGGAGGGCTAATCTGGAGGCTGATTTGGCCTCCGGAGATGGGAGATCGTCGCCATCGTCATCATCATCACCACTCCATCCTCCCTCCATGACTTCTCCTTCCATGTTGAGTAATTCCCTGCCGTAGGCAAAGGGGATGGTAGGGATTGGATGAGTTAGACCATGTAATAGTTTATCAGATTGTTGGGGGCATGTTGCCTATCATCTACTTTGGTGTTTATCATCTTTGCTTCAACTTGTTGCTCTTAATGCTTGTCACTTTGGGCCCGAGTGCCATGTTTTCAGATCTGAACCCTATGTGTTTGCATGAATATATTTATGTTCTTGATCCTATCTATGAGTTGTTTGCACCTATTATGGTTCGAAACCGGCGATCCCAAAGGTGACAGCTTGGGACACCAAAGGGGCTGGTCCATAATTTGAGGATTCCATGTATCCATTGAGTTTATTGCTTTGTTTCGGTGCTCTTTGATAGGAGCACCTTAATCTCCATAAGTTCCTTTTGGCCCCGTTCGTAGCGGGATGGTTGGACAAAAGATGTTGTGCAAGTCCTTATTGCAAGCACGTACAACTACCTGTGGGATACATGCCTAATTTTTGATATTTACCTAGATGATCATTACTTTTCTGTGTGCCTTGCCCCATGTTAGATTCATGATGTATCTCATCCATGCAGTGCCCAACCATCCATCTCCCTAGCCTACAGTGTTTCAATCCTGCTGGTTATTAGTTGTTACTTTTGCTCTTCACTTTTGCTGTCACCACCATCACTATCATATCACCGTTACCACTTATCTTTTGTTGCAAGTAACTATATTTCAGGTGCGGTTGAATTGACAACTCAACTGTCAAAGCTTATAAATACTCTTTGGCTCCCCGTGTGTCGAATCTATAAATTGGGTTATTCTTACCCGTGAAGACTATCTCGATCCCTTACGGTTGAGGGTTATCAAGTACCGTTTTCTGGCGCCGTCGCCGGGGAGCATAGCAATATTTACAAGTCTACTTGAATTATCCTACCTGCTGCACTTCATCCGCTATGGGTAAGAAAGGAGACCCCAAGGTTCCGATCTTACTATCTACTACAAGAAGAGGTATTGTTCTGAACACTAGTGCTACACTTGATTCACCTTCTATTATGAGTAAGTTTGCCTCACCACCACCACATGATGCTTCTACTGAATCTGTTACTATGTCCGATACTTTTGATGATGCTTCTACTACTCTTGATGATATTGGTTCACTTGGTTATGCTCTTGAGAAACAGATCGCTGCTGCTGCAAAAAAATCTGGAATTGAAATTCCTGTTACTCGCTACCCTATTGGTGGAACTTATGATTATCCTGATTTGAGTAAACTCAAGGAGAGACTCCTTAATGATGATTACATTATGCTTGATGATGATTTATGCAGGGAACTGACAGAGTTTGCCGACTCTGACCCTGAAGCTATTAAGAAGCTGCTTGAAAAACACTCCTTGAAGAACAAGACTGTTCCTGATCCTGAATTTGCTACATCTCCTATATGCATCGATGTAATGCCTAGGATGGGACTATACCTCCTACGTGTCGAGGCACGACTTAAAGGTATAAGCCCATTCTGGAATGATCTCAAGTTTGGTATCTTTGCACGACTCATATAAAAGAGGGGTTAAATTGCAAAAGGAGATAGTTGGCTTACACTCGCCACTTCACAAAATACATTACATAAGCAAAACATCATTCAAAACATCACGGCCCATCTAAGGGTAAGATCCAAAAGACAAGATACCAAACAACATAAAGCCACATGTCCGAGTCGAATCCTAGTAGAAGCTACCAAACAACACCGATTAGGAAAGGTATGGAATCAATATTTGACATTGAAGCAACTCGAATACCAGAATCAAATCAAAACAACGGATAGATATGTTTATGAAGAAGATTATGTTGCAACATATCTATCCGAACAGAGAATTGAACGAATGAATTACGCAGGTACATCAACTTGACGAGAAGCCACTTGGGATAACAAAAGATAAATAAAAGCAACAAGGATCAGATAGAACAAATACAAGATAGAAGCTTCGCTCGACATATTCGTGCTGAAAGCTCATGGAACATGTTACAAAAGGGTTTTGCAATCCCCGGATCAGCATAGCCAAGGATCCTTTATGATGCAACTCCCGATCGGAACAAGCCCATAAAACCACTTCACTCAATGTAGAACCCCGAACTTCATATCATGCATTCGTTGGAAGAATGCCTAGAACTACTAGATGAACCCACCTATTAATTTCTGAAAGTTCCCAGTTATGCAATCAGGTGTTGGGGATACAGGGGAAGCACCGCGCACTCAACTCTAATCCTACATCCAGCTGTATCCATCCTTCAACACATAACCAGTTATCTCCGGAAACCGTTTACCTCGGACCTTCGAAACACATCTACTATACAAGCTATGGCAATACTCCCGAACTACCTCCCCAGTACTGGGTGATGTCGGGGTTATCTTGCCAGTAACCGCATAGGAGAGTTTTCGATGTCGGCCGTCTTAAGTATTCCAGAACTGATGCGATATATTTGTGACGACAACACCTCGGAGCTCAACTCCCCGGGACACTGCCACAACCCCTAAATGACAGGAGGCATCGAGAACAATGTTCTCGTCACAAAGACATCGGAACAATCCAAACAATACTCGCTAGAACCTAAAAAAAAATTTGCTGCAATTTTTGAGAGTAGAAGAGGCAAGAGTAATCGTCAGGAGTCCTCACCAGAGTGAAAAGAGATGAGGAGCAAAAGAAATCCTACTCTCCGATAAATATATAGGACTCAAAACATTTTCAAGTGTGTGCCTAGTCTCAACCGTCAACGATTCGATCAATCAGTGGGGGCTTCTAGGTCGGAGAAGGCTCTGAATACCAACTTGTAATGCCCAGGATGGGACTATACCTCCTACGTGTCGAGGCACGACTTAAAGGTATAAGCCCATTCTGGAATGATCTCAAGTTTGGTATCTTTGCACGACTCATGTAAAAGAGGGGTTAAATTGCAAAAGGAGATAGTTGGCTTACACTCGCCACTTCACACAATACATTACATAAGCAAAACATCATTCAAAACATCACATCCCATCTAAGGGTAAGATCCAAAAGATAAGATACCAAACAACATAAAGCCACAAGTCTGAATCGAATCCTAGTAGAAGCTCTACTGATCATCGAAACATCACAAGCATACGACCACTCTCTTCATCGAGCTCCTGGTGGAGTTCTGATCCAACTCCTGCATCAAACTCGGCTGAACCTGCATCTGGTGTTGTAGTATCTGTGAGCCACGAGGACTCAGCAATCCCATAACCATGGGTATCAAGACTAGCAAAGCTTTATGGGTAGGAAGAGGTAAAGTGGTGAGGTTGCAGCAGCGGCTAAGCATAATATGGTGGCTAACTTACGAGTACCAGAATAAGATGAGAATCTACGCAAACGGTCGCAACTAGTGGTGATCGCTAAAGATCCTGAACTACATACGAGTCAAACATAACCCCACCGTGTTCTCTTCTCAAAGTGAACAGAGACAGTCACGGTTACTCGCGCAGTTGTGTGTTTTACTTCAGATCCTCTGTCAAGTTTTCTACAACCGGACATTAACAAATTCTAATTTGCCACATAACCGCGGGCACGGCTTTCGAAAGATCATAACCCTGCAGGGGTGTTCCAACTTAGCTCATCACAAGCTCTCACGATTAGCTGAAGTGATAAATATAATATCATCACCCCTTATCTTAGGGAAAATCCGATCAGGCTCGGCTTCCCGGTGCACAAGACATTTCGACAATGGTAAAACAAGTCCAGCAAGACCTCCTGGTGTGTCGACACCCTGATAGTAGCCGCCCGTATCTCGTCTCAGGCCATGACCGGATGGGTGATTCTACAGGTTTATATCAATCCTCGAGTTTCCTCGTAGTGACCCCGCAGAACCCCCGTTTGGGACCAACACCATCAGCACTGCCCCCCCCCTGCTATGTAGAAAGAATCCTCGGGTAGCGCTAACTCCCTATGCAATTTAATTAATTAATTAAGTTGTTATTATGAGCAAATTAAAACCAATGTTGGGCCTTGCTGGAGGAGTTTTATTCAAAGTCGAACTATCAAGGGGTCCCCATCCACCCATCGTGTAAGGAATGCAAAATCAAGGAACATAATGCCGGTTTATCAGCGCGTAATGTGGCATGAGTGGAACAAAACACCGAGCAAATGGCCAAGCCTTCCACCCATGCCCAGTATATAGGTGTGTTAATAATAATAATAGATATTGTGATATTTCAACAACAAGCTTCCTCCTGGAACGATCTTCATCTTCACCTGCAACTAACAACGCTATAAGAGGGGCTGAGCAAGCGGTAACATAGCCAAACAGTGGTTTTGCTAGGAAGGTGTCAAAGGTTAGAGGTTTCATGGCAACAAGGAGAGGCTGACATAAAAGATGGGTAGCGCGACATGTAACGATAGCATCGAGACAACTAAGCATGGCAATGGTAGTAAAGATATCCAAGGGTATGATCATCTTGCCTGGGATTCCGTGAGGGAGAAGAACGGGTCCAAGAAGAAGACGAAGAAGAAGCCTCACAACTCCGGAACGAAACCGAAGCTAACAAGAGAAGCAACCGGAAAGAAGCAAACAACACGGTAAACACACAAGCTTAAACCTGGCATACGATGCACATCCAAGCATGATGCATGTCCGGTTTAATTATGCATGGCATGGCAAAGTGCACAAACAACACTACAAGTTAAGTGGAGCTCAATATGCAACGAGTTGCATATTGATGAAACACCACATGTTATTTATTTAGTTGACTCTCGTTAATTTACAAGACAAGATTAAATGTTTTTAACATAGCAAGAGGTGAAGCATAATAAAACTACACTAATTAGGCATTTTAAATGAGGCCGGAAATAACAACAACAATTCCAGAATATCCCCATGAGCATGTTTAGCAATTTTTAAGCAACAACAATTCACACATTTAATGTTGTTAATATGATGCGGATGACATGATCAAGTTTATGCAATTTATTAATAGGTTAACATGAAGATGATAGGAGATGATAAGGAGCACTTGTCCCGTGGTGGAAAGAGGTGCCACGGTGACGATATCCAAAATGATGCCACGGCATCATATCGGTTTCGGTAACTCGTTGAGAGACCGGTGCAAAATGTGACGGAGAGCAAGCGAAACAAGAAGAAAGGTGGGGTGATCCCGTCACCGGGTTCCCACGGGTTGGCGACGAGGCAACCGAGGAGCATGACAAAAGGTCGAAACGGGCATGGTGCACACAAGGGAAACATCTCATACAACACATGCATTCCATGGTCATCGTCTCGGGGTTATACCTTCGAAGCGTTCGTTCTCGGAGGGTTTCGAGTCGTCGAGGGACGTAGTGGTACACGGGTCGTAGAGGAAGTAGTTGTTCACGAGGTCGCCAATGAGTAGTCGTTCCGTTCGTAGAGGTACTTGAGGGTCTCGGCGACGGTAGTTGTTCACGTTCGTAGAGGTACACATTCCGTAGATGTTCGTGTCGCGAGAAGAGGTACTTGGCGCATCCGGTAGTCGTGGTACTTGCCGTAGGGGTACGCGTCCATGTAGTGGTACTTGCGGTCTCGGCGACGGTAGTGGTACATGCACGTAGTGGGAACTTGTCGTGTCGGTAGATGTACTCGTATTATGTAGATGTTCGGGTCATCGTAGAGGTACTTGGTGCTTCGGGCTGCCATCGTTACTCGTTTGTAGATGTACATGTATCCTGGCACTTGGCAAAAAAAACACAGCAGCAACAAAAGGAGATGGGCTACACGGCAGAGTAGCTGCGCCTTGGCGAACAACATCAGCAGCAAAAGGAGGCAGCACGGGCGACGAGGCCGTGGCAGCGGCATGGCGATGGAGGAAACGACGGCGGCCGATGGGCGTCCAGCGGGGCGATGGGGAGGCAGGGCGCGGGTCGCAGGGGCTGCACGAGGGGGCTCCTCCCCTCGCGAGGCGGTGCAGGGGCCTGGCGGATCGAGGCCACCGAGGAGGCAGGGGCGGCCGGATGCTTCTGGTAGGAGGCGCGGTCGAGGAACTCGGGAGGAGAGGCAGAGGCGTCGTCCTGGGGCGACGGGAGGGAGAGGGTGCGGGGCGCTGCTCTCGGCGCTGGTGGAGGAGGCCCGCAGCCTTGGCGCTTGGCGAGGAGGAGAAGTGCGGCGCGGCCTGCACCCATGGAGGCGAGGAGGCGCGCGGAGAGCTGGAGATGGAGGGCGCCGGCTGCGGCCCTGGGGCTCCATGGTCGGAGGTTGGCGC
>LR738712.1:851593879-851652805 GCA_902687465.1 Secale cereale
CGACCATGGCGCTGGGGAAGGGGAGATGGTGAGGGGACGATCGATGCAGAGGGAGAGATGGGGCTCGGGGGAGAGAGCACGGGGTTCGGGATCGAGCGTTGTGAGGAAGAGCGAGGGGATCGGGGGACGAGGGAGAATCGGGAACGAGCGAGGGGAGATGGGCTGGAGCGAGAGGGGAAACGGGCTCTGGCGGCGCGAGGGAGGAAAGGGAGAGGAGCGAAGGGGTAGGTGCGGGGGCGCTAGGGTTACGAGGGGAATGGGCTGGAGGGAGGCCCTAGAGGCCGGCTGGACTGGGCTCTCCTCTGCCAATTAAAAAAAACAGAGAAGCAAAAATATTTATTTGGAAGAGCCAAATAAATAGGAAATGAAGTAACAACTGACATGTGGCTACTTTGATATATCAAAGCTCCACAACTATAGGATGAATATCTGGAGAAGATGGAGGATTTAAAAGATTTAAAAAATAAGAGGGAATTAAGATGCAAGTTTGTTATGGTGAGTTCCATAATAATGGAATAATTTAATATAGCTCTCTAAATATTGAGAGGCTTTGTATAGGTTATAAAGAGAATTCACCCTGTGAATATCCCTCGATTTAAATGGACCGAAGGTCCACACAATTTATTTAAGTTGAGATGCAAAAGGTTAATGACATGATGGCATGATGACATGATGGAAAGCAAAATAAAAATAACACAAGCACAATGAAACACACGGGAGAACCCGGAACATCTGGAATCTCTGGAATCTTCTGGGACGTCAGTCTTCGGGCGTCACAACTCTCCCACACCAACAGAGGATCTCGACCCGAGATCCTAGAGATAGCACCGGATAAAAACGAAAAAGAAGAGGTAAAACAAAGTTGCTTCTTTGACAGACGAGTGAAACCACGAACCTTGAGAGGTTGAACAAATTGAAAGAAGAATACAACGGAGATGAACGTAGATGAAACACTCCGGTAAAAGGAGGAACAAGGAACATTACGAGAACCTTGTGGGTTGAAAGACATGAAACAAGAGCTTACGAAGCAAAAGAATAAGAAACCGCAATGGTATAGCCAAGGAATAAGAATGACAGAATTTGGTCAGCACTCCGTCTGAAAATGGAATGAAATAACAAGAACTTGAGGAGATGAGATGATACTTGATGAAATCAACAGCATATTGCCTCCGAAACAATTGAAAGAATGGCACCAGGGGTAAGAAGGATTCAGACAGCACTCCGGTTGAATAGAGAGGCAAACTTGATAAGATGAGAGAACTAGAATGGAAGAATACAACACTCTGGTTAAATGATAAGCAAGGAAAGAACATGATCTCGATAAAACAAGATGATGGTTTGGAGAGAGCAATATCACAAAGCCTTCAGAATGAAAGAATAGAATGCTAGGTCATTGGAAAGAAAAGAACGGAGAAGAAAATGACAACTTCTCTCAAAATTGAATTTGAAAGAGCATCCTTACAAAGAAGGGTTGAACGGAGTTGATTTTTTAAAAAAATCAACAACGAAAATGGATAAGCTCGTTGTGGGCTTATGGAAAACATCTCAAAATTAAGAGTTGACAACCAGCCACTGACGGAAACATTTGAATGGATTGAGATCAACAAGGAGACGAAAAACTTATTTCGCCGGAATGATAAATGAAGAACTTGGGTCATTTATAAGCACCATAATAGCAACAATCCTTAGGGAAAGCTTTTAGGTGAAACACAACCCAAGATAACTCCAACGAATAATTAAAGGATTGAAAAGAACTCCTGAACAAAGAAATGATGGGCTTAAATATCTCATTCCTGACAACTTGTGAATCATGGAACATGAAGGAAAATTGCCAAAATTGGCTTACCACCATCTCAAACAATAAAGGTAGAAAGAATTACACTTGGAAAGCATGATAAAGAATGCTTGAGCTCCAACAAGAATCTTGATGAAAACTTGGAGGATGAATTAAATGATGATGAACCACCATGAGAACTCCGGTAATGAAAGCATGAGAAGTGAAAGATGAAAAGAATAAGATTCAAGGCCTGCAATGAATTAGATTGAGGTTTGAAATGATATAATTGAAATAACTTGGAGCTCCGTAACAAGATAATTAAGAGAGTTTGGAACTCCGAAAGAAAAGATGAACAACCAATAATTTGATATCATGAACGAACTCCAGACAAAAGGAATTAAACACTTGAAGGAACAAGAATAAGATTTATGTTATGCATCTCCTTCACCAATTTAATTGATGACAACCAAAGGATTTGGCATACTACTTTTTCTCGTTGGAAAGAATTGAGAGAGATCTCGCACAAGCTTGGGTAAATCTTCAACGAGCACCGGTAGGATTATGAAAAGAACAAATGAATTGATACGATAACAAGGAAAAGAAAACTTGAATGAACCACCGTAAGAATATGGAGACGAACGAAGAGGCATCAATGAAGAATATTTGGAGGTCGAAGTTGAAAACTGAGAACAAAGAAATATTCTGAAATGATGGCCTTCGGAGGATCACAACGGAAAGAATTCATGAAATGCTTCGGATGGCATAAAAGAATACCTCACAATCTGAACAATAATGAGGATGGCATGAATCTAGAACCACAACTCATCAAGAGAACGGGTCAAAATTTAAGAGAAACACTTCTCCGGTCTTCAAATGTTGAGAATGAAGACGAAAAATGCCATAAGAATTGTTGAGCACTCTGGAATGAAGAATTAAAAAGGTTGAAACAACGATGAGAAGAATTAGAAAGTAAACTTGGAGAAGGCATATGACTGATGGAAATCATTCTTACATCACACTTTAATAAGAATTTGAGTATAACTCCAGAAAATTAGAAGAGTCAGGTAAGATCCTGGAAAAAGACCTGTCGGTTAGGGCCCACTCAAAAGAAATCGCTGTTGAAAAGATTGTTTGGGAGATATTGCACCGGTTGAATTAATTGGCTTGAATAAGGTGACAATGCTCAAAATAATTTGAACGGATTAAGAATGGAATTATGAATCTTCAGCACTCCGGATATGAATAGCTCGAGGAGAATGATTAATTGGTGCACTGGAATAAGAAAGCATTGTGAAATGAGGAAAAAGGATAAGATCAACACCGAAATCTTGAAATACATCCACCGGAAGAATATGAGAACAAAAAAATGATGAACTTGGAGTTCTTGAACATCTTCACGATAAATCACCGGATAAGAACATTGAAGGAAATGAATGAAGAGATATCACATGAATAAAATGGATACTTCATCTGAGAATTTCTTGCTCCGAGAAGAAGAAGGGTGGGAGGGTGGGGAAAAACAAAGACAACTTGAGATGATTGAAACAGACAAATCGTCAGATTTCTCAACGGGGTCCGTATGGAATAACTTGAAGAGAAGGCACACCGGTTGAAAAGGATTAACATGAAGATCTTGATGGTCAAGAAGAATTAGCACTCCCATAGAAATATGAGAACACCGATTAGGAAAGGTATGGAATCAATATTTGACATTGAAGCAACTCGAATACCAGAATCAAATCAAAACAACGGATAGATATGTTTATAAAGAAGATTATGTTGCAACGTATCTATCCGAACAGAGAATTGAATGAATGAATTACGTAGGTACATCAACTTGACGAGAAGCCACTTGGGAGAACAAAAGATAAATAAAAGCAACAAGGATCAGATAGAACAAATACAAGATAGAAGCTTCGCTCGACATATTCGTGTTGAAAGCTCATGGAACGTGTTACAAAAGGGTTTTGCAATCCCCGGATCAGCATAGCCAAGGATCCTTTAAGATGCAACTCCCGATCGGAACAAGCCCATAAAACCACTTCACTCAATGTAGAACCCCGAACTTCATATCATGCATTCGTTGGAAGAATGCCTAGAACTACTAGATGAACCCACCTATTAATTTCCGAAAGTTCCCAGTTATGCAATTAGGTGTTGGGGATACAGGGGAAGCACCGCGCACTCAACTCTAATCCTACATCCAGCTGTATCCATCCTTCAACACATAACCAGTTATCTCCGGAAACCGTTTACCTCGGACCTTCGAAACGCATCTACTATACAAGCTATGGAAATACTCCCGAACTACCTCCCCAGTACTTGGTGCTGTCGGGGTTATCTTGCCACTAACCGCATAGGAGAGTTTTCGATGTCGGCCGTCTTAAGTATTCCAGAACTGATGCGATGTATTTGTGACGACAACACCTCGGAGCTCAACTCCCCGGGACACTGCCACAACCCCTAAATGACAGGAGGCATCGAGAACAATGTTCTCGTCACAAAGACATCGGAACAATCCAAACAATACTCACGAGAACCTAAAAAAAAATTGCTGCAATTTTTGAGAGTAGAAGAGGCAAGAGTAATCGTCAGGAGTCCTCACCAGAGTGAAAAGAGATGAGGAGCAAAAGAAATCCTACTCTCCGATATATATAGGACTCAAAACATTTTCAAGTGTGTGCCTAGTCTCAACCGTCAACGATTCGATCAATCAATGGGGGCTTCTAGGTCGGAGAAGGCTCTGAATACCAACTTGTAATGCCCAGGATGGGACTATACCTCCTACGTGTCGAGGCACGACTTAAAGGTATAAGCCCATTCTGGAATGATCTCAAGTTTGGTATCTTTGCACAACTCATGTAAAAGAGGGGTTAAATTGCAAAAAGAGATAGTTGGCTTACACTCTCCACTTCACACAATACATTACATAAGCAAAACATCATACAAAACATCACAGCCCATCTAAGGGTATGATCCAAAAGACAAGATACCAAACAACATAAAACCACATGTCTGAATCGAATCCTAGTAGAAGCTCTACTGATCATCGAAACGTCACAAGCATACGACCACTCTCTTCATCGAGCTCCTGGTGGAGTTCTGATCCAACTCCTACATCAAACTCGGCTGAACCTGCATCTGGTGTTGTAGTATCTGTGAGCCACGAGGACTCAGCAATCCCATAACCATGGGTATCAAGACTAGCAAAGCTTTATGGGTAGGAAGAGGTAAAGTGGTGAGGTTGCAGCAGCGGCTAAGCATAATATGGTGGCTAACTTACGAGTACCAGAATAAGATGAGAATCTACGCAAACGGTCGCAACTAGTGGTGATCGCTAAAGATCCTGTACTACATACGAGTCAAACATAACCCCACCGTGTTCTCTTCTCAAAGTGAAAAGAGACAGTCACGGTTACTCACGCAGTTGTGTGTTTTACTTCGGAGCCTCTGTCAAGTTTTCTACAACCGGCCATTAACAAATTCTAATCTGCCACATAACCGCGGGCACGACTTTCGAAAGATCATAACCCTGCAGGGGTGTTCCAACTTAGCCCATCACAAGCTCTCACGATTAGCTGAAGTGATAAATATAATATCATCACCCCTTATCTTAGGGAAAATCCGATCAGGCTCGGTTTCCCGGTGCACAAGACATTTCGACAATGGTAAAACAAGTCCAGCAAGACCTCCCGGTGTGTCGAAACCCTGATAGTAGCCGCGCGTATCTCATCTCAGGCCACGACCGGATGGGCGATTCTACAGGTTTATATCAATCCTCGAGTTTCCTCGTGGTGACCCCGCAGAACCCCCGTTTGGGACCAACACCATCAGCACTGGCCCCCCCTGCTATGTAGAAAGAATCCTCGGGTAGCGCTAACTCCCTATGCAATTTAATTAATTAATTAAGTTGTTATTATGAGCAAATTAAAACCAATGTTGGGCCTTGCTGGAGGAGTTTTATTCGAAGTCGAACTGTCAAGGGGTCCCCATCCACCCATCGTGTAAGGAACGCAAAATCAAGGAACATAATGCCGGTTTATCGGCGCCTAAGGTGGCATGAGTGGAACAAAACACCGAGCAAAAGGCCAAGCCTTCCACCCATGCCCAGTATATAGGTGTGTTAATAATAATAATAGATATTGTGATATTCCAACAACAAGCTTCCTCCTAGAACGATCTTCATCTACACCTGCAACTAACAACGCTATAAGAGGGGCTATGCAAGCGGTAACATAGCCAAATAGTGGTTTTGCTAGGAAGGTGTCAAAGGTTAGAGGTTTCATGGCAACAAGGAGAGGCTGACATAAAAGATGGGTAGCGCGACATGTAACGATAGCATCGAGACAACTAAGCATGGCAATGGTAGTAAAGGTATCCAAGGGTATGATCATCTTGCCTGGGATTCCGCGAGGGAGAAAAACGGGTCCAAGAAGAAGACGAAGAAGAAGCCTCACAACTCCGGAACGAAACCGAAGCTAACAAGAGAAGCAACCGGAAAGAAGCAAACAACACGGTAAACACACAAGCTTAAACATGGCATACGATGCACATCCAAGCATGATGCATGTCCGGTTTAATTATGCATGGCATGGCAAAGTGCACAAACAACACTACAAGTTAAGTGGAGCTCAGTACGCAACGAGTTGCATATTGATGAAACACCACATGTTATTTATTTAGTTGACTCTCGTTAATTTACAAGACAAGATTAAATGTTTTTAACATAGCAAGAGGTGAAGCATAATAAAACTACACTAATTAGGCATTTTAAATGAGGCCGGAAATAACAACAACAATTCCGGAAAATCCCCATGAGCATGTTTAGCAATTTTTAAGCAACAACAATTCACACATTTAATGTTGTTAATATGATGCGGATGACATGATCAAGTTTATGCAATTTATTAATAGGTTAACATGAAGATGATAGGAGATGATAAGGAGCACTTGTCCCGTGGTGGAAAGAGGTGCCACGGCGACGATATCCAAAATGATGCCACGGCATCATATCGGTTCCGGTAACTCGTTGAGAGACCGGTGCAAAAGGTGACGGAGAGCGAGCGAAACAAGAAGAAAGGTGGGGTGATCCCGTCACCGGGTTCCCACGAGTTGGCGACGAGGCAACCGAGGAGCATGACAAAAGGTCGAAACGGGCACGGTGCACACAAGGGAAACATCTCATACAACACATGCATTCCACGGTCATCGTCTCGGGGTTATACCTTCGAAGCGTTCGTTCTCGGAGGGGTTCGAGTCGTCGAGGGACGTAGTGGTACACGGGTCGTAGAGGAAGTAGTTGTTCACGAGGTCGCCAACGAGTAGTCGTTCCGTTCGTAGAGGTACTTGAGGGTATCGGCGACGGTAGTTGTTCACGTTCGTAGAGGTACACATTCTGTAGATGTTCGTGTCGCGAGAAGAGGTACTTGGCGCATCCGGTAGTCGTGGTACTTGCCGTAGGGGTACACGTCCAAGTAGTGGTACTTGCGGTCTCGGCGACGGTAGTGGTACATGCACGTAGTGGGAACCTGTCGCATCGGTAGATGTACTCATATTATGTAGATGTTCGGGTCATCGTAGAGGTACTTGGTGCTTCGGGCTGCCATCGTTACTCGTTTGTAGATGTACATGTATCCTGGCACTTGGCGAAAAAAACACAGCAGCAACAAAAGGAGATGGGCTACACGGCAGAGTAGCTGCGCCTTGGTGAACAACATCAGCAGCAAAAGGAGGCAGCACGGGCAACGAGGCCGTGGCAGCGGCATGGCGATGGAGGAAACGACGGCGGCCGATGGGCATCCAGCGGGGCGATGGGGACGCAGGGCGCGGGTCGCAGGGGTTGCACGAGGGGGCTCCTCCCCTCGCGAGGTGGTGCAGGGGCCTGGCGGATCGAGGCCACCGAGGAGGCAGGGGCGGCCGGCTGCTTCTGGTAGGAGGCGCGGTCGAGGAACTCGGGAGGAGAGGCAGAGGCGTCGTCCTGGGGCGACGGGAGGGAGAGGGTGCGGGGCGCTGCTCTCGGTGCTGGTGGAGGAGCCCCGCAGCCTTGGCGCTTGGCGAGGAGGAGAAGTGCGGCGCGGCCTGCACCCATGGAGGCGAGGAGGTGCGCGGAGAGCTGGAGATGGAGGGCGCCGGCTGCGGCCCTGGGGCTCCATGGTCGGAGGTTGGCACTCGGGGGGGGCGACCATGGCGCTGGTGAAGGGGAGATGGCGAGGGGACGATCGATGCAGAGGGAGAGATGGGGCTCGGGGGAGAGAGCACGGGGTTCGGGATCGAGCGCTGCGAGGAAGAGCGAGGGGATCGGGGGACGAGGGAGAATCGGGCTCGAGCGAGGGGAGATGGGGTGGAGCGAGAGGGGAAACGGGCTCTGGCGGCGCGAGGGAGGAAAGGGAGAGGAGCGAAGGGGTAGGTGCGGGGGCGCTAGGGTTACGAGGGGAATGGGCTGGAGGGAGGCCCAAGAGGCCGGCTGGACTGGGCTCTCCTCTGCCAATTAAAAAAAACAGAGAAGCAAAAATATTTATTTGGAAGAGCCAAATAAATAGGAAATGAAGTAACAACTGACATGTGGCTACTTTGATATATCAAAGCTCCACAACTATAGGATGAATATCTGGAGAAGATGGAGGATTTAAAAGATTTAAAAAATAAGAGGGAATTAAGATGCAAGTTTGTTATGGTGAGTTCCATAATAATGGAATAATTTAATATAGCTCTCTAAATATTGAGAGGCTTTGTATAGGTTATAAAGAGAATTCACCCTGTGAATATCCCTCGATTTAAATGGACCGAAGGTCCACACAATTTATTTAAGTTGAGATGCAAAAGGTTAATGACATGATGGCATGATGACATGATGCAAAGCAAAATAAAAATAACACAAGCACAATGAAACACACGGGAGAACCCGGAATATCTGGAATCTCTGGAATCTTCTGGGACGTCGGTCTTCGGGCGTCACAATCAATGATCCTGATTATGATTTCTCTGTTGATCTTTCACTTATATCTATGGTTGAAGCTGACCCCTTTTATGGCAGAGAAAATGATGATGCTATTGCACACCTGACCAAACTCACTGAGTTGGGTGGCTTGTTTACCACGAATGAAAAGATACGAAACTTTTATGTGACTAAGCTCCTTCCTTTCTCTTTGAAGGAAGGTGCTAAAACATGGTATGATGCACTACCATGTGGTTCCATTAAGAGTCCTCAAGACTTAGCTCCCTCTATTGTTGATAAGTACTTTCCTCCTCATATGCAACATGCTGCTTTACAAAGAATTTATAACTTTAAACAGTTGCAGGATGAGCACCTCCCTAAAGCTTGGGGGAGGTACTGTAGTCTAATCCAGGCTAGACCAGGACATGGAGTCCCTAAGAATGAATTAATCGATATATTTTATGCTGGTCTATCGGATGATCCAGGTCCAATTTGGATAGTTGTGCTGGTTGTGTTTTCAGGAAAAGAACACCGGACGATGCAGAAGAATTGATGGGCAGGATTGCCAAAAACCATGAAGATTGGTCCGTCCCTGAACCACCTCCACCACCAAAGAAGAGGGGCATGCTTGTTCTAAGCCCCGAAGATATGCAAGAAGCAAAGAAGTCAATTAAAAAGAAGGGTATTAAAACTGAAGACGTGAAGAATCTACCCCCTATTGAGAAGTTGTGTGAGCCTACCACTCACCCTCCTATGGTAGAGGTACACTCTCTTTTAGATTTCAACGCAAGTGACATCCCTCATGGTAAGCCTCCTGAATAATGTTTAGATGAGCTTGATAATTTTATTATGAAGCAAAGTCATTTTAATGAGAGGATACAAAGTCAATTGCATGATAATTCCCTTGCTATCAAAAGTTTGCTTGATGTTCTACGTAGAACAGTTAGTGATGTTAAATGTCATGTGAAGCATTTTCATATGGTTCAAACTCAGCTTGAACAAATTTCTAATGTGCAAAAAGATTTGCTTGCTAACAATACCAAACAAGATGATTTACAGGCCTTCGGGATTAAGACCCGACGAGGAACTAGCACTCAAGATCCTCTCTATCTAGAGGGGCATCTGAGGAGAATCGAGCAAGATTCTCAAATGCAGGAAAAAGAAATTGTTGGCTCTCCAAAGAAGAAGACGAAGAAACACAAGGAGGCTGACAATTCCAATGATCCTATTACAAGTGAAGAGCCAGTTGTTGATCCCAACAGTATATCTACCTCCGATGCTGAGACTGAAGACGATGCCGAACCTGAAGATAAGGATAAGGAGAAGAATGATTCGCCTGAAGTTCGAGAAGAAGAAGCACCTGACAAACGCAAGAAGTACACTAGAGAAGACTTCGTCGCAAGAAGACATGGGAAGGAAAGAGAACCATGGATACAGAAACCCATGCCCTTTCCAGGTAAGTCTCTCAGATCTAAAGAAGAAGAGCATTACAATAAGTTTTGTGAGTGGATGAAACCTCTTTTTCTTCAAATCCCTTTGACTGATGCTATTAAGTTACCTCCCTATTCAAAATATATGAAAGATATTGTTACTAATAAAAGAAAAGTTCCTAATGAAGCAATATCTACTATGCTTGCTAACTACTCTTTCAGTGGCAAGATTCCTGAGAAGCTTGGTGATCCAGGTATACCCACCATTCCTTGCTCCATAAAGAATAATTATGTCAAAACTGCTTTATGTGATCTTGGAGCAGGAGTGAGTGTTATGCCTTTCTCTCTTTACAAGAGGCTTTGTTTAGAGAAACTAATTCCTACAGATATCTCTCTTCAGATGGCTGACAAGTCAACAGCCGTCCCGATAGGTATTTGTGAGGATGTTCCCGTAGAAGTTGCTAATTGTTTGATCCTTACTGATTTTGTCGTGCTTGACATGCCCGAGGATGGGAGCATGTCCATTATTCTTGGTAGACCTTTTCTTAACACCGCAGGTGCTATTATTGATTGCAATAAAGGAAAGGTTACCTTCAATGTGAATGATAAAGAACACACGGTGTATTTTCCAAAGAAGACCGACAAGAGGCATGGCCTCAACTCTATAGAAAATATCGAGACCGTGAAGATTGGAGAATGGGACTGTCCACTACATGTGCACCACAAATAAAAAACTATTATGGTGGGGACAATGTCCATTAAAGTAAAGGTGCAATGATCACTTCGTAAGAGGTGGGACTTTTTGCTCTATATATCGCCGGTTTGTTGGTAAGACTTGATCAACCTTACTAGTGAGCATGTTTTATATAGGTAAAAAGTTGAGCTTGTTATGTTTTCATTTGTTTTAGCTTTTGTTCTCCTTGCTGTACCAAGTGTTTATGTTTTTGAAGCTTCACAATACTAATCACTGCTTTAAGTTTTCAGAAAGTTTTGCAGCTTTTTGAACTTCGAAAAAAGTTCAACAGTGAAGTTTTCAGAAAAATTGCAGAAAAATAAAAATAAAAATTTCCATGCCGGGAGTGACCCAGAGGCACCTGGGGCTGACCAGGGGGGGCCACCAGTGGCCCAGGCGGCCAGCTGGCGCGGCCTGCCCCCTGGCCGCGCCCATAGGGCGCCTGGGGCCCACATGTCCCGCCTCCAGGTGAGTCTTCTTCCTCTCTCTCTGTCTCTTTCTCTCCGAAAACACGAGTTCTGCACCTGTTTTTGCGTTCTTGCTGTTCTTGGAGGCAATTTTCGATCTCTCTCTACAGCCTATCATTCGAGCTGAGATTTTGAACAAATACTCCCTGGTATGTAACTCCTCCACCCCTCCAATTAGATTTTTGGTTGGTGGCTTCATTTGTGAGTATTTAGTAGTTCTTGGTGCTGTGTAGATGAGCTTGCATGCATGTGTAGAAATTTATTTTCCAAGTTTTGATGCAAGTTTATGCCTTAGGTAAGTGAGTTGAGTAGTTTGCCTTAACCCACTTTGTTTAAATCCTCGTTTTTGTAATTTGCCAAAAATTTCAGAAATGAGTTTGTTAGGAAGGGCAAAGGGGTGGCTTGAGAAGAAGAAGCCCGCGCGCTCCGATCGAGTTACTAGAGCCGCAGCTTCACCCTCGACTGCTAGGGTGAGCTACAATGAAGATCATGTGCCCCTAGAATTGTTGGAAGACACAAATCCAGCACGTGCGATGATGTTCCCATGTGATGAATTCCTTGAAGCTGCAGGAATTAAGGATGAGTTTTATAATCTTTGTGCTAATGCAGGTTTGACACGGCTCGTCACGTGCCGTGTTGCTCAGTATCAAAAACTCACCTCCGGTTTCATTAACAGTTTTAGATATAACCTTGGTACTGGTTCTATTGAGTTTAAAATTTACAATAATCTTTTGACCATGCCCTTGGAAAAGTTTTGTGAAATAATAGGTGTGCCAAACATTGGGCGGACGGCGAAGATGACCTCTCAGCCCTCCGAGCTGAGAACCGTCTTCAACTCTCTCTGCAGCATGGATACGAGGGATATTCATTGGTCAAAAATCTCCAGCATCTTATTCCCTCACCTCAGGTATTTTGTGTATTATGTTGCTAGAGGGGTGTTAGCTCGTGATAACACGAGCAGCATTTCTGCGCCGGATATTGCTATCCTGGCAACCGCCCTCTCAGGGAGGTTTGATTATAATGTGGGTGCCTTAATTGCTCGACGCCTGGCTATGAACGGTAACAAGGGAAATTTATTTGGTGGCATTTATGCCTTACTTATCTTAGAGTATCTTAAAGGCACCCCATACCCTGATGATAAGCCTTTTACTTATTTAAGTTTTGATCTTGCTGCTATGAAAAGGCATAAGTTTCTTACCATGACTTCTGAGTTTGGTAACCTTGTTTATATCTTGCGTTTCGGAACTACCGCGGAACGCAAGATCCGTCTACCTGCACCTCTTTTGTTTGATTTTTCTCGCAGGAACGGATGGTCCTTTGATGTTATCCAGTTCGATGAGTTCATGGTCCAGCATCAGTTTCATAACCCCATGGAGGGGGTTGTGCCTGACGAGGAGGAGCACGATGAGTTACCACCTTTTCAGGGGGAGACCGTCACCCAGTTTGGTGAAGGGTCTTCCTCTGCTTGGAGTGTGGACCCTTCTTCGTGGGAGGATCCGAGGACTTCGGTGTACGCGCCGGAATCCTTATACAACCCTTGGACTCACCAGTACCACCCCGAAGCAGGAGGCTCCTGGGGGCAGTAGCTACTACCAACTTAGGCCAAAAGCCTAAGCTTGGGGGGGGGTACGTGCCCTTCTCACTTTTCCATTGTATTATCCGTTTTATTTTTGTTCGCTTTGATCTTTTCGAAGTTTTTGCCCGTTCTTCTTTGTTTCTTAATTTGCAAAAACAACAAAAAGATTTTCTCTTTCTTTTGCTTTCTTTCAACCTTTGAAAAAACCCAAAAAGATTTCCTTTCTCTCTTTAGTTTGCTTTGTTTTCAGAGTTCAGCTCGAGTCCGTGATGGCATTTAATTATATTTCCTACGTTCGATCGTGCAAGTGACAAGGCAGTAATGACGAAGATCGACGGAAGGGAAGCAACAAGGAAAACCGGTATGAAATCTTCTTATTTCTACTTTTGTACATATGCCTCTACTTATGATCTAGAGACCAACTTGTAGCGACATAGTGCTATGTTTACAATGCTTTCCTAGTGGTTCATGCTTTCCTTGTGGCTAATCTCAAATAGCTAGAGTATATAATGTGTTGTTGAAATGATTTACATGCATTGCATTGTTCATAGTTTGGTATACTAAGGTGGTATTTCCCTTTGGAGAATTCTTGGATTGACTTGGCACATGTTTACACATGTTTAAGACTAAAAAGTCTGCTTTGCCTTGATGATCTTTGAGTTTCAGAATAGTTATATCACTTTCATGCCCAATTCAACGTTGCTTTGTCGCTCTGCATGATTATGACCGTTATTGCTCTCTAGTTGGTCGCTTCCCAGTCTCTTGCTAGCCTTCGCTCGCACTAAGTGGAATTCTGCTTGTGCATCCAAATCCTTTCAAACCAGTTATTCCATATGAGTCCACCATACCTTCCTATGTGGTATTTACCGGCCATCCTAACGAAGACTTTCTTGTACCATCTCGAAATTATTCAAATTTACTCATGTTTTGTGCCCCTGTTTTAGCTCATGACGAAGTAGTAGGTAATTCATGATCTTCTTATGTTGGACATGTTTTATCCCGGGAGTGCATTTATAATCTGCAAACCCCTAATACGAGGAGGGACTGGCATGAGTGCGCCCAGCTCACAAAAGATAATCACAACCAACAAACCCTCCTTCACGCTTTGTTTATGAGAAATCGGAAAACTTTGGTAGTGATAAACAAAGGAGATTAAGGGGATGTGACCGTCCCCATCTTGGGAGCCGTTCCTTGAAACATGTCTAGCATAAGAAGTGATTGGGTTGTCTACTAGCATTCGTTGACGAAATATGCACCTCCCAAAATCATTTTTACCTCTATTTTCAAAACCAAGAGCTCTGGTACATGTTTAGTCTTTGCTTCCAACCACGGGTTTTCAACCTCGCCATCAAATTCCACGGTTCGAGAGTCTCCACCTTCTTTCTTCAAAGCACCAACTAGGAGAGCATAATTGTCATTCTGAGTGTAATGTGCATTGTCCCAAAGTGTTACATTGTCTTCTGCATGCTTGTGGTATTATTTATTCTGAAATTCTTAGTTCTAGTCTCCTTTAAAACTCTGAAGGAGTTTCTGCATTTATGTTTTGCCTCACTCATGGAGGCTAGCGAGATACCACTCTAGTATGTTCAAGCTATGTGCAATGTAATCTTGTCTTGATTTTCAGTAGCATATTATTTACTTTTAGTTATTTGTGATTGGTCACTTGAAAGAAGGATTGCTTCGTGCATTGTCCTCATAGCATTGTTTCAATACTTGCTAGACTCTTTTCGTAGTACATGCTTATATACATCTAATGAAGCAAAAGAGTTTGTCAAAGTTTTCTTTGTCGCGTCTAGTTCGTTGAACTGAATTGCTTGAGGACAAGCAATATGCTAAGCTTGGGGGAGTTGATACGTCTCAAACGTATCTACTTTTCCAAACACTTTTGCTATTGTTTTGCCCTCATTCTTGCATGATTTGAACTAAACTAACCCGGACTGACGCTGTTTTCAGCAGAGCTGCCTGTATGGTTTTATTGTGTGCAGGAAAATGGATTTTTAGGTGTCTCAGAAAATTCCAAGAAAAATCACAGAAAATCCACGCACCCGAAGGGCCATTGTGCCAGAAGTGGGGCCAGAGGGCAGCCAGGGGGGCCCCAGGTGCCCTGCTGGCGCGGCCCCTCCCCTGGCCACGCCAGGAGGCCGCCTGGGAGGGTCCTCCCCCCTCTGGTGCCCTACCTTGGCTCCTATTTATTCCCGTGGCGCGAAAACCCCAGAACAGAAGTCGTTTTTCCAGTTTCCGTCGCGGAGCCACCGCCACCCTCTGTTCTTCTTCGGGAGGGCTAATCTGGAGGCTGATTTGGCCTCTGGAGAGGGGAGTTCGTCGCCATCGTCATCATCACCACCACTCCATCCTCCATCCATGACTTCTCCTTCCATATTGTGTGAGTAATTCCCTGCTGTAGGCAAAGGGGATGGTAGGGATTGGATGAGTTAGATCATGTAATAGTTTATCAGATTGTTGGGGGCATGTTGCCTATCATCTACTTTGGTGTTTATCATCTTTGCTTCAACTTTTTGCTCTTAATGCTTGTCACTTTGGGCCCGAGTGCCATGTTTTCAGATCTGAACCCTATGTGTTTTCATGAATATATTTGTGTTCTTGATCCTATCTATGAGTTGTTTGCACCTATTATGGTCCGGAACCAGCGATCCCAAAGGTGACAGCTTGGGACACCAAAGGGGATGGTCCATAATTTGAGGACTCCATCTATCCATTGAGTTTATTGCTTTGTTCCGGTGCTCTTTGACAGGAGCACCTTAATCTCCATAAGTTCCTTTTGGCCCCGTTCGTAGCGGGATGGTAGGACAAAAGATGTTGTGCAAGTTCTTATTGCAAGCACGTACAACTACCTGTGGGATACATGCCTGATGTTTGATATTTGCCTAGATGATCATTACTTTTCTGTGTGCCTTGCCCCAAGTTAGATTCATGATGTATCTCATCCATGCAGCGCCCAACCATCCATCTCCCTAGCCTACAGTGTTTCAATCCTGCTGGTTATTAGTTGTTACTTTTGCTGTTCACTTTTGCTGTGACCACCATCACTATCATATCACCGTTACCACTTACCTTTTGTTGCAAGTAAGTATATTTCAGGTGCGGTTGAATTGACAACTCAACTGTCAAAGCTTATAAATACTCTTTGGCTCCCCGTGTGTCGAATCTATAAATTGGGTTATTCTTACCCGCGAAGACTATCTCGATCCCTTACGGTTGAGGGTTATCAGCACCTCCCTTTCATGCTCAACAACGGGTTCAGTCGGCTCCTGATGGACAGGTTCCGGGTCTTTTCCCAAAGTTGTCATGGGTGGAGTTGCAACTGGTAGTGAGAAAAATGGCTCCTGAATGCTCGGATTAGGTGCATGCACCCTCTTCTCCTCAAGATCAATTTTCCGAGCTACCAAGCTCCCCCTCATCATTTTGTCCTCTAAGAAGACTGCATGTCTTGTTTCTACAAACTTTGTATATCTGTATGGATAGTAGAAACGAAAACCTTTTGATCAGTCTGGGTAGCCAATGAAGTGGCAACTTACTGTTTTTGGATCTAACTTTGCAATGTTTGGATTAAAAATTTTGGCCTCTGCGGGGAACCCCCACACCCTGAAGTGTTCAAGGGAGGGAACTTTTCCTGTCCATAGCTCGTACGGTGTTTTGGGCACTGACTTGCTTGGTACTCTATTGAGAATGTGAATGGCGGTTTTAAGCGCCTCCATCCATAATCCCAAAGGCAAGGTGGAGTAACTCATCATGCTGCGCACCATATCCATAAGGGTACGGTTACGCCTTTCAGCTACTCCATTTTGCTGAGGCTCGCCCGACATTGAATACTGGGCGACTATGCCAGTCTCCTGCAAGAACTTTGCAAAAGGTCCAGGGACTTGGCCATATGAAGTGTGCCGACCTTAGTACTCTCCCCCCGGTCGGACCTTACTATCTTTATTCTTTTGCATGCTGATTTTCAACTTCAGCTTTGAATATTTTAAATTTATCCAACGCTTCTGATCTTTCTTTGATTGGATAAATATAACCATAGCGAGATTAATCGTCTGTGAATGTTATGAACGAGTCATAGCCATCCACACTTTTCACCGGAAAAGGTCCACAAATGTCTGTGTGGATGATTTCTAGTGTTGTTGTGCTACGGTTTGCACCCTTTTTGATTTGTTTCACATACTTTCCTTTAATGCAATCTATGCATTGTTCTAAGTCTGAGAACTCTAATGGACGAAGAATTTCACTTTTAACGAGTATCTCTATTCTCCCCTTGGAAATATGGCCCAAAGGACAGTGCCATAATTTCGATGAGTCGTGAGTTCTCTTTCTTTTCTTTCGTTCTTTATTCGACGCGGAAATACGCTCATTCACATTGCATACAGAATATACTTTTTCACAAAGTGATAATAAATAAAGCTCATCGTGGAGGAAAGCATCACCCACATAAGCATTATTAAACCATATGGCACATTTGCCATGTCCAAAATAACATTCATAATGATCTTTGTCCAAGCAAGAAACACTAATCAAATTCCTATTACATGATGGAACATATAAAACATCTCTAAGTAGAAGCTTGAATCCATCAGCTAACTCCAAGGAGATGTCGCCGACAGCTTCAACTTCCGCTTTTATTCCATTTGCTACTTCAATTCCTCTTTCTCTTCTTTGCGTAATCCGGGTCGAATGGAATCCCTGTAAAGAATTTGCAATGTGAACAGTTGATAACCCTCAACCGTAAGGGATCGAGATAGTCTTCGCAGGTAATAATAACCCAATTTATAGATTCGACACACGGGGAGCCAAAGAGTATTTATAAGCTTTGACAGTTGAGTTGTCAATTCAACCGCACCTGAAATATACTTACTTGCAACAAAAGATAAGTGGTAACGGTGATATGATAGTGATGGTGGTGACAGTAAAAGTAAACAGCAAAAGTAACAACTAATAACCAGCAGCATTGAAACACTGTAGGCTAGGGAGATGGATGGTTGGGCGCTGCATGGATGAGATACATCATGAATCTAACTTGGGGGCAAGGCACACAGAAAAGTAATGATCATCTAGGCAAATATCAAACATTAGGCATGTAACCCACAGGTAGTTGTACGTGCTTGCAATAAGAACTTGCACAACATCTTTTCTCCTACCATCCCGCTACGAACGGGGCCAAAAGGAACTTATGGAGATTAAGGTGCTCCTGTCAAAGAGCACCGGAACAAAGCAATAAACACAATGGATACATGGAATCCTCAAATTATGAACCATCCCCCTTGGTGTCCTAAGCTGTCACCTTTGGGATCGCCGGTTCCGGACCATAATAGGTGCAAACAACTCATAGATAGGATCAAGAACACAAATATATTCATGCAAACACATAGGGTTCAGATCTGAAATCATGGCACTCGGGCCCTAAGTGACAACCATTAAGAGCAATAAGTTGAAGCAAAGATGATAAACACCATAGTAGATGATAGGCAACATGCCCCCAACAATCTGATAAACTATTACATGATCTAACTCATCCAATCCCTACCATCCCCTTTGCCTACAGCAGGGAATTACTCACACATGGAAGGAGAAGTCATGGAGGGAGGATGGAGTGGTGATGATGATGACGATGGCGACGATCTCCCCTCTCCGGAGGCCAAATCAGCCTCCAGATTAGCCCTCCCGAAGAAGAACAGAGGGTGGCGGCGGCTCCGCGACGGAAACTGGGAAAACGACTTCTGTTCTGGGGTTTTCTCATCACGGGGATAAATACGGGCCAAGGTAGGGCACCAGAGGGGGGAGGACCCACCCAGGCAGCCTCCCGGCGCGGCCAGGGGTGGGGCCGCGCCACCAGGGCGCCTGGGGCCCCCCTGGCTGCCCTCTGGCCCCACTTTTGGCACAATGGTCCTTCGGGTGCGTGGATTTTCTGTGATTTTTCTTGGAATTTTCTGAGATACCTAAAATCCATTTTCCTGCACACAATAAAACCATACAGGCAGCTCTGCTGAAAACAGCGTCAGTCCGAGTTAGTTTAGTTCAAATCATGCAAGAATGAGGGCAAAACAATAGCAAAAGTGTTTGGAAAAGTAGATACGTTTGAGACGTATCAACTCCCCCAAGCTTAGCATATTGCTTGTCCTCAAGCAATTCAGTTCAACGAACTGGACGCGACAAAGAAAACTTTGACAAACTCTTTTGCTTCATTTTATGTATATAAGCATGTACTACGAAAAGAGTCTAGCAAGTATTGAAACAATGCTATGAGGACAATGCACGAAGCAATCCTTCTTTCGAGTGACAAATCACAAATAACCAAAAGTAAATAATATATTACTGAAAATCAAGACAAGATTACATTGCACATAGCTTGAACACACTAGAGTGGTATCTCGCTAGCCTCTAGGGCTGGAAAAAAAGCTCGAAGCTCGCAAGCTAAACAAGTAGCTCGTGACTCGGCTTGAATTGACTCGAACTCGAAGAATAACGAGTCGAGCCAAGCTTTAGTTTAAGATCGTTTATAGACCAAGTTAAACGAGCCAATCTGACGAGTACTCGTATAACTCGTTAGGCTCGGTACAAAAGATCTGCCAGTTCCAATACAAAAGAAGATCAGCCACTCAGCACCCTGCATCCTAGGCGCACAATACAAGGCCTAGCTGTTGAAGGCCCAGCCGCCGAGGAGACTCATGCGTTACAAGGAAATTACAATTTTTTAATGATGTGTGTGTTTAATATATACATAATCTTTTTTATCATGTTTGAGGGTTTTATTACATATATTTAACGATCTTAACAAGCCTTCGCTCGCATTAAACGAGTCGAGCCAATCTTAGGTTTGAGCTCGTTATAGTAACGAGTCGAGTCGAGCTAGCTCGTTAACGAAACGAGCTCTAGCGAGTCGAGCCGAGCTGGCTCGACTCGGCTCGAATTCCAGCCCTACTAGCCTCCATGAATGAAGCAAAACATAAATGCATAAACTCCTCCAGAGTTTTTAAAGGGGACTAGAACTAAGAATTTTAGAATAAATAATATCACAAGCATGCAGAAGACAATGTAATACTTTGGGACAATGCACATTACACTCAGAATGACAATTATGCTCTCCTAGTTGGTGCTTTGAAGAAAGAAGGTGGAGACTCTCGAACCGTGGAATTTGATGGCGAGGTTGAAAAACCCGTGGTTGGAAGCAAAGACTAAACATGTACCAGAGCTCTTGGTTTTGAAAACAGAGGTAAAAATGATTTTGAGAGGTGCATATTTCGCCAACGAATGTTAGTAGACAACCCAATCACTTCTCGAACTGGACAAGTTTCGAGGAACGGCTCCCGCACGGGGACGATCACATCCCCTTAATCTCCTTTGTTTATCACTTCCAAAAGTTTTCTGATTTCTCATGAACAAAGCGTGAAGGAGGGTTTGTTTGTTGTATTATCTTTTATGAGCCGGGCGCACTCATGCCAGTTCCTCCTTGTATTAGGGGTTTGCAGATTAGACATGCAATCCTGGGGTAAAACTTGTCCAACTTAAAAAGTTCAGGAGTTAACTACTACTTCCTCATGAGCTAAAACAGGGGCACAAAACAGGAGTAAATTTGAATAATTTCGAGATGGTACAAGAAAGTCTTCGTTAGGATGGCCGGTAAATACCACATAGGAAGGTATGGTGGACTCATATGGAATAACTGGTTTGAAAGGATTTGGATGCACAAGCAGAATTCCGCTTAATGCGAGCGAAGGCTAGCAAGAGACTGGGAAGCGACCAACTAGAGAGCAATAACGGTCATAATCATGCAGAGCGACAAAGCAACATTGAATTGGGCATGAAAGTGATATAACTATTCCGAAACTCAAAGATCACCAAGGCAAAGCAGACTTTTTAGTCTTAAACATGTGTAAAGATGTGCCAAGTCAATCCAAGAATTCTCCAAAGGGAAATACCACCTTAGTATACCAAACTATGAACAATGCAATGCATGTAAATCATTTCAATAACACATTATATACTCTAGCTATTTAAGATTAGCCACAAGGAAAGCATGAACCACTGGGAAAGCATTGTGAACATAGCACTATGTCGCTACAAGCTGGTCTCTAGATCATAAGTACAGGCATATGTACAAAAGTAGAAACAAGAAGAGTTCATACCGGTTTCCTTGTTGCTTCCCTTCCGTCGATCTTCGTCATTACTGCCTTGTCACTTGCACGATCGAACGTAGGAAATATAATTAAATGCCATCACGGACTCGACCTGAACTCTGAAAACAAAGCAAACTAAAGAGAGGAAGGAAATCTTTTTGGGTTTTTTCAAAGGTTGAACTAAAGCAAAAGAAAGAGAAAATCTTTTTGTTGTTTTTGCAAAGAAAGAACAAAGAAGAGCGGGCAAAAACTTCGAAAAGATCAAAGCGAACAAAAATAAAATGGATAATACAATGGAAAAGTGAGAAGGGCACGTACTCCCCCAAGCTTAGGTTTTTGGCCTAAGTTGGTAGTAGCTACTGCCCCCAGGAGCCTCCTGCTCCGGGGTGGCACTGGTGAGTCCAAGGGTCGTAAAAGGATTCCGGCGCGTACACCGAAGTCCTCGGATCCTCCCACGAAGAAGGGTCCGCACTTCGAGCAGAGGAAGACCCTTCACCCAACTGGGTGACAGTCTCCCCCTGAAAGGTGGTAACTCACCGTGCTCCTCCTCGTCGGGCACAACCCCCTCCATGGGGTTATGAAACTGATGTTGGACCATGAACTCATCAAACTGGATAACATCAAAGGACCATCCGTTCCTGCGAGAAAAATCAAACAAAAGAGGTGCAGGTAGATGGATCTTGCGTTCCGTGGTAGTTCCGAAACGCAAGATATAAACAAGGTTACCAAACTCAGAAGTCATGGTAACAAACTTATGCCTTTTCATAGCAGCAAGATCAAAACTTAAATAAGTAAAAGGCTTATCATCAGGGTGTGGGGTGCCTTTAAGATATTCTAAGACAAGTGTGGCATAAACGCCACCAAATAAATATCCCATGTTACCGTTCATAGCAAGGCGTCGAGCAATTAAGGCACCCACATTATAATCAAACCTCCCTAAGAGGGCGGTTGCCAGGATAGCAATATCCGGCGTAGAAATGTTGCTCGTGTTGTCACGAGCTAACACCCCTCTAGCAACATAATATGCAAAATACCTGAGGTGAGGGAATAAGATGCTGGAGATTTTTGACCGATGAATATCCCTCGTACCCATGCTGCAGAGAGAGTTGAGGACGGTTCTTAGCTCGGAGGGCTGAGAGGTCATCTTCGCCGTCCGCCCAACGTTTGGCACACCTATTATTTCACAAAACTTTTCCAAGGGCATGGTCAAAAGATTATTGTAAATTTTAAACTCAATAGAACCAGTATCAAGGTTATATCTTAAACTGTTAATGAAACCGGAGGTGAGTTTTTTATACTGAACAACACGGCACGTGACGAGCCGTGTCAGACCTGCATTAGCACAAAGATTATAAAACTCATCCTTAATTCCTGCAGCTTCAAGGAATTCATCACATGGGAACATCATCGCACGTGCTGGACTTGTGTCTTCCAACAACTCTAGGGGCACATGATCTTCATTATAGCTCACCCTAGCAGTCGAGGGTGAAGCTGCGGCTCTAGTAACTCGATCGGAGTGCGCGGGCTTCTTCTTCTCAAGCCACCCCTTTGCCCTTCCTAACAAACTCATTTCTGAAATTTTTCACAAATTACAAAAACAAGGATTTAAACAAAGTGGGTTAAGGTAAACTACTCAACTAACTTACCTAAGGCATAAACTTGCATCAAAACTTGGAAAATAAATTTCTACACATGCATGCAAGCTCATCTACACAGCACCAAGAACTACTAAATACTCACAAATGAAGCCACCAACCAAAAATCTAATTGGAGGGGTGGAGGAGTTACATACCAAGGAGTAGTTGTTCAAAATCTCAGCTCGAATGATAGGCTGTAGAGAGAGATCGAAAATTACCTCCAAGAACAGCAAGAACGCAAGAACAGGTGCAGAACTCGTGTTTTCGGAGAGAAAGAGAGAGAGAGAGGAAGAAGACTCATCTGGAGGCGGGACCTGTGGGCCCCAGGCGCCCTATGGGTGCGGCCAGGGGGCAGGCCGCGCCAGCTGGCCGCCTGGGCCGCTGGTGGCCCCCCTGGTCAGCCCCAGGTGCCTCTGGGTCACTCCCGGCATGGAAATTTTTATTTTTATTTTTCTGGAATTTTTCTGAAAACTTCACTGTTGAAAATTTTTCGAAGTTCAAAAAGCCGCAAAACTTTCTGAAAACTTAAAGCGGTGATTAGTATTGTGAAGCTTCAAAAACATAAACACTTGGTACAGCAAGGAGAACAAAAGCTAAAACAAATGAAAACATAACAAGCTCAACTTTTTACCTATATAAAACATGCTCACTAGTAAGGTTGATCAAGTCTTACCAACAAACCGGCGATATATAGAGCAAAAAGTCCCACCTCTTACGAAGTGATCATTGCACCTTTACTTTAATGGAAATTGCCCCTACCATAATAGTTTTGTATTTGTGGTGCACATGTAGTGGACAGTCCCATTCTCCAATCTTCACGGTCTCGATATTTTCTATAGAGTTGAGGCCATGCCTCCTTTCGGTCTTCTTTGGAAAATACACCGTGTGTTCTTTATCATTCACATTGAAGGTAACCTTTCCTTTATTGCAATCAATAATAGCACCTGCGGTGTTAAGAAAAGGTCTACCAAGAATAATGGACATGCTCCCATCCTCGGGCATGTCAAGCACGACAAAATCAGTAAGGATGAAACAATTAGCAACTTCTACGGGAACATCCTCACAAATACCTATAGGGACGGCTATTGACTTGTCAGCCATCTGAAGAGAGATATCTATAGGGATTAGCTTCTCTGAACAAAGCCTCTTGTAAAGAGAGAAAGGCATAACACTCACTCCTGCTCCAAGATCACATAAAGCAGTTTTGACATAATTATTATTTATGGAGCAAGGAATGGTGGGTATACCTGGATCACCAAGCTTCTCAGGAATCTTTCCACTGAAAGAGTAATTAGCAAGCATAGTAGATATTGCTTCATTAGGAACTTTTCTTTTACTAGTAACAATATCTTTCATATATTTTGAATAGGGAGGTAACTTAATAGCATCAGTCAAAGGGATTTGAAGAAAAGGAGGTTTCATCCACTCACAAAACTTATTGTAATGCTCTTCTTATTTAGATTTGAGAGACTTACCTGGAAAGGGCATGGGTTTCTGTATCCATGGTTCTCTTTCCTTCCCATGTCTTCTTGCCACGAAGTCTTCTCTAGTGTACTTCTTGCGTCTGTCAGGTGCTTCTTCTTCTCGAACTTCAGGCGGATCATTCTTCTCCTTATCCTTATCTTCAGGTTCGGCACCGTCTTCAGTCTCAGCATCGGAGGTAGATATACTGTTGGGATCAACAGCTGGCTCTTCACTTGTAATAGGATCATTCGAATTATCAGCCTCCTTGTTTTTCTTCTTCTTCTTCTTTGGAGAGCCAACAATTTCTTCTTCCTGCATTTGAGAATCTTGCTCAATTCTCCTCGGATGCCCCTCTGGATAGAGAGGATCTTGAGTGCTAGTTCCTCCTCGGGTCTTAAGCCCGAAGGCCTGTAAATCATCTTGTTTGGCATTGTTAGCAAGCAAATCTTTTTGCACATTAGAAATTTGTTCAAGCTGAGTTTGAACCATATGAAAATGCTTCACAAAACATTTAACATCATTAACTGTTCTACCTAGAACATCAAGCGAACTTTTGATAGCAAGGGAATTATCATTCAATTGATTTTGTATCCTCTCATTAAAATGACTTTGCTTCATAATAAAATTATCAAGCTCATCTAAACATTGATAATGAGGCTTATCATGAGGGATGTCACTTGTGTTGAAATCTAAAAGAGAGTGTACCTCTACCATAGGAGGGTGAGTGGTAGGCTCACACAACTTCTCAATAGCGGGTAGATTCTTCACGTCTTCAGTTTTAATACCTTTCTCTTTAAGAGACTTCTTTGCTTCTTGCATATCTTCGGGGCTTAGAACAAACATGCCCCTCTTCCTTGGTGGTGGAGGTGGTTCAAGGACGGACCAATCTTTATGGTTTTTGGCAATCCTGCCCATCAATTCTTCTGCATCGTCCGGTGTTCTTTTCCTGAAAACACAACCAGCACAACTATCCAAATAGGACCTGGATTCACCAGTTAGACCAGCATAAAATATATCGATTAATTCATTCTTAGGGACTCCATGTCCTGGTCTAGCCTGGATCAGACTACAGTACCTTCCCCAAGCTTTAGGGAGGTGCTCATCCTGCAACTGTTTAAAGTTATAAATTCTCTGTAAAGCAGCATGTTTCATATGAGCAGGCAAGTACTTATCAACAAAAGAGTGAGCTAAGTCTTGAGGACTCTTAATGGAACCACATGGTAGTGCATCATACCAAGTTTTAGCACCTTCCTTCAAAGAGAAAGGAAGCAGCTTAGTCACATAAAAGTTTCGTATCTTTTCATCCGTGGTAAACAAGCCACCCAACTCAGTGAGTTTGGTCAGGTGTGCAATAGCATCATCATTTTCTCTGCCATAAAAGGGGTCAGTTTCAACCATAGATATAAGTGAAACATCAACAGAGAAATCATAATCAGGATCATTGATGCATATAGGAGATGTAGCAAATTCAGGATCAGGAACAGTCTTGTTCTTCAAGGAGTGTTTTTCAAGCAGCTTCTTAATAGCTTCAGGGTCAGAGTCGGCAAACTCTGTCAGTTCCCTGCATAAAACATCATCAAGCATAATGTAATCATAATCAAGGAGTCTCTCCTTGAGTTTACTCAAATCAGGGTAATCATAAGTTCCACCAATAGGGTAGCGAGTAACAGGAATTTCAATTCCAGATTTTTTTTGCAGCAGCGATCTGTTTCTCAAGAGCATAACCAAGTGAACTAATATCCTCAAGAGTAGTAGAAGCATCATCAAAAGTATCGGACATAGTAACAGATTCAGTAGAAGCATCATGTGGTGGTGGTGAGGCAAACTTACTCATAACAGAAGGTGAATCAAGTGTAGCACTAGTGTTCAGAACAGTACCTCTTCTTGTAGTGGATAGTAAGATCGGAACCTTGGGGTCTCCTTTCTTACCCATAGAGGATGAAGTGCAGTAGGTAGGATACTTCAAGTAGACTTGTAAATATTGCTATGCTCCCCGGCAACGGCGCCAGAAAACGGTACTTGATAACCCTCAACCATAAGGGATCGAGATAGTCTTCGCGGGTAAGAATAACCCAATTTATAGATTCGACACACGGGGAGCCAAAGAGTATTTATAAGCTTTGACAGTTGAGTTGTCAATTCAACCGCACCTGAAATATACTTACTTGCAACAAAAGATAAGTGGTAACGGTGATATGATAGTGATGGTGGTGACAGTAAAAGTAAACAGCAAAAGTAACAACTAATAACCAGCAGCATTGAAACACTGTAGGCTAGGGAGATGGATGGTTGGGCGCTGCATGGATGAGATACATCATGAATCTAACTTAGGGCAAGGCACACAGAAAAGTAATGATCATCTAGGCAAATATCAAACATTAGGCATGTATCCCACAGGTAGTTGTACGTGCTTGCAATAAGAACTTGCACAACACCTTTTGTCCTACCATCCCGCTACGAACGGGGCCAAAAGGAACATATGGAGATTAAGGTGCTCCTGTCAAAGAGCACCGGAACAAAGCAATAAACTCAATGGATACATGGAATCCTCAAATTATGAACCATCCCCTTTGGTGTCCCAAGATGTGACCTTTCGGATCGCCGGTTCCGGACCATAATAGGTGCAAACAACTCATAGATAGGATCAAGAACACAAATATATTCATGCAAACACATAGGGTTCAGATCTGAAATCATGGCACTCGGGCCCTAAGTGACAAGCATTAAGAGCAACAAGTTGAAGCAAAGATGATAAACACCATAGTAGATGATAGGCAACATGCCCCCAACAATCTGATAAACTATTGCATGATCTAAGTCATCCAATCCCTACCATCCCCTTTGCCTACAGCAGGGAATTACTCACACATGGAAGGAGAAGTCATGGAGGGAGGATGGAGTGGTGATGATGATGATGATGGCGACGATCTCCCCTCTCCGGAGGACAAATCAGCCTCCAGATTAGCCCTCCCGAAGAAGAACAGAGGGTGGCGACGGCTCCGCGACGGAAACTGGGAAAACGACTTCTGTTCTGGGGTTTTCTCGTCACGGGGATAAATACGGGCCAAGGTAGGGCACCAGAGGGGGGAGGACCCGCCCAGGCGGCCTCCCGGCGCGGCCAGGGGTGGGGCCGCGCCACCAGGGCGCCTGGGCCCCCCCTGGCTGCCCTCTGGCCCCACTTCTGGCACAATGGTCCTTCGGGTGCGTGGATTTTCTGTGATTTTTCTTGGAATTTTCTGAGATACCTAAAAATCCGTTTTCCTGCACACAATAAAACCATACAGGCAGCTCTGCTGAAAACAGCGTCAGTCCGGGTTAGTTTAGTTCAAATCATGCAAGAATGAGGGCAAAACAATAGCAAAAGTGTTTGGAAAAGTAGATACGTTTGAGAAGTATCAACAGTTGCTCCTGAATCAATCCACCAAGTGGATTTCGAAAACTATGTATATAGGGATTCATTAACTAAGGAAACAACATTGTTAGCTTGCTTTGCCATAATATGTTTCAGCCATTCAGGGCAGTCCTTCTTGTAGTGACCAGACTAGTGGCAGTGGAGACATGTGTCTTTGTCCACTGCAAAGTGCTTTGGCTGATGCTGACGCTGATAGGGAGCTTTCCCATGAGGCTTTGAGGGAGAACCCTTACTGTTGTCATTGAAATTCTTTTTCTTATCCTTCACATAGTTGATAGAACCACCATGTGAAGCTTTAAGCCGTTCTTCCTCTTGGACACACATGGCAATGGTCTTTTCAAGATCCCATGTTCCAGGTGACATATTGTAGTTCACCACAAATGTCTCAAATTCCTTTGGCAAAGAAGCCATGACCAGGTGGACCAGGAGAGTTGGTTTTATCTCCAGATCCTCATCCATGGGCTTGAGCTTCGCTGCCATATTGCTCATCCTAAGGATGTGCTCCCTTATGCCATGACCACCCCCAGTGTAGTGCTGTGAAACCAGTTGCTTCAACAGCTGGGTGGCATATGTCTATGAAGAACCAGTAAACTGGCTCTTTATCTTTGTCAGCAGCTCTCCAACAGATGTGCACTCTGCAATTGAGCCCACGATTGCATTCTCAATTGTGTTCTTTACAAAGGCCATGCACTTTTTATTCGCATTGACCCACTTTTGATTGTCTATGGAATATGACAATTCCAGAGGGGCATAATCCCTCTTCTTTCTGGCCCATGCAGCATCATCATCAGTAGTTTCTCTTACTGGTTCTATAGCTCTGACTGGTTGTGCTTGATCCACTACCCAGTCTACATCGGCATAGATAAATGCCATGTCCACTTTCTTCCTCCACTCAGTGTAGTTGTCACCCCTGAGTGTCGGAACATCTTTTAAGCAACTCATGAGGAGGTACCCTCCTGAAATCACAATGAAGTGATGTCAATATAACAATTATATGTATGAATCTAACGTTGGTTAAATTAAACACATAATTGTCTAAGCATTTAAAAAACTATATTACCGTTGGGCAAATATGAGAATTAAATGCATCTTTATTTTTCAATAATGAAATATGGTCATGCTATTTACAACGTTGGTTATATATTATAACATAATCATATTCACAAAACATGCTCTTAAATAAAATATAGAACTTTTATTTTCTGTGTTAAAAAAAGAGCACTATTACTTTTACGCAGCGGAAAACACGAATAAAAATTCGTGAAAATTTTAGAAAAATACTTTGCCTTTTTCCTTTTCTGTCTTTTGATTAAAACTGTATAAGAAATAACAGAGAAAAAATAGATAAAAGTGGCAGCAGCAAGGCCGGCCCAGCGCCCGCGGCGGATAGAGCCTCGGCCCAGCGCGCGCGCCCGCAGCTGGCGGCTCGGCCCGGCTCGCCCGCGGCGGCTGGCGCCCAGCGCGCCCGCAGCGGCTGGCGCCCAGCGCGCGCGGCGGCCTGCCACTCCTTTCGGCCACAACTGGCCCAGCGCATCCCGCCTCGCCACTTTCGGCCCAGAGGCCCAGTCTGGCGCTAGGGTTTCTTTCCAGGCCGTCGATTGCGATCCGACGATGGAGCGTCGATCTCGGTCGAACAAAAGGTCCTTGCCCGACCGAATCGGTCATCCCTCTCGTCACTCTTTCCCCCCCGAGCGCCGCTCTCGTTTCTTCTTGGTCTCTCCCTCGCTCTCTGTTTCGAGCGGCAGAGAGGAAAGGGGGATGCCCCCCCACCCCGGTCGGCCCCCCGGCCGCCGGCGGCGAAGGCCACCGCGCCATGCGCGAGTCCTCCCCTTCCATTCCTCCCTCTCTTCCCTTCTTTCTCCATCTCCACTGCTACAGAGAGAAAGAGAAACACGAGATCGCCTCCTTTTCTCCCCTGCGCCTGATGGACGAGGAGGATCCGCGGCGCCGTTGCCTCCCCTTCGCCGGTGGCGCGTTTCCCTTAGCGGAAGCGCGCCGCCGTCGAACGGCGTGGCTGCGGTGCCCTCCCCCTCCTTTTTTTGTTTGTATTTGCTTTTCCGAAGAGCTTTGGGGCTCCGGTGGTTCTTCTTCCCGAATCCTCGGCTTGCCGATGCGATTCGGGATCGAGAGGAACGGTGCGGCCGTGAAGGCGGCGCAACTTTCTGTGGATGGATTGTTTCTTTGCCCTTTCAATGGGGTTCTTTGGAGAGGGAGGGGTTTCTTTTCTGTGATTCTTTCTCTGTACCGAATTCATCTAAGCCTAGATGGCTCTGAAACCATTGATAGACCCCTTGGATCTAGTAGGCTAGATGTAGTCCGGTAGACCTACCTTCCTGATGGACAGACAAGCTCGATCCAGCTCCGGCCATGGCAAAGTAGGGGCCGGAGATGAGATTGAGATGACGGCGGTGGTGGTGCTTCCCGTGAGCACCGCGCTAACCCTAGATCGGTAGGGTTTGTAGGTAGGGTTTGTGGCGGCGTTCAACTTCGTGAGACGTGCTCTGACCCCCTACATTTGTTTATATAGCGCAGGTCACAGGGGCCCTCCAACAATATTGGGTTGGGCGCCCCCGATCAGGGCGCGGATCTAAGGGTCCGGTGGGCCGTTGGGCCCACACGGAGAGAGATCAATCCTAACACCCACGTCATTCAACCCTGGCCCACCCGTAGTCCTCCAAGCGCCTAATTCTCGCTCTCGAAAAAACCGGCCCCATCTAGGGTCAGTGCCTTTCATGAGAGAACATCTCTCGTAAATGATGACTTTTGCTGAGGTTCGTTTGCCGGTGCTCGGGAAAGATTGTGTCAGCTCCTTGGAAAATATGATGAACATGGTTAAAATAAAATGATGAAAAATATATTCAAATTGACCAAAAAAACAGGAAGGGGAGTCACCACCGTTGTTGCGACGAAGAGACACCGCTCGAATCCCATTCTCTCTCTCCTGCTTTTATAAACCCCTCGTGCCCATATGTGGACATCTCGTGTAAATCCTATATGATGTATGTACAACATGCGTATGCCTTGTGCAGCCCAAGGAGGGGCAGGCTCCGCCGGGGGGGGGGTGTTGAGTATAATGTTTATTAGGAAAGAAGAGATAGACTAGGATTTGTTCTGGCTTGTCTTGTACTCCAAGTAGATCATTGTACTCCTATATATATGCCTACGAGGCTCAAGCAATACAACAACGATTCCACCAAATCCTTCTCTCCCTTCTAACATGGTATCTATCGCAAGTCGATCTTAAACCCTAGCCGCCACCGCTTCCGCACCCGCGCGCCGCCCCCGGGGCGGTCGGCCTCCATGACCGCAGCCGGGGGCCGCGCCGCCCGTACCTAGGGTTCGTCCGCCGGCCGTGTTGGCCGGCTGCCCTAGAGAGTCTTTTTCCCGAGACATTGCTCCGGTTTTTTCGCTCTCTCGCCGGTCGTTTTGATCGGCGTTTTTCTTTTTGGTTTTCCGATCTAATCTTGATCGGTTTGCGTCGCCCGCAGCCGCCGTCGTCGACCTCATGCGCCTCTACTCTCCTCCGACCCGCGGCCACGTGCGCCGAGGCGGCCCGTCCGGGCCCGCCGTCATCCGCGCGTCGGTCCGCCCGTCGCCCTGCGCCGGCCGTCACCGCCCTGCTCCGACCGGAACACCTGCATCGCCCCGACCCGGCGGCCTCGCGCCATGCGACGGCCAATCATAGCCGTCGCTCGCGCCCCGGCCCGCCCATCGATCCACGTCACCCGCCTTCGCCGCGTCTGCACGGCGGCCCGGCGGTCTACCTCGCCGGCCTCGTCCTCGGCTGCATCAGGCTCGTCGTCTGCCTCAACTCGGGCGCCGGCGCTGCTTTGGCAGCCCGGGTGCCGGCGCTGACGTCCCGTTCCGTCCGCCGTCGCCGGCCTCATCCGGGACTCCGCCATCACTCCTCCACCGAGCGGCATCCCCGACCTCGCGCGCGATCGGCTTGATCACCCGCTCGCCGCCGCGATCCACCTCATCTACGCCGCGCGATCGACCTGGCCCGGCGGTCACGCGCGCCTCCGCAGGTCCCGTGAAGATCGTCCCCGAGTTCAGCGCGCCTCTTCACCGATCGAGCATCGGGCTGCCGTTGCGTCGCCCCATCGGGCCGCAGTGCCGCCGCCCCCGTGGTTCTCCTCGCGGCTGCATCGACTCGTACTTCGCCACTATGTCGCCCCTTCGGGCCGTAGTGCTGCGATACGCGGTCCCCGCCGCCGTCCCCGTGGTTGCACCGACTCGCGAACCACCGTTGCGTCGCCCCTTCGGGCCGCAGCGTCGCGGCCCGTGGTCCCCGCCGCCGCCCCGAGGTCTTCCCGTCGTCGCCCCGACCCGCTTGCCGCCGCTGCGTCGCCCCTTCGGCCCGTAGCGCCGCGGCCCGCGGTCCACTCTACCATCACCGCGCGTCGACTTCTTGTGGTATGCGCCGCGCCATCTCCCTTGGCGCGGGAACGTCACCGTCCGCGCCGGTCTTCGTCACGCTGTCAGGGTTCTTCGCCTACTTCGAGCACCGCCGCCGCACTACTAACCTAGCTGCCGCCGCTGCTCTTCTTTGGCCGTCGCCGCCGCTACCTTCGTAGCCGCCGCCGTCGCCCGTCCACCCCCTTCGTCTTCGTCCAAGCACCAGCCCGTCGCCAGCGTCGCCGTCATCTACCCCGACCACTTCGTCTACTCCGACCACCGTTGGTGACGTCGGCCCCGCGCCGATGGACGCCGCAACCGTCGTCGAGTTCTTCTCTGCTGGCCCCTCCGACTTCTCCGACATGGCGTACAGCTCGTGCAGGTCCCTTGTCTACGCATGCCCGGTGCTGGCAACACCGATGCGTGCTTTCATCCACGACGTGTCCCCGGGCCTGGCAAGCCTGGTCGGTGCTTCGTCAACTTCGTCTCCGTCCGTCTACGCATGCCCGGTGCTGGCAACACCGGTGCGTGCCTTCGTCTACGATGTGTCCCCGGGCTTGGCAAACCCGCCGCGACGCGTCGTCAACAACATTTTCTTCCCGGCGCACCACTACTTCGACACCACAGCGCCCATGCTAACTCGGCGCCCCCATGCGCCCGCGGCTCCACGGCGACTTCCTCGACACCGGCTACCCCGACTCAACATCGACCACGATATTCTTCGCACGGCAACCTCGACAACAGCTACACCACCCTACGCTCTCGGCTACATCGACAAACGGCACAAAGGGCTACCGTCTGCTTGAGCAACCTCGTCGGTTTCCACTCCAGTCACGACTCCGCGATGCGTCGACCGTTTCAACTGTGGGGGGGGTGTCCGTCGGCTTGCCTTCGGATTCTTCTCCAGTCTCATCGTCTGCGTCGCTACCGTTGTGACTGCGGGGGGATGTTGAGTATAATGTTTATTAGGAAAGAAGAGATAGACTAGGATTTGTTCTGGCTTGTCTTGTACTCCAAGTAGATCATTGTACTCCTATATATATGCCTACGAGGCTCAAGCAATACAACAACGATTCCACCAAATCCTTCTCTCCCTTCTAATAGGGGGCGTACTGACGGAGCAATTTCCCGTCAGATCCCCCGGTTCGATTCATGACGAGACAGGAAGTACTGGAACGGAGTCTGCAGTTATGCACACACATAGTTTACGCAGGTTTGGGCCTCCGAAGAGTGATACCATATGTCCTTATTTGTTTTGGTATTCATGGTGAGGGGATACTGAAGGAAATATGCCCTAGAGGCAATAATAAAGATGTTATTTGTATTTCCTTATATCATGATAAATGTCTTTTATTCATGCTAGAATTGTATTAACCGGAAACTTAGTACATGTGTGGATACATAGACAAAACAGTATGTCCCTAGTATGCCTCTACTAGACTAGCTCATTGATCAAAAATGGTTATGTTTCCTAGCCATAGACATGAGTTGCCATTTGATCAACGGGATCACATCATTAGGAGAATGATGTGATGGACAAGACCCATCCGTTAGCATAGCACTATGATCGTTTAGTTTAACTGCTGTTGCTTTCTTCATGACTTATACATGTTCCTATGACTATGAGATTATGCAACTCCCGAATACCGTAGGAACACCTTGTGTGCTATCAAACGTCACAACGTAACTGGGTGATCATAAAGATGCTCTACAGGTGTCTCCGAAAGTATTCGTGGTGTTGGCATAGATCAAGATTAGGATTTGTCACTCCGAGTGTCGGAGAGGTATCTCTGGGCCCTCTCGGTAACACACATCACAATAAGCCTTGCAAGCAAAAGACTAATGAGTTAGTCACGAGATGATGTGTTACGGAACGAGTAAAGAGACTTGCCAGTAAACAAGATTGAACTAGGTATAAAGATACCGACGATCGAATCTCGGGCAAGTAACATACCGTTTGACAAAAGGAACAACGTATGTTGTTATGCGGTTCTGACCGATAAAAGATCTTAGTAGAATATGTAGGAGCCAATAAGAACATCCAGGTTCCGCTATTGGTTATTGACCGGAGATGAGTCTCGGTCATGTCTACATAGTTCTCGAACCCGTAGGGTCCGCACGCTTAACGTTTGATGACGATCGGTATTATGAGTTTTTGAGTATTGATGTACCGAAGGTAGTTCGGAGTCCCGGATGAGATCACGGACATGACGAGGAGTCTCGGAATGTCTGAGACATAAAGATTGATATATTGGACGGCTATATTCGGACACCGGAAGTATACCGGAAAAGTTTCGGATTTATCGGGAATGCCGGAGGGGGTTACCGGAACCCCTACGAGAGGGGATGGTCCATAGTGGGCCTAAAGGGTGAGAGAGAGGCAGCCCATAGGGCTGGCCGGCGCCCCCACCTAGGAATCCTAGTTGGACTAGGATTGGGGGGGGCGCCACCTCTCCTAATCCTTTCCCCCTTCTTCCTTCCGGTGAATCCTACTAGGAATAGGATTGCAATCCTATTCCTAGTAGGAGTCCCCTCCCTAGCCGCACCATAGGAGGTGGCCGGCCCCTCCTCCCTTGCTCCTTTATATACGGGGGCAGGGGGCACCCAAAGACATATAAGTTGAATTGTTTTAGCCGTGTGCGGTGCCCCCCTCCACAGAATCACACCTCGGTCGTACCGTCGCGGAGCTTAGGCGAAGCCCTGCGCCGGTGAACACATCATATCCGTCACCACGCCGTCGTGCTGACGAAACTCTCCCGTGAAGCTCTGCTGGATCAAGAGCTTGTGGGACGTCATCAAGCTGAACGTGTGCTGAACGCGGAGGTGCCGTACGTTCGGTGCTTGATCGGTTGGATCGCGAAGAAGTTCGACAACATCAACTGCGTCACTTGACGCTTCCGCTCCCGGTCTACGAGGGTACGTAGACACACTCTCCCCTCTCGTTGCTATGCATCTGGTAGATAGATCTTGCGTGATCGTAGGAAAATTTTAAAAATACTACGTTCCCCAACAGTGGTATCTGAGCCAGGTCTATGCGTAGATGATATGCACGAGTAGAACACAATGAGATTATGGACGATACTAGTCATACTGCTTACCAGCATGTCATACTTTGCTTCGGCGGTATTGTGAGATGAAGCGGCCCGGACCGACATTACGCGTACGCTTACGCGAGACTGGTTTCACCGTTACGAGCACTCGTTGCTTAAAGGTGACTGGCGGGTGTCTGTCTCTCTCACGTTAGCTGAATCAAGTGTGGCTACGCCCGGTCCTTGTGAAGGTTAAAACAGCACATACTTGACGAAACATCGTTGTGGTTTTGTATGCGTAGGTAAGAACGGTTCTTGCTAAGCCCGTAGCAGCCACGTAAAACTTGCAACAAACAAAGTAGAGGACGTCTAACTTGTTTTTGCAGGGCATGTTGTGATGTGATATGGTCAAGACATGAGTTATACGTTTTTTGTATGAGATGATCATGTTTTGTAAAGTTATCGGCAACTGGCAGGAGCCATATGGTTGTCGCTTTATTGTATGAAATGCAATCGCCATGTAATTGCTTTACTTTATCACTAAGCGGTAGCGATAGTCGTGGAAGCAATAATTGGCGAGACGACAACGATGCTACGATAAAGATCAAGGTGTCAAGCCGGTGACGAAGGTGATCATGACGGTGCTTTGGAGATGGAGATCAAAAGCACAAGATGATGATGGCCATATCATGTCACATATTTTGATTGCATGTGATGTTTATCTTATTATGCTTCTTATTTTGCTTAGAACGACGGTAGCATTATAAGATGATCCCTTACTAAATTTCAAGGTATAAGTGTTCTCCCTGAGTATGCACCGTTGCGAAAGTTCGTCGTGCCGAGACACCACGTGATGATCGGGTGTGATAAGCTCTACGTTCAAATACAACGGGTGTAAGCCAGTTTTGCACACGCAGAATACTCGGGTTAAACTTGACGAGCCTAGCATATACAGATATGGCCTCGGAACACTGGAGACCGAAAGGTCGAGCGTGAATCATATAGTAGATATGATCAACATAAGATGTTCACCATTGAAACTACTCCATCTCATGTGATGATCGGACATGGTTTAGTTGATTTGGATCACGTGATCATTTAGATGACCAGAGGGATGTCTATCTAAGTGGGAGTTCTTTAAATTAATATGATTAAATTGAACTTTAATTTATCATGAACTTAGTCCTGATAGTTTTGCATATCTATGTCGTTGTAGATCAATGGCCCGTGCTACCGTTCCTTTGAATTTTAATGCATTCCTAGAGAAAGCTAAGTTGAAAGATGATGGTAGCAATTACACGGACTGGGTCCGTAACCTGAGGATTATCCTCATTGCTGCACAGAAGAATTATGTCCTTGAAGCACCGCTAGGTGACAAGCCCCCTTCCGCTAATGCAGACGCTTTGAACGTCTGGCAGTCGCGGTCTGATGACTACACGATAGTTCAGTGTGCCGTGCTTTACGGCTTAGAACCGGGACTTCAACGACGTTTTGAACGTCATGGAGCATATGAGATGTTCCAGGAGTTGAAGTTAATATTTCAAGCAAATGCCCGAATTGAGAAATATGAGATTTCCAATAAGTTCTACAGCTGCAAAATGGAGGAGAATAGTTCTATCAGTGAACACTTGCTCAGAATGTCTGGGTACTACAATCATATGACTCAACTTGGTTGCAATGTTGACGAAGATAGTGTTATTGATAGAGTTCTTCAATCACTGCCACCAAGCTAAAAAGGCTTCGTGATGAACTATAACATGCAAGGGATGCAAAAGACAATTCCCGAGCTCTTCGCTATTCTCAAAGCTGCGGAGGTAGAAATCAAAAAGGAGCATCAAGTGTTGATGGTTAACAAGACCACTAGTTTTAAGAAAAAGGGCAAGGGAAAGAAAGGGAACTTCAAAAAGAATAGCAAATCAGTTGCTACTTCAACGAAGAAACCCAAATCTGGAGCCAAGCCTGAAACTGAGTGCTTCTACTGCAAGGGAACTGGACACTGGAAGCGGAACTGCCCCAAGTATTTGGCGGATAAGAAGGATGGCAAGATGAACAAAGGTATATGTGATATACATGTTATTGATGTGTACCTTACTAATTCTCGTAGTAGTACCTGGGTATTTGATACCGGTTCGGTTGCTAATATTTGTAACTCGAAACAGGGACTACGGATTAAACGAAGATTAGCTAAGGACGAGGTGACGATGCGCGTGGGAAACGGTTCCAAAGTCGATGTGATCGCCGTCGGCACGCTACCTCTACATCTACCTTCGGGATTAGTTTTAGACCTAAATAATTGTTATTTGGTGCCAGCGTTGAGCATGAACATTATATCTGGATCTTGTTTATTGCGAGACGGTTATTCATTTAAATCAGAGAATAATGGTTGTTCCATTTTGATGAATAATATCTTTTATGGTCATGCACCCTTAAAGAGTGGTCTATTCTTACTGGATCTCGATTGTAGTGATACACATATTCATAATATTGAAACCAAAAGATGCAAGGTTAATAATGATAGCGCAACTTATTTATGGCACTGCCGTTTGGGTCATATTGGTGTAAAACGCATGAAGAAACTCCATAAAGATGGACTTTTGGAATCACTTGATTATGAATCACTTGGTGCTTGCGAACCATGCCTCATGGGCAAGATGACTAAAACTCCGTTCTCCGGAACTATGGAGCGAGCAACAGATTTGTTGGAAATCATACATACTGATGTATGTGGACCAATGAGCGTTGATGCTCGCGGCGGGTATCGTTATTTTCTGACCTTCACTGATGATTTGAGCAGATATGGGTATATCTACTTAATGAAACACAAGTCTGAAACATTTGAAAAGTTCAAAGAATTTTAGAGTGAAGTAGAGAATCATCGTAACAAGAAAATAAAGTTCCTACGATCTGATCGTGGAGGAGAATATTTGAGTTACGAGTTTGGTCTTCATTTGAAACAATGTGGAATAGTTTCACAACTCACGCCACCTGGAACACCACAACGTAATGGTGTGTCCGAACGTCGTAACCGTACTTTATTAGATATGGTGCGATCTATGATGTCTCTTACCGATTTACCACTATCGTTTTGGGGTTATGCTTTAGAGACAGCTGCATTCACGTTAAATAGGGCACCATCTAAATCCGTTGATACGACGCCTTATGAACTATGGTTTGGCAAGAAACCAAAGTTGTCGTTTCTTAAAATTTGGGGTTGCGATGCTTATGTGAAAACACTTCAACCTGATAAGCTCGATCCCAAGTCGGAAAAATGTGTCTTCATAGGATACCCAAAAGAGACTGTTGGGTACACCTTCTATCACAGATCCGAAGGCAAAATATTCGTTGCTAAAAACGGATCCTTTCTAGAAAAAGAGTTTCTCTCGAAAGAAGTGAGTGGGAGGAAAGTAGAACTTCATGAGGTAATTGTACCTTCTCCCATATTGGAAAGTAGTACATCACAGGAAATTGTTCCAGTGATTCCTACACCAATTAGTGAGGAAGTTGATGATAATGATCATGAAACTTCAGATCAAGTTTCTACTGAATGTCGTAGATCAACCAGAGTACGTTCCGCACCAGAGTGGTACGGCAACCCAGTTCTGGAAATCATGTTGCTAGACCATGATGAACCTACGAACTATGAGGAAGCGATGATGAGCCCAAATTCCGCAAAATGGCTTGAAGCCATGAAATCTGAGATGGGATCCATGTATGAGAACAAAGTATGGACTTTGGTTGACTTGCCCGATGATCGGCAGGCCATCGAAAATAAATGGATCTTGAGAGGAAGACCGACGCAGACGGTAATATTACTGTTTACAAAGCTCGACTTGTTGCGAAAGGTTTTCGACAAGTTCAAGGAGTTGACTACGATGAGACTTTCTCACCTGTAGCGATGCTTAAGTCTGTCCGAATCATGTTAGCAATTGCCGCATTTTATGATTATGAAATCTGGCAAATGGATGTCAAAACTGCATTCCTAAATGGATATCTCAAAGAAGAGTTGTATATGATGCAACCCAGAAGGTTTTGTCGATCCAAAAGGTGCTAACAAAGTATGCAAACTCCAGCGATCCATCTATGGACTGGTGCAAGCATCTCGGAGTTGGAATATACGCTTTGATGAGGTGATCAAAGCATATGGTTTTATACAGACTTTTGGAGAAGCCTGTATTTACAAGAAAGTGAGTGGGAGCTCTGTAGCATTTCTAATATTATATGTAGATGACACATTGTTAATTGGAAATGATATAGAATTTCTGAATAGCATAAAAGGATACTTGAATAAAAGTTTTCAATGAAAGACCTCGGTGAAGCTGCTTACATATTAGGCATCAAGATCTATAGAGATAGATTAAGACGCTTAATTGGACTTTCACAAAGCACATGCCTTGATAAGATTTTGAAAAGGTTCAAAATGGATCAGTCAAAGAAAGGGTTCTTGCCTGTTTTACAAGGTATGAAGTTGAGTAAGACTCAATGCCCGACCACTGCAGAAGATAGAGAGAAAATGAAAGTCATTCCCTATGCCTCAGCCATAGGGTCTATCATGTATGCAATGCTGTGTACCAGACCTGATGTGTGCCTTGCTATAAGTCTAGCAGGGAGGTACCAAAGTAATCCAGGAGTGGATCACTGGACAGCGGTCAAAAACATCCTAAAGTATCTGAAAAGAACAAAGGATATGTTTCTCGTATATGGAGGTGACAAAGAGCTCGTCGTAAACGGTTACGTCGATTCTAGCTTTGACACTGATCCGGATGACTCTAAGTCACAAACCGGATATGTATTTTTATTGAACGGTAGAGCTGTCAGCTGGTGCAGTTCCAAGCAGAGCGTCGTGGCGGGATCTACGTGTGAAGCGGAATACATAGCTGCTTCAGAAGCAGCAAATGAAAGAGTCTGGATGAAGGAGTTCATATCCGATCTAGGTGTAGTACCTAGTGCATCGGGTCCAATGAAAATCTTTTGTGACAACACTGGAGCCATAGCCTTGGCGAAGGAATCCAGGTTTCACAAGAGAACAAAACACATCAAAAGACGCTTCAATTCCATCCGCGATCTAGTCAAGGAGGGAGACATAGAGATTTGCAAAATACATACGGATCTAAATATTGCAGACCCGTTGACTAAGCCTCTTCCACGGGCAAAACATGATCAGCACCAAGACTCCATGGGTGTGAGGATCATCACTTTGTAATCTAGATTATTGACTCTAGTTCAAGTGGGAGACTGAAGGAAATATGCCCTAGAGGCAATAATAAAGATGTTATTTGTATTTCCTTATATCATGGTAAATGTCTTTTATTCATGCTAGAATTGTATTAACCGGAAACTTAGTACATGTGTGGATACATAGACAAAACAGTATGTCCCTAGTATGCCTCTACTAGACTAGCTCATTGATCAAAGATGGTTATGTTTCCTAGCCATAGACATGAGTTGCCATTTGATCAACGGGATCACATCATTAGGAGAATGATGTGATGGACAAGACCCATCCGTTAGCATAGCACTATGATCGTTTAGTTTAACTGCTATTGCTTTCTTCATGACTTATACATGTTCCTATGACTATGAGATTATGCAACTCCCGAATACCGTAGGAACACCTTGTGTGCTATCAAACGTCACAACGTAACTGGGTGATCATAAAGATGCTCTACGGGTGTCTCCGAAAGTATTCGTGGTGTTGGCATAGATCAAGATTAGGATTTGTCACTCCGAGTGTCGGAGAGGTATCTCTGGGCCCTCTCGGTAACACACATCACAATAAGCCTTGCAAGCAAAAGACTAATGAGTTAGTCACGAGATGATGTGTTACGGAACGAGTAAAGAGACTTGCCGGTAACGAGATTGAACTAGGTATAGAAATACCGACGATCGAATCTCGGGCAAGTAACATACCGTTTGACAAAAGGAACAACGTATGTTGTTATGCGGTTCTGACCGATAAAAGATCTTCGTAGAATATGTAGGAGCCAATATGAACATCCAGGTTCCGCTATTGGTTATTGACCAGAGATGAGTCTCGGTCATGTCTACATAGTTCTCGAACCCGTAGGGTCCGCACGCTTAACGTTTGATGACGATCGGTATTATGAGTTTTTGAGTATTGATGTACCGAAGGTAGTTCGGAGTCCCGGATGAGATCACGGACATGACGAGGAGTCTCGGAATGCCCGAGACATAAAGATTGATATATTGGACGGCTATATTCGGACACCGGAAGTATACCGGAAAAGTTTCGGATTTATCGGGAATGCCGGAGGGGGTTACCGGAACCCCCTACGAGAGGGGATGGTCCATAGTGGGCCTAAAGGGTGAGAGAGAGACAGCCCATAGGGCTGGCCGGCGCCCCCACCTAGGAATCCTAGTTGGACTAGGATTGGGGGGGCGCCACCTCTCCTATTCCTTTCCCCCTTCTTCCTTTCGGTGAATCCTACTAGGAATAGGATTGCAATCCTATTCCTAGTAGGACTCCCTCCCTAGCCGCACCAGGAGAGGTTGGCCGGCCTCCCTCCCCTGCTCCTTTATATACGGGGGCAGGGGGGCACCCAAAGACACACAAGTTGAATTGTTTTAGCCGTGTGCGGTGCCCCCCTCCACAGAATCACACCTCGGTCGTACCGTCGCGGAGCTTAGGCGAAGCCCTGCGCCGGTGAACACATCATATCTGTCACCACGCCGTCGTGCTGACGAAACTCTCCCGTGAAGCTCAACTGGATCAAGAGCTCGTGGGACGTCATCAAGCTGAACGTGTGCTGAACGCGGAGGTGCCGTACGTTCGGTGCTTGATCGGTTGGATCGCGAAGAAGTTCGACAACATCAACCGCGTCACTTGACGCTTCCGCTCCCGGTCTACGAGGGTACGTAGACACACTCTCCCCTCTCGTTGCTATGCATCTGGTAGATAGATCTTGCGTGATCGTAGGAAAATTTTAAAATACTACGTTCCCCAACACGACCACTGCAGAAGATAGAGAGAAAATGAAAGTCATTCCCTATGCCTCAGCCATAGGATCTATCATGTATGCAATGCTGTGTACCAGACCTGATGTGTGCCTTGCTATAAGTCTAGCAGGGAGGTACCAAAGTAATCCAGGAGTGGATCACTGGACATCGGTCAAAAACATCCTAAAGTATCTGAAAAGAACAAAGGATATGTTTCTCGTATATGGAGGTGACAAAGAGCTCGTCGTAAACGGTTACGTCGATTCTAGCTTTGACACTGATCCGGATGACTCAAAGTCACAAACCGGATATGTATTTTTATTGAACGGTGGAGCTGTCAGTTGGTGCAGTTCCAAGCAGAGCGTCGTGGCGGGATCTACGTGTGAAGCGGAATACATAGCTGCTTCGGAAGCAGCAAATGAAGGAGTCTGGATGAAGGAGTTCATATCCGATCTAGGTGTAGTACCTAGTGCATCGGGTCCAATGAAAATCTTTTGTGACAACACTGGAGCCATAGCCTTGGCGAAGGAATCCAGGTTTCACAAGAGAACAAAGCACATCAAAAGACGCTTCAATTCCATCCGCGATCTAGTCAAGGAGGGAGACATAGAGATTTGCAAAATACATACGGATCTGAATGTTGCAGACCCGTTGACTAAGCCTCTTCCACGGGCAAAACATGATCAGCACCAAGACTCCATGGGTGTGAGAATCATCACTTTGTAAATCTATATTATTGACTCTAGTTCAAGTGGGAGACTGAAGGAAATATGCCCTAGAGGCAATAATAAAGATGTTATTTGTATTTCCTTATATCATGATAAATGTCTTTTATTCATGCTAGAATTGTATTAACCGGAAATTTAGTACATGTGTGGATACATAGACAAAACAGTATGTCCCTAGTATGCCTCTACTAGACTAGCTCATTGATCAAAGATGGTTATGTTTCCTAGCCATAGACATGAGTTGTCATTTGATCAACGGGATCACATCATTAGGAGAATGATGTGATGGACAAGACCCATCCGTTAGCATAGCACTATGATCGTTTAGTTTAACTGCTATTGCTTTCTTCATGACTTATACATGTTCCTATGACTATGAGATTATGCAACTCCCGAATACCGTAGGAACACCTTGTGTGCTATCAAACGTCACAACGTAACTGGGTGATCATAAATATGCTCTACAGGTGTCTCCGAAAGTATTCGTGGTGTTGGCATAGATCAAGATTAGGATTTGTCACTCCGAATGTCGGAGAGGTATCTCTGGGCCCTCTCGGTAACACACATCATAATAAGCCTTGCAAGCAAAAGACTAATGAGTTAGTCACGAGATGATGTGTTACGGAACGAGTAAAGAGACTTGCCGGTAAACGAGATTGAACTAGGTATAAAGATACCGACGATCGAATCTCGGGCAAGTAACATACCGTTTGACAAAAGGAACAACGTATGTTGTTATGCGGTTCTGACCGATAAAAGATCTTCGTAGAATATGTAGGAGCCAATATGAACATCTAGGTTCCGCTATTGGTTATTGACCGGAGATGAGTCTCGGTCATGTCTACATAGTTCTCGAACCCGTAGGGTCCGCACGCTTAACGTTTGATGACGATCGGTATTATGAGTTTTTGAGTATTGATGTACCGAAGGTAGTTCGGAGTCCCGGATGAGATCACGGACATGACGAGGAGTCTCGGAATGTCCGAGACATAAAGATTGATATATTGGACGGCTATATTCGGACACCGGAAGTATACCGGAAAAGTTTCGGATTTATCGGGAATGCCGGAGGGGGTTACCGAAACCCCCTACGAGAGGGGATGGTCCATAGTGGGCCTAAAGGGTGAGAGAGAGGCAGCCCATAGGGCTGGCCGGCGCCCCCACCTAGGAATCCTAGTTGGACTAGGATTGGGGGGGCGCCACCTCTCCTAATCCTTTCCCCCTTCTTCCTTCCGGTGAATCCTACTAGGAATAGGATTGCAATCCTATTCCTAGTAGGAGTCCCCTCCCTAGCCGCACCATAGGAGGTGGCCGGCCCCTCCTCCCTTGCTCCTTTATATACGGGGGCAGGGGGGCACCCAAAGACACATAAGTTGAATTGTTTTAGCCGTGTGCGGTGCCCCCCTCCACAGAATCACACCTCGGTCGTACCGTCGCGGAGCTTAGGCGAAGCCCTGCGCCGGTGAACACATCATATCCGTCACCACGCCGTCGTGCTGACGAAACTGTCCCGTGAAGCTCTGCTGGATCAAGAGCTCGTGGGACGTCATCAAGCTGCACGTGTGCTGAACGCGGAGGTGCCGTACGTTCGGTGCTTGATCGGTTGGATCGCGAAGAAGTTCGACAACATCAACCGCGTCACTTGACGCTTCCGCTCCCGGTCTACGAGGGTACGTAGACACACTCTCCCCTCTCGTTGCTATGCATCTGGTAGATAGATCTTGTGTGATCGTAGGAAAATTTTAAAAATACTACGTTCCCCAACAGATACCTCGTGCTAATTAAGGATTACATTGGTGTATGATGTGTCTACCGAGATTTTGTTTCAGATTGGATCCGTAATGAGGACACTCGGCCTCCGTTAATATAGGCAAGAGAGGTCTAGAGTTTACAGGAAGAAGATATCAAATTGATTTGGCCGCTGCCATCTGCGTTGGGATATATGTGAGCATGCTCTCTGGGCCTAGTGGGCCCTAGTCAAAGTCGAGGTCGGGCTCCCTTACGTTAGGCACCCCGGGTCTGGGAGCCCGTCGGTAGCCCCCGGGCATGGGGGAAGTCGCGAGCATCCGGGCACAGAGACCTCCGTCGGGCTCTTCTTCTCGTCGCTCGGCCTCCTGAACTCTCCCGTTGGGAGGTCATGTCCTTCTTCGCGTTGGTGATGCCGCCATGTCATTTTTGGGTGACAGGACCGAAAAGGGCAATGCGGGCCAGCCCACCGGTCGCGCGGTTATCGTCCCAGGCACGGTTCGTGTTCTAGTTCCCTTAAATCCGTATTGGTGTTCGCCTGAGCATCCTTCTATGCTGTCCCGCGTCTGAGAAGCCAAGGGCTCGGTCGCCCCAGGTGGACTCTGAGAAGCCGCCATAGCTTTAGTCGCAAGTCGTAACAAATGCGTCAGTTACAGGAGATATCAAAATCCACGATGGATAAAAGATGTCGAGTCCTTCACGCACTATGGAGGGCTCGATTCCTGGCTTATTTAGAACTTCAAGCTAAGAAAGGATTCGAACTTTTGTCCACAACCGCTCGATCGGTACCACATCAGCGACCTCAGCGACGACCTCCTCATCCGCATACTCTGCCTCCTGCCCACCACGCCCGACGCGGCGCGCACGTCTTTGCTCTCGAGGCGGTGGCGCAAGCTGTGGACGCGCGGCCCCGTCCTCCACCTCAGCGATTTCAGATGCAGTAGGGGAAATCGAGAGAATCTAGCAAGGTACAACGATCTCGTGCACGGCGTTCTGGCGCGTCGTGCCTATGGCGACGCTTTCGTTGACACGCTCCAGGTGCGCACCATGCGATGGCCTGGCAGCTCGCGCGCCGAGGTCTGGCTCCGCCGCGCCATGCGGCTGGTGGTCGGTTCCTTGGACCTCAACATGTGGATGCCTTGGAAGAACACATGGTCGATGCCCCAACACCTGGTGGACAAGCTGCGGCCCAAGTTGCCGCTGCCTACCTCCACGAGGGCAATGAGGATGAGCCCGAGGTCACAGTACGCCGCCCTTCTAATCCCGCGCATGGTCGAGTTTCATGCACTAACGGACCTGACACTATGCACCTTCGAATTCACCGACGGCAACAGTGACCGCCTCACTCAGAACAAACTTTTCGGTCGGTCATCAATCTTGAAATTACTTCAAATCGAGCACACTTAACTTTGGAGTTCTTTTCGAAAGGGCTTCCGAAAAAGAAGGAGTTCCTTATTGTATAGTAGTCTATCATCCCTAATAAGTCAGGCTATCACAAATGTCTACATAAATTAAACACTATATGCAAATTAACAAATGCTTCCTACAAGTCCACTTCACAGGTGACCGGTGCTAGCTGCATGCCACACACAAGATCCATGTCCAGCAAACAAATCAGAAGAATATACGGCCCACAACCCATTTCTGCATATCCGCCACTGGAATGCAACTCTATATACCTGCCGAGCAAGAAATATAATCAGTCTGTGTACTATATATTTATTCAGGAAATCATTGGGAGCTATTCTCATAATTTTTATATTAAGTCAAGCATTAAACATTCAACATAGTTGAATTGCGTCAAAAGCTCGAAAGTTGGAACATATCAGCCTTATTAGACAAAACCACAATTTGAAACAGAGAACAACAATATGCCATTTCTGGTGTAAAGAGCACATTAACTTGTAATACTAGCAGTCTTAGGTACATCTGTTCTGATTTGTGGCTAACAGAACACAGCACACATGAGGGGCACATGGAGTAGGAAAACATAAACATCTGATTTCTTGCTCACAGACATACTTTTAGAAATATACGAGCTACCCACTCACTAACAAATCAAATTTCATACAAATTATATACTACAAGTGTCAAGCAAATGGTCGTGCATCATCTTTTAGTTGATACTCCCACCGGTCTAAAATGATTGTCACTTTGTTTTAGTATGCATAGCATCACAAAATACTTTCACCACTACTTTAATGATAACATGCTAGCAAATATTAACAAATGTAATTAGTGATGAAAGAAGCTTTTGATGAATCCAATGATGTTATTTTGATCATGTATACAATATGGAGTATTAAACATCCGTGATGGCAAGATTGAAGAATGACCACACACAAAGCATAGCTTACATAAAGTTTAGACCAGCCAATTATATTAGTCGCTAATGGACATTTACATAATTTGAAAGTTTCCGCACAATGTGTGTATGGTTTTCACTTTCAGTGAGATTTTGATGAATTTCACTGAATTTCAGCAGTCACTGAAATATTTACCTTTCAGCCAAAATATTTCAGCAATTTCAGCAGTACACATGAATTCAAATATTTTTCAAAAATACAAATATTTAATTGAATTCAAGTGAATATTTCGGCCTTTTGGCTGAAACGTAGAACAAAATCACTGAATTTCAGTTATTTCGGTTGGTGCTGAAATTTTTCTGAAACTAAAGGTGAAAACTCCATGAATAGCAAATGTTTAACCAAATAGCGTCTATCTCGAATAACCGTACATGCGCTACAATAGCTGCAAGCAAAGCAATAAACATCAACATACAATTTAGTGAAGCTATACTCTTCAAGTATTGTAACAATCTCTAGTTTGCTTCGACATCATCGACACGATCAAGACCGCAGTGCAACAAGCCTGCCCCTGCATCGTCTCCTGCGTCGTCATCCTCACCCTCGCCGCACCGGGCAGCACCATTCTGGTATGTACGTAGTACGGGACGCGGAAACCGTTCAGATACATGCCTTGCGAGTACATTCATTCATTCATTTCAACCAGCATGTCGATTGTATGTATTTGTTGTTCGAGGGGCCAACGTGGACGGTGCCGCTCGGCCGGCGCGACTCGACGACGGCGAGCATGGACCTGGTGAACAGGGACCTCATGTCACCGTTCGCCAACCTCGCCAGTAATCCTCCTGACAATAGCAACCTCATCACGAGGTTTGCCAACAAAGGCCCGAGAAGACCAAGATGACCCTGCTCTCGTGTAAGGGCATTCATGGAAGTGGTGGCAAGAAAATTGGTGAGAGCATTTTGGAGTGCTGATTTTTTTTCCATGACTTCCACGAATGTTATTTCGTTATGAAAATTTACAAGCATACAAAATATTTGTCAGAGTTTTCCACAAAAAAAACCATTTTTTGTATTTTACTGTCCACCCCAAGCTTAAATGAGCTCGGGCGTAGAAGAGGACTTTCGCTCACAACTTTCGATCGTTGGATTCTACTTGAAAAATATGGTACTTCTGATCCCATTGGCCACAAAGAATACACTTGTAGCATAAAAACGATAGTTATAGTAGACACCTAAAGGCATTATTGCATCACATAGCCAGTGTGTTTGCAATTTAAACAAGATGCGCCTGTAGCATGTCTCGAGACAATGTACGCAACACCAAAAATTTCCAAATCACTAACCTTATTTGGAGCACCGACCTCGCCACCTTAGGTGCGAATTCCAATCGAACATTTCAAACTTATTTACAACTTCCGCTTATTAAATATTTCACACGCATCCATTTTTTTAGTTCACATTGCATGAAAAAATGTTTGCCAGAAAGTTAAAAGCTTGTACTTCATGCATCCCCTGCTCCGACCTCGGGCATTGATGAATCTGGCGTCCACTCCAGCACGGCCACATTAATAGCTAGGCGAGCGGTCCACTTCCCTGTACCGCATGGAAGCCTCGACTCCAATGATGACAAGTCAATGGTTGGGTGCCGGCAGCCTTCTTCAGGTGCCTGCATAGTCAATAGCATCCTCTCCAACGCCGGAGCGCTCACGAGTAGAAGCTTCACCAAGTCGAAGCAGTACTCCTGCCCCGAGAAGCCGCTGAACTCCACCTCACGCAGGTAATTCAACGAGACCACACCATGTTTCCAGCCGCTGGAGTGGCCGCCGGTGTTGTAGTCCTTCTCACTTTGACCATCCTTCGGTGGTGATGCATTCAATTCAAATGAGAAATACGGTCAGCGACCTTGAAACTCTGAGTCAACGTTCACAGACAAAAAATATATATACGGTGATAAATGGAACATTACAAGCTCACCAGTTGAACGTCTAGGTGGAGATACCGCAGATTGCTGCATCTCTGTAGGAGACCGGTTGCAATTGCTCTGAAGTGGCTGCCTTCTTTTGAATAAAATTTTACCGTCATGTTTGTGATGCCAGGGAATTGGGGTATCGCTGTTATTTCATCCTCCATACTAAAATAAAATAAACTTCCATGTAAATGAAAAACAAAGGTAAAGTGCTCCTCCATACTAAAATAAAATAAAACCACACTTGCTTTATTTATAAAACGTGGGTGAAGCCTTTTTTAGGTAAAAATAAACTCACAAGTTGCAGTATTATTTCCACACGGAGCCTCTCCCCTCTCGTTAGGGTTTCCTCCTCTCGGTAGCCTGCGCCGCCGTTGAGATTGCTACCTCACGCCCGTTCTCTCCCCTCCCCCCGACGTCCGGCCGTCTAGGGAGCGACCTCGCGCTGCTTCCCAGCCCCGTGTCGGCAAAGGAGTAGGGCTTCTGTGGGGAGCCGCCTCTCTCTAGGGGTCTCCCTAGGGTTGCGATGGCGAACCCATCTTCATCAAAATCGCAAGAGGAGAAGGAACTGGATGAACTGATGGCAGAATTAGGGATTGCGGAGGAGGAGCTGGATGATCTAGTGTTTGAGGAAGAGGTGCCAGCCTCGGCTGGACCTCCCCGCTGGCTGGCGATAGGGAAAGTGCACACGGCGAAGGAGTATGGTGATTTCTGGTTCTATAAAAACATGAGAAGCGCCTGGGATCTAGCGCAGACAGTCAAGTTCAAATCTCTGGGAGATAATCTTTATACTATGCAATTTTCGTGCCTGGGAGACTGGAACAAGGTTATGGAGGGAGGGCCATGGGCCTTCAGAGGACAGCCATTGGTGCTCGCACCTTATGATGGTTTCACTAAACCCTCGCTTATCGACCTGAACTGCTTCAAGATCTGGATCCAGATACATGATCTTCCGGATGGATATGGTCCTGTGGTGAAGCCGCTGGCAGCAAAGGTGGGTGCGGTTTGTGAGGAAGAAGACGATCCGGGCGACTATGCCGGTAACTTCTACAGGGCTAGGGTAACCCTGGACGTGAGGAAACCTCTAAAGAACCATGTTTCGATTGTGAAGCAGAAAAAGAGGCAGATCTTTAAGGTTAAATATGAACGTCTTCCAGATTGGTGCGCCGTTTGCGGCATGATTGGTCACCTCTATACTGAACATGGCGATGGTGTTCATGCGCAGTCAGCTTTAATCTTTAAGGAGTTGAGAGCATCCTGGAGTATGAGGGGTGCTCCTAGAGGTGGTGCTCGTAGCCAGGAGGCTAGTGAATCGGCTGCCAGAGGTAATGCTACTGCATCAGATATGGAGCTGGATAAACTGTCAGGGAAGGATATCCAGTTAAGTGAGTCAGGCAAAAAAAGGGGGGTGGATGCAAAAACTCAGGCTGCCCCACTCCAAGCCACTTCATTGGTAGGTGGGGGGGCTGTTTCTCAAAGCCCCCCCGCCGAAGCAAGATCCTAAAAGATCGAGAATGGGTAACAATAACACTGCTTTGAATGCAACCAATACTCAGAACTCTGGCTCAAATTTGGCGGGCTCCCAGGTGGAGCGCCGCCGGGATCAATGAATCTCATGAGTTGGAACTGCCGGGGAGGGGGGAATTCCCGGACAGTTCGCGAAATTGCGACGCTAGTACAGTCGCATTCCCCCAAGATAGTATTTTTGTGTGAAACCAGACAGAAAGAGGAGAAGATGAGGAGACTGAGGGGTCGTTTGGGCCTAAAAGGATATGATGGTGTGAACAGTGATGGTTTTAGCGGCGGTCTTTCTTTGTTTTGGCATGAGAGTGTGGTGGTTCAAGTTCAGGGTAAAGATAATCGATTTATTGATGTCACTGTCCGTGAGCATGTTGAAGCTGTACAATGGAGAATTACTTTCGTTTATGGCGAGCCGCGTGTGGAAAACCGGCATCTTATGTGGCAAAAACTGCAGTCACTTTACTCATCATCGAACCTTCCTTGGTTGGTGATCGGTGATTTTAATGAATGCTTGTGGGATTTTGAGCACTTGTCAGCTTCGCCCAGGCCGGTGCCTCAGATGGTTGCCTTCCGAGATACACTTGAGGTATGTCAGTTAGTGGATATTGGATTTTCGGGGGTGCCTTTCACATATGATAACAAAAGGAGCGGTACAGCAAATGTAAGAGTCCGTCTGGATCGAGCGGTGGCCTCATATGCATGGCGTAATATGTTTGCTTTTTCCTCAGTAACTCATGTCGTGTCTCCATGCTCTGATCATGTGGTTTTGCTCTTGAAAGGATCTCCTGATACAGGTCCAAGTGGTGGCCGCTCCCGCCAATATGAAATTTTCTGGGAAAGAAGTGGTGAGCTTCCAGCATTAGTACAGAGCGCATGGGATTCGGCTGGTTCTGTCAATACCCTAGAGCAACTACAGGCTGCGCTCAAGAAAACCATGTCGACCCTGGGACTGTGGAGCAGGAAGAAGTTTGGCAGTGTTACTCGGGAGCTCGCTAAGTCCAGATCGCAGCTAGAAGAGCTAATGAACATGAATGCTGATCGTCAGGACATAAGGAGAGTAACGGACAAGATGAATGAACTCCTATATCAGGAGGAGATGTTGTGGCTCCAAAGGTCAAGGATTACTTGGCTGAAGGAAGGTGATAGAAACACGAAATATTTCCAAAGTAAAGCGATTTGGAGGGCCCGCAAGAATAAAATCCGGGAACTTATTGATGACAATGGGATAGCTCATTCTGATGAGGAAACAATGAAAACCATGGCAAATGAGTACTTCCAAGCCATATTTTCGGCTGTACCTAACCTAGACCACTCTCATGTGCTGAATCTTGTGGAGGTCATGGTCACTGATGTAGATAATGAAAAATTGTGTGAACCTTTCAGCGACAAAGAGATTGCGGACGCGCTTTTTCAGATAGGGCCTCTAAAGGCTCCGGGGCCAGATGGTTTTCCCGCCCGTTTTTTTCAGAGGAACTGGAGCACGATTCGGGATAGTGTCATAAAATCAGTGAAGGAATTCTTTGCAACAGGGTTAATGCCAGAAGAGGTTAATTCTACCTCCATTGTCCTCATCCCAAAAACTCCCAATCCTACAAAGTTGGCTGAGTTTAGACCCATTAGCCTTTGTAATGTTATTTATAAGGTGATCTCTAAATGCTTGGTAAACCGTTTGAGACCATTACTGGATGCAATCATATCACAGGAGCAAAGCGCTTTTATTCCGGGGAGGATGATAACAGATAATGCTCTAATTGCTTTTGAGTGCATCCATCATATTAAACAAGAAAAGGATCCTACCAAGAGTTTTTGTGCATATAAACTGGACCTGTCAAAAGCGTATGATCGAGTGGACTGGGCTTTCTTGAAGCAAATGATGCAGAAGTTGGGTTTTTCTCATCGATGGGTGGAATGGATAATGGCATGCGTCACATCGGTGAGGTATTCAGTTAAATTTAATGGAACCCTCTTAGACTCATTTGCACCGTTGTGTGGGCTACGACAAGGAGATCCTTTATCACCGTTCCTATTCTTGTTAGTGGCTGATGGGTTTTCTGCCATATTGAAGCATGAGGTTAATGTTGGCAACATCACACCTGTTAAGATCTGTAGAAGTGCACCAGGTATCTCACACCTTTTATTTGCGGATGATACCTTGCTTTTCTTTGAAGCTACACAGGAGCAAGCTCTAAGAGTAAAGGCCGCCTTGGATCTGTATGCAAATGCTACGGGACAAAGCATCAACTTGAGTAAGTGCTCGATCCTGTTTGGAGAAGCTTGCCCAGCAGCCATCCAGGAGGAGGTCAGGGCTGTACTTAATGTTACTAAGCCGGAGTTTGAAGACAAGTATTTGGGCCTTCCTACACCCGAAGGCCGGATGGCAAAGGGACGATTTCAAAACCTACAAGCTAGCCTTACTAAAAGGCTAATCCAATGGGGGGATGGATGGCTCGCTCAACCTGGAAGAGAGGTATTGGTCAAATCAGTCGCTCAAGCTTTTCCTACATACATAATGGGTGTGTTCAAACTTCCTTTTTCTGTATGCGATGAACTAACAAGGATGGTCAGGAACTTCTATTGGGGCTCAAAAAACGGCCACAGGAAAGTACATTGGAAGGCTTGGGATAATTTGTTACACCCAAAGTGCAAAGGAGGGCTTGGATTCCGGGACTATAGAATCTTCAATCAAGCACTCCTAGCACGCCAAGCATGGCGCCTCATTGACAGACCCGAGAGCTTGTGTGCTCGCTTGCTGAAATCAAGATACTACCCACATGGCAAACTAGAAGATACAGTCTTTTCAGGGAATGCCTCACCAACTTGGCAGGCAATCAGTTATGGAGTAGAGCTGCTGAAACAAGGCCTCATCTGGAGGGTCGGCAATGGTTCAAGCATAATAGTATGGAGAGATAACTGGATACCGAGACCCCACTCATTCAAACCAGTATCTCCAAAAGGAAACTGCCGTATTCGTTTCATATCCGAGCTGCTGAATGAGAATGGGTCATGGAACCTTGATCTGCTACAGAGTTATTTCTTACCCTGTGATGTTCATGAGATCCTCAAAATTCGAGCGTCCCCTAGGAACGAGGAAGATATCCTAGCATGGGGACCGGGTAGAGGAGGGCAATTCTCGGTGAAATCTGCCTATAACTTTGCTTTTGAGGAAACACATAGAGAACATGCTTCAGCATCTAGCAGCAATCTTGATGGTAGAAGAGCGGTGTGGAAATTGATCTGGTCAACTGACGTTCCCCCTACAGTTCGGAATTTTGCTTGGCGGGTAACCACGGATTCTCTCCCAACATGGGTTAATAAACACAAGAGAACTTTGGAGACAACGGATATATGCCCGGTGTGTGGGCTGGAGCCTGAGGATAACTTCCATCCCTTATGCAGATGCCCTAGAGCTCGGGAACTATGGAGGTTTATGTCGGATGTGTGGCAGCTGCCGGACATCGATCTGATTCGAAATACAGGAAAGGAGTGGCTGTTTGATGTGCTGCAGCCTCTGCATGAAACCCAAAGGTGCATGGTTCTAATGACATTGTGGAGGTCTTGGTTCATCCGAAACGAGATTGTTCACCAAAAGAATCCGCCACCCTTGGACGTTTCAAAGCGGTTTCTTCTCAGCTACTTGGAGTCTTTAATTGCTATCAAGTTGAACTCACATATGGATCCAGAGAAGGGCAAAACTTCTATCTCCTATGACCGAAGGTTTCAACTTCTAGTTCAAGTGCTGCCTGCTGCTGATCCACCTTGGTCCTCTGCGCCAAACGGATGGGTTAAGCTTAACGCCGATGGCTCTTACTCAGATGGTGCGGCTGGTGCAGGTATGGTACTCCGTGATGACCAAGCAAATATAATCTTCTCCGCTTGCAGATCGCTTTATGCCTGCCGGGATGCCCTGGAGGCCGAGTTGTGTGCTTGCATGGAAGGCATTTCGTTTGCGATCCAGAGAAGTGACAGTCCGGTTGTCATTGAGCTGGACTCCTTAGTAGCGGTCAAGATGATTCAGGGGCGTGATCAAGACAGGTCTATTTATGCTTCTCTAGTTAAAGAGATTAGATATCTCTTAACTCTTCGTGGAAATTGTATTACTCATATTAGACGTTCTCAAAATAAGGTTAGCGATAGCTTAGCGAATTTCGCTCGCAGAGAGGGTAGAACAATGACTTGGATTGGTTCGGGTCCCTCTTGCGCTCTGGAATTAGCTGCTGCTGATTGTAACAGTACCATGCTTTGAGTAATACAATTTATCACCCGCAAAAAGAAAAACATACATATGCATGAGATTAATTTACCTACCTCTGGACCTGGTATGTATAAGCGGTGACGAACGTTGGGGCTACACTCTTGTAGTAGTTGAATCGTGTGACCTTGGAGATTGAACTGCTGGCAATAGACCAGCAGTAGGGAAGAATTCAGTGTCTCCAGGGCCGGTGCACGGATGGTGAGGCTGGACTGGTCACGTTCTCTGTACGCCATGAAGTAGAACCCGAGGTGGAGCACCGAGAGCCGTGGGGCGTTGACAACCAATCGCCTCACGGAGAGCTGATCCAGATCCAAGATCTCAAGCGCGCTGCCATTGAGCTTCAGCTCCTTCAGCCCGGACAGGTCCCTGAGTGTTAGCTTTCACAGCGTCGGGCAGCATGATGACGACGATAGCAGCCTGCCGAGGCGATCGTCCTCGCCATCGGCGAATTTTATGGTGCAGAGAGCGAGATCCGTTAGCGCATGAAACTCTACAGTCGGCGGGAGCAGGATGATGGCGTAGTTTAACTTCACCGACATGGTCGTCGCCCTCGTGGAGCAAGGCAGCTGCAGCCGGGAATTCAGCTTCTCAACCGCGCCTCCTGGGAGATACTTCGGCCACGGTGCATGCACGTGGAATTGCAAGGAACCAACCACGAGGTGCATGGCATGGCGCAGCCACTCCTCGGCGTGCGAATCGCCGGGCCAGTGGCCAGCGTACAAATCGAGCGTGTCGATGTAAGCGTCGCAATTGGCGCGTCGGGTGAGAAGGTTGTGTATAAATTCGTTGGCGCCGTCGTCTTGCCAGACGCGTAATAGCAGAAAACACCCCGAAATAAGAAAATTGCATCTAGGTCCCTAAGGGGGTGAATTGATGAACGAAGCCATCGTCGGCTTCCAATCTAGATGGGCGTCGGAGCGCACGCCGGGGAAAGAGAAGCCAGGAACCACTTGCCGAAGAGCCATCGTCGCACCATCGCATAATAGCTTTCAGAGCCCAATAAAGCATCGTGTCAATGCCAAGAACAAACATACCAAAGAACAAATCTAAATCATGGTACCCAAAAGACCACTACCTAAACAATATTCAATTATTATGCCAAGCTACAAACCTCAAGATTAAATGTGTTAGCAATGACCCTCTGTTGCATTTGATAAGGCTCATACCATTTTAATTGATCTGTAAAAGCTGGAAACCCTAACTTGAACAATCAGGTGCTGAGCAGGACCATGTAGGCTTACCGCTACATTAGTGAACGCTAGAACAGGAACACAAATGTTGTTACCCCGTCCATTTGATGAAAGAACAAGATTGTATTTAAGATATAAATAATATTATATGAATATGTAAAAATACGAAAAGTTGAATTATGTTGCCTCAGGTTGTAGCATGTACTACAATATATCTACAAAAACACTATAGAAAGAGCGCTTCAAAGTTCAAATAGCCATCAAATATCATTGTGTAAGTCACTTTGCAGGAGATTTACAAAATATTTTTGCATATTCAATCCATATAAGATAGTAGGAGATAAGTAAAAAAATAAAAAGTGGTGAGAGAAAATTATGAAATATGGAGTGAAGTAGGCAAATGAGTGAGTACTTAATTCAACACTTCAGCAGTAGCATGATCTATAATTCAGAGTGAAGTAGAACACCTATTGAGTTGGTTACCATATGGTTGGAAATATCGGAAGCGGAGCTAAGAAAATTTTGTTACATGTCAAGACATCATGCCTTATATAAACCTTCTGCAACACCATGTACCTATGAATGTGTAATTGAGCATCCTCACATGTTCATTGTTCATGGAGGTGCATTCATAGGGTGAGTGAATGTGCGTATGTATAAGAAGTTGCGTCTGTAACATGTGAAAAAAATATGTGCGCAACACAATAGAACAAAAACCATGTCGCCCCATGCATCTGAAAACATGTGTAAAATGAATCATACGACATGTTTCTGTAAATTACTGAAATAAATAAACCATAGGCATAGGAAAGCAAGATTTGTTTTAAAAATACAAACACATTAGTATACTTGGTGGCTAGGGTAAGCACTTCCGTCCATGTTTCACCGGCGAGCCTGTGGATTCGCCTCCCAACTGCCTGCCACTCTGGCGGCCGGTGGCGGGGAGGGGAATCCTGGTGCCTCAACTCCGGTTAGTAGTTTCTGTTAGAGTTTTTCAGTTCTCACAGGTGTGTCGCTCAGGCGGATATGGTGGCACTTCATCGTCGACTTTGTGTTTCTGGCTCCGCTCCTCCTCAAGCTCGTCCATCTGGACGTACTCGACGGAGCTCTGGTGTAGATTCATGTCATCTTCTTGGGGCGGTGAGTTTAGGGTTTCTCATCATGTGACGAGATTTGGTGTCAGATACTTCAAATTTATTCAAGGATTCGATGACGACGCATGTGTCTCTAGGACGCTGGTCCTTAGGGCACATGCACGAAGAGACTTCTCTGCTGTCACCTAAAAGGTCAAGCTGACTCTGATAGGGGAGCGGAGACAGCGGCGCGTCGGTGAGGTGCTTTGTACTTCCGGTGAAATTTTAGTAATAGATCTAGATCATTTTCGCAAAAAGAGAATACTTACATTAGTAGACTTTGTGGCAACTGCTTAGTGTCGGAATTTCAGCTACACATATATTAAAGGTCCATTAGTGAGTCTGGTCCAATAAAATTCAGAAAAAAAATCCAAAGTGAAAGCAGAGTTTAGTCTCAATCTATCCTCAAAACATAGAAAGTTTAGTCCCACATGGATACCCCAAGGAGGTGAATACCAACATATAAGCGCATGTATAGTGGTTGATAAGATCATCTCATCTTAAGTTTTCCACGTAATCTAGAGATAGCAATAAAACATGATGTACAATAAATTATCTTTGGGTCTGTTTATGTCACATCTAGATGTGAGATAATATCTCACATCTAACTCACTCACCCTCCCTTGATTTTTTTAAGTCTCCCATAAATTTTAAGGGTGAGTGAGTTAGATGTGAGATCATATCTCACATCTAGATGTGAAATAGCAAACCCGATTATCTTTTATCCTTATCTCTACTAACCAGATATTCCTAAATCTATGGTGAGACATTTCTTGGTAAGAGATCATTTTTTAAGTAAGAGAAGGCAAACATTTTCTTCATGTTTCTCTCTCCTCGTCATTTATCTCAAGACAACACCATTGTATGTGCCCTAAGGTGAACCTCATGTTGTACTCTAAAATACAAAGAATGCACACAAAATTGCACACCACACAGAAATCACGTGATTGCTTGTGACGAGCGAGCATGCTTTTGAACAATGCTTCATGACTTGTTTTACCCGCTGCTAGCGGTTATGGCAATTTATATTCCTTTTTCTAGGAAATTAACATATCATCTTTATTTCGCGACACTTACATTAAAAATAAAGTATTTTCCTCCCTAAAAAAACAATATACATATACATATAAAAAAATGTCGTATGTTCGTCTGGAGTAAAGCTTGGCTCAACTAAGTAATCATTTATTCATGTGAGGCTTACATATATCAAGATATTTTTATATTATTACATATATCGAGATATTCTGACGAGCTCGAATTACTTTGAGGAATCTCGAGGCTTATGCATCCTTTGAAAGTGAGGCCCGCAGCATATGAGCGTAACACTTGCCATGTAGATTGGCCAAACCATGAGATCAGCCCGCATCAAACGCCTGACAAGAACACTAAGCATTGTTAGTGATCCATGAATCTAGAAAGTACTCCATCTGTCCCAAAAAGTTTGTTTTAGATTTAGTGTTAGATACATCCAGATCTAAAGAAATTCAAGATCCATCTTCTGTGACGGAGGTAATATACTTTAGAGATCCAGAAGACGAATGACAGTAATAGTTAGTGTTGGCCTATGACACGTACTTTGTGTGTTCTTGACACGCGGCGGCCTCTGCCCCGTACGATCGTGCACACTTCTCCACCGGATGACCCTGCGCGCAGATTTGAAACTCCACGGATTTTAGAGAAAAGGCATCATGATGCAGACAAGAAAAGATCGGAAGCCACAATGACCGAGTTTGCAATCTTCTCAAATTAATCACCCGCAGAGAAGGAACTCTTCCAGAACAGTTAATCCCTCTGAACTAACTGATGTCGAGAGCCAACGACATCAGTTGGAGATGCCGGCGATAAAAAAAGGCGAACCTGGGCGGCCTTGGAGATGCCGGCGACGGCACCGGTGAAGGAGGGGAGGGGCCGCCTGACCGCCGGTAGCAGCAGCAGCCGACGCAACGCCGTCGCCATATGTTACCTTACTCTTTTGAGAAGATGATGGGTCTCTCTCGCCTGCCGAATCAACGCGATGGGTCTCATATATCTAAGCTGGTTGGTTAGAAACTTAGTGTAGGCCGGCCGGTCATCCATCAGGTCGGAGTCTGGCTCCACCACGGCTCCCAAGTACGAACTAGCTAGGGTTTTGGTTTTTAAAACGCCGC
>LR738712.1:851664815-851679398 GCA_902687465.1 Secale cereale
GACTCAAAGCAAAACAAATTACCCACATATAGAACAAGGTTAACTCTATCAATCACCCCCTTAACCTTGTTGTCACTTATTCCTCTGTTGAAGCCCATGGTCGCCGATGGAGACGACCGACAATGCCATCTTGTCACGCCGATTGACGTTGTCGCCATTGGCTTCGACGAGAGCCACACCTCCCGCGCCTTCACCACGAGCGCACCGACATGACACGCTCGTTCTTGCATGTTTGCCACCGGTGACGTAACTCGCCGGTGACCCGCCTCCATGTTGTCGACGATGACGCACCTTATCGACGACTCGAACATGGAACTCGTCGTGGCAATGGCCTCCGCTCCATGGCCATCACCTCGTTGCCGCCGGTGCCGCAACTCGCCAGTGACTCGCCTCCATGTTGCCGACGATGACGCACCTTGTCGCCGACTCGGACAATGTTGGAGTTGTGGGCTATGCGGTCTACCCTCTAATTCCTCTGCCTTTTCCGTGGTGCCGCTCACAATGCGTATTGAGGCTAGAGGGTAGGGACCTATTTATAGACTCCACTTCCAGGTTTATTATTGTTCCACATATTTCCGAAAAGATCCGCATGACTCCTGAGCAATGTTACCAACCACGATAAAACATGTCAGTTTTCCGAGTCTAAATATACTAGTCCCTGGCACACATGTGTGAGTCATGTGCCATGATTAGATTGTATGTGTGAGTCAACTTCCAATCTTAAACATGTGGGTCAACAGCCTGCAGAGCCGATCCTGCAAAACAAACCCAGCTCTTCCACCCTGTGATGTCCCAGGAAAAAATACGTACGTACATATAAATTCCAGTAGAGTTGATCCCTATAAATTCCTCTACTATATTCCATCATAGTCGTCCTCGGCACCTCGAGTATTACTTCCTCGAGTGGAATTCCGCATCCATTCTTCCGCATCACAAACGTTAATCATATGAATAATTCCACACTGATTTAAATAAATAATGAGCATGTTGAATAAATGTTGAAGCCACATAAATATCCAACATTGTCGCCGACTCGGCAATAAGCCATATCCGTGCGGTGGCGACCGGTGTCGGATGCGCCGGGTGCGGTCCGTTCAGGGCATGGCATGTGTGCGTGTGTGTCGCGATGGTGTGTGCGCGCTTTAGTCCACCGTGTAGGTCTGCGGCCGTTGATGATTAGTTGGAAGTCCAGGCGCAGCAGGCGCGTATGAGCGCGTCGTGCGAGCCGGCCATGGCGTGCTGGTCCGTCGGCCTAGCGAGAGTGGAGTCGCGAGTAGGCTAGTTGTTTAGTGCATGCATCAGCTGGGCATGCGTGCATGTAGGGTTGGTTAGTGGGTGCTACGTGCGTGCGTGGCCGAGTGTGGCGGCCGGCCCTGGATGTGTTGGGCTATATAAGCTGATGTATTGCGTCTTCTTTATTGAGCCGAGTTGGTGAAATACAGAGGAAAAAAAAGGACCCCGACGTTCGTCGCCAGGGTGGGCGTCCGTCGCCGTGGGTGTTTGTCGCCCGGCCAAATTCATCTCCTCTTGTTTCTGTGATTGTCCGGCAATCCTTGGTTCCAACAGGGAGCCTCCGGAGGACGGCACTGAAAGATGGGCTCTCCTAGCGGCGGCTAGCGTTCAAGCTGCCGGACCCTGCTTCGGTGCCGTAACTGCACCCGCAGTTCGGTCAATGACATGTGGGCCAGCTGTCTGTTAGGCCCACATGTCACTGACTCAACTGCAGGTGCAGTTAAGGCACTGCCATGGACGAGTGAAAAAGGGCCTACAATTAATGTATTCTATGTACTATTTATAGAATTAATGTATTGTATATATGTCACACTTAATGTATTTTAAGGAAATATATTGGTACAATAAATGTATTCTATGTAATCACTTACTATGTTGATAGACCTATTCTTGGAGGTAGTATATTGTACCTAAATTGAATTTCCTCCACCACCTCCTCCTCCTCCTCCCCCCCACCCCCATATATAGATGCAAACAATATGTAGATAGACCAAGCATATTGTAGTGTACTCCCATCAGAAAACATACATACACACTCCCGACGGAAGTACTCCCTCCGTAAACTAATATAAGAGTGTTTAGATCACTACTTTAGTAATCTAAATGCTCTTATATTAGTTTACAGAGGAAGTACTTGCAATTTCAGTTGCATCGTTCTCATGGCCAAGCGCACCGGCCTTGCTCATGCAGCAACACTGCTTTTGCTACTGCTTCTCATGTGCTTTGCAATCCATGCACAGGGTAAGTCGCATCTCGAGTTACTAGTATTTGCTTTTAAAATAATATAGTCGCATCAAAAGGATGCAACTGAAAATAATTTAACCCTTGTATGTGCAAACTAGTATGGCCTACTCGTCCACATTTGTCTTTAAAAAGAATGCTAGCTTGTTCGCTGCTACCTCTGTCTGGGTTTATTGTACCTACTCATATATTGGGCCAAACTTTGATCATCTATATTACTACAAAAAGTACATTATTGAATTTGTATTTGAAAGAGCTTTCAGTGGGTATAATTTTGTGACATATATTTTATAATATATTAGTTAATTTTATAGGCCAGATTTCAGCCCAAAATAAGAGGGGTCCTTATAAACTTGGACGGAGGGAGTAATTGATCGGGACGGGCACTAACACAAAGGTTTTCTGAAGTTTATTCTTGTTCGGATTAGGTGTGTATATACGGCTTGCTAGATGCATAGTCCTCAGTTGATTTTGCAATCAGCAAAGACATATGGACATTAATGGTTGATATATATTTTCTCTTGTGTAGGCCGAATCATGGATGACAATGTCGGCACGAAGATTAATTTACCATACGGACTGTGCATGCATAAGAGTGCTTACGACTGCCCACATTCATTATTGTGCAACTGTTGTTCAATAGACCGCCATTGCTTTACTACAATGGAACAATGCATGGACGAGTGCAGTAAACATATTCTTCTTTAGGCACATCGGCGACGCCGGCCCTTCCTCCTTTGCTATCCCATACACTATGATCAATTTTATGTTGTTCCAAGTGATCATGCCAATGCGGTAGCTAATGTGCAATTTGGAATAAAGAACAATGTTGTACTTTATGTACTTAAGGTCGACTGGTCATCATCATCTATCTATACCTATACTAATTAGAGACTCCCTGTAAATTCTACCGTTAATCAGTAATTAGGAGCCGTTAATCTGGTGGGGCCGATTTATTATGGTGTAGATCTATTCTAGATCAGTCAGCCAAACAAAATAGGACTCTCCGCCTCTCTCCAATCTCTCACGGCAGGTTCAACAAAAAAAATACTCTCAGGACTCAGCCAATCACAACAAATCTTTTTTTTTCTGAAAGGATAGGCACCATAACCCCTCTCACGATATCTCCTCTTGGTAAGCAAATAAAAGAAAAAACTAACAAAATAGATCGACGGCTCTTCTCCTCACGCGCCATACGCCGCCGCCATGGCCTCCCCAACCTTTCTATCTCAATCAACGAATCACCTCAACAAGCCTTTATCATGTTCATGACCCTCTTCTTCAATCTAGGGTATTTTTTTTCTCTTTCCGCGTCCCTACGTGGTGCCCAGGCTTCTAGGTAATGTTGTGTGGCCGTCTCCTGCTAACTGAATCTCCTGTTCTCTTTTACCTTCAGGTTGTTTTCAGACTGTCTGGTGCTCCTTGGTCTTCCCTTCGACGAGGAAGAACAACAACAGTCCCCTGAGTTTTTCCAGTCGTATCAGTTGGGCCTCCTTATTAGCATTGTCGCTGGCGTGCAGCTCTTGGGCACTGGTCGACGTGAGCACCGATGGCCTATTGAAGCAACCGATCCAAATCTGCTCACTGGATGATAGCAAGAAGATGGCAACCTATGTGACACCAGAAATCTACCCTAAATAAGGTGTCTTTGAACGTACTACATCTTGGTTGACTGCTATCATGATGCTAATGTTTAATTTGATGTGTATTCCAGAATTAAAATCCCCAGCCAGGATGGTTCTCAAATTTGCATATTATCATCTGAATCAGAAGTTTCTATTGTTGTGGACGAGGACATGTTGTATATGATGCTGAAGGAAGCGCTGAAAGAAGCATCTTGAGGCAAGACATGGAGAAGATGATGTCCACAAAAGTCGAGAGGAGGGAAGTGAAAGTGTGAAACATAATTGGTTTCCAGTGATTGATTTCAAAGCATATTTACTTTCAGCTAGAGGTGCATTCAGAGATAACAAGTCAACAGCGTAGGACCTATCATACATCATGACGTTGTTGATTGCATATATATATTTGTACAGTAATAGGTATACTCATGCAGCTGGGTATTAATATATGAGATTCAAAAAGAGTTAATAGGATACGCTCAATTCGAGCAGCCAAAAGAAAATTGCAGAAGAAATTTTTGTAAGGCAGCAACCCTAATAGATTGTTCAAATACAGATGGATGAGATGAAGATAGGCACTATATCATGTCAGATCCAGAATTAAATGTGTTGTGCCATAAGTATTCAGTTCAACCAATCTGCTTTCTACTTGATTGGAGACATATGCGAGCTGGACGAAGGAGTTGCTACAGGAGGTCTCCATCTAACCAATGTTGACCAAAGTTAGGGCTTCTCGGGCTAGCACATGGACGTGCTTTATATTTTCCCATCCAACTAATGGAAAGAGATGTTATGGCGATCTCACATATTAGAAAAGGTGCAGATCATTGCAAGCAACATTAGGAAGATCGAAGCTCGACACCATGAACAATGATGAATTGCATTGGCAGCAAGGTTGCAAGCGAAAGCGAAGAAAAGGCCAGAAGGGAGAGGTTGTGATAAAAAAAGATCTGGACGTGCGGCAACACTGCGAGCGAACAAATGCACCAGGAATGAAGCAAGTAGAGAGAAGGCAAATAGAACAAATGCAAATAGATACTGCTGTCAGGAAAAACTGCTTTGGAACTGAGACCGCTAAAGATGGTATGAGATGTTTCACTTCTCATGTTTGCTATTCTATTTTTTCAAAGTTTTAATTAGTGCAGTTCCATTTGTTTCTTTCTACAGAATAGTAGGCCTATCGCTCTGGACGTTAGGGGTATGAGACAACCTAGGATTGTTGAGGGCAGCGATGCAGGACACATTGTTGTGCAAGCGCCACAGCTGCCGCCGTCCAGTTCAATAGAGCAGGAAAATCAGGAGCTTCGTGCATGCATGTCGAGGTATGCAATCTGATGTACAGAGCAATTTTGACTATACAATACTGGCACTGCTGCTAGCGTATTTATATGCATGAACCCAAGTATGTGTGATTTCCTCTATGGAGGGTACACTACAGCAGGTATATTTGAAAAAATATAATACAATTTACAGCTTACATTATTACGATATTTCCTTTAAATTAAAAATCTTTGTTCGTTCTGTACCCCTGAGTAGTAATTAATCCCCCATCTATTGCCTCATCTCAATATCTCATGCCTTCAAGCTTTATCGGTGCGAGTTACCAGATCTCCGTTTCTCTTGCATTGTGGCAGGTGCCGTGCGTTCTAGCAGGAGTTGACTTGATTGCAAATATTTAGATAAGTTCAGGCCACAAATGCAAGAATAATGGTTGACTTGATTGCAAATATTTAGATTTTGCCAGCACCAAAGTTTCAGGTAAGCATCATGGTTCTTCGGATGGTGAAAATATGTACATTTAAATTGTCAACATGATTATAGCTTTTGCAATATATTAGCAATTCTTCAATTATACGACATCAACATTTTAGCTACTGATGTAAGACATAACAATGAACCACATGTAATTCATGGAATTTACATGATTAGGGACATTAAGTTCTGAACCAGATCTCCGGAGAAGATTTGACCAACCAAATTGGTGAACATTTTATCACATAGTTTGGTAGATCAACATTAATTATCGGCGGTCGGACAATCTACGACGTAAATTTATCTATTAATGAGTCATTTTAATTTTCATGTTAATCAGGGATTTTGTGGCATATATAAATATTTTCTAACATAAAAAAGAGAGAAGTGATTTGCACGACAACTTTCATAGTGTTGGAGAAGAAACACTTATTTGTGACTGTAAATTCCTAGAAAGCTGAATTGCATAGTATTGCATTAAGAAATATGTTATTTTTATGTTCCGTTTTTGACTGCTAATTTATTTGTAGAATTCGTAATATTACCAGAAAATTACATTTTTTTACCATTGTTAGCATAATTTATCAAAGAAAGTGCAAGATAATGATTAGTTTGAAGCAAGCTGTTACACAAAGATCTTAAAAGATAAGATAGTACTATAACTAACTTTAAGCATGTCAGTTATTATATTATAGAGACACTAAATCATTTCTTTCAAATATCTACAACCTCAGTTCCGCAAGCTAACATAGTTTGCAAAGTGCTCTTATATTATGGGACAGAGGGAGTAACATATAATTAATCACTCATTTTGATTTTAATTCAGATGTTAATATTGTCTTAACTCAAACTTTCGAAACTTTAACCGCGTTTATCAGAAAAATTATTAAATCTACAATACCATATCAATATGTAGATTCCTTACTGAATACATTTTGACATCATCTATACATATATATTTAGTTATTCTAACCATTTAAATTGTTCTCTATAAAATTTTCATATAGAAAAAATCTGATATGGAAGTAAATTGAAATGGAGGAATTATAAGAACTAGGCGGTCTAAGCAGGCCACCAAATGAATTTAAATTTATTAGGACATGAAATTCTAATTCCATCTCACTTTTGTATGCTAGCCCGTGAGAATGCACGGGTTGACGACTAGTACTCCTAAAAGGGGACTTGATAGCCTTGTATCCCGGTTTATTTTCGTGCGAGTTTCTTTCGTCTCACTTCCTACCAACTCGTCCCACTGGATTTTTCCGCCTCCCGTTAAAAACCAAATCTCACTAAAGGGGACGATGTTGTTCGTACTTGCTTTGGCAGGACCTGAGCGGAATTTGACGAAATTCGTCACTTCGGAAATTTCTCGGAAAATTCTGGACAAAAAGAACAAACCAAATTTGAAATTTTGGACGAAAAATGACCAAAAATTGAACAAAAAGTGACCGAAATTCGGTCAAAATTTTGAAATTGAGTAGAACGAGACTATATCACAGAAATTGTGGCCAAGCTCGATGTCGGTGGAGCGGCAACCTGTTTGCCCTTCTTCTTGAAGTTCTCTTTCTTTCCTTTGGCTTTTTCTTGAAACTAGTGGTCTTGTTAACCATCAACACTTGATGCTCCTTCTTGATTTCTACCTCCGCCGATTTCAGCATCGATAATAGCTCGGGATAGTTTATCCATCTCTTGCATATAGTTCCTCACGAAGCATTTGTAGCTTGGTGGCAGTGATTGAAGAACTCTGTCAATAACACTCTCAACTAGAAGATCAATTCCCAGCTGAGTCAAGTGGTTATGATACCCAGACATTTTGAGTATGTGTTCACTGACAGAACTATTCTAATGCATACCCTGCTTTTGTACCTGTTATTGTTACCTACCTGCGTATCCTAAACTTCTTAGTATAGGTTGGTTGGTTATCCATCAGTGACCGCACTTTCTCCGAGTTGCCCCTGCTTCATCATTGATGACTCGATCAACGTGATCGACGACCAGAGATCGACACAGCACCTCACCCCCTTAGTTGTACTACCCTCCATACACTACAAGAAATATGTCAACTTGCGACCATCACTATTGGTCACTGAATGGTCATTTTTTCCATTTGCGACCTTTTTGTGACCAAAAGCAGATGGTCAAAAGCTAGCCGTCGTAAACTGAAATTATATGGATCTCGTCGTTTTATCCTTAGTGGCAATGATACATATGTGTCGGTTCCCCTTATGTCACTGGGATCAAGCACCGTAAGTTCGAACCCACTACCGGGCACCTCTTCCCATTGCAAGATAAAGAGATCAAGTTGTCCAAACAAAACCCAATATCGGAGAACAAATACGAGGCTATAAGAGATCATGCATATAAGAGATCAAAGAAACTCAAATAACTTTCGTGGATTAAAAAAGATAGATCTGATCATGAACTAAAAGTTCATCGGATCCCAACAAACACACCGCAAAAAGAGTTACATCATATGGATCTCCAAGAGACCATTGTATTGAGAATCAAAAGAGAGAGAGGAAGCCATCTAGCTACAAACCACAGACCCATAGGTCTACAAGGAACTACTCACGCATCATTGGAAAGGCACCAATGGAAGTGGTGAACCCCTCTGTGATGGTGTCTAGATTGGATTTGGTGTTTCTGGACTCTGCGGCGGCTGGATGAATATTTCGTCGACTCCCCTAGGGTTTCTGTAATATTGTGGTATTTATAGAGCAAAGAGGCGGTGCGGGAGGCCACCGAGGTCACTACACCACGACACCACACTACCGACATGCATCTGTTGGCATAAGTACACAAGACCGACACTCTTTTTGTCTCAAACTATACCGACACACCGACTATCAGCGTTATGCAGGATTTTTGACACATTATCTGTCGGGAATGGCTCAAGGACCACCGACGTAAAATGTGTCGGCATATGCCACCTATACCGATACATTATGTGTCGGCAGTTCGGTTGGACAGAAAGAGTGTCGGCGTTTCTTAGACATGGCCCACCAATTTCTATCATCGCGCCCACACCAAAAATATCAAGCGGCAAAGAGCCCTCCGCGGGCTTGGCCCAAAATCCCGATATTTTGTAAGTCTCACCCCAATGACCCAAACCCACCGTCCACCTCTCACGCCACACACAAACCTAACCAAAATCCCCACCTAGCCGCCGCCGCCAGGCACCACCACCGTCCTCTTCGCCGGTTCGGTCACGCCCCTGCCCCTCCGACCACCGGTGGCACCTCCTGACGCTCCCGTCCAGCTGCACCTTCCCACCGTCCATAGTCTGAGGTGCCGCCCGCTGGTTCAGATTTGCTCACGCCGTCGATCTGCCTCGCGCCACCACCTCCCCAGACTACGACCTGCCTCGCGTCGCCACCTCCCCAGACTACCTGCCTCGCGCCGCGACGGCCTCTGGCCCCGACCCGCCTCCTGCGGCCACGGCCTCCGAGGGGACTTACTGCCCGACCTGAGGAGCCGCCCCATAGGCTACAGCGGAGAGACTCCCCGCTGTCCCTCTTCCACCACCGGGAACGACTCCACCCTCTATGTCCTACCCTGTTTCCAGATTTGGCTACTGCAGGTAAATTCATTTCATTTTCCATCCAAAAGTGCGATTGCCCATTAGATCTATCTAGGTTGAGCAAGTTTATGTCTAAGCTATCATATTTATTCACAGATTTTGTCTGCTTGCTTCAAAGCATAAATGTGGCTTTTACTTGCTAATAATTTCGGTTATGGTGTGGCTGCCGGTTACTCAAGATGATCTCATATCATATCATCAATTTCAGGAACATTATCTCAGTTGTCGTTGATTTCAGAACAGATTGTTGGCATTGTAGCTTCAAGGGCATGTATGTTGCCTATCCTTTTGCCTACTGAGCTCACAAAACAAATGTGTCTATATATTTATTTAAGTGAAACAGCATGCTCCCATTTTTGGTAAATCGGTGGATCTGACTAATACATAATTACATATATATGTGTGAGATACGGACAGAAGGTGGACGGATGAGCCTGGGTACAACTAGGGGTGAGCATTCAGTTTAGGTTAACCCAGAAACCGAAGTCCATGTGCATCATCAATAGATGGAGCATGCCACGAGCAACCTCGCAGCCAATTGTTATTTGCTCTGTAACATACTGTAGTAAAATTATATGCGTGGATCAATTTTTTTTAAGAATATGTACTGATCAATATTCTGATGCCTCTAAATCAAGATATACTGCCGAAACTGAGCAGCTTTCATTTGATAACTATTGTATTGAAAATAGAACTGAATTAATTAAGCGCAGCACCATATGTTAATTACTTTCCATTCCGATGCACTAGCAGTCTAGTGCTTTCGTGAATCAAGGTGTATTTGCTGGAGGAGTACGATTTGCCTGTTTGGAATTATTCACATGACTCATGGGCTGGGAGTACACCATATGGGGCTTTGCTGCACTCGAGGGATAAAGTGGTCACATGTAGTATGGGTAATTCGGTAACATACCTATTACTCGATAGGGTAAAATATATTTTATTCATCTTCTTGTTCCAGTGTAAACTATGACCTGATACTAATGAATGGTTATTTCTTCAGATCGAACCTTGCAGCAAGTCACGATTGTCATCATCGCAGAGTTCATGTATTACTCTTGTCAACATCACCATGTTTATTGTACCACTCTTGCTTGACCTCGTGAATGGAGACAAAAACCATACACACAAATGGCAATGCTGGAGCTGCACGACTCATGTAGAGGGCTTAAGGAAAAAAGAGATTTTAGAAGGAGATCTGCAGTTAAATTGATCGAACGGTGTGCTTCCGAATCATATCATTTTCTGAAAATAACATTGTTATATACATGTTCTTGCATATTGTTAAACAATGCATGTTCTACACAACGTGTTCAAGTTTTTTCATCAATAGCTTTAAGTTTTATTTCTACTTTTGGATGATAGCAACACCCTTCATTCATTCTACCTTATAGTACATATGTTTTATTTTTTCTTTTGTTTTAATATATATATCTTTTTGCGTGGGTTAATATATATATCTTTGTTTACTGATAAGAAAAAGTGATCATAAGTGTGCAATATTTTATTTGTAGCAATACTACAGTAGATGATCATGCCCAAGTTTTAAATGAGCATATACTTTGAACTTGGCCTATAGATGAACTGAGAGCATGTAGTAATTAAATGGACTAAGGATGAACAGAGATGTCTTAGATACTTAACTATAGTGCATATGTCATCTAGATGAAAGATCTGCTTATATTAAAGAATTATTAGTTCCTAAATTCAGCTCAAGAGTCAAGTTGCTATTATGTTCTGTTAGATCTCTAGTCCATTGACAAAATAGGAATTGCTTGCTCTTTTGCAGATACTATAATTAGCAGAGTTCCATGGTCTGACAAAGTATATGTGGTGGTCAGTTGCTCATGGTTTTTTCTGCTTGTATTGCAGGAGAACCTAGAAGGCTCATACGCGACCAATACAGAACGACCTCTCCAGTAGTTGAAAACCATGTAATGAGGTGCTTTCAAATTAAGTTTTTTGAGAATCGACTAGTGAACATGAAAGAAAACACTATTTTAATATCCTGCAAACTTATCCATCAACATAAATAGTTGATCATTCACATATGTTGACGTGTAGTCTTACATTGAATGTAGTTGTAGTAGTCAAAAATAACTTTAAACATTTCGGAAAATAAATAAATAACTTTATGACTTCCATACTAGAAAAAGAAGAACAGGTTATCATCATTTGCAAGGCACCGCTGGGTCTAGCAATCTAACTGATCAATTTTCACAATGACCTGTTGGTTCTTAATTGCTATAGTTCAGAGTTGTATGTTTGATTAAAACTCTAGCTAACTTTGAACGATGTAGATGCATACTCACCCTTTTTGGCACTCTTCTTTTATCAGCATATGAAAACTCTCATGTACTCCCTCCGTCCCAAAATTTTTGTCTTAGATTTGTCTAGATAGAGAAGTATCTAACACTAAAACGTGACTAGATATGTCCGTATTTAGATATATTGAAGACAAGAATTTTGGGACGGAGGGAGTAAAATGCATACTCTCATGGATCTGTATGCATGTGTTTGTAAGAACTTGTACGCGTGAGTTTGTAAGAAGTTGAAAGCTGGTATGATGCTTTATTTTCTGCGGAGTTGGGCTATATGCTCACGGCTGCTTCCTGATGACTGTGCATGTAACTGGGTTTCTTCAATTCATTTAAATGATCAATATGTTTTGGGCTTTGACCTATACGTATAACAACTCTACCAAGCTAGTTTGTTGTACATCTTCTGTTTTTGGTTCTTTGGACTCAAGAGTGGCTCAGAAGTTTGAACAAATGTATTATGATAATATTGCTCAAACATATGATGTTTTTGCAGGGTCAAATGGCAGCAAGTATCAAGTCGAAGATATTATGGCTTTTGTAGATCTTCTATTTTCTTTAAATGGAAGTTGATGTCGGTTTGGTGATCGAAAACCTGGGCTCTTCCATAGTGTTTTGTAGAGTGAACGAACACTTAGTATCTATGAACTTGGCCAATATTTTGTAACATGCCACAACTTGTATGTTGACTTGAGTATTTCTTCAATGACTGTAGCAAGGAAAACTATTGAATCTTCTATATATGTTGAATAAATGTGTTGGTCAATGGCATCTTGCGATGAATAGAAGTCGAATTGTTGATATATCTACTTCAAACGAACATGAATTGAATATTTTGAATTTATTTTCATGGTAATATATGATGCATTTGCATTTGTGCTGAAATGTATAATCGTGGCAGCAAATGTGTCGCCAAAAGTATTGGAGGTCGCAAAGACTGTCGGCATAGCATACTGATAGACAAACCGTCGGGGTAGAAATGGTCGTTGCACTATCTGTCGGTATAGCACATTGTCAGATGATCTGTCAGCATAGAACAGTTTGTCGCTAAAGAAACGTCTGTCGCTGTAGCCCTCACCAACCCGGTCAAACTGTCCGTCGGCATACATTTATCTGTCGCTAAAGACCTTTCCCGGCAGGACTATAGGCGACACCCACCTTTCAGTCGGGAAAGGTCTTTACCGACACAAAATGTGTCGCCGTAGGTGACCTAAGCCGACAGATTGTCTAACGCTGCTTTGAGTGTCGTGGTGTAGTGGGTGGGCACAACACACCTGAGCATGCCAGGGGGCCTGGCGCGCCCTGTTGGGTTGTGCGCCCCTCGGGGCACTTCCCAGGTGCAGCCTTGGCCCATCAGGTGTCTTCTGGCCCAAAAATAATCTCCAAAAAGTTTCCCGGTGTTTGGGCTCCGTTTGATATTGATTTTCTGCGATATAAAAATATGCAGAAAACAATAACTGACACTTGGCACGATGTCAATAGGTTAGTACCAAAAAATGATATAAAATGATTATAAAACATCCAAGAATGATAATATAACAGCATGGAACAATAAAAAATTGTAGATACAGTGAAGACATATCAGCATCCCCAAGCTTAACAATGCGTATTGAGGCTAGAGGGTAGGGACCTATTTATAGACTCCACTTCCAGGTGTTTTATTGTTCCACATGTTTCCGAAAAGATCCGCATGACTCCTGAGCAATGTTACCAACCAGGCAACCACGATAAAACATGTCGGTTTTCCGAGTCTAAATATACTAGTCCCTGGCACACATGTGTGAGTCATGTGCCATGATTAGATTGTATGTGTGAGTCAACTTCCAATCTTAATCATGTGGGTCAACAGCCTGCAGAGCCGATCCTGCAAAACAAACCCAGCTCTTCCACCTTGTGATGTCCCAGGAAAAAATACGTACGTACATATAAATTCGAGTAGAGTTGATTCCTATAAATTCCTCTACTGTATTCCATCACAGTCGTCCTCGGCACCTCGAGTATTACTTCCTCGAGTGGAATTCCGCATCAATTCTTCTGCATCACAAACGTTAATCATATGAATAATTCCACACTGATTTAATTAAATAATGAGCATGTTGAATAAATGTTGAAGCCACATAAATATCCAACATTGTCGCCGACTCGGCAATAAGCCATATCCGTGCGGTGGCGACCGGCGTCGGATGCGCCGGGTGCGGTCCGTTCAGGGCATGGCGTGTGTGCGTGTGTGTCGCGATGGTGTGTGCGCGCTTTAGTCCACCGCGTAGGGCTGCGGCCGTTGATGATTAGTTGGAAGTCCAGGCGCAGCAGGCGCGTATGAGCGCGTCGTGCGAGCCGGCCATGGCGTGCTGGTCCGTCGGCCTAGCGAGAGTGGAGTCGCGAGTAGGCTAGTTGTTTAGTGCATGCATCAGCTGGGCATGCGTGCATGTAGGGTTGGTTAGTGGGTGCTACGTGTGTGCGTGGCCGAGTGTGGCGGCCGGCCCTGGATGTGTTGGGCTATATAAGCTGATGTATTGCGTCTTCTTTATTGAGCCGAGTTGGTGAAATATAGAGAGAAAAAAAGGACCCCGACGTTCGTCGCGAGGGCGGGCGTCCGTCGCCGTGGGTGTTTGTCGCCCGGCCAAATTCATCTCCTCTTGTTTCTGTGATTGTCCGGCAATCCTCGGTTTCAACAGGGAGCCTCCGGAGGACGGCACTGAAAGATGGGCTCTCCTGGCGGCGGCTAGCGTTCAAGCTGCCATGGACGAGTGAAAAAGGGCCTACAATTAATGTATTCTATGTACTATTTATAGAATTAATGTATTGTATATATGTCACACTTAATGTATTTTAAGGAAATATATTGGTACAATAAATGTATTCTATGTAATCACTTACTATGTTGATAGACCTATTCTTGGAGGTAGTATATTGTACCTAAATTGAATTTCCTCCACCACCTCCTCCTCCTCCTCCCCCCCACCCCCATATATAGATGCAAACAATATGTAGATAGACCAAGCATATTGTAGTGTACTCCCATCAGAAAACATACATACACACTCCCGACGGAAGTACT
>LR738712.1:851679498-851696158 GCA_902687465.1 Secale cereale
GGAACCATACAGCTGTAAGACAAAATGGATGCCAGCTTTAATTGAGAAAAAGGGGGGTCATTTACTATACAGTGTTAACATGGGGTAAGAAAGGAAAGGGGAAGATGTGTTGCTCATTGATGCTTTCATGAAACTGATAGATTAAACAAATGCTTTCCAGTACATCTCAGCTATACTAAAAGTATCAAAGACCATAGAAACACAAATCAAGAGCGACCCTGTATATCGTTTATGAGTTATGACTTCAGGATAAGGAGAAGCACCTGCTCAGCTGCATCTAGTTTACGCTTAATAAGTTCTAATTCATCATTTGCGCTAATACGATTCCCTGTCTCCTCGTTCACAGAATCTGAAACAAAAAAAATTACTCTTAGAATCCGCAGAAAATTGTAATTACAGCTAAGGAGGCAGCAGAACAGTAACTTTCAGTTTCAAGCATGGAAGAGCCTATATTCTGTAAAGGAAAATATAGTACACAAGTATGAGACAAAGGAACTTAAAACAGAGATTTAGTGAACCAAAAAAAATCCAAATTCGCATGCTCCAAGTTATGACATCTTTTTATGTGTGTGTGGGGGGTCGGGGGGCTATGGATCTAGTTGGTAAAGTGAAATTAATCTATATTAGGTAATCTCTGGGTTAAAAAAATAGAGTTTCTTTTTTATCGAACCAGCAGCAGAGGTGACTGTCATTATTATACTGTTAAGAAGATAAAAACACAAAACATAATAGACCCAAAAGGGCCTTGACACTTGCACGGAACACGCAGACACCAAACTCAAAAGACACCAGAAAAGATTGCAAGCGCCCCAGGACAAATCAAACAAACATCCACCAGACCAAACAAAGATCAAGGCCAAAGAGACTCAAACTCAAAGGAGCCAGCAGAACACTGATGAAGAGTGGATTCCTCTCTGATCTCTTGGACAAGCTGGCTGACCCCAGAATTTCTACCCTAAAAAACACATCCACTATGGTGTTTCCAAAGAAACCAAGCTACTAGCGTGACCAAGGAGTGGAATCCCTTTCGATGATGAGTTTCAACTAATAGCATCGCTTCAAACCACCAACTTTGGAAGGAAAAATGATTTCGGTCTACAAGCGCCTGGACCAGACTCTGTAAGATCTTCTTCCAAACTTGTTTAGCAAAGACACGCGACCACGTGTGTAACGGTCTCAACCTAATAAACACAAGGAGGGTAGCTTCTAGGATGAGGCGGGTCTGGTACTGGCGGAAGTAAATCACTGTAACCCTCCTCTCACCCCCGTGCAGTAGCGCCGGGCCGCTCCGAGGCGCTCCCCGCCCTCCCTCCTACAGCACGGCCTCCGCCCTTCCCTCCTCTCACCGCCACCGATGAAGTCGCCGGGCAAAGCCCTGGCGGTAGCGGCGCGGTGGCAGTGGCATCTATAAGGCTCCGACCTGGAATGGGGAGGCGGCGCTGACTCCTCCAGCGGGGGTGCGGCGGGTTGCAGGCGGCCAAATGCCGTGGTGGCGAGGTTGCTAGCGGCGCGGTGGCGGGCAGGCCAGATCTCGGCGAAAATGGGCCGCATGGGCTGTGCCATGCCGGTACATTACACAGCACTCTAGTGGCAGCGCACATGCGGGTTTGGGTGTGCGCTTGCACGATGTGATGTGCGAGGTCATCGGGACACCAACACCGGACTTGGTGGCAGCGATCTCCTCCTTTTGTGGGTGGTCGGCCAGCTGATGGTCGGTGGTGGCGGATCTCGGATCCCACGCCGAGCACCGATGGTGGCTTGATGGTTGTGCGGAGCCGATCTGCATGACTTGGTGGCAATAAGCATAATTCTGAAGTAAAATGGTACAATGTGGGGCAGGCATGGTTAGCTATCTCAAGATCGAAATGCAAAAACTCAAATGATACACAACTTCAGTGTACATGCCAGTAAATTATCATACCCATAAAGGACTTGTAAGCTTCTCTTCTATCATTCACTTCTCGTGAAGCTGCTGCTAACTTTGAATTAATCTTCTGAAGTAATACTTCGCTCTCCACAATGATATTCTTCTCTTTCTGCAGAAAAAAGTAACATGAAAAAACTGATAAAGTTTTTTCTTAGATAACGAAGATCATTATAACTAGTGCAGTGAAATGAGATAGATGGTTCCTCAAGAAAGGAAAAAGGGAGCAAACCTTTATGTCCTCCTCTAGTTCAGTGTTATCCACAGTAGCATGTCTTTTATTTTCAGCAGAAGCTCTCTTGGCGTCATCAAGTTTCATTCTTTCTTTCTCTAAAAGATACTCCTCACGTTCTCGTTTTCTCTGCGGAGCAACATGGCAAGTTACGAGATAATTGAAATGCATTACATATCAATAAGAATTTTACCTTCGAATTTGCTATTTTCTGTTCAAGGTCACGTCGATCTTTAACTAACTTGCTTCTCTGACCGTTCTTTTCCCAGATTGTTCTTTGCATACCGTCAGCTTCATTGTTAAGTTCAGCTATTCTTTTTCCCGGTGAACTGCACAAACGATTAGGTCTTCCCTTCTTGCTTGGAGGAGGATTAAAAGTCTCAACTTGACGTCTAGAAAATCTACAAGAAAAATACAATGGCAGCAAAATCATCAAAGAATGAACAGATCACAGCATGCTCTTTTCCTAAGCGAAAGAAGTTACTTCATCCGTCCGTGTTTAAAAGGCCTATGAGCCAAAACACTGAACCAAGGAGGAATTAATCCAGTGTTAGTTACGGAAAGAATATAATTCTGCATCCTCCGCTGGCCGCTTGCACCAATGAGAGAGGGAGGTCCATTTAATTCGGACATACATTGGCTAATTATGCATGCAGCCTCACCCCTAGCTTTTGCATGCATCGCATTTTCTCTCGGTAATTAATTCCACCAATCAGCGTGAAAAAAACAATTGAATCCAGTGAAAAAATAGGATTTTAATTATGCGCGGCTTAAAAATCAGGACGCGGCTTCATGGCCCACTGACCTTTTAAACCTGGGCAGAGGGAGTATCTAGCAATTTGCATGATGTTTTATTTCTGAAAAGTTCATGAACACATAATTCGTCAGTAAACTGTATAACTGCCGTGAGAGTTGAAACGCACGAGACATGACAAAATAGGCTCACGCCCTGCTTTATAGAGAAAGCAACAACGAACATACAACTTGACACTACCACACACGCACCCAAGGCAAGATACAAGGGTGTTTACAAACAGCTACACTACCGCAAAACACTCCAAGCAAGCTACAGGAAGGAAGCCGCTTGAAGTCCCCGGATCCCCCAATCGTGAACGAGTCACTGCGAAGAGATGAAGCCATGTATGACGAACCACACACTGCAAGGTGGTGCCTTTAGGAAGGACACAACACCAGGGCACCGCCAACGCCCGACCTAGGGATCAAGGTTTCCCCCGGAACAACGAGGAGGACGAAGAGGAACCGCGACAACGCCTTCAAGTAGACAAAGCCCATAGGCGCCGCTACCGTCGTCCTGGCAGAGTCAGAGCGGGTTTTCACCTTCGCAAGCTCTCTTCGCCTCCGAGACAAAGTACATCAAGCCACGAGGACGCCCATCGCACCACTGCCACCGACAGTCACACACTGGCCACCATGCCGCCCACATGATCATGGCGTCCAGCCAACACCCGAGGCACGAGCTCTCCCAACGAGCACCGCAGCTCCCACCACCAAGGGCAGCACCCCAACATCCATGACCCCAACTCCATCCCCGCCCGATGCTTGTAATAACGACGACCAAAGTAACCGGTGGGGAGGCTCATCCTTCCCCACCCCTAGACGGCCCCAGGTCCACGCCGCTCGGGCAAGCCATATCTGACCTCCATCGCGCCGCCTTGCCACACCCGGGGAAAGGACAAGCTCCCCGGTGGTACACCGCCACCAGGAAGGCAAAGATGATTTTAAGGACCACCTAGCGACAAATCAATCCCTCAATGGTGGACAGCAAATGGGAAAGGTCTAGTCCTGCAAGGCATCCCGCACAAACACCCCTCGACCGCCAATGCCAGAAAACCAAAGGAAGCACCATCCACCAATGCCACACCCGCCACGATGGGAGCCCACGGGCCCCAGATCTGGCCCGCCAGCACGGCCGTCAACGCCTCATCCCGGCCACACACCTGGTCCTCCATCGCCAACCGCCCCTCTCCGCTGAGCCACGCAGATCTGGCACACACCTCCGAGCGACCACCACGCACCAGCAAGACTAGGAAGAGAAGGGCGGAGGTTGCCCAGGGAATCGCCTTGCCGCCGACCTCACTGCTCCCGCCCGGGCTTCTCCGACGCCAACGAGGCGAGAAGGAGGTGGGAGAGGACCTGGCGGCGGCGCGCGTATATTTCGCCCCATATCGCCAGAGGACAACGTGGGGAAGGTCAAAGAGTACCCGCACAAGATATAGCAACACTGGTGATCTTTGTTTGGGAAAAATCAGTTTATGAGATGCTAAATGCTTCTATAAAAGCGTTTACTTCCCTGAAATGTCTCACCTTTTTATCATGTTATAAAGAGGTCAATTAAATATATGTGTCTCATTAGATAACTGCACTAACTGGACAAAGCAGACTCAACTTGCGCATGAGTAATTTAGGGAGTTCCATTGAAAAGAAGGGGGGAGAGAGGGGGGTGGACAAAGTGACCGCCTGCATGAGTCGGACAAACACTTGGGAATTTTCCGAAAAGGGAGTTGTCAATGTGAGGAGCACAAGGGGCTGCATATGGGATATACATAGGCCACTTGCAAGCTTTGGCTCGATATCAACCCAGCCAACCCACACCCTTCTTTCAACAACGGAGAGTAGCAGTAGGCAACATAGTTGCCAAGTTCCCGGGACGATGGGAACGAGGGACGGGAACAAGGGTCGAGGTTCGCCGGGTGGCCAATAGTAGGGAACGATGGGGGTATACATCTTTCAAGTGAACCGATCGACAAGTGGAACGTGACCCAAGTAATTTGGGAACGACGACTAGGGAACGATACAGCGGGTCGAGGAACGCAACCCTCGTCAAATTATCCATCTTTATTTAAGAGAATACAGAAAATACATTTTCTTTTACGGAAGCATGCTTTTTAGGGGAGCAGATTTTCTTTTTTGGAAGGTGGCCAGGAGGGAGGGAAGTGTGAAAATATCCCGCTGAAAGTTTTGACACCAGAGAGTAATCTACTCCACAGAATTTGCCCCGAATGATTCCCAAACTCCAATCAAGGGGATGGGCAGCGAGAAGCGGGCACTGCATCCGCATGTCCACGCTAGCCGCCGACGCCGTCCCGCTGTCGAGCACCGCTTCCGCAGTCCGCCGCCGAGCACCACATCCGCAGTCCGCACGTCGACACCAGCCGCTGCCGCCGCCGCCGGGCAGCGCAACCGCACATCCACAGCAGCCTCCGGCACGCATCATTTTTGTCGACCAAGGAAGGCTCATGCCATGGACTCCAGGTAAGTTTCGATCCCATCCAGTAGGCCTTCCATTACTTGGCAAGTTGGGTCGAGATCCAGTATTTGCTAAATCGGAGCTGCAAACCTACATTTTCGGGGTCACGTTCCCTTCACCGAATCTGAGTCATACCCTGTGTCGACCCCGACCCTCGATCCGGGTCAATGTTCCCGGTACAGAAGACGTGGCACCGTTCCCCGTTCCGAGCAACTTTGGTAGACAGTAGGTTTACGTATTCTCCTCAACGGGCTGCATCATCCTTGGGTGCACAAGGCCGAGAGGGAACTAGAGGGGCGCAACAAGTATTGTGATAAGGCTGCCAGTGGCAACCGCAAACTTCGAATGGGGCCAGACACAGTTACCAAGATTACTATCCAATCGCATGATCTACAGTCATGGTGGGTCTCCAAAATTGTAGGTCGCTGACATTATGGGATGCTTATCTGGAGACCGTCAGGTCACGCGCTAAAGAAGAGGAAGGAAATAAGACTTTGGGCGCCTGTTGCTTCTTGTCCTCGATGTAGCAGCTACTGACATTGCTCTTTATCTCCATGACATGTCGGGGTCACTACTCGCAGCAATCACTGACTGGCGCAAGCAGGCGGGGTGGAAGGAAAGGCATGACATGAGATGGAGAGAAGAGGCCTAGTACAATGGTTATTACTTTCAAATGTGACTTCTCCAAATTGACATACTATATGATGTTTTTGGTTGGGCTTTGGCTTTATGTGCTTATAAACGAAAGCCCAACCAAACAGCTAGCTTTAAAAAAAGCATGGTGGCTAATTAGTGCATAGGAGCAAAAGCATGTTTTTCAGGCTTTTGAAACATGCCACGCGCTGATGCCCCTGCCTACTTCGAAGAAATCCAAAAAGGTTGCCTCCCCATATAACTGATATTCCTCTCACAAAAATAACTTCAACTGGCCTCTCTTCATTTTTCCAATACACGAGTCCCGAACCCATGTGAGACCTAAGGTGGCAGCACTTGCCACAGCACTACCTTCTTCTGGCTCCTCTGGCACCAGACACCAGAGAAAGGCGCCATCCAGCAATCTGCTTCTCCGCGCAAACTTCTCTTGGCAACAAGACGCGGCATGGCTCCTCCCAGGCAGCAAGGCATGGCACAGCTACTCCCCTGCAAACGCACGTCGGGGCAACCCTGCTACTCCTACCCTCCAACCAGAGCTGCTCCTCCATGGCCCTCCTCTCCAACCACGACGTCCCCCACCCACATCTGGCCCTGCAGCCCGGCAACAGCGTGAGCAAGACCACTAGCCTGCTCATCCAGCAACCTTCAGCACACACTGGATCAACATCCAGCAACCCCAAGCCTGGGCTGGGTCCTGCCATTGGATTTCTTCTCTATTTTTTCCTTTAGTTTCTATCTCTCGATGAGTGGATGCTTGTACTGGTAAATGGACGATGGTGGATGAAATTACAAGAGGAATGGATTCAGATTTGGCTGAGCATGAATTGCTTCTGATCTGGATAAATGGTTGAGGCCAAAAAAAAAACAATCTGTGCATATTGGTTCGTGTCAATGTGACCATGTTCCTTCTGCCATGCTATACATTCTTTAGGTAATTTAATATATGCCTATGCAGTTTTGGTGGCAGATTTCGTTCACTTGGTATACAAATTGCAGATATAATACTATGAAACATGAAAACAAATGAATGACGGGCAAAAGAATTTAATGTACTTTTTAGTTGCATCACATATGTATGAACAATTAAAATCATATCATTGAATGCACTATGTTGAAATTTTGGATTAATTATATATCTAGGAAGGAATATGTCAAGCATTTTGTTTGTACATGATATCATTGTATTAGATGAGTTAGCCAAATGAAGTATGCTGTTGCAATAAGCTTACATACAACAGCCCAAAAGCCAGGGAAATAGAGCTAAATCGGTAAAACATGAGGTTATTATCATTAAATCAGTACATAAACAGAATATCAGCATCGGACGAGTACTCTAGTCATTGTACTACAGTCACATCCCAGACAAACATCTTGCCAAACGGCTCTACTACTCACAGCAGCTTTTCAACAACCGATAGATAACAGCTACTATCTTGAGGCCGGTTATACATCATAGAACAAAAGAAGAAACCCCCGCGTCGCTCCGTATGAGCGACATGGGCGGCGCACCAACCACCGCCGCCGGCAGTCGTCTTCTTCGCGCCTCCCCCTTGCCGCCGCCTGAGTGCGCCGCCGGCCAAAGGCCGTGTGGCAGCGGCGGCGGCGGGGCCTCGTCTTCTTCTCCAGGTCGCGGGCGTCCTCGTGTCGGGCTCGTGCGGGAGCCAGCGCGTGGTCCGTCGCGCAGGCTGCGCTTGTGGTCGGGAGCTCCCAACCTCCGGCGGGGCGGCGGATCCGGGGCCCCCGCGCCCGGATCTGGTGTGGTGCTGGGTGCGCGGCCGCAAGGGGCGGCAGCTTGCGGATCTGGCAGGGGCGGCGGCGGGTCTGCATGGTTCTTCGACGTGTGGCTCGATGTGCGCGCGAGGGTGCAGTTGCTGATGTTGGGAGGCACGGAGCAGAGGGTGCAGGTGTGGTGGATCAGAGGCTTCCGGTCTCCGGCAGGTTTGTTTGCATTGGCGCGTCTGGTTCATGGCTGCGGCTGGGAACCGTGGTGGTTCTCTGTCTCGGACGGTGCTTGGCGCAGTGGGGAGGTGGAAGAGGTGGATGTCGACGTGGGGATTGTGTGCTATGCAGTGCTCGGATCTGCTTGGATTCGAAGGTGTGGAGGAGCTCCGGGCGAAAGTCCAGCACTGACCTTGGGTCGGTGCCGGCAACAGCGGCACCATGGTCATGGTGTCGTTCCCTTCTTGAAGGTGTTGCCGTGGTGCTCCTTTGCACGACTCTCCGGGAGAAATCCCTAGCTTCAGATGGTCGAAGCGGGCGATGACGGCGGCTACGTCGTTTCCTTCTTTGAGGCATCGTCTTGGAGAGTCAGCATGTTGCAGTTTGCACGGATCTCTTCGTCGTCAGGGGCAATGGACGTCGGGGCGGCGGCTCCGGATGGTTTCTGATTGTGAGTCGAGATGGCGATCTCGGGAACAATGTGAGTGGTAGCTTTATGAGGTGGGGCTCTATCTCAACATTGGTTGGGTGGCATCCTTGTTTTGCTTGGGCGTAGGGGTGTCGGCTCGGTCGATGCGCCCCAAAGGGGGCAGTCTGACTTTACGTCGGGGCGGCGGCCCCGGATGTGGTGCGACGTTCGTGGTCTGCGAGCGGTTGCCATGAGCAGTGTGGGCTGCGGGCAGCTAGGTTGTGCGGCGTTGCTGCTCGAATGGAGCGATGCTATGTCGGGGCGGCGGCCCCAGAAGGCGGTGCGGGCTGATTGCGCTGGGCGCGACGGAGCGGTGGATGTCGAGGCGGCGGCCCCGAGAGCATTAATGTGGTGACTAGACTTATGTGGCAACGATGATGGTGGGAGCAATGTCGGCGACGCGGCAATGTTTGCGGTAGTTGGCTCTTCTCCGACGTGTCCACGATTTCGCCTCGGTTTGCTTGATTGTTGTGGAGTCGAAGCTGCAGCCGCAGGGCCCTGTGGTGTACGATGACTAGCTACAGGTGGCACGTTCAGTGATCTTTCGTGGCGCCAGCCGTGCCTGGTTTTGTTCTTCTGAGCTCTCCGTCTGAGTCGGAGCTGCGTTGTCCGGTCGTAGGTCGACTTGTCGTCGATAAGGATGGGTTTTGCCCTGTGTTTCAGCCTATGAGAGTGGGCTTAGCCCTTGTTGTTCCGGTTTTTGCCCGGTTTTTCATAATTAACTGGGCAATTCTTTCCTGCTTATTTAATAGATGAGGCAATCATTGTCTCCGTTTTGAAAAAAAATAGACAACAGCTACTTATTTTAAAACCGTGGCCCAACCAAACACTCCATGAGTGTATATTCTAACTTTTCTCTACTAGAAACACGAGTTGGTGGTGCCGACCGTCATTTCTGACCATTCGATCTGCATCTAATGCATGCGAGGTAAGCTGTGGCATTTTTGCAAAAATACCCCCACCACTTTGCTCCGCATTTGGAGAAAACCCTTAATCTCTCCAGACCAGCCACATCTCTCCCCCACCACATCCAAACAAATAAGAGGAATAAATTTTAGGTGAAACATAAGATATTTTTAGTGATACCGATAATAAGGTGATTTTTTTTCAAATTTGTGAACATGTATTAATCTATTTTGATTCCATTGCAACGCACGAGGACTTTGCTAGTAAGAGCGGAACCTTTTAAATAGATCCATTTGACACGAGTCGATCTATTGGTGTGTTGCATCCTGAGCTAGCCTTATTTCCGCAAGTTGGTCATCATATCTGGCACCTAGTGTCAATCTACACTGAGATTGTGGTATTGTTCCTCTCGTCAGTCAATCAAGCTTTAGACACAGTGGTGTCCAATTCACTGTTACCAGATTCACTGGAAGAGGAAGCGAACCATGATCACAGTAGAGCGACGTCAACCGGGCTTCGAAATCGCTCCAGATCGCAGTTGATTCACATTCAACAAAGAGAAGTGAAGCCAAAATCTAAACATGAGACAGCAGAATTCTGTTAGCGTTGTTGCTGTCACTGCTCGATTATGCATGCATTACAGCTGTTCAAACGTGCATCTGACATTCCCATTGTGCTAGAACCCACATGGTCGTCCTTGCTATAGGGTAGTTGTCAGAGAATGGCCGGAGGAATGGGTTGAGGCAAGATCTATCCAATTTGGTAATATTATATCATGGACTTGGTTTAGAAATTGGTTGGGTGGTGGAAGGATTCCTGACTAAGCCTCCCCTCCCTTCGTGTCGCTCCTGCGAGCGACCGAGGGGATAACCCTAGCCGCCGACGCACGTCCCCCTCCTCCCCTCGCCGCCGCCTGTCTGCGCCGTCGGGCAAAGCTCGGTGGGTGCTGGCGGTGGCAGGGCCCTTTCTCTCCACGCTTGTGGGGCCTTGGCACGGGCGGGCGCTCCCGGGCGGCGGCGCAGAACTGGGGCACGGCGGCGGAGATGCGGAGTGGTAGGCCGGGCGTGGAGGTCCTGAAGTGGGTGGTGGAGGGCGGATGTGTGGCCGCGATGGCAGCGTCGGCTTCGGCTGGATCTGCCCCGCGGGCGGTGCGGGTTGTGGCGGCCCTATTTGTGGTGGGCGGCTCGGGAGACGGAGCCTGGCTGCGGGGCGCCCAAGCATCACGGTGGTGGTGCGGGTCAGGGTGCTGGCACCTCTACAGGCCTTCTTCGGTGGCAGGGTGCGGTTGATCCGGCAGAAGGGTGGCTGCCTCTCCCTCGCGTGGATCTGGCCGGAGGACATGGTAGGGCGGCAGGGGTGACGCGGGGAGGCTGCTGGAGGGACGGGTAGACCGACTACCTGTCACTGGCGCAGGGGTGCACCGGTCCGAACGAGCTCCGCTCCCCCATTCCCTCTTCCAGACCTTGTGTCGCCTGGCTGCAAATCGGTGTTCGGGGTGGGACGGCAACCGGCGGCTCTGATGGTGCTTGGGTTCTGCCCATCGGCTCAAAGCCCTTACCTTTGATGGTCTCCAGAGTGTCTGGATGCAGGGCGACGACCCTAGTGGCAGGGAGTTGCGGGCTCGTGGACGAAGCTCGTAGCTTGGGCGCTGACGGGCTCGTTGCCATGGCTGCATGGGCGTCATGGGGGTGGGCCTTCAACGATCTACGATGGTGGTGCGGTTGGCGCTCTCTTGTCGTGTCATACCTCGAGCGGAGGCGGAGGGTGGTGGCCGAGGTGAAAACCTCGTCTGGTTCGGACCGGACCGATGGCGGCGGCATCCATGCACCGTTCCCTTCCTAAAGGCTCCATCGTGATAGCCCTGCGTCCTTCGCGTTACTCCGGGTGAAACCTCGATTCAATGGATCGGGCGGTGGCAGCTCTCCAGCGTCGTTTCTATCCTAGTGTGTAGTTCCTGGGTCATCGAGTTTCGGCTTCGTCTCCTCATAGTGACTCGTTCACAATGCAGAGCTCCTTAGTTCCTTAGCTATGCCCTTATGTCTACTACTCCCTCCGTTTCAAAATAGATGACCCAACTTTTAGTACAAAGTTGGGTCATCTATTTTGGAACGGAGGGAGTAGTTGTTTCCTTTGGGGTTTTGGAGTAGTGTTGCTGATCAACAGCCTCCTTGTACTCCCTCCATTCCCTTATACAAGGCCACAAACTTAAATTGCAGCTACCAAGGTAAAATTTAATGACTGCTTTGCCAGTCCACTTTTCTTTACGTTAACTGGGATCGTTAATACATCCACATGCATGCTAAGAGGGAAGTAGACGGAAGTAGCACAGTGTCATTATGACTACATGCATGCAAGTTAAAACAGTTGATAGTACGAGAAAACATCATTAATTTTTGCCCCGATTACAGTTAGTGGCCTTGTATAGTGCAAATTGTATTTTTCATAATGGCCTTGTATAAGAGAATGGAGGGAGTATCTGTCTTGGGTGTGTGTGCTGTCGAATTGTTTGCATTCTGTATGTCTGGTCATTGCTTTATATATAATAAAGCGGGGCCAAAGCCTTTTTTGGTATATCATGGACTCGAAAAAGGATCTGAACTAAGGGTTAGTTCAGCTTACCAGAGAGGATACGGCTAAAAAAAGAGGCGCAAACAACGAGGTCCTAAGGGGGATGCCCCGCCATCCAATTTCTCTTTCTTCATTCCTTTTTCTTTGTCTTGTTAAGCTACAATTGTAAGCTGGATGCCCAACCGGCCAACCTCTCTCTTTCTTCATTTTCCTTTTTCTTCATGTTATTGCTACAATCTTTTGTGGCCATTTTGCTTGCTGTGACAGACATTGATTCCTATATTGCTTATGACATGACCATGATTTACCAATTTGAGAACCCCATTCCCGGTTTGTGAATTAGAGATGTATAAACTCCAAATAACTCTATGTTTAGGAAGCCGCGAATCATGAATAACAAATCATGGACACGCGGATTGTGAATCAGGGAACTGTGGTTAGTTGGCCCTCCAAATGACCCCGTGTGCCATCAAACTGATCTCGAGACACTACTCGGCCCGACAAAATTGCAAGATGGTTTTTCTCGAAAAGGGGAGTACCCCCGCTAAAATTGCAAGATGGCAAGTCATCAAATCTAAATTGATATGGGGAAGCTGCAATTACATGAACATGTGGCGGCACATGGAGATATAAATGCCTATTAGGATTCTAAAATTACTTCTAGAAAGGATTATTTATGGTAAACTACTTGATATAACAAGTAAATGGCTGAAATATGACCAAACTAATATGAGCATCACCTTGAGACTTACATTTTGTCCCCATCAGAAGTATACACTTCCTTTATATTCCGCATCCTATCATCAAATGCAAGAGATTTTCCCACTTCATAATCTTTAACCAGGACCTGCCCTTCAACATGACCCTGAAACAAAGGAGCTTCAGCAAATGTTGCTCCAATAATAGTATGTCAAACTGAAGGTTCTGAAGAAAACAATAATATGTCAAACTGAAGGTTCTGAAGGAAAAAAAACAGTGTGATGTTTATCGATATCTCATAATAAAAAATTATTTCATAACAGATGTCCAGTTTATATGGATTCTTAGTTTCAAAATAATTATCCACTCAGGGAAGAGTTCAGTTGTTGGCTTGTTGCAACCTTTCCATCCTCAACCCGCACAGTCAATGGTGCCGAAGATATCAAATGGTTGAAATATGACCCAAATAGGGGTAAGCGCAGTCCAATTCCATTATATAATACTCAAATTTTGTGCCTCCTGGTAAATGGACCAGTTTTGTGAAACAAAGAGAATAGTTGTCTGAGATTACATAATGCAGTACCTGATCCACCAATACATTCAACACAATGTGATTTTCTGACTGAATAACTGATAGTACTGTAGGGTGCTTTGTTGTAGGAAGTAAACCATCAGGGATGATCAATCTATAGAAGGTCACAGAATTAGATTTCATCAAAAAGTAACAGAATATTGAATAAGATACAGGGCCTTTAATCTCACCGTGGCCTAGTAAAATCATACACAATAATTCGGAGGTTATGGTAATACACTTTACTTGCACATTCTCGCAAAACATGTAAATCCTTACAACACGAGACAATAAATGCATCCAGAAGCCGCCATAATGCGCGATCAACTGCCACAGACCAGGACTCACTAGCAAGTTGCTGCACGGCAACAAGCATTATTAAGGTATGCAAGTAGTAATACAGCTATAACCTACATTATAGAAATGGCAATACTATGTGAAAGAACCATCTATAGTTTACACCAATACTGTGCATTGTAAAGTAAGTGCAGTACCCAAACTTCGACCAGGACTGCGAGCATAATTACAGCAACTTAGTGGCAACCGCAAATGAGTCATCCCTGGTAAGATCATATAAATCTTACATTTCTATTTCTACAGGATAACATAAAACAAATTTATTTTGCATTCATGCTATTTGATGCAACGAGAAGAAATATTATTACAGTTACTCCAATGGATCAATAAAATTGCTTAATTTTCTAAAGGGGTCAATGAATTGATTGGGTCAAGAACTCAGGATGCAAAGACTAGTCAACATTGAGGCTGTTAGAGAGAGCTACTTACTGTAATAAGTTTCTTATATTTCCTTTTTCTGTTTCAGATTCCTAGTTTATCTCCTACCATAAGGCCCTAGATCCTTGGCAATAGATTAAGTTGCTATTCTTCTAACATGTATCAATAGCCGATTATGTTTAGATCTTTTTTTTCGTTGTACCAAAAGAAAACAAGATTGTCCTAAAGATTAGGGAAACCTTCTGTCCTTATTATGCAATGCACAAATGACCAAAAGGCCCAAGACATAGCACAAATTTTGAAGTTTCCATATTCTAAAATGAAGCACTTGAGAGATATACACAGACTTTTGTACTTTACACAGTCAACACACGGAAATACCCTTTGGTTCCTGGGTGTATATACACCACATATGAGAATATGAGAAAAAAATAAAATAAAATAAAACTGAAAAAAAATTATAAGTTTTTTTAGAATAAACTTGACTTTCTTTTGCACTAGTATGTAAATTTTTCACGAATAAAAAAACAACATTGACTTCAGGGGGAAAACAAAATTTATTGCTATTATAGGTCACTATTCACACTATTTTGGTTGAAATTTTTGTTTTTTTCTAAAAGAAGGCAACTAGGGTTTTACTTTTTGTGGAATTTTTTTTACAAGAAAAATGGAAGATCAAGTTTATTTCAAAAAAATATTCTAATTTTTGGACACTTCATTTAATTACAAAATATTTTTCTTCCATATAGGGTGTATATACACCCATAGACCAAAATTTCCCCTCCATCAACACAAGCTCCAGAGGACATGCTAGGAAGAATAGAAGATAGAGCAATATCGATGCCCGGTCACAGTAATATAGTAGGGTTGGTGAGAACTGTAATGTCAAGGCTATCTGTAAGGCGCTAACCACTCGCCTACAAAAGCAAATCAGCGCAATCATCAAGGTCGACCGAACTGGCTTCATCGCCGGCCTAAGCGTCTCGGAGAATTTCTGGAGCTGGTCCAGTGCTGCTTCAAGCACAAAGTGTCGACCATTGTGCTAAAGTTAGATTTCGCCAAGGTCGTTCGCTCCATCCATTGGAGAGTGCACGCGCTATCCTTGGCACCCGCGGCATTCTTGACCTGATGGACATGATCTTCCACTCTTCTAGTTCGACCGTCGTCCTCAATAGCATGCCCTAGTGAGGGATGGATGGATGTGTTGCAATGGTTGATCCAGCAGGGCGTGGTACTGGCTCATCCCCCTCCGGTGCTGCAATACGCTGATGATACGTCGATCATCATGCATGATGTTGTGCTTGCGTTCGCTTGGCTCAAGGTCATCCTCGACATGTCCATCGCTGCAATCGATCTCATCATCAACTTCCACAAAAGCACCATGGTTCTCATGCATGTCGGCGACAAGATTGTTGCGGCGCTGCAATCCTGCTTGGACAGCACGGTTGAGGGGTTCCCCCAAACATACCTGGGGCTCCCCCTCTCCTGTGAGAAGCTTTCTTTCGCCGCCTTTGTCCCGTTGATCACCAAAGCCGACAAGTACCTGTCGGGATGGTGCGCTCAACTGCTCAATGCTGAAGGGAGGCTGATCCTGCTCAACATGGTCTTGGACGCCTCACTAACATATGTCATGGCTGCTTAGGAGCTCTCTCCGTCCATCATCCAGGCCCTTAGCGTGTTGCATTGGGCCGGCCTCCGTCAAAGCCATGGAGCCCAGTACCTCGTGACTTGGACTTGGGTGTGCAGTCCACGCTCCGAGGGCGATCTAAGCGTCCAGGACCTACCATCGCAGAACAAGTTCCTGCTTGTCAAGCTCCTGCATCAGCTACACTTACGCGACATTGGATGGGATGCCGGTCTGATCCTGCTGTCACGCGGCTTCCTGGGAGCCACAAGGTGCTCTCATCTAGCTCATGCCGCTCTACATGGTCATCTCTTTTGTTGCAGTCGGCAATGGTGAACGCACCTCCTTCTGGCTTGAGAACTGGCTGCCCTCAGACCCCTTTGTAGCTCTGTGCCCGCCCTGTTCTCAGCATGTGATGAGCGTTGTAGTCTCAATGGTGTTGCAGCCTTGATGGAGGTGTGCGGTCCCAACTCATCCGATGGGGCTCGTCAGCTTGATGCATTGCTAGTGCCTCTGTACGAGTTTCAGTTGTCCACTTCGACCGATGTTTGGGTGCTTCAGTGTTGCACCTCCTCTGCACGTGGGTTCCAGACCACCCAGCTCCACCACCTCTGCTCTTTTGGTGGAGTGGCCCCCTTCCACGACTTTGTATGGTGGAGCCAAGCCCCTCCCGGGTTCGTTTCTTCAGTTGGCTACTGGTGCAGGGCCTGATCAACACCCAGAGTGTGTTGCTCCGGAAAAGCATCACCTTCGCTGTCGAGGCCGGTAGTACATCCTGTAAGGCGCCCCACGGGGCTGCAGATCACCTAGTCTACTGGTGCACCTTCCCCTAGTACGTCGACGCCTTACGATGCCTTGGTCCGATCTCTACAGGACGCATGTCCCCCTCCCATTATTCCTAAGCAATTGGCATGAACCTTCATTCAACTTTGCTGGTGGCGGCTATGGAAACACCACAATGAGATGCTCTTCAATGGTGACAACCCCCCTCTCACATGCCTCTGGCGCTTGTGCCACGAGGAGGCCGTCGTTTGCCCCAGGGGTCATGTGGATGCCTGGCTTGACTGTTTAC
>LR738712.1:851696467-851753500 GCA_902687465.1 Secale cereale
CCCCCTTACTTAAAAAAAAAGAACTTCGTAAGAACCAATGCAGCTGCATTAAGGGGACTCAACATCACACATTGACCTGTAGCTGGGAACACTAGTTAGGCTGCCATCTATTAAGCCATGGATAAATAAACAGATAAAAGATGAGAAAACTAAAGGGACATGCTATAAATAATAATAATAATAAAATATAATAATATAAGCAATGTGGATTAATGAAGTTTATTGGTGAATACAGCAGATCAGAACAGGTGCTAAATGATATATCAAATTATCATTTGCATCAAGTTACTTCACATGGTATTATTAGTATATATTCAAGACTAACCAATAATTCAAGACAAGAATCATGATAATTGGCATTTTCATACCAGATGAGCCCCTATCGGACCAATAGGTGGGCTTTTGAATCTTTTCTGGTTTGTCTCTATTGATTCCAAGAGTTTCAGAACTCTTCGTCCCCCAAATGCTGTTACCTAAGATGAAACATTAATTGTATATAAAAAAAGATGTTAGAGAGCAGTTGCCAGTTGCTACCAAAATCAATTACATCCTGAGAAGCAGGGTTATGATCATTAAAAAAAGGGCATCTACTGCTTACTGGTCACTGTAAAGAGAGAATATACCTTATTACTTTGCTGTAGTTGAAGGTCTCCAATGTCAGATTTTACTTGTTTTATCTTTTTATCATTTTGAGCTATCTGTGAAATAAAAGTTAATGGCATAAATGATACATGACCCACATGTTTTAGTGCAGAAAAAAGGTGGCCGACTTCACAAGAAAGTACAGAAGACTTGTGAATTCAAATAGTGTGGATAATTATAAGTGATGCTTTTCAGATAAATGTTGGGGGAACACTTCTACAAAGGTACCTAATACTGTGCCAAAGTTTATTCTGAGCTTGAAATCATGCGAGGACAAAGTATTTAAACAGGCAATCAAACTTAGACCCAGATGTATTTTGCCCCCTAACAATGCACATTCAGCCTCGCTCAAATTTTTTTTTTTTTTGAAGTAGAGCTATGATAGCAGTTCTCAAAGTTCAACAAAAGGGAGAAATGTGATAAACAGACAGGGTTAATCGTGTGTCAACTATGAGCAAGGGGTATAGCATGTACATGGTTTTCTTTCATACATTGTGTGTCATGTGTCTTGTGCAAACCTATTTGAAAATTGAAATAAAATCTATTCAGCATTGACGTGTGCATGAAAATGTTTATTTGAGCCTAATTATTACTGTGCATGATCACACTTTGCCTCTCTTTTTTCCACATTATAAGCATTAGGGAACAGAAAGAAGCAAAACATATGGGAACCAGCAAAAAAGATAGATATTCTCTGAGAATAACATTAACCAGAACACATATTCTCTAAGAATAACATTATACATAATTACATTATGTGGAACACATATACACACATTCATACATCGATAGAGGGAATGGGTGCTACTAAGTAACTATAAAATACAAAAGGTAATATAATTACAGTAAACAATAGATATGGAAACAATTCCTCCAATCAAAAATAAGTTACTGCTGATTAATTATTTTCCAAACTGGCAGAACAATATCACGATGAACATTTAGGCCATAGGAAAATGGCACAAGTAGATTCCTCAAGAAATACTTCTAATATAAAACTAAAAATACAATTCACATTTATGGGTTAGGAAGCTTTCTTTAGCAATGTTTCTGGTTCAAAATGTGGCTTATTTGCGATTGGAGTGGACGGAAAAACATTATCACTTTTAATGTGTTTACAGAGTTTAAAGTTCATTATGCAGGAAAGCGGTATTTCTGGTAGCACATTGAGTTTAAGATACCTCTTTTGATATTTCATTGATAGATTTTTGGATGCCTGATAATTCTTCTGTGAATTCTTTTTCATCCTCTCTTAACCTGAATGGCACACAAGGTGGCATCAAACAACCAAGAAGTTTTACTTGGATGTGATTAAGCAAATTAAGAAGTACAATTGAATGACCTTGTAACATCTGAATGAAGATAATCAATCTGTTGTTGGATGTTCTGCACATCTTTCTCCATTTGAGAATCCTCAGCCTACAGATGGATAAAGACATGATTCGGACAGAATAGCTAAATCAAACATACAAAGCCAAGGAAATACAAAAAATAAAATAAAATCAAGAGGCATTCTATCAAGCAAATGTCTTTTGGAAGAACTGATATCAAGGTTCACCGATTATTTGATTTTTAGGAGATAGCCAAACTTCTTCTAAGGAACAGGTACAAAGTGGTAATAGTTAGCTCATGTGAAAACCAAAAATGTGATTAGTCCAGTTAACAGGACTGATGCTCCCTTATTGAAAACAAACTACTTTATGATACTATGAAGATTTTTCTGAGTAGTTATGGATGCAACTTATCTCTCTATTGCATAGCCCAAGGGGAATTACACAAGACTTGGGGTACAAGGAAGAAAACATAGCCTAATACGGACTCCTAGAACAATGCCACTACTCCTTAACACTCCCCCTCAAATGCTCTGTAGCATTGAATTTGAAGAAGTGTAACACTACAAAAGAAATGATAATTAAGAATCCGCATCTTGAGAGTGTAATTGTGGCATGGAGAGCCTTCAGAACCTGTCGAGTCAAGCCAAAGGGGATAAAGAGAAGATGGTGCATCGAAGGAAGACACCGCATAAGTAGAAGATACAAGATAAGTAACAAGAGAAGATGGGTTATCATAAGGAGATGGCACACAAGAGAATGAAGCATGCCCACAAAATCATAGCCCATGAAAACCCGCGGCGAAAGAAGATAGGCGGCAAGAGAATGGGTGTAAATCGACAACGCAAAAAGAGGACACCAAAATCCTATAGAAAACAACAAGGACCAGAAAAAGCCACAAAAGTTGTATAGAAAGGACCAGGACCAGAAAAGGAAGGCTCACGGATCAAGATTTGGTGGACAAGCATGACATAACAAATATGAAATAGCAACGGATTTGGTGGACGCAGAAGAAAATATATACCAAGAAGCTAGGAAGCACACACGAGATGAAGATGCAAGAGCCATCATGGATGTGTGGGAGGCTACGGATGAGGCCGTGCAGGTGAGATGCCGGCGAGGAGCAGCAATGAATAGCAACTAGCGAAATAGCACGCAACACCAATACGAGGTGCATGTGCGAGACGGAGTCGACGAAAAGACCACCGTCAAGAATCACAGAACATCCACGAGGGAAAACAGATGCCGGATAACTTTTATTTTTGCTACAGGAATCTAATATGCACACATAGGAGCCAGCCACCGAAGTAGTACACCAGCGGCTACAGTAGTACCCTAGCAGCAGCAGGCAAGTATGCTAGCTGCAGCTGTAGGAAGAGCTGTGTGCAGGGCAGCAGACAGAGAGAGAGAGACACTGGGCAGAAGCAGCGGCAGGAGCAAACGCAGCAGCAAAGCAGTGCTAGTAGCAGAAGTAGGGAGAGCCATGCGCAGGGCAGCGGGCAAGCAGCAGAAGGGGCGAAGGCAAGAGCCTTGGCAAGCAGCGGACAGCCTCGGCCTTGGAAAGCAGCGGCGGCAACGGCAGCATAGAAGGCAATGTCAGCGAACACCTGCTGGAGAGAGCGTAACAGGCGGCCGGCAGGTGGACCGCAGGAGGGAGCGCGCTGCAGAGGAAGCGCACGCGAAAGCCAAGGAACTTCTCTATGGTAGTCCTGTGCTAAATGTCTAAGGCGAGGGCTACACCTTACAATCCTAGGGCACCATAGCACTGACGCGTATGTACATCAGATTAAGAACCACGTTCTCCCATTGTTGTTCTGGCTCCCCTGCTCCATGCTAGCTGCTGTGGGTCCAGATTGCAGCTCACTCCTTCGCTGCTCCATCCTGTGATGTGCTGTGCACTTTTTAGGGCACTCTCAATGCTTGTATCTTCACAAAGTGTCATAGGTAAAAATCTGATGCGACACTCTATTTAATGAGGAAATAGGGAACAACCATATCTTAATCTGGATATATATCTTAGCACCAAATCCAAGATATCTCATAACCTTTCTCTCACAAAAGATACTAAATGAAGGTTGTTTTATATACAGCACTAAGATATAGTGCACTAAGACTGCTATATGTAAACATCTATTTGATGTTATTAGATATAGCTTAAGATATAGTGCACTGGAGCTGCCTTAGAGCCATGCTGTAGTTACAGCAGCCTGTACTATCTAATATTAGCCTGTCATGCAGGCTGTTGTGAATTGCAGTGTACTTTATCTTCACCAATTCATGAAGGCTGCTGTGATCGCCAGACTGAATGTTTTGTACTCCCTCCATCCGGATGTATAGGGCCAATAGGTATTCCAAGATTTACTTTGACCATCAATAAGATCAATAATATTAGTGATCACTGCAGGCTGTGGTGAATTGCAGTGTACTTTATCTTCACCAATTTATGCAGCCTGTTGTGAATTGCAGTCTACTTTATCTTCACTAATATTAGATGCATGATATAAAAATTATATCACTGGAATCTCCTTTCAATTACAAATTCGACAATATATTTTTGTAACACATATCATATAGTATTGGTGTAAACAATTGTCAAAGTAAATCTCAAAATACGTACAAGGCCCTATATATCCGGATAGAGGGAGTAACACTATCTACTACATACTTGTAAGGTGAATTTATTTTTTATGGGTTTCAGAGAACAGCTCACTTGAGTAAATTGCATATGCTGCATTTGGAGATGAAGTTGTGCCTGCAATTGATTCATGCGACCATTCTTTCTCTGTAGCATCCGTGCACCACGTTCATGCTCCGCCTCTAGTTCTATCTTCCGCTTCACAGCCTGTAAAAGAAAGGAACATGAGACAAGTTAAATCATTGTACAATCATGTCGATAGCAGATAGATGCCCATGGTGTCAATGTCTTGAAAATAAGGAATCAGTTAGTGTGAGTGTTTACTCAGAAATGAGGAGAGAAAATGACTATATATTTACATGCACGCATTATATTTTCAAACAAGATTACCAAACATATAATCCTTAAATTTCAAATAGATAGGAATCCCAACACTTCATGATGAGTGGCAATATTTCGAGGCAAATGTTATGACACAGCCAAGATGAAAATATCACTAAGCCAGAAATTACTGCAGATTCAGTTCTTCAACAATGACCAGCATCAGAGCTTATAGGCTTAATAAGGACTAAAGACACAAAGATATGACAACCAGAAGGATTGCAAAGACTTGACGATCATAATTTGCTACATTTATCATGACCATCACCTTTTTACTTCCATGTACAAAGACAACAGAGCTGCATGTGGCTCTACCACCAATTGGTTCAAATACAGCTACTTTTCCTGAGCATACCAGATGCTACATCATCTACTCACATACCTCAGCAATGTTATCTTCCATACTTTTCTTCATGTTGTTCTCTTCACAAGTCTTACCCACCAAAGATCTGAGATTTTCTTCCTTTTCAATTAGTTCTTTCTTCAGTTTATCAATAACAACCTAAAAGATTTTAAAAAACAATTTAGTAAATGATCCACTAACATTGAAGACCTGATAAGCAAAAAAACTTATTATTTTAGAATATGTATTTTCAAACATAACTATACAGGATGGTTTTGGCACACTAATGCTGTAGTTCACTCATTCATCACTATATATATTGGCCAAATATGACTTGAAATTGGCCCTAGTCAAACAGATGACGTTCAAATTGGCAATAGATGTATGCGACGTAAGGAAGCACATAGATTTATTATGCTTTACCAAAAAAATACGGTAAAAACGCACTTGTTACTCTAGAGGATACAATGGCACAATGGGGTTCCAAGTAAAAAGGGCAGAACTCACTGCATTTCGGTCAATTCTTTCTTGGCATAAAGGAGCTCGCTCTTTGAGTTTCTGGAGTTTCTTTGTTTGTTCCTCAATTTGCTGGTCAACTTCATAAACCCATGACCAGGCTAACTTTTTCTTCAAATTATCAATATCATTTGCTATCTCTTCTATGTGCTCCATATTCTTTATTTTCTCTCGTAATTCATCAAGTTCTCTCATCTCTGGCTTAATTGACTTCTCCAGTTCTTGAACATCAGAGTCTGCCTTGTTCACCCGATCTCTTATTGTCTCAAGCAACTCACTGACTCGTTGAAGAAGAGTAGCCTTGAAAAAGAACTGCAACAAGACATAATGTATGGACAGTAAAAGAAAAGGAATAATGTTCAAAGTTATATCAGAGTAAGGGATATAGCAAGCACAGGTATAAGGCAGAATTATGAGCTCAACTCAGAAACAACATTGCGTCAAATAGCAGTTCAGTTCACGGGTCATACACTCATATGAAGTCAAGATATCTGGTCTGACATTGAATACATAGAGTGTCGTGTTCTCATAAAATGATGATCGATTGGAATATATAAAAATGCTAATTGGTTACGTGCACAACTAGAAAGACGTCGAGAAGCAAATGAAAATGCAATCATGGTATTATACAAACTGACTAACTGAAGCCGTGCTTCAGGGTTGAGTACATCTAAAAGCAAATAAACTACCATGGAAACCCTGCAGAGTACGACTATGCAATTCCATTCACGTCCATCAAACCATAGATATTCCAACACATAAAACAAAACTAGGGAAACACTTATTGATACTCCCTCCGTCCCATAATGTAAGACGTTTTTTAACACTACACTAGTGTCAAAAAGCGTCTTACATTATGGGACGGAGGGAGTATAATGGTATTGGCAGAGAACTGAAAGAACTGATTACCTTAAACTTATCCTTGTCATTTCCTGAGTGCAGAAATTCTCTACTTTTGTCTTGACTCATAATTACACAAGGATTTTCAACATCAATCTGAAAAGTTGTGTATGCATCAGGATGTGGAAATATAACACATTCAATACATTCTAACAAGGTACTCCCACAGAATGGTACAAAAACAAAAACACTTGGAGATACATATCCGTGGTTTACAAGGGTAAAGCGATCTAAAGCAAGCACCACCCGCTCTGACTCGTAACTGATGCCTAAGCGCCTAAAGTGGGCGCCTAAACACCTAAAGCGGGCATATTTCTAAGGCGCTGCCAGGGCACCTTATCGCTTACGCGACTCTTGAACGTCTGAAGCAGGCTGCTTTATAAACAATGTACATATCATGAATGATTGAATAATGTTGATGCATAACAGTGAAAACATAGTCACTACCACGCTTATCTAAAAAAACTAATGATGCACCAATAGCTTACACTCCGAGGTTCTTGCGCCTGAGATACGATGGCGAAGATTAGTTAACTGTTGACATGTATAGATATGTTGCTCCTCAGGAGGTTAGTTTGGTTCAAAGGAATCATGTAAAATCGAGTCGTGCATGCATAAAGATCAAAGTAGATTTCAAGGAGATATCATGTGAAAGGTTTCCAAACTGGACTCATGCTATGTTAGCTGGGAGCAGCCATTGATCAAGATCACCAAGACCAGAGCCCTTATGGCTCAGGCTGGACGTGGCGAGCAAGCTTTCGGCCGGGCTCGCGGCCCGCTAAGGGCCGGACCGTTCGGTCCTGGCCCACTGAAAAAAATGGCCGGTCCGGTCTGCAGAAACAGGCCCGAAAACAAGTCGGTCTGGTCCTGGTTTTGACCGAGCCGGCTCGGTCGGACCGCGACATTTGGCCCAGGCACACAGCCCAACAGTCCAGTGCAAGGATAGCAAGTCGATACGGCGCTAGGGCAAAGGCCCCCGCTCCCCCAATTCCCCGATCCCCTTTCCTCCTGGCTGCCGAAGGGAGGGAGCGCTGCCTCCGCCGGCCGCCGTTGCCATCATCGACCACCACCTCCTCGTCCGCACCTACACGCGGTGGAAGGAGGAGTGGAGGAACCGAGGAGGGAGCGTCGCGTCTTCTCGGGTGCACCTGCTCACCGTCGTTGAGTCGTTGACCGTCGCCGTCTCTCAGGGTGGACACGGTCCGGGCCGGTCCGGTCCCTGACCGAGCCAGTGTTTGGACCGGCCGCCGGCGGTCCGGACCGGACCGGACCGACCAACCTGGCGGTCCTGTTTTTAGGGACCGGACCGGCGGCGGCGAAGCCCGGGCCGGACCGAGCGGACCGGCGAACAACCACGGCGGCGACCTCCATGAGTGCAGCGGCGAGGTAGGCGACGTGCAAGGGTACTGCAGTGAGGTAGGCGACGTGCAGTGGAAGTGCGATGGGCGGCGCGGCTGTTGTTTGATTGATTTTTGATGTAGCCAAGAACCAGCACACGATGTATTTGTTAGCAGTTTTTCTGTTGCATGCAAGTAATGTGGCGCGTGCATGAGGCCATGATTTTCTCTCTGCGGGCCTTGCCCTGATTAGCGGATCAAATCTAACGTGAAGAAGGTTGTAAAATGACGCCGTAATTTTTGGATCAAACCAGTTTTCTGTACTTGCCTAATCAGAGAATTACTCCCATGATCCAAAAATCACGGCCGAGCATTTCTCGCGCGATCCAAAAATCACGGCAGAGCGTTTGTCCCACGATCCGATTGATGGCCTACGTGTGTGCTTGCTCTGCTGAAGTGCTTGCCATGGCATTAGTCTCCACAGCGAAAAGCGCTGTCATGGCAAGAAATACCGCTGTCATGGCAGGAATTGGTGCAACGGTTGAGGTCGATGCCATGGTCGAAACTCGAGAGCGGCTGCGGTGCACACACGACAGCGACGGCCAGCGGAGGCAGGATGCTAGGACGACACGGGGAGATGAGAATGGAAGGGAAGGGCAAGCTTGGAGACACGGTAGTTGACCCGAGGGTTGCCGTTGGCCGCGACGACGAGGAACGGCGGCGGCTATCGCTGCGTTTTCTCGGTCCGCTCGGTCGGCCCGGTTAAAGACCGGACCGGACCGACATTTTGTCGGGCCCAATATGGCAGACCGGACCGTCCAATATCTGTAGCGAGCCTGGAACGAGCGGGCCAAGACCGAACGGGCCACCGTCCAGCCTGAGCCGTCTCCACCTGTCCGTCTTTGACCACCTCCTCGCCGGTTGGCCGCCGTCGAGGACGAAGCTGGAGGACGCGGGGACGGAGCAGTTGTACGTGCACCTGCAGTCCTGCATGTCGTCGCCGTCAGTTTGTAATTGTTCCCTCTCTCTGAACTTTCTTCAGTTGGTAATTGTTTACTCCCTCTGAACTTTCTTCAGTTGGTATTTGTTCACTCCCTTTGAACTTTCTTCACTTGGACACTTTCCTGTGCTGGTTTTCTTGCAAAGTTGCTTATTTTTCATCCATCTGAATCTCTTTTGCAACCTAAGGATCTGTGTATTCAAACTTGCTGTCAAAAGAGTTCTAAAAAAGCACACAGCGCACTCCCACGCACAAACTGTACTCGGTCCAGACGGTCCCATCGGTCCGCACCGAGCTGAGGTACAACCGGTCCGGTCCAGGGAAACAGGACCGCAAGTAAGCTCGCTCCGGTCCGGTCCGGGCCAGTTTCGGCCGGTCCAAAGGACGGCTCGGTCAGGGACCGGACCGGCCCGGACCGTGTCCACCCTGACTTATGGCGCACTTTTTTGTCAATGTTCTTTTAATGGGAGACGACGTGCCCGTCGAATACAAGGTGCATGTGGTGACTTCGTTAATCCTGGTCCCTCAGAGGTGCGCATAGGAGTAGGGTGTGTGCGTTCATAGGGGTGTGTGTACTAGAGTGTCTGTGAGTGTTTGCGTCTATCCAGTGTTTCTCAAACAAAAAAGAAGAAGGGGGTGATGGATATGTGATTGCGAAGCGGAGCAATAGCGTAGCCGCGGTGGGGCGAGAGAGCAAAACTAGGGAGGAAGGCGCTATGGTCTCTTCTTGCAGTTGCATCTGTATGAAAAACATCTTCACCTGACATTTTTTTCCTATAGAAACAGGCAAAAGTGCGGGCGAGGACAGGTAGATGAGAGGGTCCATCAGTTTTTACACCTGTTTTGCATATTTTACCAAATACAGAAAGTAAACAGCAGAACAAATGACTGAATGAGAAAAACATAACTACTGACAATATAGTACACATCAGCAAACAAGCGACTTACATTAAAATGTTCGACTATCTCATTAAGATCATCTTTGCGATGTGCCACCTTCCTCCCTATTCCAGCACATGTAAGAACAATTGTCAAAATATAATATTTTGTAGTAAATAATGAAAATACGTACTAGTAGTGGGAGCTAGTAGTGCTCCGAAAAAGAATAAAATTAATTGCTACAATGTTTCTTTTCATGCCAAACTAGCATTTAATAATGTATGGAAATGGATGCAACATGCAAATGAAGGCCTGGGACACATAAAGCTTATTTAATTATAAAGTGAAAAGGGAGATTTTCTGCGGCCATGCAAACATGTACAGTATAAGTCAAGCACAACGAACATATAGGTCTTTTGCCAACATGGAAAGTTGATAGAACCAAGGATGGGAAAGATGTGATAATTTAACATTAAAACTTGAAATAGCCATTAAATAGAATAAAGATATGCAGCCAGGACACAAGAATAGATAATCAAATAAGAATTGCAACAATCCTAAGTTCAGAAATGTATCATCTCTGAATAGCAAAATACAACAACGTGAGAACTCTGAAGGGTCACAGAAAAATACGATTACCCTTAAAACAATACAAGTTAACAAAGTGAGAATGGAAACCTAAAGTACTAATATGACAGCTAAAAGAGATCTAAACATCTTTGCAGGAGAAATGCTTACAATAGATGGGCACAACCAACAACTGGGAGGAAGAAGGATCAAGTATGAGTACCATGTTGATCTTTTAAGATAGTAGAACTAGATGACTTGGTAATCCTGCGCTCCAATTTAATTAAGTTTCCATATACGTCAGGCTTGAACGCGTCTTCCCCTTGGTTGTTGATGTCAACAGCAATTACTGCATCGCTGTGATTTAAAGAGTAAACTATTTTTCAATCGATCACAGGAAGAGAGATAGGACAGTCGGAGGATAAATGCAAAACCATTAACCAGAGGTTGTACAGTAGAAACATATTACATGTGATCGATGCAGACATCAGCACCACAATCATCCATAAGATCGTAACTACTGGAACCTGTACAGTCATTTACCCAGCCAACATTCTGATTTGTTGTTCAGTCACTCAGCCGGTGGTTGACCATTTGAAATTGTTTAATATAGTTTTATTCGACCAAGGGCAGTTCTTTGGTGAACAAGCAGGTTCAGCCGCTGTTTCACCAATTTGCAAAGGTCTAACCCCAGAGACTGTCTGCTTTTAATAGGCAGGCTATCTGTTGGATATTTCCATCAAAATCTTCGAGATAAACCGAGTAATTATGCTACATGTTTATTATAGGGCAGAATGTATACCTACAGATTTTCTGTTAAAAGAATACTGTGTGATCCGAGCAAATAGAACGCTGTCTAGATTTCCTGAACATGTAGGAAATCTTGAACCAAAATTCTGTTTTTCTAACCAAAACTATAGGTGGTACACATTTCATACCATAATACACATGTATGAACTTTTATGGATCTTTTCCAACATGTGTCCGTATGGCACATGCTGCAAAGTGAAATTATTGGCAATCTGCCTGGTGCAGAGTACAATTCACTTACTCTGTTAGTATTAACAATTTGGTGTGTCGCAGTTGGTGCCCTGTTTGAAAAATACATCAATTAATACAATAAAACAAGACCGGTCTTTAAGTTTTCTGATAAGTCCTGTGACATCTGTTCTTTTCTCTGAAGCATACAGCTGTGGCATGGTCTAAAAATGGCCCCAGCAGATTTTCAGGTTAGAAATTTTGACGATTGTTAGTGTCATGTGCAATGGCAAGGGTACGGACAAGGGGTTGGACAGGTAACTTGGTGTGTGGTAGTACAGCAATGAATGTTGCTCACATGCTCAACAAATATGTTCATATAAAATCCACCTGAGTACTAGTACCAGGTAGCAGCATTGCACTGCGTGCGAGGATGGACAGGGATTAGACCCAACCGAAGAGATTGCCTTGTTCGGTTGCATTGGGTTGAAGGGGGCTTAAAAGCAAAGGGATTGTGAGGGATTAAATCCCCTGTAAGTCAAATTCCTCCCGAATCCCCTTCAAACCTCTCCAGCCGCCTTGGGTAAGGGATTAATTAAACTAACAAGCTCTGGGCTAAATGTTTTGCAAAACGAGAGGAATTTGCACCACACAGCAGCTATACCCAACGGAAAGCCATCCTCGCAGCAAAATCTTGGTTTTTTTCGACAATGTGACTCGGCAATCGATGGTTATTTGCAGAAAATACTGAAATAAAAGATGTGAGCGGGTACAGAAGGCGGACGCGACCTGCAGCCAGTCTTGATGAAATCCTTCAGCGTGGCGGCCCGCTGCGTGTTCTTGGCGCGGCAGCCGAAGGCGATGCAGAGGGCCGTCAAGATGGCGCTCTTCCCGCCTGCGCCGGCACGAAGAAGAGAAGGCGCATTGGTGAGAGGGGGGGTGCGGGGAATGCGGGGAGGGGGGCTAGGGTTTGAGCGGAGGCGTGCGTACTGCCGTTCTGGCCGGTGATGAAGTTGACGTGCTCGCCGAGCTCGATGTCGAGGCTGGAGTGGCACATGAAGTTCTCCAGCCGGATGCGGGAGATCGTCCCCGCCATCGCCGCCGCCGCCTTGCTCCTCGCCGGCGGTTCGCGGAGATTTGGGGATTTTCCGGGGGGTTTGGACTTGTGGGGGGCGGCAGCTGCGAATTTGGGAGCGGACCTGGCCCGAACGGCCCAGCTCCACGAAGCTGACTTCCCGGAAACTCGGAGCGGCGGTTGCGGCTATCTCAGACCAACTCGAACGCATCCTCGTTTTATACGTTTTTCATTTTTTTAGGATGGTAAGGGCATATAGTACAATGTTTGATAAGATAGTCTTATCTTAGATCTTGCATGTAAATTAGAGATGACAAAAAAAAAATGTCTACAATGGATCATCTCTTAGCCTTATCTCCAATAACTAGCTATTCTTATAATCGTGGTGAGACAAATTGTGCTAAGAGATCATCTCTTGTCTTCTCTTAAATATAAGAGAAGACAAGTCTTATTTTATGATTTCTCTCTCCTCCACCTCATCATTTATCTTACGTGACACTCTTAAGATAGAGCCATTGTACATGCCCTAATAAATTGTACTCCTATCTATCTGAATTTGTAGATAGCCGTGTGCCCAACGTACATGTGTGGTCGCATCTTCGGCCGCATCTTGGCCGATGTGCATGTAAATATGAAAAGAACAAAAGATGTAGCTAAATGCCAGCAGCCGAGTTCACGCCAGTTAATGCCGGCCGACAACAAAGCGAGCGGTCTACATAATGATCACCGAAGTTTCACGCCGGCAACAAAGCCAGCGACCGGCACACTAACCAGCCTTCAAAATGGACAAGTTTTTGGGGCCGGCAACAAAGTCAGTGGTCGGCACACGAGCAAGCCTTCAAAATAACAAGTTTTTGGCACCGGCAGCAAAACCAGCGGCCGGCACACCAGTCAGCCTTCAAAATTGAAGGCCATCGCGGCCGAGATCCCACCTAGTTCAGGCCATCGCGGGCGAACATCTCCTACTACCGGTTCGTGGACCAAGCCTTCCTCTCCAATGACATGTTGTCCTTGTCGACCCTCATGAATGCGAGTGCCACCTATTTTGCTTTGGTCTCGGCATTGGTGGCCTCGATCTCAAGCTTCTTGAGTTGAGCGGCCTCCTCGATGTCAAGTTTCCTCCTTTTTGACGGCCACTCCATGTCAAGCTTCTTCGTTTGGAGATCTAGGTATATCTTCATTTGCTCATCTTTCCCTTTGTTCCTCCTCTCCTCCCTCACTTTGTTTTGGCTCATCATGTTCTTGAAAGTTTCTTGCAAGGCCATGGATGACGCATCACGCTTCTCATCGGCCTTTGAGATTGTCTTGCCCTCGGCCTCTTGAGCAAGTCTCCCTCATCAGCCATGGTTGCCTTCCCTCCTTTCTTCTTACGAGCGGCATATTGGTCTTTGAACTTGGGGTGATCTTTGATGTGCGACCAACAATGCGTGAGAGTAAACTGCTTGTTCTTGTGTCGTGCCTTGAAGGATTCCAAAGATTGGAATGCCTACACAATCAAAAATGCGGCCACAATTGTAAAATGGAAGGACACAAAATGCATCAAACATAAATGGCATGCAAGTATGAAAGGACGCATGATGAAAAAAATAAGAGGTTCATACCAAGTCACCAATGCCTATACCACTCACGGGACGGGCTTGAACGCTCTCAAGCACGACGCGGTATTTCTTGCGCTCTTGTTGGATGAACCCCATCTCTTTTGGATTGAATTGATGCCGCGGTTGCTCACAAATTTGTAGGGGAGAAACTTCCTTCGTCCATGAAAGTTCTTGTGAACTCTTATCCAAAAGATGGATCCTTTTTCCTCGGCACATTTCATGGGATCTTATCCTGTCTCCATCCGACTCTCGCAAATCGAAGTATCCTCCTCTTGGGGTATACGATCTCATGCGAATGCATTGGATCTTCTTTTTTTCTTCGGCCCTTTGGGTGAGCTCATCGATAAAGACCAATGGCTCCACCGAAATGTCGACCTCTTCTTCCTCATCTTCACAATACAAGTCATCATTGAGTTGCCATGGTCATCCTCATCTTCATCATGGCCGGCGAATTGAATATCTTCATGGTGGTCGTGGCCGTCCTAGATTTGGGTCGCGTCGGGATCAAAAGCTTGGCCTTGGCCATCGACGTGGTAGGACTCACCACGACCCTCGAAGATGACGTTCCCCATGAATGCCGCGTAGTCAGGGTTATCAAACGGAACGACTTCTTTTGAGTCTTGTCGGTCCGGATTAGTTTCATTCAAATACATTTGCATAATTTAGGTTTTGATCGCCTATTGTTCTACCTTTGATGTAATTTGTCACCGTTTACTTCCAATCCATTTGTCCTTCTATATATGTATAAAATAATGTATGCAAAAAATTCCCGCAGCAACACGCGGGGTGTTGTCTAGTTATAGTAGCGTATAATGGTCATTTACATATCTACGTTAATGACCAAAACTAAATAAAAATTGCACTATATTGATAGCTTTGTGTGTGTTTTTGCATGAAAAACTTACTATCCATTCATCAAATATCATGGCAACACAAAGAACACGAGAAGTAACAAAAAACACATCCATGTTCATACACCACGAAGCGACGACTAAAACACTGGAGTGAGCCCAAGGCGTGCCATCGTCGTCGTTCCCTCCCTCTCCAGAGTGGGACAAATCTTGTTGTACTAGATAGCTGCAAACTCGGTGTGCTAAGGCCCCAAAAGACTAGATCATCATAACAACAACCATCACCGATGAAGAGAAACATAGATCAAAAAGTTCCAACTCTGTGTGGGCACATGAACGCAAATTAACAAAGACTGAATTCACACAGATCCACCAAAAACAAACATCAATTGGATCCCACGAGATCCGCCGGATACACACGTCCATGAGATCTGCCAGAATTTGTTGATGTTTATCTTTGGTGGATCTATGAAGTTTACAACTTACTGGAAGGACCCAAAAGTTTCATTAAATAGACAAACGGGAAAATACAAACCTCCTAAAAGTACACTAGATAAAGAAAACTACAAGCCGGTCCCGGGATTTAACAAGGAGGACCCTGAGAGGAGTTCTTAAATTACAATTGGGTCCAAATTGCTTCCTCACCCTCAATTCGACCCAAACACCACCGGGGATTTAACAAAGAGGACCGTGAGAGGAGTTATCTAGACACTAAAGCTCTTAAAAAATAAATATCTAAAGTCGCTAAAGTAAATGTGAATACACACAAAAATGTTCAAGTTATATCCCGTTTGAGACATTGTCAATTAACAAGATTTTGAAACTTAATACATTTAAATCAAAACTGAATTAAAATTGCACTATATGTATCATTGTGTGTATTCACTTATAATTTAATCCTTAAATGTCTTGATAGAGACCCTAAAACATACTCCACTGTTAACAAATACAAGATGTTTTGGATATTTTAAAATATGAACTACATACAAACTAAAATGAGTGAACAAACATATATATATATATATATATATATATATATATATATATATATATATATATATATATATATATATATATATATATATATATATATATATATATATATATATATATATATATATATACATCCATTCGATCAGAAGAAAAAGTAAGAACATCTATATTTGTGAACGGATGGAGTAAGGGCTACAAAATATGTTTGTACTTTTCTGTAGTCTTTAGTTAGATACACATATTTATTTGACTTATAAAGTATAAATGAAGTTGTTGGTATGATTTCTTTTATTGGTATTACAACGGGTTCAATAGTAAGGACCAAGACTCAACACTGAAGCGAGTAGGACTAACCCATTGCAAAATGAGCAAGGAAAGCCTTGTAGAAACTTCATATTGTGATCCACCATGTGGTTCAACTTACCGCCAGTGACCCGTTGGACCATCAAAGCTTATACCTCTTCAAGGCCGTCGCTAGAGGGATATAAAGGCAAATGTGTTTTATCACACACTCACACACAATGCATGTTTCAAAATAAAAAATCTCCCGGGAATCTTTTATAAAGCACACATAATAATATTAATACAGTATACATCCTTTATGTACCATTGAGCAAATAAATTGTAGGCATAACAAAGCATGGTTTAACATAAATATATTAGCAAACTCCGTGGCAACGCACGCAGCAGTACTATGAGAACTACGGCCGTGCACTTGACAAAGGGGAACAAGCTGACCCGCAATTCTGAAGCTCCAAACCAGAGCTCTATCTCATTATAAGGCTAATCCTAGCCATGACACACCCTCTCTCATGCCAATGTCGCCTTCAGGGCCCAACTTGGGAAGGCCTACCAGATCGCTGGAGTCCTCTTCGAGGTGCTGCGCGCCGTCAACAAGAATGAGAAGGTTGAAGAAGTCAACCCAGAGGTCCGTGCTCACTGTCTACTCTAATTAGCTCAATTGAAATCTAGGACTCTCGAACGCGACAACTTCCTATTATGCTTCACAGATTATTCGCTTGCACAAGGATGTGCAAGAGAAGAACGACATCTATGCGCCGTTCAACATCCCCCCTCTCAATGCTGCCAGTAGGGATGAAAACAGCGCGGAAACGAACGGAACTGGGTGCTACCATATTTGTTTTCATTTTTTTTTTGCAGAAGCGGAAATAAATACAGAAACCCCGGAAACAAATACAGAAACAAATACTGCCGGAAACAGACACAGAGCGAATACAGAGCGGACACGGAAACAAAACGGTTTGTTGACCAGAACTTAAAACCCCCTTAAATCATAGAGAAATATAGACAATAAACAAACAAATTTATGGAATTGTTAACCTGACTACAAAATAATATGATTGTGTGAGCAACATAGGATAGTATTGTAGTAGTACATGACAATTCCGTATAGGGTCTAGTTGAGTACATGTGCTAATAAAAATTGGTCCTCAAATGACCCATTCTGCTCATTCTACTCATTCTTTCATTGTGTGTTGTTTGGCAGTTGGGCTACAAAGCAGTCATAGGCATATAGTAGAAACAGAAATTCCATATTTACGGAAACGGAAAGTTCCATTTCCATGTTTATTCCACCGGAAAACACCATTCTGTTTTTGTTTCCGTTTCCGCATAAAAAAATCCATTTCCATTTCCATTTTGCAAATTTCCATTTCCGTGTTCATATTTCCTCTCCGTTTCCATTTTTTCTCCGGAAAAGCGGAAACTTTCCACTCCATGTTCATTCCTAGCTGCCAGTGCGTCCCAGTCCATCATGCAGCTGGAGGAGGTACGTGTGATTTATAACAATGGAATATGTTTCCTCAGAAAGATAGTACTTACTCCCTCCGTCTCATAATATATTAGTGTCAGAAAACGTCTTACATTATAGGACGGAGGGAGTAGTTATTTAAACACTAAAGCAATACTAACATTTTTCACACAAAAAAAGGCAGTACATACACACACGAAAAATATAATGTATTTCACCTGGTGCAGACTCTAGCCGTGCTCGACTAAGTAATCAGGTCCCGACAGAAAAAGAGCGTAAGGGTGACGTTATGATCGCCCACGCAGTGACCTCAAGAACCATACCGCTCAGTTCATCTTTCCGCATCTTCTGCCTGCACAAGGAAGAATAACCGTTAATTGTTGGCGGCAGATGGATCAAACACGCACGATTGCAGTATATAGCTCGTCTGCTCGTGTCGGCCGATGGCGATGCAAGGAGAGGCGTACCTTCTGAGCTGTCGACGCGCCGCAACCTCCGCCTGATGAGCCTGTCAGAATTTTGAAAATCTCTTTCAGTGAGAAAGAAAGAAACGTGGTCATGTACGGCTATGAACGGTCTCAGTGCGGCACGGGAAAATAAAGATCAGAAACTGAACCTCGGTGTTGCCGGCGCGGGCGCCGGTGAAGGAGACGTGGGGCTGCCCGGTGCTGGTGGCGAGTCGCCGCCTGATCGTTGGCAGGAGCACCCGACGCAATGCTCCCGTGGCGGTCGCCGTCGCCGCCGCCATAGGTTCGCTCTTTTGTTTCGATGATGAACCGATCGCCCTGCCAAATCAACGCGATGGGCCTGAGCTGGCCGGTTCGCAACTTAGCATGGTCACGTATCGAGTCAGAGTCGGAGTCCACACGAATCGAGCGGCCCATGCAACGGGGCCGGATATGTGTGGGGCCATTGGGCAAAAGAGATAAGTGGTTTTTTTTTTTTTGCGGGGAAACAGAGATAAGTGGACTGCCTAAAAAAGCAGAGATAATAAGTGTTAGATCGATGAGCATAAAGACTACACGATTGTGAAATGCAGATCAATTGATGATTTCGATCATGGAAACAACTAAACATAACTTTGTGACACAGCCTAATTTAGTTACGGAACGCTTCGAATCATCCGGCGGAAAACAAAGGATGTGTCCCCTAGGCCTAGACATCACTTTATATCTCTACGCAGACCATATCACTGTATTTTTCTCCCCAAGTGAGCTCGCTACTCAGAGCATCTCCAACAGGCGCGCTAAGCGGCGCGCCCAAAAAAACCATATAGCGCGCGCGCAACACCTGTTTTGCCGCGGCGCGCAGTGCTGGCTCCAGCAGCAGCGCTATTTTGCAGCGCGCGCGTGCTGCTCCAGCGGTGCCCAAAAAATACAGCGCGCGCTTATTTTTTTTTTCATACTAAAATTGCATTAAAATAAAAATATACAAAGATAGATAGTTCTCAAACATAGATAAAAAACATAGTTTAATAAAACATAGATAAAACATAGATAGATAGTTCTAGATAGATAGATATATAGTTCGAAAACATAAAAAAACTAATCGCTCCAGTCATCATCATCGCCTTCGTTGTTGTCGTCGGAGGAGGTCGACAGCCAAATGTCGAACCAGCGCTCATCTTGATCAGTGAAGATGGATTGGCCGCCGGCATCGCGGATGGCGGCCTGCTGACACGCCAACTCCCTCCGACGACGCCTGTCCTCGCGGCGACGTTCCCAGAACTGATGCTCGGCGACGACATCCTCCGGGTGGAGGCGGCGCCACTCCGCCATGCGTCGCTCGTCCTCCTGGGCGACGAGGAGGCGGTTCTGCGCCGCCGTGTGCTCCGCACGATCTCGCGTGGTGTGCAGACGAGGCGGCGGGGCGAGCTCCAACGCCTGCTCGAGGGTGCGGGCGTCGTCGAAGTTCATCTGACGACGCGGCCGGCCTAGGCGCCACGCCGCCGCGTCGTACGCCCGGGCGGCCTCGTGCGCCGTCTCGTACGTGCCGAGGGGGAGCCGGAGATCGCCGGAGCGTATCTCGGCGTAGAAACCGCCGCCGTTCGGGCGCTCGCGGACGCCGCGGTAGCCGGACGAGGAACGGCGGCGCGGCGGCATGGTGGCGCGTCGGGGGCGGCGGCGGTGCTCCGGTGCGGCGGCGGTGCGCCGGTGCGGCGGTAGGGATCGGCGGGCGCGAGAGAGGAGGAGAGAGGGAGAGGGAGAGGTGCAGGCGCGTCGGAGGCGTTCGGGCGCGCGGCGTTTTATAGCGCGCGCGGGGCGCGCCGCCGCAAAAAAGGCGCGCGGGAGGCCGCCGTTTCGCGCGCGCGCGCAAGCGGTTCCCGCGCGCGCGTCTTTCCCGCCGCCGCTGGAGCGCGGTTTTTTTCCCGCGCGCGCGAAAACGGCGATTTAGCGCGCGCGCGCGCCTTTTTCAGCGCCCGTTGGAGATGCTCTCAATAACCATCCCCGGCCCTGCTGGCGACATCTTTTCCTCCTCCTCTTACAACGACCACCATGGACGCTCCACCCCCTCCGGCAAACACTGATTTTCTAGTAGTGTGTTTTATAAAAGATACTCGCTAAAGAGCCAGCGTATTTTGTAAGTGTAACACTCAGCAAAGCACCTATTTATTGAATATCACAGAGCCCGTTGGAATTCTGTTTGCGAGAAAACTTCTAATTTATTCATAATCAATGAATGCCAGAAATAATAAAAGTTACATCCAGATTCGTAGACCACCTAGCAAGGACTACAAGCACTAAAGAGAGGTGATCTACCATCGCCTCTACCTCCCTGAAGCCGGACAAAACTTGTTATAGTAGACAGTCGAGAAGTCGTCGTGCTAAGGCCCTATAGGAACTACGCACCAAAACAACAACCGCCGCTGTTTGAAGAGAAATATAGAACGGAGGGATCCAACACATATACACACACGAACAAAGACCAGATCCACGTGGATCCACCAAAAACAAACACCGACCGAATCCCACGAGATCTACCGGAGATCTCTTTGCTACAGATAATCTTAATTGCGAATTAAGTGTAATCCAAATGGTTAGGTTCCTTATGGTTTGCTCGCCTCCGGCGAGGGAGGGGCGATGACAGGGGCACGCCTTCAGCTCGCTTCAGTGCTTGTAGTCGTCGCTAGGTGGTCTACGGATCTGGTTGTAATTTTTATTATTTCTAGTATTCGTTATACTATCACGATTGAAGATGAATAGATCAGACATTTATCCCGCAAAAAAGGTTCCTTATGGTGGAACCAACCCACAGGGTTCTAGTCCTAAACTTAGTATTGGTTGTCACATTTTCCTAAATATATTTCGGGCCTTCCGATGGCGTGCCTCCAGCGAGAGGAGACATTCCTGTCGACTACAATGACGTCTTTCGAGACTTCCTCAATCTTAAAATGTTGTGTCGGCTCATTCTCTCGGTGATGCTCATAGGGGTAGGATGTGCATGCGCGCGTTCATAGGAATGAGTGTATGTTTGTATGGATGGGCGTCTGTATCTGTATTGTGTTCAAAATAGAGATAATCTTAATTAGGTTAGAGATTTTTCCTCTACGAATCAATGTTTGAACGGAAATACTAAAAGGCCGTCGTCGGATTTTTAGGCATGACAATTTTAACTTTTTCACGACAATTTATATTGGCACAATGATGCAAATTTATTTTGCAAGAAAGGCAATTTTCTGGCAAAATTATAATGACGAATGTGCCATGCTAACCAACTAAACTTGTCATTCTTGACGAACATAATTTACCATGAAGAACGTTCGATTTGGGGTGCCTAAAAGTTTTGCTGGATACTGAGGTCCATGTTGGAATATGTTGCGTGGACTCCATGTCACTAGGATGTCAAGTCCTGTTAGGTTAGGCTAGGCTTGTCCGTGCTAGTTCGCGGCAGGTTGAAGTCCCCAAACGTGTCCTAGTCGTTGTGTCAAGACTCAAGCGTGTCCTAGCCGTACTAGGATTTTTTTTTTTTGCATCGAAGCTGTACTAGGACTTGTTGGTGTATAGTCGGTCTATAGGTCGATCCATATACGTACACACACGCATATGGCGTCTTGTAATGTTGTGAAATACCATTGATAGAAGAAATAAAAGAAGAGGCACGCCAAGTGCTCTGGGCAAAGTTTTTCTTGCTTGTGTGTTCGTGACTTCATGAGTATTTGATGTGACCGTTTCTTGGGCAGATCCCAACGTTCTCATACTCGATGCCATCAAGCTCGTGCGCGTAGAAGAGATCGATTGATGGCGCCGAGATCATGGTCGGACCTCCCGGTGGACCTCGCTGCCGACGTGCTTCTCCGCCTCCCGTCACGCCACCTGGACCGCATCCGCTTCGGTGCCATCTGCCGCCAATGGCGCGCCGCGGCAGTGGAGAACCCCGCCTTGCCGCCGCACTTCCCGTGGATTTCGTTGCCGGATGGGAGCACCTACAGCCTGCCCGCCTCGGCGGTTCAGCCACTGCCGGTCCACCTCGACGGCCACCGGCAGCTACCGGGCGTGCAGAGCTCCTGCGGCGAGTGGCTCGTCTTCGAACGCCAGGACGGCGCCCTCACGCTCAAGAGCCCTCTCTCTGCGGCCGGCGCCACAATGGTGCTCCCTGGACTCCACACTCTCTACGATCCCCACGACCCAGGCATGCAGAGGCCAACCATCCGGAAGCTAGTCGTGTGCTCGGATGACCTCATTGCCGCCGCGGTGACCGAAGAGACGGCAACGAAGTCGTGGGACAACGCCACCGTCGTTGTCAAGCTGGCGCTGTGCCGGCCGGGGGCACCCTCGTGGTCGTGGGCACTCGAGAGCGTCCCCAACCTGCCATACGCCGACGCCCTCAAGGACCTTCAGGACATTATATTGTACAAGAGGCCTTTTACGGTTAGGACGAAGAAATATCAGCCATCCAATCAGTAGATCTGATGGTCCAACACAATCCATACTATTCCACCGAAGGAGCAGTATTTTTTCTCCGAAGGGCAAAATAGGCAGAGGAAAAAAACGCCTCCGGCACGAGATTAAAATAAAAAATAAAATCCCGCACGGGAGAGACTAGTATTTGAACAGATCCACGGTGTGCGGGATTTTATTTTTTACTAGCAAACAAGCCCGTGCGTTGCAACGGGAGAAAACATCCCTCACACGCCTTTACGCACTGAGCATGGCTAAAGACCTCACCTTGCCCATAACATAATAAACATCACTAATACCTCATCCTCGGGTCCACGTCCTCCATTTCAATATAACACCAGACACATGTTTTCACTTGTCGTCTTTTTCGTCCTTGTCGTCTGTGATTGCAGTACCAGTTGTCACTAACCAAGGTTGACCAGGTCCAATAGCTGAATTGTTGAGCCGCCATCGTGTCCAGCGAAGAACAAAAGCGTTGAACAAAGTTCTATTTATCATCTGGCTAAAATAATAGGGAAAAGCATTGCACATAATATATGTCCGTATCATAATGTAAATTGAGTAGTTTGTGGCAGATAGACCATGAAACCTTAGGTGGACTCCTCGTGCATTTTGACGGGAGTCACTGGGCCGAGTGAGACTGGTTGTACGTGAAGACACGACAGAGAAAAAGATTCCTTCCATATCTCTAGTTTAATAAATTGAACTCAAACAATGCACGAGGTGGGCATATTTCATATATTCACCAAGTTTTATTAATAGATACACTATTTCTTAAAACAATCTAGCTACAGTTCCTCCCAGTTAAAAAAACATGTTTAGAAAAATGTGTGCCTTTTTAAATTTAAAGTTCAAAAAATATTTAAGTTTTTAAAATGTTTGCAAATTTGGAAAATAATCAGAACAGTACCTCCTAGTTTTTAAAATTGTTTGTGTTTTTAAAAATACTCAGGTTCAGAAAAAGAGAAATATTGTTCTTTAAAAAAAATGTTCGAGTTTAAATTTTCTATTAACTTTGCAAAATTTTCACGTTTTTTTCAGAAACAAATCTTCTCCTCAGTATCTGGCGCGACTTTGAGCTTAATTTAAAATTTCGCGCCGCTAAGTATACATATACTATTGTGTAGTCTAGTGGCTAGAATTCTCAGCGCATTAATGTGAGCTTCTGCGTTCGATTCCTCGTGACGCACTATTTTTTCTTAGAATTTCTTTTACTGGTGTGGGCTGTTGGTACGCTAATGGGCCGGCTGATTGCGGCTCTGCCCGCCCTTTGATTTTTTCTTTACATAAATGGAACAGGAGAACGAGAAAACGCACTCAGCAGGAAACACGTGGGACGTACGAAGATTATTTGAGTCCCACCGTAAACCGAAAAAACTGGAGAAGAGGTAAAGATAGGACATCCCCAAATTATTAGTACCACCTCGTTTATAAAGCAATTTTATCTATACAAATCGCAAAAGCGTATTATGACATGAGAAGAAAGCGTATTGTGACGGTGAACCCGACGGACTCGTTCCGTGCTTTATTATTAGGTATAGATTTTAATCTCGTGCGGGGGGCGTTTTTTTCCTCTGCCTATTTTGCCCTTCGGAGAAAAAATACTGCTCCTTCGGTGGAATAGTATGGATTGTGTTGGACCATCAGATCTACTGATTGGATGGCTGATATTTCTTCGTCCTTACCGTAAAAGGCCTCATTTCCTCCTGTTGAAGCATGAATGCAGCACTAGTGCTTTACTATGCATATGTACGACATCATACGTACTAGTGATAATATATATCTTCTACTCCCTCCATCTATGTATACAAGTGATAATTCAAGCCAGAGCCCGGTGAACAATACCGCAACTTGAAAAGGGAAAAAAGTTTAAAATATTCTTTTTTTTTGTGGTGCAAGATCCTCCTGTGCGTGAACTCCGTGTAATTTTTTATTGAACTTCGGACATTCGAAGAGCTCATGGCAAAAAAGACAAAATCAAGCATGAACAATGCGATTTTCAAATGTTTCTCAGATTTCTGATATTTGTCTTTTTTCCCATGAGCTCCTCGAACGTCTAAACTTCACAAATTTTTGCATGGAGTTCACGCACAGGAGCATCTTGCACCACAAAAAAAGTTGACTTATTTATTTATTTTTTGCATTTTCAAATCGTGGTACAGTTAATGCCCGGGCTCATCTGAGCCCGGGCACCAAATCATCGCTCTTAATAATATTTTTGAGGTTACCTTCGACAACATGTTATAGAGTAATATCTCCTTCATCCTATAATATAAGAGCGTTTTTGACACTTATTATATAACATGGCTGTTACACAAAGCATACTACATCTTTTTTTTTTATCATTGATCAAACGCAACCTTAAAATACATATTAGGTCCTATATATGTGGATGAAGGGAGTAGCTTAAGTTTCACATATGTAAATGTATTGACAAGACACGTTACCACTATTTAATTGATGATGTTGCATAAGCTAATAGGTCGTGAGTCGGAAAGGCACACCGGGTCTTTTATTTTGGGAGAATTACCATATCTTTCACACTGGCCGACATGATCCCGGTCCTGAAGAATTCCTTCACTGGTCGATAATTTCCTCCTTTATAACTAGCCAATTACGCTGAAATAATCATGCAGGAAACCCATCGCCGCTAGAGCTTTCATAGGTCCGATCTGGGAGGCTATCTGCAATTTCATTATCAGAAAAATCCGAACACAAACATTTATTCTTTTCAAGTTATCGCATTTTCCCTAAAACAGATTCAACAAAGGGTTATAAAGAAGGGAATCATCTTTCAGGAATAATGTCTGGAAACATTCATTCATCAAAAAATTGTGTTTCGGTCCCCCTCATGCATCTAGTCCATGCGTGACCATTGCATTCATGGTGCCGGCGAGCGCAGCGGGTGTGGTGCCTGTCATGGCTTCTCCGTGGAGCTAGATGCGATCAATGATCTTTGAGGAAGAGCCTTTGATTACCATGTTTAGGGAAGCGTTTTTTTTTTACGAGAAGGCATGGCCACTGCTTTTCATTGTGTATAGACGAAAAAAAAGAGGTTACAAAATTGGCAAGCGTGATCACTCCGTAGGGCCGCGGGGTGTATATATCAAGCAAGCCTTGCTATACAAGTTGGACGATAGCATGGATGCGTTTGGTTACAGGAGATTGAGGTACATGAGGGTACATGAGGTTTACAGCTGAAAGGATAGATCTAGTGCTCGACTAAACAATCTATACAGGGTATAGACCTATTCGAGCCTGAGTTCAAGCTCACCCAGCTAGCTCTCATATACAGATTTTGCCGGAGGGTTGGAGCCACTTTGATGAGAGCAATCTTGAGGTTTACCGTCCCTTCGGAGAAGGTCCCAACAGAACAAGAACGTGACGGGCGACGTTAAGATCGCCCACACCTCGACCCCATCGGCCATACCGCTCAGTCCATCCTCCCGCAGTTTTTGCCTGCGCAAGGAAGAATAGCCATTAATTGTCAGCCATGGATCAAATTAAACGATTGCATGTATGCTTCCTAGATTCTTTTTTTTGCGGGTGGTATGCTTCCTAGATTCAGCGTAAAGTGTTGGCCGATGGCAGGGAAGGAGGGAAGGCGTACTTTCTGAGCAGCCGACGCGCAATAACCTCCGCCTGATGAGCCTGGCAAAATTTTAAATTTCGACGGATTCAGTAAGAAAGAAACATCATAGATCAGAAATCACGACTATGGAGAACCTTGGTGGTGTGAAGTGTATGCGACGGACGGACGGACCGATGCGAACCTTGGTGGTGCCGGCGCGGGCGCCGGTGAAGGAGATGAGGGGCTGGCCGGCACCGGTAGTGAGTCGCCGCCTGATTGCCGGCAGCAGCACCCGACGCAACGCCCCCGTCGCGGTCGCCGCCGACGCCATACGTTCGCTCTCCTGTTTGCGTCGATGATCTCCGGCGCCCCTACTACGTGGACGAAAACGGTAGCCCTGCCAAAGTAACGCGATGGGTTGGATCTTGGATGGGTCTGGGCTGGTTGGTTCGCAACTTATTACGGAGTACTACGTACGTAGAGCTAGCGTCGGTCATGGACCAAGTCCGAGGCGGACTCCACCACCACGGCCCTGCTCCGAACCCGACACGAAACGACCGGCCGACCCACGCTACGGAGGATCGAGCACCAGTACATCGCAGGAACACGCAAAAGCTGCCTCTCACTGTCAATCCGGCGCGCCATCGAATCCTGGCGATCACCGGGAGCAACATCTATGATCTATCACCACATGCATTGCATGCAGCCGGGACCGACGTGAGAGATATCGTCTTGGTGCTGGTGGTCTGAGGGAAACCTTCTCCCTCACCTTTTTTTTTTTGTGTGTGTTTCTCTCTTGTTTTCCTCCTATATCGCCTGATGCGATGATGTATATATTGCTACGGATCTACCATAATGGCAAAAAAAAAGTCAACTAGGAAATGTAAGCAGATGACCACAGGGACTGATTAGTGGACCGATGAGCATATATTAACGGTGCCACGAACATTGTATGCACATGACAAAGTTTGTCTGAGTCATAAATCCAGATCATGATTGACCGGCAAATCATTAGTTTAGTTTTTTTTGAAGAAAAAAACAAATACAAAATTCGAAACAAAATTCACAAAATATTAGAAAAAGTATGCGAATTAAAAATAAAAATAAAAAAATCACACTAAAACAGCTCGTGATTTGAAAAAAGTTTGTGAAATTGGATTTTCCTCGTATTTTTAAAAATTCATGCATTTGAAAGTTAAAAAAGGAAAAAAAATCAAAAACTAAAAACAAAATAACAAAGTAAAATAGAACAAACGCCGGTTCAGGAAAAACCATAAACAAAAAAAACCCGGAATGGAAGCTTCCCAAAACCGGAGCAGGATTCACATTATTTGGCTCTTAAACATGCTTGCCCATTTTTTTGCATTCACTCAGAGCAGGGGCGGAGCCACTTTGGTGAAAATGGACAAAACTGATCTCTTTTCCAAACTTTAATACGAAATGGCCCTAGTCTAAAAATACGTCACCATGCTACATGTTGCAACCATGTCACCCTAACCCGGGGTGTCATGCTCTCTAACATGACGCCCCAGCCTCGGCGTCATGCAAAAGAGGGCCAGATTGTGAAATATTTCCACACTATGGCCATTTCATACTGAAGTTTCGGAAAATGGCCAGTTTTGTTTATTTTCAAGCCACTTTGCGATTGAACCTATAAGTGGCGCTCAGGACACCAAATAGGGATCGGAGAAAAACACTCTATTTAAGAAAAGGTGCGGCAAGGCGCGCGGCAGTAGCAGGTGACACCTGCCAGGCTACCACGGGAGATAGTGAGTGAGTGTTCACCATATTTTTTGTTGTTGATGTTTTTAAACTTTTCACCCCATCATTCTAAGCCATATGGGTGTAGTTAGGCCGTTGCTATCACGCATGTTGTGTCCCTACCGGTCTTTAATCAATGGAAAAAGTCCAAAACAAACCCCGAACTTGTAGACGAAAGCTAAATCGAACCCTGAACTTGCAATCCCGGAAATCAGCACACCGAACTCTTCAATCCCGGTCTATTTTCAACCTCGAGGGTATTTAGCTTGTATTTGCTGACGTGGCAACGACTTGCTGGACATTAGGACGAATTGGGCCGGCCCACTAGCACTCACTTGCTCTACTCTGTTTATTTTTTTTCCCTTTTCCTTGTTTTTCCTTTTCGTATAGATAATAAATTCTATTTTACATTTTCGTAGTGACAATACATTTTTTTTTAGAAATACACATACCCACTTGTCTTCCCCTAAAATAATGTACCCACTTGTCTTAGGAGTGACAAAAAAAACAGGAGCTGCAAAATAAGTTGCGTGTAGGAGAACTTACTAGCAAAGACCGCAGCTAACCTATAGCCCCGAGGGCTGTTAGTGATTACAGAGAGGGCATCGTTTCAAAAAATCTGTAGGCTGTTAGTGATTACAGAGAGGGTGTCGTTTTTTTTTTAAACTAACAGAAGCGTTCATACATTAAAACATCCTGAAACAATTCGAACTATTTCTTGAAAAAAATGTGATTTTTTTTTAAATGCCGACTGTACCTTTTTAACTCAAATACTTTATGAAATTCCTTTTTTTTCAAATGTGTAAATTACATTTTCTTAATGACAATTTCCTTAAATTGTGTATTTAAAAAACAGGTTTGAAAATTTGATCCCATGTTTGAAAAAATATGTTTCAAGCAGTGTTCACTTTTTCAAATTTGATTGTGTTTTTAAATCTTTTTTTAACTATTAAGAATTTTTAAAAAGTGTTCCCACTTAAAAAAGGGATATTTCCAAAACTGTTCAGGCCTGCACGTTTTCAATATTTGTTTGCCCTTCAGAAACTAATTCAAAATCTCGGCACTGCTCTATGCTTTAAATGTTCGGGCCTCACATGATAGCATCAACAGCCAATGGTTTTAGTGGCTAGTGGGTCTAATTGACTAGCGCTATGTCGCAAGTTCGAATTCTTGTTGCTCCCTATTTTTTGTGATTTTACTTTGCGTGTTTTACGAAATAGAAAAAAAAAATGCCTCGAGTCTTTTTTTTGAGCATCAGTACAGACACAAGCGCTCATATATACGCGCATACACTCACCCCTATGAACGCACACACGCACACCCTACCCCTATGAGCACCTCCGAGAGACTGAGCCGGCATATCATCTTGAGATTTACGAAGTCACCGTAGGCGCCTCGTCTTCGACGGGAACGTCTCCTCCCACTGAAAGCACATCGCCGGAAATCCTGAAATAAATCCAGGAATAATGCGAGCACCAGGATTTGAACCCTGGTGGGTTGGGGATACCACTGTCCACCTAACCATCTCAACCACAGGTTGGTTCGCTAAAAAAATGCCTCGAGTCTGTATGCACAGCCAGTCGCGACTGCTCCCTTCGGTATTTTTATTACTTCGCGATTTACGATAAATAAATCCCTCAAAAAACAAAAACATGTTTCCTGTCCATTGGGCCGGCCCAGTCACAAACACAGACAACAAATCCTGGGATTTGACCTGGCATGTGGATGATCGCTGTTTGGAAACGCTCTAAAGGTTTAAAATAGACCGGGATTCAAGAGTTCGGTGTGCTGATTTCCGGGATTATTGTTGCTCCCTATTTTTTGTGATTTTACTTTGCGTGTTTTACCAAATAGAAAAAAAATGCCTCGAGTCTGTACGCACGGCCAGTCACGACTGCTCCCTTCGGTATTTTTATTACTTCGCGATTTACGATAAATAAATCCCTCAAAAAACAAAAACATGTTTCCTGTCCATTGGGCCGGCCCAGTCACAAACGCAGACAACAAATCCTGGGATTTGACCTGGCATGTGGATGATCGCTGTTTGGAAACGCTCTAAAGGTTTAAAATAGACCGGGATTCAAGAGTTCGGTGTGCTGATTTCCGGAATTACAAGTTCAGAGTTCGATTTAGCTTTCACCTACAAGTTCATGGTTTGTTTTAGACTTTTTCCTTAATCAATACTCCTGATGTGTAGTGCTGGTACACCACATATGAGGAAAGTTTATCCATCCAGCTTAATTATTGAAAACCAGGGAGTAGTTGGAACGAGTGAGACATTGTGCTCGTTTGCTTGTGAATTGTGATGCAAATTAAGGTCCATAGTGAGGCTACAAAGTGCATTCTACATATATTTCCATCAACTGGATATGAGAGAGACAAACCATTAATTCTTGTACCTTCTCCATGGACGACAAACTCCAATGGTCGTCACGGCTCCTCCTGCTCTTTGCCACCTTCTTCCTCTCTTGGACGTCCTCGGCCTCCCACCAGCGAGTACGAGACGACCTCCATCCGGTGGTGCTGCTGCCGGGCCACTCCTGCAGCCAGCTCGAGGCCCGCCTCACCGAGGCCTACGACCCGCCGTCGCCGCTCTGTGGCCTGCACAAGGGGGACGGCCGGTGGTTCCGGCTATGGATGAACACCACGGCCCTGCACCACCTCCCCAACGTGGCGTGCTTCGCCGACCAGCTCCGCCTGGTGTATGACCCCGCCGTCGGCGACTACCGCAATGTGCCCGGCGTTGAGACCCGCGTCCTCTCTTTCGGCTCCACCACCGGCTTCGTCGGAGACAAGTAAGTAACCGTCTTAGGTTTCGGCGTTTCGCCTCTCGCTTCTGTAGCGTGCGCACACTGACACCTATATATGGAGCAGGGGGCACTGCATGGGCAGGCTCGTGGAGGCATTGGAGCGGACCGGGTACAGAGACGGCGAGAACCTCTTCGGCGCACCGTACGACTTCCGACTTCCGGCACGCGGCCGCCGCGCCGGGGCTGCCGAGCAGGGAGTTCTCCATGTTCCGCCGGAACCTCACGGCGCTGGTGGAGCACGCGAGCAGGACGAACGGTGGCAAGCCGGTCGTCCTCGTGTCGCACAGCCAGGGCGGCCAGTTCGCGCTCGAGTTCCTCAGCCGGAGCCCCCTGGCGTGGCGCCGGAGGCTCGTCAAGCACTTCCTCATGGCCTCCACGGGCGCCGGCGGGATCGTGGTCTCCATGCAGGGCCTGGCATCCAAGGACGGCGGCGACGTGATGTCGACGAGGCGCGTCAGGCGGAGCTTCGCGTCCGCGTTCGCGGTGCTGCCGTCGCCCACGGTCTTCGGCGACGAGACGCCACTGGTCGTCACGCCGGCGAGGGACTACACCGCGCGCGACATGCCGGAGTTCCTCTCGGCGATCGGGCTGCCGGCGTCCGCCGTGAGCTTGTACCTGTCACGGGCGCTGCCGGTGGCGTTAAACCTGAGAGCGCCGCTGGTGCCCACGACGTGCATCAACGGCGTCGGCGTGGCGACCCCGGAGAAGCTGCTGTACTGGGACGGTGACCTCGACAAGGACCCCGAGGTGGTGTACGGCGATGGCGACGGGGCGGTCAATCTGGCCAGCATACTTGCGCTCGACACGGTGATCGGTGAGGATCCGGGGCAGCGGGGATCAAGATGGCCAACACGACGCATGCCGGCGTCGTGTCGGATGGTCTCGCCGTTGACCGTTTAATCGGCGAGATTCTTGAAGCAAATCGCGCCACCGAGACATGTGTGCTACCTACTGCCGGTCACTCTACAATTTGAAACCCCAAGCAAAGTGCAGTTTCAGTGCGAAGTTGCAGGCAAGTTTTTACATTTTTTTTTCTTAGATCGTTAAAGCGAATATCAATAATTTATTAGGGTATCCACAATGGTTGATAAAATAGTCTTATCTTAACTTTTGCATGTAAATAAGAGATGACAAAAAATATGTCTACAATGGATCATCTTTTAGCCTTATTAGTTGTTTCTAAAAACATGGCGAGACATATTGTGCTAAGAGATCATCTCTTGTCTTCTCTTAAATAACAGAAGACAAGCCTTCTTTTATGATTTCTCTTTCCTCCACCTCACCATTTATCCTACGTGTCACTATTAGGGCATGTACAATGGTTCTATCTTAGCACCGCCACGTAGGATAAATGATGAGATGGAGGAGAGAGAAACCATAAGAGAAGGCTTGTCTTCTCTTAATTAAGAGAAGGCAAGAGATGATCTCTTAGCACAATATGTCTCACCACATTTTTAGGAATAACTAATTATTGAAGATAAGGCTAAGAGATGACCCATTGTAGACATATTTTTTTGTCATCTCTAAATTACATGCAAGATTTAAGATAAGACTATCTTATCAACCATTGTACATGCCCTTAAGATAGAACCATTGTACATGCCCTTATTACTTTAGAAACATTTATTATTTTGATTGTTTTATTTTTTCACTATTTTGTTTCTTTTTTAAGGTTAATATATATCACACTAATTAATTCCTTCTTACTAAGCTCATTTTTTATGAAAATCCCACTTCTTGCATATTTTAACGAATATATTATATGTATGTTGTGCAAAAACTGTCATTATTATTTTTAGATGTTTAATTTACTTTCTTTTTAAAGGTAAAAACAATGATGGCAAACGCTTGCCATCACCCGGCGGATCGCAACGGGCGTGTCCATCAACTTCTCTGCATGACACGTGTCCAACCGAGCCATCATATCGTCCTTCGTCAAACACATTTCTGCAACAGTTGTTTTGTTTCTGAAACATATACGTCGTTGTAATGGTCTACGACGGGTCCAATTTTTGCAACAATACCTCTTTGCGGAAATTTGCTGCAACAAGATTTCAGTTGCGAAAAAAGTCGGTTGCTATTTTTTGCAACAAAATAGCTGATGCAAAAAATTTCTGCAACAAGACTTATGTTACAGAAATAATTTCGCAACAAGACCCATGTTTCAATAAAGGAGTGCTCGACTCTTGATTTGGCTAATCTAACGACTCGTGACCCGGCTGATCTTTTATAAAAATCAGCCGGCGAACGCGTAGCATGCCCCAACAATAATACTACATTCTCCCTTAGAAAGTTTCGCTATTTTAATTTATTATACCTTAGCGCTAGCATAGGAGGCAAGTAAATAAAAGAAAAGAAAACGACGCTAATTACGCCCTTTGTCTTCCTGTTGTGGGCTGCTACAGGGGCCTGCTATAGATGGGCTTTACAGTTTTGCACTTCACGTGGTTAGGGGGGGGGGGGCGAAGTTAGCCATGCGTTCATTATTTTCACCTACTTGTACCAGAAGTTTGATCGTTATTATTACGTAAAAACAAAATCCTCAGGGGGGGTCTAGCCCCCCCTTGGAATCGTCCCTGGGTGTGGTAAGAATTCTAGAGTATTATGAAATAGAACTGGATTCACTTTGTGTATAAACTGAAGACTCTCCGACGAAGTATCGGAGTTTCAAACAAAAACCACACAAATTTTTCTAAGTTTATAATACACCAGTGGAAATCTCATGCTCAAATCTGAGACTAGTGTTTAGTAAAAAAAATTGCAGGAATTATATTTTTCTAAATACACGCATAGCTCATCAAGCTCTAATGGTTTTTCCTTCTAGCATTTTCAAGGTTATGCTTATATCCGAAGATCGCATAACAAAACACCCCCACGCTTCCATAGAGCACGAGATCTAGGGTCATATAAAACCGTCCTAGTTCATACTCGATCCTCCTGCACCGAAACACAAGGGAGATTACGTTAGTGACCCACACGGATGGGTTAATCGATCAAAAAAATTGCAAAAAGAATTTTTTTTTTCGATAAAGGACTTTTCATTGAATGGATATATCGAGGTGATACAATCATATCGAAAGAAAGCCCGGCCTCTGCATAGCTAGATGCACACAGCCAAAAAGTCCAGAGCACCCTAAAAATTAAATAATTCGATACAATGCCAAGCAATAAAACGTGTCCAGCCTAAGTAGCGGTAGATCCTATCCGTAAATCACACCGCCATCCATGGGGGTAGAAAACCTCCCTGGCTGTACGCTCCAGCCGTGTAGACGCCATCATAAAAAGGTCCCTGTCCTCCGGCTTCTGCAGGATAGACCAAGTACGGAGCCATCGTGTACAAACATGAATAACCTGCATAGGAGATGAGACACATTTATTGTTGAAAACCACATCATTCATGGTAAGCCACATTGCCCAGCATAAGGCTGCTGCTCCCACAAGAATATGTGCAGAAAATTGTTTATCGATACCCCTCAACCAGTTGCCGAACATATTCCGTGCACTACGAGGTGGGTATAAATTCGAAGCTACTTGAACCATGGCCCAAACTGCCCGAGCGAACTTGCACTCAAAAAATAAGTGCTTGATGGACTCGTCATGTTGACAAAAGACACATGTCTTGAAACCATGCCAGTTTCGTCGTGCCAGATTATCTCTAGTTAGGATGACTCCTTTGTTTAGAAACCAGAGGAAAATCTTCACTCTTAGAGGAATTTTTAGCTTCCACAATTTCCTGTTATCTACTGGAACATCACAATGAACCATTGCATCATACATGGATTTGACCGAAAATTTGCCATTCTGATGCAAGTTCCATCGAAAAGTGTCCGGCTCATTTGACAGTTGAATGTCCTCCAGGCGAGTGAGTAATTCATTCCATGCTGCCAGACGAGTGCCCAAAAGATCCCTACGGAAAGAAATATCGGGGTTTTCTTGTCCTAATACTTGTTTGATCGTGACAAATTTATGTCTGACAATCCGGTACAAGCTCGGATATTGCACCATTAGTGAGTTGTTCCCTAGCCAGGTATCTTCCCAGAAACGAACCTGAGAACCGTCCCTAACCGAGAAGGTCCCAAATTGGAAGAAGAATTCCTTGGCCTTCATGACCCCACTCCAAAAATGTGAATCCCCGGGTTTCCAATGAACTTGAGAAATGGCATTGGATCCCACATACTTGTTGCGAATGATTTCCTGCCATACTCCATTCTCAGTGAGTAGTTTATAAACCCACTTGCTGAGAAGAGCGATGTTTTTAATCTCAAGGTCTTGGATTCCCAGGCCCCCTTGACTTTTAGGTCTGCATAATACACTCCACCTAGTCAGTCGATATTTCTTGGTTTCGTTATCACACTGCCAAAAAAATCTGGATCTAAAGTAGTCTAGGCGCTGTAGAACCCCTTTCGGCAGGTGGAAGAATGACAACATGTATAAAACCATGTTGCTTAGGACAGAATTGATCAAGATCAATCGCCCCCCGTAAGACAAGAGTTTGGCCTTCCAACTGGCTAATCGTTTCTCAAGTCTCTCTTCCACATGCTTCCACTCAGCGATAGTTAAACGCCGATAGTGTATGGGAATACCCAGATACCGAATCGGAAACTGCCCGAGCTGGCATCCAAAAATCTCAGCATACTCGGGTGCTGATTCTGCAGCATCGCCAAAGCAAAAAAGTTCGCTCTTATGAAAATTAATTTTGAGACCAGAAAGTTCCTCAAAAGCACATAAGAGCAGCTTGAGATTTCTTGCCTTATCTAGATCATGATCCATGAATAGTATCGTGTCATCCGCATATTGTAGAATAGATAGACCATCTTCTACCAAGTGTGGAATGACCCCACTAATTTGACCATCCAGCTTAGCCCGCTCAACAAGGGTAGCTAGCATGTCAGCCACAATGTTAAACAGAATAGGAGAAGCGGGGCCGCCTTGACGAAGCCCCTTCTTTGTCTGAAAATAGTTGCCAACGTCATCGTTAACTTTTATGGCCACACTACCTCCAGAGACAAAGCTCTCTACCCAACGACACCATTTTTGTGAAAACCCCTTCATGCGCAAGGTTTGCAACAGGAAGGGCCACTTAACTTTATCATAGGCTTTCTCAAAATCAATTTTAAGAATGACACCGTTCAACTTTTTCCGGTGCAGTTCATGTACAGTTTCGTGCAGGACCACCACTCCATCTAATATGTTGCGGCCTTGCATAAATGCTGTTTGAGTGGGTTTTACGACATGGTCAGCTACCCCGTTCAACCGATTAGTCGCTACCTTCGTAAAAAATTTAAAACTTACATTCAGAAGGCAAATCGGTCGATATTGTTGAATACGACTAGCCTCCTTAATCTTAGGCAAAAGGATAATTTCCCCAAAGTTTAAACGAGAAATATCAAGGTCCTCGGAATGCAGTTGGTTAAACAACTGAACCAAGTCTGCCTTAATCACGTCCCAAAAGCATTGATAGAACTCTGCGGGAAAGCCATCCGGACCCGGCGCCTTGTTGTGTTCCATCTGAAACACCGCGGTTCGAATTTCCTCCTCAGAAAATGGAGAGGTTAGGAATTCATTTTCCGCATCCGTAACTTGAGTAATGTCATGAGTAACGGATTCGTCCAGCTGAAAATTAGTTTCCGCTGAAGGCCCAAAAAGCTCTTTGTAAAACTTAGTTATAAAATTTCTAAGAGGTACGTCCCCCTCTATTCGGCCGTCCTCCTGGTCAAGGGCGAAAATACGCTTCTTTCTATGTCTGCCATTGGCTAGCATTTGAAAGTATTTCGTATTATCATCGCCTTGCACCAGCGAATCCGCCTTACTACGTTGGTACCATTTAATCTCTTCCTCACGTAGTAGGCGGGCAATCTGCTCGTTAAGATTGCTTTTTTGCTCAATCTCAATAGCAGACAGAGGCCTCACCTCCGCTATTTTATCAAGGGAATCAATTAAGGTAGATAATCGCAGTTTTTCTTTTTTGTAGATGCCAACAGTATGCTTGGCCCATCCACGAAGGAATCGACGCAAGGCGCGGATTCGATTATTCCATCGTTGAATGGGTGTGTTACCGTGAGGCTGGCGCGCCCACACCTTCTTAACCAGCTCATGAAATCCCTCTCTAGTGAGCCATCCCAGTTCAAATTTAAACTGGTGACGGTTAGAAGTTGGGATTGGTTGGCCAAAATCGGTTAGCAATGGAGCGTGATCCGATAGGGCCTCAATTCTTTCTAGTGCCCGAACCGAGGCTAGGGGATATTTATATTCCCAGTCGGTAGTAACTAGCACTCGGTCCAGTTTTTCAAAGGTTGGCACCGATCGGTTATTGGCCCAGGTATACTGACGACCAGACATCGTGATCTCCCTCAGATCCAGGCTGTCAATAACAGCATTAAAGAGGAAAGGCCACCAAGTGTGAAACCGATCATTGTTTTTTTCCTGCTGATATCGAAGGATATTAAAATCCCCCCCGATTAACATGGGATGGGGATTGTCTCGACAGGTATTAACCAATTCTTTTAGAAATGCAGACTTAAACTCCTCTTGAGCGGCGCCATATACAGCCACCAGACTCCAGAAGAAGTTGTCGGACTTATTTCGAAGGTGGAATTTGATATGATACTCCCCCTTTGATGTGGACAATAATTGTAGGTACGTAGAGTTAATACCTAGCAATATTCCCCCGGACCTCCCGGTCGGCGGTAAGATGTGCCATTCGTAATCAAAACCACATGAAAAGTGGTCCAGATCACGTGTTGGAAAATCACGTTTACCCGACTCAGTGATAGCCACAAAGTCCAAAGTATGATCCTTTACACAATCGGCAATGTGTTTGTGTTTAGCCAAGTCACCAAGACCTCTGCTATTCCAGAACATGCCTCTCATGATGAACCAGCTTTATGCTTAGAGACCTTTGCCTTCTTAGAAGAGCGCCCTCTTTTCTTTGCTGAGTTAGACTTGTTCTTACGCACCGACGCGACAAGCTCAAAAAGCGTAGTGTCGCGTACAGTATCGTCAAGGTCTAATTTAGTCGTGTCTTTAACCAAATGAGAGAGAAGCTTGCCTTCATAATTGGCATCAGCATCCTCATCCTCCTCATCTGACACGAGAGGGTCGACAAAGCTCGATTTCTTCGGAGCAACCGTAAGCCGGTCGAACTCCACTTGTTTGAGAGCCTTAACCGAAACATCTATCTCATTCTCATTACGTCCTAGTGACACCCCAAGTCTAGTGATATTTGAAGATACTTTGGAATTATCAAAAGACATAAAAGATTTGCGAGAAGGGGTACCTTCGAAGTCGAGGTTGCGTGCAGCAGTCCTACGCATGGCCTTCACCATAGAGTCCTCGTCGGTGGCTGCTGATCCGTCAGTCCCGACATGATGGCGTCCGCTGCGCCTCAGCGGCGAAGGAGTAACATCGGCCTCGGAGGCCATCTCATCGACTCCGAGAGGTGTAATAGGCTGCTGCGGCGATGTAGAAGAAGATAGTGGGGGCTGCTCCTTAGCCTCCTCAAGTCCGAAAGCCGGCGCCCCCCCCGGTGGCGGAGGAGTAGATGATAACGCGCGTAGCTCCGCCATGGCAGACTCCTGGCCAGCTCGAACGGACGGGGAGAAGATCACACCACGTCGAGTCGGAGAGACGGGAATGGGCGATGGTGGCGGCGATGGAGCGGTCCCCTCCGGTAAGGGGCGCACACGACTCCCCACGTGGGGGTTAGGCGGTGGCGACCAACGAGACGATGACGGCGAGAAAATCACACCACGCCGAGCTGGTGATACTGGCGTGGGTGACTGTGGTAGGGTCGGTGATGAAGACGCCGCACCTGATGCCTCCTCCTGAAGCCTAGGCCCCTGGGACCCCTCGTCGAGGTGAGGCGGTGGTGCCACGGATGACACGGCCGGTGACGTCGAAGTCCGGTGCGCCATAGTCGACGCAGAAGCCGGCGGCGCCAAAATGGACAACTGCATGGGCATCACGCCGCCAGAGATGGGAGCAACTGCAGGCTCCTTGGACGATGAAGTGGGTTTCGGCCTTTTACTTGTATCATTGCCCCGCACTGTGTCCTCCCTGTCATGTCCCTTGTCGCCTCCTGGATCATCCCCGTGCTCCCATACTCGAGGCACAAAATCAGCATCAACACGGAAGTCCTCTTTTTCCAGGCTGTACCGGAACTCATAACCCTTCCTCTGAACGACCACGTCAGAAGAAAGTGAATCAATTGTGCCTCTCCTGAAAGCATCGAGGTTCAGCACCGCTACCTGAATACGAACAATGCCTCTGCGACGCAAACATAGAAGATCAACATCTAGAGTAGCTCCAATAACCGAGCCGACCGCCCAAAGACCCAAAAAGTGTCGAAGCGCATGAGGCACACCGTGCACATGTACCCAAATAGGAATAAGCTCAAAACGATGTGGTATCTCCTCTGACTTCCAGGGCTTGAACTCGATGGTGACATTGTGAGACTTGAGGAAAACTGTGAAACCGGTCATCCTCTGCAAAACCTCCTCACTAGGAAAGGACATGAGAAATGCATTCTGACCATGCGGTATAGCCTCCCAAGCCCACTCATGCTGAAACTGAGCGATCTTGGCCACCTCTTCCTCCACAATATCGGCAGAAAGTGAACCGCCGGAAATCGATACCAAAGCTGTCAGTGAGTCCTGTGGTGAAAGATCCACCCTGCAAACGTTATCAGGCATCTGAAAAAACGCCATGCTTTCAGTTCCGTAACCACATAGCATCGCCGCCGGCTTCGGCAACTTCAAGGCAGGACACCGTCTCATGGTCATCGGGTGATTGTACTTGTTACAGATGAAGCAATATTGCTGTGTCTCGCAGTCGTCAGCCTTGTGCCCAGCAGATTGGCATTTGGAACACCAAACTTTTTTGGGTACTGTTGTCTGTTGGACAGCACCTATAGACTGTTGGGTGTCCAAAGGCCAAGTAGCAGCCTGCACCGGCGTTGCCGCCGCTGCGGACGAAGAGGACGAGCTGGGCACATGAGCCATGGATTGCATCGGTTGGGCAGTAGCAAAATGAGCAGCAGCAGTGACTACTTGCGAGGGAGCCGGGTGTTGAGTGGCTGCGCCCTGGCGGGGCTTGAGGCGACCGCCCTTACCAGCCTTCTGTTTGCGCGGCGGCCGGGCTGCAGCAGGAACACCGGCGGCTGCATTGCCTTAGACTGACGGACTGGTGGCCAGGTGTTGGAACTGCTGATGCATCATATCAGGCGTTGCCAGGAACTGAGGAGGAGCGGCCATGTGTTGTTGCTGCTGCACGAACCCACCACCAGCTTGTAGAAGAAACTGTGGTTGCTGATGGTAGCCAACGAACTGATGCGGTTGCGTGGCCTGGACGAACTGCGACGGCGGCGGTTGCACCGGCGCGGGCTGCGACGGCGCGAGCGCGGCCGAAGGAGCGGACGCATGGACAACCTGTATCGGTTGGTACGCGCCCGGTGTGAAACCGGGAGCCCCACCCGAGGGAGAGCGGGCGATCGGCGGAGGCGCAGAGCTCGGAGGCGGGCGGCCGGCGGCGGCCCCCGACGGCGCAGAGGAGGCATCCCGACGCGACATCACAGGAGAGCGGACGACGGCCGCGAACGAACGAGTGGTATTAGGGTTTCCTTCTGGCTGCACCCGTTTCCACATATGGCCTAGCCAACGTCCGAGATTGGCCATCCGTAGCGGACGTCCAGGATGAATTGGATCGCGAGCCTGTCATGGATGTGGCGAAGAAGTCGGATCGAAGGTTGGAAGTTGAACCGAGGCCGCCGCGGCGGGCTGCACGGCCGAGCCCGACGTCAGCAACGCAGCCCTAGGCTGCGACGAGAATGCCCCATCACCGAGCCACCCCGGCGGCAGGAAGTGGCCGAGAGTCCTCGGCGGCGACATCTGTATGAATCGCGAGCGTACGATTGCTGTCCTGTTTGAATAACCAGTAAAACTGTATGAGTTGTGTTCTTTTTGTCGCTAGGAAGAATAAGGAAGGGGGAACGGGGAAGAGAGAAGAAGCAGCTGCGGATTGGAGTAGGGGCCATGTTGTGGTCAAGTGCATGCTTGTATTGGTTCGGACGATCTGATCTGGGGCGCAAGCGGCGTGGAGCCGATGCCAGTGCCAGTTAGGCATACTAATTGTCAGTGTGTATAGACTATTTTAATTTGGCCTCATATAATTTTATGCTCTTCTCTAACAGCTTTGAAAACAAAAGAAATTTTGCCCTAAATTTTTGTTCATCCTCTTTCACCATGCATGTATGCATATCAAATTCATACCGTTACTACTACCTTGTTTGCTCGATCAAATTTAAACAATTGCTCTCATCGGTTTTCAAACTATATGTCAATTGAAATTATAGGGAAAATAGTTTTTTGTTTTCGAGGATGGAAAATAAAGTTTGGATATCCTAACCGACTATGTTCTAAGTTATTTGCTTTAGTTGATCACGTACGTACCCTCGCGATTCACGCGCGGCAGCATCTGTCCTGTATGATCGGATGTTCATACACTTGTCCGCACGGTTACCCTGCATGCAAAGCACACAAATTAGGCAGTATAAAATAAGAGGTTGATCCGTTTGGAGCCATAGGGTTTATATCCGAAACATTTGGAACTAATATTATAACTAAGGCCTCTCTGGGTTAATACTATGACTTGATGCGATATGGATCGATGCTCGAAAGAAAACGTGCTCCCTACTTTTAAAACCCTAGACATGGATGGGTGCAAACCTGGGCAGCCTTGGTGGCGCCGGCGCTGGTGGAGGAGAGGATGGGCTGACGGGTAGCAAGTCGCCGGCTGACCATCGGCAGCAACCGACGTAACGCCGCCGCCATATGTGTGGGTTTGGCTCTCCTGTTTCGACGAACGATCGCCTGCAAAACTAACACGTATGATGACTCGCGCCTGGTTTGCAACTTGACTAGTTGCTAGTATATGTCACAAAGTCAGAGGTGGATTTTAAATTAAAAAATCAGAGGTGGACTCGTATTTCGTGACGACTCTTTGTAGGATAAAAATCTACTAGTACATGTCACCAGGTTTGGAAAAGAATTTTCTTTTGACGTAAAACAGCTGGATTTCTCCCTCCGCTGTACTTATACGTTTATAAATTTTCATAGAATTTGAAGTAAGAAAAGAAAGGGGGCTGCTATGCGTCGGGGCCGGCGGATCTCCGCCTCGCGAGCGGTCGGATGTGACAAAATCGAGCGGCTAAACTAGTTCCTTTTTTCTGCAACAAAGCTCTTGTTGCGGAAACATTTGTAACATATATTGTGTTGTGGATTTTTTTCAGCATAGGGTGTGTTGCAGGATTATTTTTTTGTAACATAGGTTGTTGCAAAAAACAATTCTCTTCAATTTTTTTTTTGCAACAGGGGTATTGTTGCAGATTTTTTTTGCATCTAAGGTGATGTTGCAGAATTTTCACTCTTTGTCTTCTCCTCTATATGATGTTATATGGAAGAAAGTTTTGCAATATGACTCATATTGCAGAAATATTTCTTGCAACAGACTGGAAGTTTCAAAACAAAAAGGCGCCGTCGTTCGCCGTGAGCCCATTGAACGGTGCTCAAGAAGGAGCGGCGCCACCCATCCCCGCCATGGCACTGCCGCCGGCGAGCATCAGACCTCTGACTTGGTCACCTTATGAGGTGGCGCGCGACTCAACGGGGTCTGGGGGTACTCGGAGCAGCGCGGGGAGGCGGCGACTCGGCGGGAGCTCAGGAGGAGAATGAGCGGGCGACTTCTCTCAAGATCCAGATCCTGCAACAGAGCTGTTGTTGCGATGAGAGAGATTGCAACAACGGGCCAGTTGCAAAATTTAGTAGTGATGGTTATGGGGCACGTGGCGTGCAGAAGAGGTGACGGATGCGGGGTTGTGATCCGCCGGGTGATCTATAGCTTTTCCCGAAAAGAAAAGGACATTTACAAGGTTGAAGAAAAAAGAGAAAAGATACCCGTCAGTCGACCGATCAAGTCACCCACACCGGTCACCTTGCCATACCCACAATCACACTCGTGTCTGCCATTGAATCTCGCCTCTTCACGTTTGCCTCCACGAGTCTCGCCTGTATTCTTCGTCGTCGTCGTCTTCTGCTTCGAAGATTTTTCTCGTTTCCCGGGTGGTGCATAGACCGTCGCACGCATACAGAGAGAGCTGGACTAGTACGCCGGTGCTTTCTCCCGAGTCACCAGCCACCAGTCCCCACTGCAGTTCCCCGAAACCTAAGGCGGCTCTCTCGATAGGCGACTAGGGTTTCGAGGGGAAACGACGGCGCGCGGCTGATCTCGATCGATGTGGCGCAATCGGCCGGCGCTAGGATGGTTCAACCTGGTGCTAGCAACGGGAAGGTAGGATCTCTCTCGCTGCGCTCGGCGCGGGCTAGACTGAAGGAGGCAATGGGCAAGTTAGATCTGACTGAAGAAGAAGCTACGCCATTGGTGATCGACGATGTCGATGAAGGGGAACCGACGAAGTGGTCGCTGGCGGGCAAGGTGCTTCATCGCCATACGATCCATATTCAGACGGTCTCCAATGCCCTCCGTCCTGCTTGGGGAAACCCTAAGGGTTTAAGTTTCAACTCGGTTGGCGAGAATACGTTCGTGGCGGACTTCCCCACCAAGCGTGACCGTGATCGCGTCTGGGAAGGCAGCCCGTGGCACATTAGCAAGCATGCGGTCATCCTCTCGGAGTTCTCTGAGTGCATGCAACCATTGAAACTTCAGTTCAATGATCTTCAGATCTGGGCAAGGGTTCCTAACCTGCCGTTCAATCTGCGTAATGAGAAACGGGGTCAGGCAGTGGCCAGGCAGATTGATCCTAATGCCAAACACATGCAGTTTGATCCCGTGGGTGGCTTTCTGAGGGCGCGAGTAACAATCGATGTCAGGAAACCTCTGCGGAGATGGATCCTCATTGATTCTGCGGCTCGTGGTAGCCGCGACTGGTATGACATCCAATATGAGCAAGTCCCAAATTTTTGTTTTTCGTGTGGCCGCCTCGGCCACCCGGATTTGGTTTGCCCGACGCCTGGCACTAGAGATGAGAAGGGCGATCTCCCCTTCTCAACCAGCCTCCGTGCGCCGGAGGAGAAGAAGAAGGCTGCCTCTGGTGAGAACTCGGGGACGAACCCGAGCCGCGCAAAAACAGCCAAAAGTGCAGCCCCAGAGACTAGTTCAACCAGAGATGGCGATCCTGAGGTCAACTCTCCCAGGAAGAAGAACACGATTGGAAATAAGAGGAAGGTTGGGTCTCCGAAGAAGGTATACAGACCTTTAGCATTGCCTGCGCCGGCATTAAATGAACATGAGCAGGAATCCAACATGATCATCGTTCCATCTAGTTCAGCACAACCAGCAGGGGAGGGCACTTCAGTGAAGTCGGAAGAAGAACGTGCACCAAAGAAAAAAAGAGACACACCCACCACATCAGACAACTCGGCAGGAGCTGCTAGTCAGCCCTGCCAGTCACAATGAATTGCCTAAGTTGGAACTGCCGGGCGCTTGGGAACGCCAAGGCAGTTCGAGAGCTTCGCAACATTGCGAGGCAAGAAGGGCCCGCTCTGGTTTTCGTCATGGAGACAAAGATCAGAGGCAAGAGAGTTGAGGATCTGCGGCATACTCTAGGGTTTGCAGGCAGCTTTGGTGTGGACAGCGACGGTTGATACGTCTCAAACGTACTACTTTTCGAAACACTTTTGCTATTGTTTTGACCTCATTCTTGCATGATTTGAACTAAACTAACCCGGACTGACGCTGTTTTCAGCAGAGCTGCCTGTATGGTTTTATTGTGTGCAGGAAAACGGATTTTTAGGTGTCTCAGAAAATTCCAAGAAAAATCACAGAAAATCCACGCACCCGAAGGGCCATTGTGCCAGAAGTGGGGCCAGAGGGCAGCCAGGGGGGCCCCAGGCGCCCTGTTGGCGCGGCCCCACCCCTGGCCACGCCGGGAGGCCGCCTGGGAGGGTCCTCCCCCCTCTGGTGCCCTACCTTGACTCCTATTTATTCCCGTGACGAGAAAACCTCAGAACAGAAGTCGTTTTTCCAGTTTCCGTCGCGGAGCCGCCGCCACCCTCTGTTCTTCTTCGGGAGGGCTAATCTGGAGGCTGATTTGGCCTCCGGAGAGGGGAGATCGTCGCCATCGTCATCATCATCACCACTCCATCCTCCCTCCATGACTTCTCCTTCCATGTGTGAGTAATTCCCTGCTGTAGGCAAAGGGGATGGTAGGGATTGGATGAGTTAGATCATGTAATAGTTTATCAGATTGTTGGGGGGCATGTTGCCTATCATCTACTATGGTGTTTATCATCTTTGCTTCAACTTGTTGCTCTTAATGCTTGTCACTTAGGGCCCGAGTGCCATGTTTTCAGATCTGAACCCTATGTGTTTGCATGAATATATTTGTGTTCTTGATCCTATCTATGAGTTGATTGCACCTATTATTGTCCGGAACCGGCGATCCCAAAGGTGACAGCTTGGGACACCAAAGGGGATGGTCCATAATTTGAGGATTCCATGTATCCATTGAGTTTATTGGTTTGTTCCGGTGCTCTTTGACAGGGGTACCTTAATCTCCATAAGTTCCTTTTGGCCCCGTTCGTAGCGGGATGGTAGGACAAAAGATGTTGTGCAAGTTCTTATTGCAAGCACGTACAACTACATGTGGGATACATGCCTAATGTTTGATATTTGCCTAGATGATCATTACTTTTCTGTGTGCCTTGCCCCAAGTTAGATTCATGATATATCTCATCCATGCAGCGCCCAACCATCCATCTCCCTAGCCTACAGTGTTTCAATCCTGCTGGTTATTAGTTGTTACTTTTGCTGTTTACTTTTGCTGTCACCACCATCACTATCATATCACCGTTACCACTTATCTTTTGTTGCAAGTAAGTATATTTCAGGTGCGGTTGAATTGACAACTCAACTGTCAAAGCTTATAAATACTCATTGGCTCCCCGTGTGTCGAATCTATAAATTGGGTTATTCTTACCCGCGAAGACTATCTCGATCCCTTACGGTTGAGGGTTATCAAGTACCGTTTTCTGGCGCCGTTGCCGGGGAGCATAGCAATATTTACAAGTGTACTTGAAGTATCCTACCCGCTGCACTTCATCCGCTATGGGTAAGAAAGGAGACCCCAAGGTTCCGATCTTACTATCCACTACAAGAAGAGGTACTGTTCTGAACACTAGTGCTACACTTGATTCACCTTCTGTTATGAGTAAGTTTGCCTCACCACCACCACATGATGCTTCTACTGAATCTGTTACTATGTCCGATACTTTTGATGATGCTTCTACTACTCTTGATGATATTGGTTCACTTGGTTATGCTCTTGAGAAACAGATCGCTGCTACTGCAAAAAAATCTGGAATTGAAATTCCTGTTACTCGCTACCCTATTGGTGGAACTTATGATTATCCTGATTTGAGTAAACTCAAGGAGAGACTCCTTGATGATGATTACATTATGCTTGATGATGATTTATGCAGGGAACTAACAGAGTTTGCCGACTCTGACCCTGAAGCTATTAAGAAGCTGCTTGAAAAACACTCCTTGAAGAACAAGATTGTTCCTGATCCTGAATTTTCTACATCTCCTATATGCATCAATGATCCTGATTATGATTTCTCTGTCGATCTTTCACTTATATCTATGGTTGAAGCTGACCCCTTTTATGGCAGAGAAAATGATGATGCTATTGCACACCTGACCAAACTCACTGAGTTGGGTGGCTTGTTTACCACGAATGAAAAGATACGAAACTTTTATGTGACTAAGCTTCTTCCTTTCTCTTTGAAGGAAGGTGCTAAAACATGGTATGATGCACTACCATGTGGTTCCATTAAGAGTCCTCAAGACTTAGCTCACTCTTTTGTTGATAAGTACTTTCCTGCTCATATGCAACATGCTGCCTTACAAAGAATTTATAACTTTAAACAGTTGCAGGATGAGCACCTCCCTAAAGCTTGGGGGAGGTACTGTAGTCTGATCCAGGCTAGACCAGGACATGGAGTCCCTAAGAATGAATTAATCGATATATTTTATGCTGGTCTAACTGATGAATCCAGGTCCTATTTGGATAGTTGTGCTGGTTGTGTTTTCAGGAAAAGAACACCGGATGATGCAGAAGAATTGATGGGCAGGATTGCCAAAAACCATGAAGATTGGTCCGTCCCTGAACCACCTCCACCACCAAAGAAGAGGGGCATGCTTGTTCTAAGCCCCGAAGATATGCAAGAAGCAAGGAAGTCTATTAAAGAGAAGGGTATTAAAACTGAAAACGTGAAGAATCTACCCCCTATTGAGAAGTTGTGTGCGCCTACCACTCACCCTCCTATGGTAGAGGTACACTCTCTTTTAGATTTCAACGCAAGTGACATCCCTCATGGTAAGCCTCCTGATCAATGTTTAGATGAGCTTGATAATTTTATTATGAAGCAAAGTCATTTTAATGAGAGGATACAAAGTCAATTGCATGATAATTCCCTTGCTATCAAAAGTTTGCTTGATGTTCTAGGTAGAACAGTTAATGATGTTAAATGTCTTGTGAAGCATTTTCATATGGTTCAAACTCAGCTTGAACAAATTTCTAATGTGCAAAAATATTTGCTTGCTAACAATACCAAACAAGATGATTTACAGGCCTTTGGGATTAAGACCCGAGGAGGAACTAGCACTCAAGATCCTCTCTATCCAGAGGGGCATCCGAGGAGAATCGAGCAAGATTCTCAAATGCAGGAAGAAGAAATTGTTGGCTCTCCAAAGAAGAAGAAGAAGAAATACAAGGAGGCTGACAATTCCAATGATACTATTACAAGTGAAGAGCCAGCTGTTGATCCTAACAGTATATCTACCTCCGATGCTGAGACTGAAGACGGTGCCGAACCTGAAGATAAGGATAAGGAGAAGAATGATCCGCCTGAAGTTCGAGAAGAAGAAGCACCTGACAAACGCAAGAAGTACACTAGAGAAGACTTCGTCGCAAGAAGACATGGGAAGGAAAGAGAACCATGGATACAGAAACCCATGCCCTTTCCAGATAAGTCTCTCAAATCTAAAGAAGAAGAGCATTACAATAAGTTTTGTGAGTGGATGAAACCTCTTTTTCTTCAAATCCCTTTGACTGATGCTATTAAGTTACCTCCCTATTCAAAATATATGAAAGATATCGTTACTAATAAAAGAAAAGTTCCTAATGAAGCAATATCTACTATGCTTGCTAACTACTCTTTTAGTGGCAAGATTCCTGAGAAGCTTGGTGATCCAGGTATACCCACCATTCCTTGCTACATAAAGAATAATTATGTCAAAACTGCTTTATGTGATCTTGGAGCAGGAGTGAGTGTTATGCCTTTCTCTATTTACAAGAGGCTTTGTTTAGAGAAGCTAATCCCTACAGATATTTCTCTTCAGATGGCTGACAAGTCAACCGCCGTCCCGATAGGTATTTGTGAGGATGTTCCCGTAGAAGTTGCTAATTGTTTGATCCTTACTGATTTTGTCGTGCTTGACATGCCCGAGGATGGGAGCATGTCCATTATTCTTGGTAGACCTTTTCTTAACACCGCAGGTGCTATTATTGATTGCAATAAAGGAAAGGTTACCTTCAATGTGAATGGTAAATAACACACGGTGTATTTTCCAAAGAAGACCGACAAGAGGCATGGCCTCAACTCTATAGAAAATATCGAGACCGTGAAGATTGGAGAATGGGACTGTCCACTACATGTGCACCACAAATACAAAACTATTATGGTGGGGACAATGTCCATTAAAGTAAAGGTGCAATGATCACTTCATAAGAGGTGGGACTTTTTGCTCTATATATCGCCGATTTGTTGGTGAGACTTGATCAACCTTACTAGTGAGCATGCTTTATATAGGTAGAAAGTTGAGCTTGTTATGTTTTCATTTGTTTTAGCTTTTGTTCTCCTTGCTGTACCAAGTGTTTATGTTTTTGAAGCTTCACAATACTAATCACTGCTTTAAGTTTTCTGAAAGTTTTGCAGCTTTTTGAACTTCGAAAAAATTTCAACAGTGAAGTTTTCAGAAAAATTCCAGAAAAAAAAAAATTCCATGCCGGGAGTGACCCAGAGGCACCTGGGGCTGACCAGGGGGGGGGGCACCAGTGGCCCAGGCGGCCAGCTGGCGCGGCCTGCCCCCTGGCCGCGCCCATAGGGCGCCTGGGGCCCATAGGTCCCGCCTCCAGGTGAGTCTTCTTCCTCTCTCTCTCTTTCTCTCCGAAAACACGAGTTCTGCACCTGTTCTTGCATTCTTGCTGTTCTTGGAGGCAATTTTCGATCTCTCTCTACATCCTATCATTCGAGCTGAGATTTTGAACAAATACTCCCTGGTATGTAACTCCTCCACCCCTCCAATTAGATTTTTTGTTGGTGGCTTCATTTGTGAGTATTTAGTAGTTCTTGGTGCTGTGTAGATGAGCTTGCATGCATGTGTAGAAATTTATTTTCCAAGTTTTGATGCAAGTTTATGCCTTAGGTAAGTGAGTTGAGTAGTTTACCTTAACCCACTTTGTTTAAATCCTTGTTTTTGTAATTTGTCAAAAATTTCAGAAATGAGTTTGTTAGGAAGGGCAAAGGGGTGGCTTGAGAAGAACAAGCCCGCGCGCTCCGATCGAGTTACTAGAGCCGCAGCTTCACCCTCGACTGCTAGGGTGAGCTACAATGAAGATCATGTGCCCCTAGAGTTGTTGGAAGACACAAATCCAGCACGTGCGATGATGTTCCCATGTGATGAATTCCTTGAAGCTGCAGGAATTAAGGATGAGTTTTATAACCTTTGTGCTAATGCAGGTCTGACACGGCTCATCACGTGCCGTGTTGCTCAGTATCAAAAACTCACCTCCGGTTTCATTAACAGTTTTAGATATAACCTTGATACTGGTTCTATTGAGTTTAAAATTTACAATGATCTTTTGACCATGCCCTTGGAAAAGTTTTGTGAAATAATAGGTGTGCCAAACGTTGGGCGGACGGCGAAGATGACCTCTCAGCCCTCCGAGCTGAAAACCGTCTTCAACTCTCTCTGCATCATGGATACGAGGGATATTCATCGGTCAAAAATCTCCAGCATCTTATTCCCTCACCTCAGGTATTTTGCGTATTATGTTGCTAGAGGGGTATTAGCTCGTGACAACACGAGCAACATTTCTGCGCCGGATATTGCTATCCTGGCAACCGCCCTCTCAGGGAGGTTTGATTATAATGTGGGTGCCTTAATTGCTCGACGCCTTGCTATGAACGGTAACAGGGGAGATTTATTTGGTGGTGTTTATGCCACACTTATCTTAGAGTATCTTAAAGGCACCCCACACCCTGATGGTAAGCCTTTTACTTATTTAAGTTTTGATCTTGCTGCTATGAAAAGGCATAAGTTTGTTACCATGACTTCTGAGTTTGGTAACCTTGTTTATATCTTGCGTTTCGGAACTACCGCGGAACGCAAGATCCGTCTACCTGCACCTCTTTTGTTTGATTTTTCTCGCAGGAACGGATGGTCCTTTGATGTTATCAAGTTCGATGAGTTCATGGTCCAACATCAGTTTCATAACCCCATGGAGGGGGTTGTGCCCGACGAGGAGGAGCACGGTGAGTTACCACCTTTTCAGGGGGAGACCGTCACCCAGTTTGGTGAAGGGTCTTCCTCTGCTTGGAGTGCGGACCCTTCTTCGTGGGAGGATCCGAGGACTTCGGTGTACGCGCCGGAATCCTTATACGACCCTTGAACTCACCAGTACCACCCCGGAGCAGGAGGCTCCTGGGGGCAGTAGCTACTACCAACTTAGGCTAAAAGCCTAAGCTTGGGGGAGTACGTGGCCTTCTCACTTTTCCATTGTATTATCCGTTTTATTTTTGTTCGCTTTGATCTTTTCGAAGTTTTTGCCCGTTCTTATTTGTTTCTTTCTTTGCAAAAACAACAAAAAGATTTTCTCTTTCTTTTGCTTTCGTTCAACCTTTGAAAAACCCAAAAAGATTTCCTTTCTCTCTTTAGTTTGCTTTGTTTTCAGAGTTCAGCTCGAGTCCGTGATGGCATTTAATTATATTTCCTACGTTCGATCGTGGAAGTGACAAGGCAGTAATGACGAAGATCGACGGAAGGGAAGCAACAAGGAAAACCGGTATGAACTCTTCTTGTTTCTACTTTTGTACATATGCCTGTACTTATGATCTAGAGACCAGCTTGTAGCGACATAGTGCTATGTTTACAATGCTTTCCCAGTGGTTCATGCTTTCCTTGTGGCTAATCTCAAATAGCTAGAGTATATAATGTGTTATTGAAATGATTTACATGCATTGCATTGTTCATGGTTTCGTATACTAAGGTGGTATTTCCCTTTGGAGAATTCTTGGATTGACTTGGCACATGTTTACACATGTTTAAGACTAAAAAGTCTGCTTTGCCTTGATGATCTTTGAGTTTCAAAATAGTTATATCACTTTCATGCCCAATTCAATGTTGCTTTGTCGCTCTGCATGATTATGACCGTTATTGCTCTCTAGTTGGTCGCTTCCCAGTCTCTTGCTAGCCTTCGCTCGCACTAAGCGGAATTCTTCTTGTGCATCCAAATCCTTTCAAACCAGTTATTCCATATGAGTCCACCACACCTTCCTATGTGGTATTTACCTGCCATCCTAATGAAGACTTTCTTGTACCATCTCGAAATTGTTCAAAATCTTCTATTTTGTGCCCCTGTTTTAGCTCATGAGGAAGTAGTAGTTAATTCATGATCTTTTTTTTAAGTTGGACAAGTTTTATCTCGGGATTGCATGTCTAATCTGCAAACCCCTAATACGAGGAGGAACTGGCATGAGTGCGCCCGGCTCATAAAAGATAATACAACAAACAAACCCTCCTTCACGCTTTGTTCATGAGAAATCAGAAAACTTTTGGCAGTGATAAACAAAGGAGATTAAGGGGATGTGATCGTCCCCGTGCGGGAGCCGTTCCTCGAAACTTGTCCAGATCGAGAAGTGATTGGGTTGTCTACTAACATTCGTTGACGAAATATGCACCTCCCAAAATCATTTTTACCTCTGTTTTCAAAACCAAGAGCTCTGGTACATGTTTAGTCTTTCCTTCCAACCACGGGTTTTCAACCTCGCCATCAAATTCCACGGTTCGAGAGTCTCCACCTTCTTTCTTCAAAGCACCAACTAGGAGAGCATAATTGTCATTCTGAGTGTAATGTGCATTGTCCCAAAGTATTACATTGTCTTCTGCATGCTTGTGGTATTATTTATTCTGAAATTTTTAGTTCTAGTCTCCTTTAAAACTCTGGAGGAGTTTCTGCATTTATGTTTTGCTTCACTCATGGAGGCTAGCGAGATACCTCTCTAGTATGTTCAAGCTATGTGCAATGTAATCTTGTCTTGATTTTCAGTAGCATATTATTTACTTTTAGTTATTTGTGATTGGTCACTTGAAAGAAGGATTGTTTCGTGCATTGTCCTCATAGCATTGTTTCAATACTTGCTAGACTCTTTTCGTAGTACATGCTTATATACATCTAATGAAGCAAAAGAGTTTGTCAAAGTTTTCTTTGTCGCGTCCAGTTCGTTGAACTGAATTGCTTGAGGACAAGCAATATGCTAAGCTTGGGGGAGTTGATACGTCTCAAACGTATCTACTTTTCCAAACACTTTTGCTATTGTTTTGACCTCATTCTTGCATGCTTTGAACTAAACTAACCCGGACTGACGCTGTTTTCAGCAGAGCTGCCTGTATGGTTTTATTGTGTGCAGGAAAACGGATTTTTAGGTGTCTCAGAAAATTCCAAGAAAAATCACAGAAAATCCACGCACCCGTAGGGCCATTGTGCCAGAAGTGGGGCCAGAGGGCAGCCAGGGGGGCCCCAGGCGCCCTGCTGGCGCGGCCCCACCCCTGGCCGCGCCGGGAGGCCGCCTGGGAGGGTCCTCCCCCCTCTGGTGCCCTACCTTGACTCCTATTTATTCCCGTGATGAGAAAACCCCAGAACAGAAGTCGTTTTTCCAGTTTCCGTCGTGGAGCCGCCGCCACCCTCTGTTCTTCTTCGGGAGGGCTAATCTGGAGGCTGATTTGGCCTCCGGAGAGTGGAGATCATCGCCATCGTCATCATCATCACCACTCCATCCTCCCTCCATGACTTCTCCTTCCATGTGTGAGTAATTCCCTGCTGTAGGCAAAGGGGATGGTAGGGATTGGATGAGTTAGATCACGTAATAGTTTATCAGATTGTTGGGGGCATGTTGCCTATCATCTACTATGGTGTTTATCATCTTTGCTTCAACTTGTTGCTCTTAATGCTTGTCACTTAGGGCCCGAGTGCCATGTTTTCAGATCTGAACCCTATGTGTTTGCATGAATATATTTGTGTTCTTGATCCTATCTATGAGTTGATTGCACCTATTATGGTCCGGAACCGACGATCCCAAAGGTGACAGCTTGGGACACCAAAGGGGATGGTCCATAATTTGAGGATTCCATGTATCCATTGAGTTTATTGCTTTGTTCCGGTGCTCTTTGACAGGGGTACCTTAATCTCCATAAGTTCCTTTTGGCCCCGTTCGTAGCGGGATGGTAGGACAAAAGATGTTGTGCAAGTTCTTATTGCAAGCACGTACAACTACATGTGGGTGAAGGAAATATGCCCTAGAGGCAATAATAAAGTTGTTATTTATATTTCCTTATATCATGATAAATGTTTATTATTCATGCTAGAATTGTATTAACCGGAAACTTAGTACATGTGTGAATACATAGACAAAACAGAGTGTCCCTAGTATGCCTCTACTAGACTAGCTCATTGATCAAAGATGGTTATGTTTCCTAACCATAGACATGAGTTTTCATTTGATCAACCGGATCACATCATTAGGAGAATGATGTGATGGACTAGACCCATCCGTTAGCATAGCACTATGATCGTTTAGTTTTACAGCTATTGCTTTCTTCATGACTTATACATGTTCCTATGACTATGAGATTATGCAACTCCCGAATACCGTAGGAACACCTTGTGTGCTATCAAACGTCAGAACGTAACTGGGTGATCATAAAGATGCTCTACAGGTGTCTCCGAAAGTATTCGTGGTGTTGGCATAGATCAAGATTAAGATTTGTCACTCCAAGTGTCGGAGAGGTATCTCTGGGCCCTCTCGGTAACACACATCACAATAAGCCTTGCAAGCAAAATACTAATGAGTTAGTCACGAGATGATGTGTTACGGAACGAGTAAAGAGACTTGCCAGTAACGAGATTAAACTAGGTATCGAGATACCGACGATCGAATCTCGGGCAAGTAACATACCGATGACAAAAGGAACAACGTATGTTGTTATGCGGTTTTGACCGATAAAAGATCTTCGTAGAATATGTAGGAGCCAATATGAACATCCAGGTTCCGCTATTGGTTATTGACCGGAGATGAGTCTCGGTCATGTCTACATAGTTCTCGAACCCGTAGGGTCCGCACGCTTAACGTTTGATGACGATCGGTATTATGAGTTTATTAGTTTTGATGTACCGAAGGTAGTTTGGAGTCCCGGATGAGATCACGGACATGACGAGGAGTCTCGGAATGTCCGAGACATAAAGATTGATATATTGGACGACTATATTCGGACACCGGAAGTATTCCGGAAAAGTTTCGGATTTAACGGGATTGCCGGAGGGGGTTACCGGAACCCCCTACGAAGGGGGATGGTCCATAGTGGGCCATATGGAAAAGAGAGAGGCAGCCCATAGGGCTGGCCGGCACCCACCTAGGGTTCCTAGTTGGACTAGGAGTTGGGGAGCGCCACCTCTTCTTCTTTTCCTATTCCCTCTATTCCTTCTTTGGTGGTTCCTACTAGGAATAGGATTGCAATCCTATTCCTAGTAGGATTGCACCCTAGCCGCACCAAACAAGGGCCGGCCGGCCTCCCCCCTTGCTCCTTTATATACGGGGGCAGGGGGGCACCCAAAGACACACAAGTTGAATTGTTTTAGCCATGTGCGGTGCCCCCCTCCACAGAAACAGACCTCGGTCATACCGTTGCAGTGCTTAGGCGAAGCCCTGCGCCGGTGAATACATCATATCCGTCACCACGCCGTCGTGCTGACGAAACTCTCCCGTGAAGCTCAACTGGATCAAGAGCTCGTGGGACGTCATCAAGCTGAACGTGTGCTGAACGCGGAGGTGCCGTACGTTCGGTGCTTGATCGGTTGGATCGCGAAGAAGTTCGACAACATCAACCGCGTCACTTGACGCTTCCGCTCCCGGTCTACGAGGGTACGTAGACACACTCTCCCCTCTCGTTGCTATGCATCTGGTAGATAGATCTTGCGTGATCGTAGGAAAATTTTAAAATACTACGTTCCCCAACAGTGGGATCATGAGCCAGGTCTATGCGTAGATGATATGCACGAGTAGAACACAATGAGTTGTGGGCGATACTAGTCATACTGCTTACCAGTATGTCATACTTTGCTTCGGCGGTATTGTGAGATGAAGCGGCCCGGACCGACATTACGCGTACGCTTACGCGAGACTGGTTTCACCGTTACGAGCACTCGTTGCTTAAAGGTGACTGGCGGGTGTCTGTCTCTCTCACTTTAGCTGAATCAAGTGTGGCTACGCCCGGTCCTTGTGAAGGTTAAAACAGCACATACTTGACGAAACATCGTTGTTGAAGGAAATATGCCCTAGAGGCAATAATAAAGTTATTATTTATTTCCTTATATCATGATAAATGTTTATTATTCATGCTAGAATTGTATTAACCGGAAACTTAGTACATGTGTGAATACATAGACAAAACAGTATGTCCCTAGTATGCCTCTACTAGACTAGCTCATTGATCAAAGATGGTTATGTTTCCTAGCCATAGACATGAGTTGTCATTTGATCAACGGGATCACATCATTAGGAGAATGATGTGATGGACAAGACCCATCCGTTAGCATAGCACTATGATCGTTTAGTTTTACTGCTATTGCTTTCTTCATGACTTATACATGTTCCTATGACTATGAGATTATGCAACTCCCGAATACCGTAGGAACACCTTGTGTGCTATCAAACGTCACAACGTAACTGGGTGATCATAAAGATGCTCTACAGGTGTCTCCGAAAGTATTCGTGGTGTTGGCATAGATCAAGATTAGGATTTGTCACTCCGAGTGTCGGAGAGGTATCTCTGGGCCCTCTCGGTAACACACATCACAATAAGCCTTGCAAGCAAAAGACTAATGAGTTAGTCACGAGATGATGCGTTATGGAACGAGTAAAGAGACTTGCCGGTAACGAGATTGAACTAGGTATAGAGATACCGACGATCGAATCTCGGGCAAGTAACATACCGTTTGACAAAAGGAACAACGTATGTTGTTATGCGGTTCTGACCGATAAAAGATCTTCGTAGAATATGTAGGAGCCAATATGAACATCCAGGTTCCGCTATTGGTTATTGACCGGAGATGAGTCTCGGTCATGTCTACATAGTTCTCGAACCCGTAGGGTCCGCACGCTTAACGTTTGATGGCGATCGGTATTATGAGTTTATGAGTATTGATGTACCGAAGGTAGTTCGGAGTCCCGGATGAGATCACGGACATGACGAGGAGTCTCGGAATGTCCGAGACATAAAGATTGATATATTGGACGGCTATATTCGGACACCGGAAGTATACCGGAAAAGTTTCGGATTTATCGGGATTGCCGGAGGGGGTTACCGGAACCTCCTACGAAGGGGGATGGTCCATAGTGGGCCTTACGGAAAGGAGAGAGGCAGCCCATAGGGCTGGCCGGCGCCCCACCTAGTTCCTAGTTGGACTAGGATTGGTGGGAGGCGCCACCTCTTCCTTTTCCTACTCCATCTCTTCCTTCTTTGGTGATTCCTACTAGGAATAGGATTGCAATCCTATTCCTAGTAGGATTCCTTCCCTAGCCGCACCATAGGAGGTTGGCCGGCCCTCCTCCCTTGCTCCTTTATATACGGGGGCAGGGGGGCACCCAAAGACACAGAAGTTGAATTGTTTTAGCCGTGTGCGGTGCCCCCCTCCACAGAATCACACCTCGGTCATACCGTCGCGGAGCTTAGGCGAAGCCCTGCGCCGGTGAACACATCATATCCGTCACCACGCCGTCGTGCTGACGAAACTCTCCCGTGAAGCTCAACTGGATCAAGAGCTCGTGGGACGTCATCAAGCTGAAC
>LR738712.1:851754500-851771070 GCA_902687465.1 Secale cereale
ATTTTGCGGGCGGCCTCAATTCGACCCAAATCGGAGGGGGGAAACAGAGAGGGGAGAGAGAGAGAGGGGGAGGAGGTGGGGGCAACGATTTTTTTTAACCCAAAAAAAATAGACCCACCTCTTTGCCGACTGCTGGCAGACGGCAAAGAATCTTTGCCGTCTGCTGGCAGTCGGCAAAGAATTCTTTGCCGCCCGCTGGCAGTCGGCAAAGAGGGTAACCGTTAGCCCGCTCATGCCGTGACACTGTGGGCCCCTCTTACCTCTTTGCCGTCTGCTGGCTGATGGCAAAGAATTCTTTGCCGACTGCCAGCAGTCGGCAAAGATGTGGCCGGTGTGACCTAGCCAACGCAGTACCCCGTGGGGCCCACTTTTGGACTTTGCCGTCTGCTGGCAGATGGCAAAGAACTCTTTGCCGACTGCCAGCAGTCGGCAAAGAGCTGGCAGATGGCAAAGACCCTCTTTGCCATCAGCTGGTTCTTTGCCGTCTGTTTTGACAAGACAGACGGCAAACAGCCTCTTTGCCGACTGCTGGCAGACGGCAAAGAGCTGGCAGTCGGCAAAGTAGCTGATTCCAGTAGTGAGAGTTGAAATTAGTATTTCATACTCATGCCCGTGTCAAGAGGTATAAGACCTCTGACAGTACTTTGCCTACAAGATGGAGGAGAATAGCTCAACCAGTGAGCATGTGCTCAGATTGTCTGGGTACTACAATTACTTTAATCAAGTGGGAGTTAATCTTCCAGATAAGATAGTAATTGACAAAATTCTCTAGTCACTATCACCAAGTTAGTAGAACTTCGTGATGAACTATAATATGCAAGGGATGAAAGGAATTCCCAGCTCTTCGCGATACTGAAGTAGGCGAAGGTAGAAATCATGAAAAAGCATCAAGTGTTGATGGTTAACAAGACCACTTGTTTCAAGTAAAGGGCAAAGGGATAGAAAGGGAACTTCAAGAAGAATGACAAGCAAGTTGTCACTCCCGTGAAGAAACCCAAAGCTAAACTCAAGCCTGAAACAAGTGCTTATACTGCAAAAGAAATGGTCACTAGAAGTGGAACTGCCCTAGATACTTGGCGGATAAGAAGGATGGCAAAGTGAACAAAGGTATATTTGATATACAGATTATTGATGTGTATTTTACTAATGTTCATAGCAACCCCTCAGTATTTGATATTGGTTCAGTTGCTAAAGAGTAGTAACTCGAAATAGGAGTTGCATAATGAACAGAAACTAGTTAAAGGATGAAGTGACGATGTGTATTGGAAATAGTTCCAAGATTGATATGATCATCATCGCACACTCCCTATACTTTCGGGATTAGTGTTGAATCTAAATAAGTGTTATTTGGTGTTTGTGTTGAGCATGAATATGATTTGATCATGTTTATTGCAATACGGTTATTCATGTAAATTAGAGAATAATTGTTGTTCTGTTTACATGAATAAAACCTTCTATGGTCATACACCCAATGAAAATGGTTTGTTGGATCTCGATCGTGTGATACACATATTCATAATATTGAAGCCAAAAGATGCAAGGTTAATAATGATAGTGCAACTTATTTGTGGCACTGCCGTTTAGGTCATATTGGTGTAAAACGCATGAAGAAACTCCATAATGATGGACTTTTGGAATCACTTGATTATGAATCACTTGGTACTTGCGAACCATGCCTGATGGGCAAGATGACTAAAACTCCGTTCTCCGGAACTGTGGAGCGAGCAACAGATTTGTTGGAGATCATACATACAGATGTATGTGGACCAATGAGTGTTGAAGCTCGCGGCGGGTATCGTTATTTTCTGACCTTCACTGATGATTTAAGCAGATATGGGTATATCTACTTAATGAAGCACAACTCTGAAACATTTGAAAAGTTCAAAGAATTTCAGAGTGAAGTAGAGAATCATCGTAACAGGAAAATAAAGTTTCTACGATCTGATCGTGGAGGAGAATATTTGAGTTACGAGTTTGGTCTTCATTTGAAACAATGTGGAATAGTTTCACAGCTCACGCCACCCGGAACACCACAGCATAATGGTGTGTCCGAACGTCGTAACCGTACTTTATTGGATATGGTGCGATCTATGATGTCTCTTACCGATTTACCACTATCGTTTTTGGGTCATGCATTAGAGACAGCTGCATTCACGTTAAATAAGGGCCTCATCTGAATCCGTTGAGACAACGCCTTAAGAACTGTGGTTTGGCAAAAAACCGAAGTTGTTGTTTCTTAAAGTTTGGGACTGCGATGCTTATGTGAAAAAGTTTCAACATGATAAGCTCGAACCCAAACCAGAGAAGCAAATCTTCATAGGATACCCAAAAAGAGATTGTTGGGTACACCTTCTATCACAGATCCGAAGGCAAGATATTCGTTGCTAAAAATGGATCCTTTCTAGAGAAGGAGTTTCTCTCGAAAGAAGTGAGTGGGAGGAAAGTAGAACTTGATGAGGTAATTGTACCTTCTCCCGGATTGGAAAGTAGTACATCACAGGAAATTGTTCCAGTGATTCCTACACCAATTAGTGAGGAAGTTAATGATAATGATAATGAAACTTCGGATCAAGTTTCTGCTGAACGTCGTAGATCAACCAGAGTACGTTCCGCACCAGAGTGGTACGGCAACCCAGTTCTGGAAATCATGTTACTAGACCATGATGAACCTACGAACTATGAGGAAGCGATGATGAGCCCAGATTCCGCAAAATGGCTTAAAGCCATGAAATCTGAGATGGGATCCATGTATGAGAACAAAGTGTGGACTTTGGTTGACTTGCCCGATGATCGGCAAGCCATCGAAAACAAATGGATCTTCAAGAGGAAGACCGACGCAGACGGTAATATTACTGTTTACAAAGCTCGACTTGTTGCGAAAGTTTTCGACAAGTTCAAGGAGTTGACTACGATGAGACTTTCTCACCTGTAGCGATGCTTAAGTCTGTCCGAATCATGTTAGCAATTGCCGCATTTTATGATTATGAAATCTGGCAAATGGATGTCAAAACTACATTCCTGAATGGATATCTCAAAGAAGAGTTGTATATGATACAACCAGAAGGTTTTGTCGATCCAAAAGGTGCTAACAAATTATGCAAGCTCCAGCGATCCATCTATGGACTGGTGCAAGCATCTCGGAGTTGGAATATATGCTTTGATGAGGTGATCAAAGCATATGGTTTTATACAGACTTTTGGAGAAGCCTGTATTTACAAGAAGTGAGTGGGAGCACTACAACCTTTCTGATAAGTATATGTGAATGACATATTGTCGATCGGAAATGATGTAGAATTTTCTGGAAAGCATAAAGGAGTGTTTGCAAGGAGTTTTTCAAAGAAAGACCTCGGTGAAGCTGCTTACATATTGAGCATCAAGATCTATATAGATAGATCAAGACGCTTGATAAGACTTTCGATGAGTACATACCTTGATAAGATTTTGAAGTAGTTCAAAATGGATCAGTCAAAGAAGAAGTTCTTGCCTGACTTGTAAGGTGTGAAGTTGAGTAAGACTCAAAGCCAGACCACGGCAGAAAAATATAGAGAGAATGAAAGTCATTCCCTATGCCTCAGCCATAGGTTCTATAAAGTATGCCATGCTGTGTACAAAACACATTGTGTACCTTGCCAAGAGTTTGACAGGGAGGTACAATAGTGATCCAGGAGTAGATCACTGTACAGCGGTCAAAATTATCCTTAGTAATTGGATGACTAAGGAAATATTTCTCGATTATGGAGGTGATAAAGAGTTCGTCGTAAAGGGTTACGCCGATGCAAGCTTTGACACTAAATCCAGATGACTCTAAGTATCAATCTGGATGCGTATTGAAAGTGGGAGCAATTAGCTAGAGTAGCTCCATGCAGAGCATTGTAGACATAGAAATTTGCGAAATACATACGGATCTGAATGTGACAGACCCGTTGACTAAACTTCTCTCACAAGCAAAACATGATCACACCTTATTACTCTTGGGTATTAATCACATAGCGATGTGAACTAGATTATTGACTCTAGTAAACCCTTTGGGTGTTGGTCACATAGTGATGTGAACTATCGGTATTAAATCACATGGCGATGTGAGCTAGATTATTGACTCTAGTGCAAGTGGGAGACTGAAGGAAATATGCCCTAGAGGCAATAATAAAGTTATTATTTATTTCCTTATATCATGATAAATGTTTATTATTCATGCTAGAATTGTATTAACCAGAAACTTAGTACATGTGTGAATACATAGACAAAACAGTATGTCCCTAGTATGCCTCTACTAGACTAGCTCATTGATCAAAGATGGTTATGTTTCCTAGCCATAGACATGAGTTGTCATTTGATCAACGGGATCACATCATTAGGAGAATGATGTGACGGACAAGACCCATCCGTTAGCATAGCACTATGATCGTTTAGTTTTACTGCTATTGCTTTCTTCATGACTTATACATGTTCCTATGACTATGAGATTATGCAACTCCCGAATACCGTAGGAACACCTTGTGTGCTATCAAACGTCACAACGTAACTGGGTGATCATAAAGATGCTCTACAGGTGTCTCCGAAAGTATTCGTGGTGTTGGCATAGATCAAGATTAGGATTTGTCACTCCGAGTGTCGGAGAGGTATCTCTGGGCCCTCTAGGTAACACACATCACAATAAGCCTTGCAAGCAAAAGACTAATGAGTTAGTCACGAGATGATGCGTTACGGAACGAGTAAAGAGACTTGCCGGTAACGAGATTCAACTAGGTATAGAGATACCGACGATCGAATCTCGGGCAAGTAACATACCGTTTGACAAAAGGAACAACGTATGTTGTTATGCGGTTCTGACCGATAAAAGATCTTCGTAGAATATGTAGGAGCCAATATGAACATCCAGGTTCCGCTATTGGTTATTGACCGGAGATGAGTCTCGGTCATGTCTACATAGTTCTCGAACCCGTAGGGTCCGCACGCTTAACGTTTGATGGCGATCGGTATTATGAGTTTATGAGTATTGATGTACCGAAGGTAGTTCGGTGTCCCGGATGAGATCACGGACATGACGAGGAGTCTCGGAATGTCCGAGACATAAAGATTGATATATTGGACGGCTATATTCGGACACCGGAAGTATACCGGAAAAGTTTCGGATTTATCGGGATTGCCGGAGGGGGTTACCGGAACCTCCTACGAAGGGGGATGGTCCATAGTGGGCCTTATGGAAAGGAGAGAGGCAGCCCATAGGGCTGGCCGGCGCCCCACCTAGTTCCTAGTTGGACTAGGATTGGTGGGAGGCGCCACCTCTTCCTTTTCCTACTCCATCTCTTCCTTCTTTGGTGATTCCTACTAGGAATAGGATTGCAATCCTATTCCTAGTAGGATTCCTTCCCTAGCCGCACCATAGGAGGTTGGCCGGCCCTCCTCCCTTGCTCCTTTATATACGGGGGCAGGGGGCACCCAAAGACATAGATTTGAATTGTTTTAGTCGTGTGCGGTGCCCCCCTCCACAGAATCACACCTCGGTCATACCGTCGCGGAGCTTAGGCGAAGCCCTGCGCCGGTGAACACATCATATCCGTCACCACGCCGTCGTGCTGACGAAACTCTCCTGTGAAGCTCAACTGGATCAAGAGCTCGTGGGACGTCATCAAGCTGAACGTGTGCTGAACGCGGAGGTGCCGTACGTTCGGTGCTTGATCGGTTGGATCGCGAAGAAGTTCGACAACATAAACCGCGTCACTTGACGCTTCCGCTCCCGGTCTACGAGGGTACGTAGACACACTCTCCCCTCTCGTTGCTATGCATCTGGTAGATAGATCTTGCGTGATCGTAGGAAAATTTTAAAATACTACGTTCCCCAACAGTTGTGGTTTTGTATGCGTAGGTAAGAACGGTTCTTGCTAAGCCCGTAGCAGCCACGTAAAACTTGCAACAACAAAGTAGAGGACGTCTAACTTGTTTTTGCAGGGCATGTTGTGATGTGATATGGTCAAGACATGATGAATTATACGGTTTTGTATGAGATGATCATGTTTTGTAATGTTATCGGCAACTGGCAGGAGCCATATGGTTGTCGCTTTATTGTATGAAATGCAATCGCCATGTAATTGCTTTACTTTATCACTAAGCGGTAGCGATAGTCGTAGAAGCAATAGTTGGCGAGACGACAACGATGCTACGATGGAGATCAAGGTGTCGCGCCGGTGACGAAGGTGATCATGAAGGTGCTTTGGAGATGGAGATCAAAAGCACAAGATGATGATGGCCATATCATGTCACATATTTTTGATTGCATGTGATGTTTATCTTATTATGATTCTTATTTTGCTTAGAACGACGGTAGCATTATAAGATGATCCCTTACTAAATTTCAAGGTATAAGTGTTCTCCCTGAGTATGCACCGTTGCGAAAGTTCGTCGTGCCGAGACACCACGTGATGATCGGGTGTGATAAGCTCTACGTTCAAATACAACGGGTGTAAGCCAGTTTTGCACACGCAGAATACTCGGGTTAAACTTGACGAGCCTAGCATATACAGATATGGCCTCGGAACACTGTAGACCGAAAGGTCGAGCGTGAATCATATAGTAGATATGATCAACATAAGATGTTCACCATTGAAACTACTCCATCTCACGTGATGATCGGACATGGTTTAGTTGATTTGGATCACGTGATCATTTAGATGACCGGAGGGATGTCTATCTAAGTGGGAGTTCTTAAGTAATATGATTAATTGAACTTTAATTTATCATGAACTTAGTCCTGGTAGTATTAGCATATCTATGTTGTAGATCAATAGCTCGCGATGTTGCTCCACGTTTAATTTTTATATGTTCCTAGAGAAAACCAAGTTGAAAGATGTTAGTAGCAATGATGCGGAATTGTTCCGTGATCTGAGGATTATCCTCATTGCTGCACAGAAGAATTATGTCCTTGATGCACCGCTAGGTGACAGACCTATTGCAGGAGCAGATGTAGATGTTATGAACATTTTTGACAAAAGCTCGATATGATGACTACTTGATAGTTTAGTGCACCATGCTTTACGGCTTATAACCGGGACTTCAAAAACGTTTTGAAACGCCACGGAGCATATGAGATGTTCCAAGAGTTGAAATTAGTATTTCATACTCATGCCCGTGTCGAGAGGTATAAGACCTCTGACAGTACTTTGCCTACAAGATGGAGGAGAATAGCTCAACCAGTGAGCATGTGCTCAGATTGTCTGGGTAGTACAATTGCTTAAATCAAGTGGGAGTTAATCTTCCAGATAAGATAGTAATTGACAAAGTTCTCTAGACACTATCACCAAGTTAATAGAACTTCGTGATGAACTATAATATGCAAGGGATGACGAAAGTAATTCCCGAGCTCTTCACGATGCTGAAATCGGCGACGGTAGAAATCAAGAAAGAGCATCAAGTGTTGATGGTTAACCAGACCACTTGTTTCAAGTAAAGGGCAAAGGGATAGAAGGGGAACTTCAAGAAGAATGACAAGCAAGTTGTCACTCCCATGAAGAAACCCAAAGCTAAACTCAAGCCTGAAACTAAGTGCTTCTACTGCAAAGGAAATGGTCACCGGAAGTGGAACTGCCCTAGATACTTGGCGGATAAGAAGGATGGCAAAGTGAACAAAGGTATATTTGATATACAGATTATTGATGTGTATTTTACTAGTGTTCATAGCAACCCCTCGGTATTTGATACTGGTTCAGTTGCTAAAGAGTAGTAACTCGAAATAGGAGTTGCATAATGAACAGAAACTAGTTAAAGGATGAAGTGACGATGTGTATTGGAAGCAGTTCCAAGATTGATATGATCATCATCGCACACTCCCTATACTTTCGGGATTAGTGTTGAACCTAAATAAGTGTTATTTGGTGTTTGTGTTGAGCATGAATATGATTTGATCATGTTTATTGCAATACGGTTATTCATGTAAGTTAGAGAATAATTGTTGTTCTGTTTACATGAATAAAACCTTTTATGGTCATACACCCAATGAAAATGGTTTGTTGGATCTCGATCATGTGATACACATATTCATAATATTGAAGCCAAAAGATGCAAGGTTAATAATGATAGTTTGACTTATTTGTGGCACTGCCGTTTAGGTCATATTGGTGTAAAGCGCATGAAGAAACTCCATAATGATGGACTTTTGGAATCACTTGATTATGAATCACTTGGTGCTTGCGAACCATGCCTCATGGGCAAGATGACTAAAACTCCGTTCTCTGGAACTATGGAGCGAGCAACATATTTGTTGGAAATCATACATACTGATGTATGCGGACCAATGAGTGTTGAAGCTCGCGGCGGGTATCGCTATTTTCTGACCTTCACTGATGATTTGAGCAGATATGGGTATATCTACTTAATGAAGCACAAGTCTGAAACATTTGAAAAGTTCAAAGAATTTCAGAGTGAAGTAGAGAATCATCGTAACAAGAAAATAAAGTTTCTACGATCTGATCGTGGAGGAGAATATTTGAGTTACGAGTTTGGTCTTCATTTGAAACAATGTGGAATAGTTTCACAGCTCACGCCACCCGGAACACCACAGCATAATGGTGTATCCGAACGTCGTAACCGTACTTTATTGGATATGGTGCGATCTATGATGTCTCTTACCGATTTACCACTATCGTTTTGGGTCATGCATTAGAGACAGCTGCATTCACGTTAAATAGGGCACCATCTAAATCCGTTGATACGACACCTTATGAACTATGGTTTGGCAAGAAACCAAAGTTGTCGTTTCTTAAAGTTTGGGGCTGCGATGCTTATGTGAAAAAAAAACTTCAACCTGATAAGCTCGAACCCAAGTCGGAGAAATGTGTCTTCATAGGATACCCAAAAGAGACTATTGGGTACACCTTCTATCACAGATCCGAAGGCAAGATATTCGTTGCTAAGAATGGATCCTTTCTAGAGAAGGAGTTTCTCTCGAAAGAAGTGAGTGGGAGGAAAGTAGAACTTGATGAGGTAATTGTACCTTCTCCCGAATTGGAAAGTGGAAAATCACAGAAATTAGTTCCAGTGATTCCTACGCCAATTAGTGAGGAAGCTAATGATGATGATCATGAAACTTCAGATCAAGTTTCTGCTGAACGTCGTAGATCAACCAGAGTACGTTCCGCACCAGAGTGGTACGGCAACCCAGTTCTGGAAGTCATGTTACTAGACCATGATGAACCTGCGAACTATGAGGAAGCGATGATGAGCCCAGATTCCGCAAAATGGCTTGAGGCCATGAAATCTGAGATGGGATCCATGTATGAGAAGAAAGTGTGGACTTTGGTTGACTTGCCCGATGATCGGCAAGCCATCAAAAATAAATGGATCTTCAAGAGGAAGACCGACGCTGACGGTAATGTTACTGTTTACAAAGCTCGACTTGTTGCGAAAGGTTTTCGACAAGTTCAAGGAGTTGACTACGATGAGACTTTCTCACCCGTAGCGATGCTTAAGTCTGTCCGAATCATGTTAGCAATTGCCGCATTTTATGAAATCTGGCAAATGGATAACAAAACTGCATTCTTTAATGGATTTATTAAAGAAGACTTGTATATGATGCAACCAGAAGGTTTTGTCAATCCTAAAGGTGCTAACAAAATGTGCAAGCTCCAGCGATCCATATATGGACTGGTGCAAGCAATTCGGAGTTGGAATATACGCTTTGATAAGTTGATCAAAGCATATAGATTTATACAGACTTGCGGTGAAGCCTGTATTTACAAGAAGTGAGTGGGAGCACTACAACCTTTCTGATAAGTATATGTGAATGACATATTGTCGATCGGAAATGATGTAGAATTTTCTGGAAAGCATAAAGGATTGTTTGAAAGGAGTTTTTCAAAGAAAGACCTTGGTGAAGCTGCTTACATATTGGGCATCAAGATCTATAGAGATAGATCAAGACGCTTGATAAGACTTTCGATGAGTACATACCTTGATAAGATTTTGAAGTAGTTCAAAATGGATCAGTCAAAGAAGGAGTTCTTGCCTGACTTGTAAGGTGTGAAGTTGAGTAAGACTCAAAGCCAGACCACGGCAGAAAAATATAGAGAGAATGAAAGTCATTCCCTATGCCTCAGCCATAGGTTCTATAAAGTATGCCATGCTGTGTACAAAACACGTTGTGTACCTTGCCATGAGTTTGACAGGGAGGTACAATAGTGATCCAGGAGTAGATCACTATACAGCAGTCAAAATTATCCTTAGTAATTGGATGACTAAGGAAATGTTTCTCGATTATGGAGGTGATAAAGAGTTCGTCATAAAGGGTTACGCCGATGCAAGCTTTGACACTAAATCCAGATGACTCTAAGTATCAATCTGGATGCGTATTGAAAGTGGGAGCAATTAGCTAGAGTAGCTCCATGCAGAGCATTGTAGACATAGAAATTTGTGAAATACATACAGATCTGAATGTGACAGACCCTTGACTAAACTTTTCTCACAAGCAAAACATGATCACACCTTATTACTCTTGGGTATTAATCACATAGCGATGTGAACTAGATTATTGACTCTAGTAAACCCTTTGGGTGTTGGTCACATGGTAATGTGATCTATGGGTGTTATTCACATAACGATGTGAACTATCGATATTAAAATCACATGGCGATGTGAGCTAGATTATTGACTCTAGTGCAAGTGGGAGACTGAAGGAAATATGCCCTAGAGGCAATAATAAAGTTGTTATTTATATTTCCTTATATCATGATAAATGTTTATTATTCATGCTAGAATTGTATTAACCGGAAACTTAGTACATGTGTGAATACATAGACAAAACAGAGTGTCCCTAGTATGCCTCTACTAGAGTAGCTCATTGATCAAAGATGGTTATGTTTCCTAACCATAGACATGAGTTGTCATTTGATCAACCGGATCACATCATTAGGAGAATGATGTGATGGACTAGACCCATCCGTTAGCATAGCACTATGATCGTTTAGTTTTACTGCTATTGCTTTCTTCATGACTTATACATGTTCCTATGACTATGAGATTATGCAACTCCCGAATACCGTAGGAACACCTTGTGTGCTATCAAACGTCACAACGTAACTGGGTGATCATAAAGATGCTCTACAGGTGTCTCCGAAAGTATTCGTGGTGTTGGCATAGATCAAGATTAGGATTTGTCACTCCAAGTGTCGGAGAGGTATCTCTGGGCCCTCTCGGTAACACACATCACAATAAGCCTTGCAAGCAAAAGACTAATGAGTTAGTCACGAGATGATGTGTTACGGAACGAGTAAAGAGACTTGCCAGTAACGAGATTAAACTAGGTATCGAGATACCGACGATAGAATCTCGGGCAAGTAACATACCGATGACAAAAGGAACAACGTATGTTGTTATGCGGTTTTGACCGATAAAAGATCTTCGTAGAATATGTAGGAGCCAATATGAACATCCAGGTTCCGCTATTGGTTATTGACCGCAGATGAGTCTCGGTCATGTCTACATAGTTCTCGAACCCGTAGGGTCCGCACGCTTAACGTTTGATGACGATCAGTATTATGAGTTTATGAGTTTTGATGTACCGAAGGTAGTTCGGAGTCCCGGATGAGATCACGGACATGACGAGGAGTCTCGGAATGTCCGAGACATAAAGATTGATATATTGGACGACTATATTCGGACACCGGAAGTATTCCGGAAAAGTTTCGGATTTAACGGGATTGCCGGAGGGGGTTACCGGAACCCCCTACGAAGGGGGATGGTCCATAGTGGGCCATATGGAAAAGAGAGAGGCAGCCCATAGGGCTTTCCGGCGCCCCACCTAGGGTTCCTAGTTGGACTAGAAGTTGGGGAGCGCCACCTCTTCTTCTTTTCCTATTCCCTCTCTTCCTTCTTTGGTGGTTCCTACTAGGAATAGGATTGCAATCCTATTCCTAGTAGGATTGCACCCTAGCCGCACCAAACAAGGGCCGGCCGACCTCCCCCCTTGCTCCTTTATATACGGGGGCAGGGGGGCACCCAAAGACACACAAGTTGAATTGTTTTAGCCGTGTGCGGTGCCCCCCTCCACAGAAACAGACCTCGGTCATACCGTTGCAGTGCTTAGGCGAAGCCCTGCGCCGGTGAATACATCATATCCGTCACCACGCCGTCGTGCTGACGAAACTCTCCCGTGAAGCTCAACTGGATCAAGTGCTCGTGGGACGTCATCAAGCTGAACGTGTGCTGAACGCGGAGGTGCCGTACGTTCGGTGCTTGATCGGTTGGATCGCGAAGAAGTTCGACAACATCAACCGCGTCACTTGACGCTTCCGCTCCCGGTCTACGAGGGTACGTAGACACACTCTCCCCTCTCGTTGCTATGCATCTGGTAGATAGATCTTGCGTGATCGTAGGAAAATTTTAAAATACTACGTTCCCCAACAGTGGGATACATGCCTAATGTTTGATATTTGCCTAGATGATCATTACTTTTCTGTGTGCCTTGCCCCAAGTTAGATTCATGATGTATCTCATCCATGCAGCGCCCAACCATCCATCTCCCTAGCCTACAGTGTTTCAATCCTGTTGGTTATTAGTTGTTACTTTTGCTGTTTTCTTTTGCTGTCACCACCATCACTATCATATCACCGTTACCACTTATCTTTTGTTGCAAGTAAGTATATTTCAGGTGCGGTTGAATTGACAACTCAACTGTCAAAGCTTATAAATACTCTTTGGCTCCCCGTGTGTCGAATCTATAAATTGGGTTATTCTTACCCGCGAGGACTATCTCGATCCCTTACGGTTGAGGGTTATCAACGGTCTGAGCGGAGGCATAGGACTGTTCTGGACCAATGATGTAAAAGTGGAATTGAAGAACTACAGCAAGAATCATATTGATGTGCTAGTGCGGGAAGATGCAGCTAGGACGGCCGGTTGGCGTTTTATGGGGTTCTATGGAGCGCCGAAAGTAGCAGACCGCCACCATAGTTGGCGTTTTCTGCGAGCCCTGCATGCCATGCCCCATGATGCATGGCTCTGTGTCGGCGATTTCAATGAAACCCTCTATCCCCATGAACACTTCAGTCTCTCAGCTCGTCCTGAGTGGCAGATGAGGAACTTTCGTGAAGTAACCGATGAGTGTGCTCTCCAACACCTAGGTTGGTCACGTGCCCCGTACACATGGGATAACCGTCAATCTGGAGATGCAAATGTCAAGGCGAGGCTTGACAGGGCCTTTGCCAATGAAGCGTTCAGACTTAAGTTTGAACACACGCGAGTACGGCATGTGTGTGCAGTGGAGTCAGATCATTGCTTCGTTGTCACAGAAATAAGACACCACGCACAGCCACATCGTTCGTCGAAGAAGAAACAGTTCCGGTACGAGAATGTTTGGCAGTCACACCAGGATTATGATCAACTTATAGCAACATCATGGCGCAACCATGATCGCAACCCTGGCTTGCAAGGAATAATGGACTCCCTGGGGGAGCTCCAGCACCAGCTCGAGCCCTGGGGAGCCCGAGAGTTTGGTAGCTTGTCGAAATCGATTCGCACCCTGCAACAAAATTAGACCGGCTACGTCGCCACTCAGTCGGCCGAGGCCCAACAGACGAAGGGAGAAGGATTATGCTCCTACTCAGAGATGCTCTCCGTCTTCAGGAGATTTGGCTCCGGCAACGGTCTCGCGTTCCGTGGCTGCGTGATGGAGATCGCAGCACGGCATATTTCTAGGCACAAGCAAGACAGCGGCAGCGCACCAACAGGATAGATTCTCTTACGAGAGCAGATGTCTCTGCTTGTGCTAAGGACGCATAAGTGAAAGAGGAAATTTTAGCCTTTTATCAGGCTCTATACTCGTCGCAGGGCGTCCATGATGCTAGTGCGCTGTTATCACATGTCCCCCCGGGTTACACCGGCGATGAATGACCTCCTTTGTAAACCGTTCGAATCGCCCGAGGTCCGCCGTGCTCTTTTCCAAATGGCCCCATCCAAGGCGCCCGGAGTCGACGGTTTCACGGCGGGTTTCTTCCAGCGTCACTGGGAGCTTCTGGGAGAAGATGTTACCAAGGCAGTGTTGGACTTCCTCAATGGTGGTGAACTACCCACGGGCATAAACGATACATCTATCACCTTGATCCCGAAGGTACGCCACTCTCAAAATATTTCACAATTTCGTCCTATTGCACTCTGCCCCGTTCTATACAAAGTGGCCGTCAAGGTGATAGCCAACCGTTTGCGTCAGTGCATGGACGATATAATCAGTGAAGAACAAAGTGCTTTCGTCCCTGGCCGTTTGATCACCGACAACGTTCTAGTTGCATTTGAAAGTGTTCACACGATGAAGAGACGAAAGAAAGGAAAAAATTTCACCTGTGCAGTCAAGCTTGACATGATGAAAGCCTACGACAGGGTGGAATGGCATTTCTTGGAGCTAATCCTTTTGAAACTCGGTTTTGCGGCCAATCTAGTGAGATTGATCATGAAATGTGTCACTATAGTTCGCTTCACCGTCCGGGTGAATGGAGAGCTGCTACCTTATTTTTCCCCATCCAGGGGACTCCGGCAAGGGTGCCCAATATCTCCCTACTTGTTTCTCCTCTGTGACGAGGGGTTCTCATCCCTCCTGAAGAACTATGGGAACTATGTTGACAGAGGTATACGAGTAAACTTCAGAGCCCCATGGGTGAGTCATCTATTGTTCGCTGATGATAGTCTCATCTTCATCAAGGCGAATAGGGAAAGTGCCACAAGGCTTAATCAGATTCTTGAGATCTATGGCGATGCTTCCGGACAGAGTGTAAACAGAAGTAAAAGCGCGATCTATTTCAGTCCGAACACTCCCACAGATCTTAGGCAAACTTTGAAGCAATTGTTGGGCGTCCAAGTAGACCAAGATATCGCTCTGAGAAAGCTTGAGCACTTGGGCAAACCAACAGCAGTAGGCAAAATTACTAGTGGAACGTTTGAGCACTTGGGCGATCGAGCAAGAGGAAAAATGCAAGGCTGGTCCGAACGTCTTTTTGCGTGCGCCGGCCGGGAAGCACTCATCAAGTCCATTGTCCAGGCTATTCCTACTTACAGCATGAGCTGTTTTCTTTTGACAAAGAAGGTGTGCAAAGGACTAACTTCCAGCATGGCGAAGTACTGGTGGGGGAGCTCCATAGACAAGAGACCCTTCACTGGATCGCCTGGGATGCGCTGGCTACACCCAAATGTAAGGGCGGAATGGGATTCCGCGATCTTCGAACGTTTAACCTGGCATTACTAGGAAAGCACGGGTGGCGCTTTATGACGAACCCCGACTCTCTATGTGCCAAGGTGATGAAAGGGCGATACTTCCCGGACACAGATTTCCTACACGCTTCAGTTCCCAAATCCTCTTCTGCCACTTGGAGAGCAATAGTGGCGGGTCGTGAAGCATTGCAGGCTGGTCTGGTGAAGCGAGTGGGCGACGGTTCGTCCATATCAATATGGGAGGACAGTTGGATTCCTTCCACCATCAAGATGTCTCCTATACTACGTCCAGCTAATACCATGGTGCAAACTGTGGACCAATTGATTGACCCATCGAACTGGACATGGAGAATGGATCTAGTTCGAGAGATCTTCATCGCGTCGGATGCTGAAGCCATTCTGAACATCCCATTGCGGCATGGCGGGGGCGAAGACATCTATGCATGGGCCTTTGAGAAATCGGGTATCTACTCTGTTAAATCGGCGTATCGTGCTCTCGTGAATCAAAAAGAGCGTCAGGCTCTAGAAGAGGGGCAAGGTACCGGCACTTCAGTGGATCAACAACATTTGTGGAATGCCATTTGGAAACTCAAAGTAGTCCCCAAAGTAAAGGTGTTTTGGTGGCGGGTGATGAGAGGGATCTTACCGGACGAGTGTACCCTCAAGTGTCGCCATCTGAACCAGGTTAGCATTTGCAAGGTTTGTCTGGCAAAGGAAGAAGATCTGGAGCATGCACTTATGCACTGCTCACATGCCCGACGTTTTTGGGAGGAAACTCGGCTGCTCTTCGATATCAACTTGCCAAGGCTTCATCCCCTTACGTGGACTAAGGACATTTTATGTGATCAACGATTTTCGGATAAGGAAAGAGCGATCCTTGTTACGGTGATGTGGGCAATATGGACATCCCGAAATTGAATTACACATGACCGGGAGGGCATAGACCCTGTCTTTTCAGTGAGGGGACCCGCGAGGATCTAGCTCTACTGGAGTTACCAAAGCAGCAAGTCTCCATGCTGCCTGGTTTTGGTTGGCGACCTCCCGACTTCAAGGGTGCATGGTGCAAGCCGATCCCGGGGGTGACAGATCCTCTAATTGCAGAGGCTCTAGCGCTCAAGGAGGGAGTGCTACTTGGACACTTCGAGGATACACACATGTGATCATGGAGACCGACTGTCTAGAGGCAGTAAACCTCTGGAACTCTCGCTACATTGATCGTTCGGTGATAGCACCTATCCTAGATGAAATAGGAGAGCTAGCTATTACTTTTACTTGTTTTACTATTCAACATGTAATGAGATCAACAAACGGTCCAGCACATCTCTGTGCGAAGCGTGCTTGTACGCTTTCTGTGACCGAGAGCTGGTTAGACTCTACCCCCCCC
>LR738712.1:851780580-851916986 GCA_902687465.1 Secale cereale
ACTCGATCGATTGAATCAAATCGAGGAAAGAGAAAAGAAAAATGACTTAGCTAGCTCAAATCTACAAGTACGGTGCAGAGTCCATCACTCAGCTCCTGCCATTCCACAAAAGCGCATTTCTGCTCAGGCTCCACTTCCACGACTGCTTCGTCGAGGTATGAAAATATCCATGCCGTTGGCTGGCTCCATAGATTCTGTAAACGTGTCATATAGTATGTATAATTGACATTCGATTTGGTCCTCCTGGACAACGTGCCTGCTAATCGGAGCACTCCGGCGTTCTTTGGCGAGAAGAACGCCTTCGGGAACATCAACTCCGTCCCGACGGCAGCGGCCTCATCGCGAGGTTCCCCAGCAAGGGCCTGAGCGCGACCGAGATGACCGTGCTCTCCGGCGCGCACACCATCGGCTTCGCACAGTGCCAGAACTACCGGGCCCGCCTCTACAACGAAGACAACATCGATTTCCAGTTCGCCCAGCAGCTCAAGGCCACCTGCCCCGCCAATGGCCCTGCCGGCGACACCTTCCTGGCGCCGATGGACTCGACGGGGACCACCTTCGACAACAGGTACTACGCAGACCTCGCCGCGAAGCGCAGCCTCCTCCACTCCGATCAGGTGCTGTACAACCCCGGCGGCAGACGCAGGCCAAGGTAGTGATCAAGTACAAAGGAGACAACGCCGCCTTCTTTGCCGATTTCGCAGCTGCCATGATAAAGATGGGGAACCTCAGCCCGCTCACCGGCACCGCCGGCCAGATCAGGGCCAACTGTAGGCTCGTCAACCCCTGATCATACGGTCTGGTACACCACTGTTAAATACCGCGTAACTTAAAGATAAATAAATGTGACCTCTGTAATAATCTTTCCCCTTTGTAATAACTACCATGTCGTGCTACTTAGTACGTCTGATGATGCCCAGTGTTAACTACATACTGCCTTACTGCGTAAACTATCAATCATTCCGCCGATTGATTTTTGCGCTCCAAAATCATGTAGTACTATGTTTGTAAACAATATTATTACCAATGACAACATGAAGGTGCTCGTGCCATTGTTTGCATAATTTGTTGCATCTCTTCTTAACTGTTTCATGTGAATCGTGAGCTTAATCTCTTCCATGGCAGCTGGCTCTCGAGAATCAATCACTAATATATTATGGCGGAAGTTACCCAAGCAGTGCAAATGGATTAGCATGAACCACCCTCTGGATCCTGCCAAGTGAGACACTATTTACAGGGAATCTTCCGCATTCTATGTAGCATCTTAGAGCATCTCCAACAGCAGCGCTATACTAGCGCCGCGACGGAAAAAACGCCATTTTAGCGCGCGCGCAACGCGCCGCACAGCTCCAGCGGGCGCGCAAAAAACGCGCGCGCGCTAAAACGAGTTGGGCGCGCTGATGAATGCCCCATCCCGCGTTGTTGATTTGGTGCGTTCACTTTCGCGCGCGGCACACTCTCGCGCGCGCGCGAACTCTCATTTCTTCTACCGCGCTCGTTGCTCTCCCGCGCTCGCTCCCCATCCGGCCGCGCCGCCGCCGCCGCCGCTCGCGCCGCCGCCGCCGCTCGCGCCGCCGCCGCCGCTCGCGCCCCGGCGACCTCTTCCCCAGCCTATCCCGGCGCCGCCCCCGCGCCCGCCGGCGACTCGCGCTTCCCGGTCTGCCTCCGCTGGCGCCCGCCTCCCGCGCCCGTCGGCGACCGTTCAGGCGCTTCGCCGGCCTCCCCGCGCCGCTGCGCTTCCGCCCCACCCCCTCCTAGTCCGACCCGGACCTCGCGCGCCTCCGACGTCCGAGGAACAGCGCCGACGGCTCGCTTCCGCGCCGCGCCCGCAAGGTGTTCGACAAAAAACCTACAAGGTATGTATTGCTTCAAACTGAATTTGGTGCATATTTTGAATTGTAGTTTTGATAGTATAGTATTGAACATTGTAGATGAGTTCGTCGCATGATTCATCCGAAGATGAATTTGATATGGAAGAGGAGGAGGATCTTGCAATGATCATAGCAATGCATATCAATAAAAAACCGAAGCACGGTGGTTCGGTTATGGGTCGGGAAAAAATTTGGAGAGATAGGATTGATGCCCATAACAGATTGATGAAGAACTATTTCGTGGAGAATCCCACATACCCGGAGTCATATTTTCGTCGCCGGTTTAGGATGAGCACAGACTTGTTCAAGCGCATTGCAGAGAAACTAGCGATTCATGACCGTTTCTTCCAGCAAAGGAGGAGTGCTGCTGGAGAGCTCGGGCATAGCACCTTTCTGAAGGTGACAGCCGCTTTGCGTATGTTGGCATACGGTATCCCGGCCGATCTAGTTGATGATCACTTGGCTATGGGTGAGAGCCAAGCCATCATGTGTGTCAAGCGCTTTGCAGTGGGAATTGTGCAAGTGTTTGGCGAGGAGTATTTGAGATCTCCCACTGCTGAAGACGCCGCAAGGCTATTGGCGATGAACAAATCTCGCGGCTTTCCTGGCATGCTTGGCTCAATAGATTGCATGCATTGGAGTTGGAAGAATTGTCCAAAGGCATGGCATGGGCAATTCCACGGCCAAAAAAAGGGTTCCACTATAATCCTTGAAGCGGTGGCCGATCAGGAGACTTGGATATGGCATGCATTCTTTGGAATGCCTGGATCTTTGAATGACATCAATGTTGTCAACCGGTCACCACTGATGAATAAGATTGCGAATGGTGAGTTGCCATCGGTTCAGTTTGTAGCAAATGGCCATACGTACAACTATGGCTATTATCTAGCGGATGGCATCTATCCAAAGTGGCAAACCTTCGTGAAGCCGTTGAAAAAGCCAGAAGGTAAGAAAAATCTTGATTTCCACAATGCTCAGGCAGCTGCTAGAAAAGATGTCGAGAGAGCATTTGGGATTTTGCAAGCCCAATTTGCTATTGTGAGAGGACCGGCTAGATTTTGGGATCAAAAAATGCTTTGGTACATAATGCACGCTTGTGTGATCATGCACAACATGATCATCGAGGATGAGCGTGGCCAAGATTTAGACTACTCACAGTATGAGCTCTTGGGACATCCCGTGCGAGTGCGACGGAGGGCTGAAAGGGTAGCCCGTTTTGTTGCCTCCTATCATGCCATTCGGCGTCCCGCAACGCACAATGATCTTCAGAAGGATCTGATTGAAGAGTGGTGGGCATGGCATGGACAACAACGAGCATGATTTCATTGCATTTTATGTATTGTATTGTTCATGAACTATTGGTTGTGTTTATTTATTGCATTATTTGTTGTACTGTGAACGATAAAACTATTTGTTTCAGTTGTAAACTATTTATTGTTGATTTATTTTGTTTGTTTAATCGTTTTTCTTCTATTTGTTGAACTGTATATGTGCTTTGCGCGCGCTGCATTTTTGCGCGCCGCTCCAGCGCTGCATTATAGCGCTGCTGCTGGAGCCAGCGCTGCGCGGCGCGGAAAAACAGCCTAAGCGCGCGCGGTATATGGTTTTTTTGGGCACGGCGCGTCGCGCGGCTGTTGGAGATGCTCTTATCCAAGGACGTGAAGTATCTGCTTCCGATCTCAAATACTTCTTGACAAACAGTAAAAATAAAAAAATGGGGTAAACTTAGACAAATTTATTGTATACTTGCAAAAATTTTCAAGTATACTGTGCACGTCTGACGAAAACCGCCCAAAACGACATGAGGGACGAAAACTCCCTGGTTTTGATAGTTGAGGGACGAAAACTCTCCGGATTAGAGTTGAGGGACGATTTCTGAACTCTCGGAAGAGTTCGAGGACGAAAAATATACTTATCCCTTTTTTATTTAACTGTCCACCCGAGTTCAAATGAGCGTGGAAGCATAAGAGGACTTTCGCTCACAACTTTGATCGTTAGATTGTACTTGAAACATATGGAACTTCTGATCCCATTAGTCACACGGATTCAAAGGAGAAATGCATTCATGCGTATACAACATAGAAGCCACAAAGAAAGCACTTGTAACATAAACACGATAGTTATAGTAGACACCTATAGGCATTATTGCATCACATATCCAGTGTGCTTGCGGTTTAAACAACAATGCGCCTTAGCATGTAAACACAACGCACGCAACATCATAAAATTCCAAATCACTAACCTTCATTTGGAGCAGTGACCTCACCACCTTAGGTGCGAAGAGTTTCCAATAGAAAAGTTAAAACTTATTTACAACTTTGGCTTATTAAATAGTTCACATGCATCTATTTTTTTAGTTCACATTGGATGTAAAAATGTTTACGAGAAGCTTGTAATTCATGTATCTCTTTTTCCGACCTCGGGTATCGACGAATCCGGCGTCCACTCAAGCGCTGCCAAGTTAACAGCTAGGCGAGCGGTCCACTTCCCCATACCGCATGGAAGCCTCGACTCCACTGATGACAAGTCAATTATTGGGTGCCGACAGCCTTCTTCAGGTGCCTGCGTAGTCAAGAGCATCCTCTCCAATGCCGTAGCGCTCACGAGCAGCAGCTGCACCAAGTCGAAGCAGTACCCCTGCCCCGAGAAGCCGCTGAATTCCACCTCACGGAGGTACTTCAACGAGACTATCCCATGTTTCCAGCCCCCGCAGAGGCCGCCGATGTTGTAGCTCTTCTCACTTTGACCATCCTTCGGTGGTGCATTCAATTCAAACGAGAAATACGGTCAGCGACCGCGAAACTCTAAGTCAACGTTCACAGACAAAAATATATATACCATGATAAATGAGACATTACAAGCTCACCAGGTGAACGACTAGGTGGAGATACCGGAGATTACTGCATCTCTGTAGGAGACCGGTCGCAATTGATCTGAAGTGGCTGCCTTTTTTTGAGTAAAATCTTACCGTCAGATTTGTGAAGCCGGGGAATTGGGGCATCGATGTTATTTCATCCTCTATCTCTTTTTCGGTTTGCCCCTGTATAAATGATAATCGGATGCTAATTATTGTAAAATTCCATGTAAATGAAAAACAAAGCTAAAGTGCACCTGCATACCAAAAAATAAAATCACAAATTGCAGTATTATGTCCACGTGGAGCGAACATGCATTTGCATGAGATTAAGTACCTACCTCTGGACCTGGTATGTATAAGTCGTGTCGAACGTTGGGGCTACACTCTTGTAGTAGTTGGATCGTGTGACCTTGGAGGTTGAGCTGCTGGCAATAGCCGAGCTGTATGGAGGAATGCAGTGTCTCCAGCGCCGGTGCTCGGAAGGTGAGGCTGGTGTGCTCGTCTTGGTCGTCGTCGTACTCCATGAAGTGGAACCCGAGGCGGAGCACCGAGAGCCGTGGGGCGTTGACAACCAATTGCCTCACGGAGAGGTCATTCAGATCCAAGAACTCTAGCGCGCTGCCTTTGAGCTGCAGCTGCTTCACCCCGGACAGGTTCCGGAGTGTTAGCCTTCGCAGCCTCGGACAACACGAGGAGGACGATAGTAGGCTGCCGAGGAGGTCGTCGTCGCCGTCGATGAATTTTATGGTGCAGAGAGTCAGGTCCGTTGGCGCATGAAACTCTACCGTCGGCGGGAGCAGGAGGAGGCCGTAGTACAACTCGAGTGACATGGTTGTGGCCATGGTGGAGCGAGGCAGCCGCAGCCTGGGCTTTGGCTTTTTCTCCACCGCTCGTCCCGTCAGATTGATCGTCAACGGCGCCCACACGTGGAATTTCAAGGAGCCAACCACGATCTGCATGGCATGGCGGAGCCACGCGTCTGCCTGCGAATCGCCGGGCCAGAGCGTGCTGTGCAGGTCGAGCGTGTCGATGTACGCGTCGAGATTGGCCCGTCGCGCCAGGACGTTGTGTATAAATTCGTTGTACCGCATGTGGCCATCCTCCTCCTCCTTTTTCTTCTTCTTCTTATTCTTCTTATTACTAGTCTTCTTCTTGGTGCTGCCCCGGCCTTGCCCGGCCCAGAAGTGGAGGACGGGGGCGCGTGTCGAGATGTCGCGCCACCGCCTCGAGAGCGCGGACGTGCGTGCCACTTCGCGTGCTTCGGGCATGAAGCGCAGGATATGGAGAAGGAGGTCATCATCAAGGCCGCTGATTAGGTCAGCCGCGTCGCACGTCGACGACGGCGGCATCGTCTGCTTTTCTCTGTGCATGTCCTCGTTCAATCCATCGATGGTCCGTTTTCGTGGTGTACGTGCGATACGTGACGTCCTGACGTATATGTGGCAGTTGAACGAAAACCAAGCTGTTGTAAATCTTGGAATCCTTTCTTAGGTGAAACTGAGTTGTAAATAAATCAGGACTCGAGTCCTAGCGCGTCAAGCACTCGTATCCATCCTAAGTTTGGAGGCCACTCCATTTATTAAATATAGAAAATCAGTTTATACCGGTCGACCGGATGAAACTTGGCCGGTCACGTTCAAAGCTAGCAACCGGCCCACAGACCACCGGTTAAGGGTCTTTTTTTTTATGGATAATATTGCCGCTTTATTTAGAACACGAAGTTTGAAATGTCATCCGAAATTACATCAAGAACAAAATCCGGGGGAGCTCCTAACCAAACCTTACAGAGTTCATCTCCCACCCCTACTTTAGCGAACTTATGCGCGGCAACATTAGCTGACCTTCCAACCCAAGGGACTTTAAAACCCTCAAAAGAATGCAACAGAAGCTTTAATTCCTCCACCCATGGACCCGTGACGCCCAGGTTCCTCGTTGGCTGTTTTAGCATCTGCACCAAGCCTTGGCTGTCAAACTCAACATGTACACGCTGTACATTGACCTCCCTGGCTAGTTCCAATGCCCTTTTGTACGCCAAGATCTCAGTTGCTTCCGGATCAGCGATGTTCGGGAAGTGGTGGCACAAACCCGCCCTGAACGCACCATGGTGATCTCTCACCACAGCACCACCCCCTCCCTTGTCCCCATGCCTGGAAGTAGCTCCATCAGAGTTGATTTTAAGCCATCCATCATCAGGTGGCTGCCATCTCTGTCGGGGAGTTGGGACTGCAAGTTGTCTCCTCTCCATGTGCACGCTCCTCCACTCCTTCATATGTGCTACAACAGCAGCCATGATTTCATGTGACGCTGCAATTCTCCTTCCATCAAGTGCCTCATTTCTAGCCAGCCATAGGCCGTAAGTTGCTTGTATCATCGCTTCCCTTTCGTCGTTCGAAGCACCGGAGAACCAGTTCAGAAGCCAGCTAGCTAACGCACTCTGGGAGTCGAGCTGAGGCGGTGGGATCGCCACCGCAACTCCCTTTTCCAAGTGTAGTAACTGCCAGAATTGTACTGAATGTTGACACGCCCAAAACTTGTGATAGATCGTTTCCTCTCGACCGCATGCAACACAAAAAACTCCGGGTTTAATCCGACATCGGTGAAGTTCAGCTCCGACAGCCAAGCCATTCCTAATTAGTCGCCACATGTGAATTTTCGCCTCGGCCGGCACTTGTGTGTCCCATAATGCCATGTATCCACTGTGCTTCATAACTTAGCTAGACGTATCTGGCTGTCCAGACCTCGCTCTTGTCTTGGCCATGCACATATGATATGCCGATTTGACCGTGAAGCAACCATTCTTCGTATAGTTCCATGCCAGGTAATCTGGCCGGCCTGGTCCTCCCACCGCAATTTGTTGTATATCATGCACATCCTCCGGCGTGAACATTGCCTGCAGCCTTCCCAGGTTCCAACTCTTATCATCAGGGGACAGGAGATGTGCAACCCGTGTGACACCCGACATGTAGACCTGACGAAGCGGCTTCATGTTGTTGCTTCGCTGGATCCAGTTGGCATGGTGTATGCGCACTTGGGATCCGTCCCCGATGCGCCAAATCAGCCCCTCCCGAAGAAGATCTCGCCCGTGCAAAATGCTGCGAAAAGTATATGACGCCGTCGATGGACAGGTTGCTGTGAGTATTGAATCCTCGCTGAAATACCTCGCCTTGAGAACCCCGGTTAAGGGTCTTTTATACACTGAGCCTTATACACTAGATATGGGATAACAAATTTATATGTCTCAAAAAATTTAGAAGATGACTTCTTTTTTAAGACGGGGAGAGACAACTTATTTCTTAAGCCGCCCAAAAGAGCTAGCATAAGTCTTCCTTATCAAGTAACACCATGCACTCCTGGCAACACTACGTCTTCCCTTATCCCCTCGTGTGTTTTCTTTCTAAATAATTGTAGCGACCACGATCCGAATGGATCGAAGTCTCTGTGTTTCCGTGTCATCCCTGGATCGGTAATGCTGACACACACAGTACTTTAAGGATTTATAACAGAGTGGCAATCACCCACTTATTACATCGAGTGTCTCCAAAGAGAACTTATTACAAAAGTCTATGGCTTAAGGCCATCTAACAAAATAACAGCGGAAGGCTTGGAAGATAAGTGAGTCCATCAACTCCAACGGCATAGCTGAGTGCATGACAAACGACCTAGAACGTCTTACTCCTCATCTGAAAAGTCTGCCACGTAACATGTTGCAGCCCGAAACGGGTCAGCACATGGAATATGCTAGCAAGATAACACAGTAGAAAACAAGTAACAGAATAAAGGCTAACACTATATGCATATTTGGCTGGTGGAGCCTCTAAGGTTAAAGTTTTTGCATAAAGCCAATTTTTCCCTACAACAAAGGAATAAATTTTATTTTAACTATCATGGTAGTTGAAACATCATTGAGAAGGTACCTCCAACTCAATTCCAATTAAAGTAATCATCATTAACCCAACAAATTAATTTTAGAGTGATGAGATCAATCAATAATTCAAGTACCAGATACTCAAGATTGTCCATAACCGGGGACACGGCTAATCATGATCAGTTTGTACACTCTGTAGAGGTTTGTGCACTTTTCCCCGCAAGACTCGATCTCCTCCGTTGGATTTCTTGCACTGCATGATGTTTGAGAAATGGATGACTGAGACACAGTCTTTCGGAAGCATTTACTCTTTACCCCGGATGGACCCGTACACCTACTTTCCCCTAAATCTGCTAGTCCACCACTGAAAGAGCTCACACAACTTACTCATACTACGCCAGAGCCCATAATGGCATTGTGGCTGCACACGGAAGTTTCGAACATGAATAGTTTTATGATCCCTTTGAGCCTGGGTGGCATTCCATAGGACAATCACACGGAACCCCAGGATTTCCTAGGACAACACTGAATTCTCCAGGTGCCCTGCAACTAATCCACCCAGATGTGTATTCAAGTAGCCATCTTAAGTTGAACTATTAATTAACAACTCACATCTGTCATGGATTTCACTCAAACCCAAACCACGTCTACGAGCATAGCATGATAACATAAGCATAGCGTAGAAGTAACTCCCAAGGGTTTGAAAATAATGCAGGTAATATGTTCTACCTCAATCTACTTCCGAGTCCCACAAATTAATAGATCCTACTCATGCAATGTGTGAGGGTTTGATTTAATGCATAAAAACTGGGTAATAAAGGAGTATGATCAAAGTGTTACTTGCCTTGCTGATGATTCGCAAATCCTAGAGACTCGTAGTAGCACGCTTCACAGTCCGGGTATTCTATCACAAGCAAACAATAGCATCCTAAGAAATCACGCAAAGATGCACAAACAAAACTCCAAACAAGAAGATCTAACCAGAAAGTTCAACTTAACAACTCCGGTTTGCAAAAAGAAACAAATCAAACGGAGCAACAAAACTCAAACTGCGAAAGAAACAAGATCCGTTTACTAGATTGATCTAGGGTCAAATTCTACAGTAGCAAAACCTTGTTCAAGTTGGTTAAACGTAAAGAGGGCGTCGAGACAAAGATCTGGGATTTTGAATCACCTGATTCCGACTCTCGAGCGAGAAGAAAAACGAAAAACAAGATCAGGGCAGAAATCGCGATCGAAATAATCGCGGATAAATACCCCGAAAAAGAAAATGGATGAACATGCTAACGAACGAACGTTCGTTGTCCGTAACTAACGGGCGGACAACGTTCGTTTTAACGAACGTACGGACGAACGTCCGCAAAGTAACTAAACCGAAAAAACGAACCGATCTAAAAAAAGGATCTAGGGTTTCTAAAAAAACCGATCGATTTTAAAAAAACCGACGGCGGCTACCTCGTGGAACAAGACGATGGCGGCGGCGGTCTGCGGCAGCTCCGGCGGCGCCGGGTGGCGGCGCGGGGCGGCGACTGCGGGGCGGCGGGGTTTGGCGGCGCGGCGAGCACCGGCGGCATCGGCGGCGCGCGGCTAGAGGGCGGCTAGGGTTTGCGGCGCGACGAATGGGCTGCAGGCGGCGGCGGCCTCGGGCTTTTAAAGGCCCTGGGCTAGGGGAGTCCTAGCCGAACACGCCCCAAAGTCGGTTCACTTTTTTTTTAACGAGTCCTGACGTACGAAAACTAACGAAAGAAATACTAAACGGACTCCAAAAATTCGGAAATAAATTTTCACCGTCCTCTAATATTATTTAGGACAAAGTGAACATTTTTCACGGACTTAAATACAATTTTGAAAAATGCGTATTTTTCCTATGCAAATAAAATCACAAATAAATCCGAATAAAAACCAAAAGTGATTTTTAACAATTTTCCTGAAATATTTCTGTTATTTTGGAGAAGTCATATTATCTCCGCTCATATATTTTGTTAAGGAATATTTCTAGGAGAGAAAAATAATTAAAACCAACACTATCCTCGTACCGGTATTCTAGTAAACTCAAATACAAAAATGGTAGAATTCCCAACTCTCTCTGTAGGTCCTTAAGTTGCTTAGAATTTTCGAGGATCGCCACGCACAAAATGCAAAGAAAATATGCAATGCAGTATGATCTATGTATAACATTCCAAATTGAAAATTTGGGATGTTACAAACCTCCCAACTTAGAATGAATCTCGCCCTCGAGATTGGGCTTGGCTAGAGAACAGGTGTGGGTTGTCCTTGCGTAGATCATCTTCTCGTTCCCAAGTGGCTTCTTCCTCGGTATGGTGACTCCACTGAACTTTGCAAAACTTGATAATCTTACTGCGGGTGACTCTACTCGAAAATTCGAGAATCTTGACGGACTTCTCCTCGTAGGTCAGATCATTATCCAACTGAATTGCTTCCAGAGATACTATGTCTCTTAAAGGAATATCGGCCATCTCTGCATGACACTTCTTAAGCTGAGAAACGTGAAATACATCGTGCACTCCTGACAATCCTCCGGGTAACTCCAACTTATAGGCAACCTCTCCCTTGCATTCCAGAACACGGTAAGGTCCCACAAATCCCGGGGCTAATTTTCCCTTAACTTCGAAACGTTTAACTCCTCGCAGAGGTGATACTCTTAAGTACGCTATGTCTCCAATTTCATAGGCTACTTCCTTGCGCTTCGAGTCTGCATAACTCTTCTGTCTGGACTGAGCTACCCTCAGTCTATCCCGGATCAGTTTAACCTTCTCTTCAGACTCTTTGATCAAGTCTGGTCCAAACAACTGACGGTCTCCAACTTCATCCCACATTAACGGCGTTCGGCATCTCCTTCCGTACAATGCTTCAAACAGTGCCATTTTCAAACTGGCCTGGTAACTGTTGTTGTATGAAAACTCAGCGTAGGGCAAATTGTCATCCCAACTAGATCCATAATCTAGTGCACAAGCTCTCAACATGTCCTCGAGAATCTGATTGACTCTCTCGGTTTGTCCATCTGTCTGCGGGTGAAACGTTGTACTAAATTCCAGCCTCGTTCCCAAAGTTTGGTGTAGCTGATGCCCAAACTTTGAGGTAAACTGTGTTGCTCTATCTGATACAATGGTCCTCGGAACTCCTACAGACATACGATCCTGGTCATGTATATCTTGGCCTACTTTGCACTGGTATAAGTGGTTTTCACAGGGATAAAGTGGGCTACCTTGGTCAAACGATCCACTACTACCCATATTGAGTCATATCCTGATTTGGTCCTGGGCAATCCGGTGATAAAGTCCATGCCAAGCTTCTCCCACTTCCATTCGGGTATCGGCATAGGTTGTAGTAATCCTGCTGGCTTCTGATGCTCCGCCTTCACTCTTTGACTTAAATCACATACGGCTACATACTCGGCAATATCCTTCTTCATTCCCGTCCACCAGAAACGTTCCTTCAAGTCCAAATACATCTTAGTGTTTCCGAGGTGTATCGAGTATGGAGAATCATGTGCTTCCTGTAGTATTAACTTCCTGATCTCCGGGTCGTTGGGCACATAGATTATATCCTCAAACCACAAGGTGTCGTGTTCGTCCTCACGAATTCCCTTTGCTTTTCCTTCACTCATCCTTTCCTTTATCTCGGCAATCTCTTTATCCTCCTTCTGGGATTCACGTATCTTTCCCAGCAATGTTGACTGAACCTCCAATGTTGCGACAAAACCTCTAGGAACTATCTCCAAACGAAGCTCCCTGAGATGTTCTGCGAACTCCTGTGGCAATCCCCCTTTTACTAGGGTATTTGCATAACTCTTTCAGCTCAAAGGGTCTGCCACGACGTTGGCCTTCCCAGGGTGATAGTGCAGCTTCATGTCGTAATCCTTTATAAGCTCCAACCATCTCCTTTGTCTAAGGTTCAGCTCCTTCTGAGTGAAAATGTACTTCAAACTCTTGTGATCCGTGTACACATCACAACGATTTCCAATAAGGAAATGTCTCCAGGTTTTGAGCGCGTGCACCACAGCTGCTAACTCCAAATCTTGCGTCGCATAATTCAACTCGTGATGTCGCAGTTGACGAGATGCATAGGAAACAACTCTCCCGTCCTGCATGAGTACTCCTCCAAGTCCTAAGCATGAAGCATCGCAGTACACTTGGAAATCCTTGCGTATATCTGGCAAGATCAGCAGTGGGGCTGTCGTCAACCGTTTCTTCAACTACTGGAAACTTTCTTCGCACTCTTCGGTCCAATGGAACTTTGTCTCCTTCTTTAACAATGTTGTCATTGGCTTTGCAATCTTGGAGAACTTTTCTATGAATCTCCGGTAATATCCCGCGAGTCCAAGAAAACTGCGGATCTCTCCAACTGAAGTGGGTGCCAACCACTCGGTGACTGCCTGCACTTTGACGGGGTCCACTGCTATACCTTCTCCTGATATAACATTCCCTAGTAATCCAACTTCCTTCAACCAAAAATCGCATTTGCTAAACTTGGCATACAACAGATGTTCTTTGAGCTTCTCCAGTACCAAACGTAAATGCTCCGCATGTTCCTCTTCGTTCTTCGAGTACACCAAAATATCATCAATGAATACCACGACAAATTTATCCAAGAATTCCATTAACACCTTATTCATTATACTCATGAAATAGGCAGGGGCGTTAGTCAATCCAAATGACATACCCGTATACTCATATAGCCCATACCTTGTGGTGAAGGCTGCCTTAGGTATATCCTTCTCTCGGATCTTCAACTGGTGGTTTCCATATCGTAGATCTATCTTGGAGAATACTTTCGCTCCTTGTAGTTGGTCGAATAGATCATTGATCATCGGCAGCAGGTACTTATTCTTAATAGTCACTTCATTCAGTGCTCGATAATCAACGACCATTCTTAAAGATCAATCCTTCTTCTCGAACAAAAGCACTGGGGCTCCCCACGGTGATGAACTCCGGCGAATAAATCCTTTCTCCAATAACTCCTTAATCTGCTTCTTGATCTCCTCCAGATCATTCGCTGGCATCCGATATGGTCTCTTCGATATACACTACAAGGATTCAGGTCTATCGCAACAAAATCATTTGTCGCAATACATGCGGATTTGTGGCAATAGGTACCTATTGCCACGAAATGACTTTCGTTGGCAGCCGTTGCAATTGGACACATGGTAATAGGTTATCGCCACGAAAAAGCAATTGTGGCAATAAAACTGCGCTTTTGCAACAGCCATGTGGAAAGTTGCCACATTTTTTCTCGTGGCAGCACTCAGTTGATGCCATAATTTGGTTTGTGGAGATAGCTTTAATGCAACATGTAATGAATCATGGCGAATGATAGCTCGTGGCGATAGACATTTGTGGCAACAACATATGCCAACAACGCTCGTTTCGCGGCACACACTTTTCTGTGGCAATAGTCAATCGTGGCAAGAAACTAAGGCAACAATCCTTCTTTCATGGCATTAGTATTTTGCCACAATCTGTTACGATAGTGGCATTAACTTATGGCAACAAACATTCCAGTCATCGTAACAAGAAGTTGCAACATTTAATTTTTTTGGTGGCGATACTCTATTTCAACGAAACTTAGTTTGGTGGCGCCAAACAGTTATCGCAACCAAAAGTGGGTTGTCGCAATAGCCTATAGTAACCATAAAAAAATAGAAGCATTCAATTACAATACTCAAAACCATACATATAATATGTAGATTCACAAAAATCATAATTCTCACAGTAAATATCCATCAAATGAAACTCAAATATAAATTAGCCATCCTAATTAAGTGCCAAGACTAAACTGCCCGTGATCTAAAGTCAAGTCCATCTAGTTCTTTGGATCATGCAACAAAGTAAAGCGGACAAGCAAATGAAATGACTTGACATTTCTACCCTTTATACATTAATTTGAGTTCTGCTAAACTAGTCCATCGTCTGCGCCGTGATCCAGCTGATCGGTCGCCACGGCCGTGATCTGACATTGTCTCTGCTCCAGCATCTGGCTCATCCCTCGCACTCCGGCGTGTGGTCGTCGAGCACCGCATACCATCTGCTCCAGCTCAGAGTATCCAATTGCTTCCGCCCCAGCACCCCATCGTTAAGCACCGTGTTGCCTCTACCACAATAGAATCGATCAACAATAGAGAGTGAGCAGTGAGTAGTGAATCCAACCAAAAATAGAGAGTAAGCAATTAGCAATGATAATTGCGTGCATGATTTCATGCCATAATTTAGATGAAAATTGGCGCTGACTTTGCGATGCCTAATTCAAGGGAAAGAATAGTGCAATACAAATATAAGGAGTTTCTTCAGATAGAGCGAACATCACAAATTCACAATGCATAGTCGTACTCCACACAAATAGTGAAAAACTTAGTTAGCAAGATGAGTGTACCTTCAGTCAAAGAAAAAACAGTAAAAAAAGTGTACCTTCAGTGACCGTACCTAATCCTTTAACTTACTGTTTTTCTGAACCAGTCTCGTAGGTGTCCTACAAAATGCAGATTTTTCATAAATAAATAAGACTAGATACAGATAACATAACCTCGCTGCTGAATGGATCCACAAATAAAGCATTGCTTGCCAAAATCCATGTACAGTACCAGCTATTATGAAACTAAGTTCAGAAAAATAATGGTTGGTGTGTGTCGGGGAAACTGATCTACCCACGAACTCCTATGGGGACCGAGCCCCTTTTCGATACGGCGGGGGCGGAGGTCGCACGAAGAGCAGATCGAGGCGAGGCACACGAGCAGTTTACCCAGGTTCGGGCCGCACGGATGCGTAGAACCCTACTCCTGCTTTGTGGATTGTATTGAGTTCTTAGCTCGGGAGTGCTGGGAGCTACAGTACACACCAGCAGCAAACGAGACCGAGCGTGAGAGTGTTCGAATCCCTTCCTACGTTGCGCATGGGCCTCGTTTTATATGCTCAAGGGGTCACCGACAGGTGGCAACGCAGTTGAGGGCAAAAATGGAAAATGAGTGGTAGTTGGTACACCTACTTGTACAGTATTCCATACCTAACCCTGACGGCAGGGGACAAGGGCATTAAATGCCCATCGCCGTCGCCCAAACAGTGCAAAAAGGGGCCGTCAGGGACGCCACCGTTCGCCATGATGGCAACCTTGTCAGCGCCGCTTGCCACCGCGTACCCCTGGCTACACAGCCTTCCACCACGTGCGCCTGGAAGGGTCCCAGAGCGACACGCGAGTGGATGCACTGGAGCGCGGGTACAGAGTGGTAGCTTGCCGCGGCAAGCGCCTTGCCGCGGTCGTTGTTTTTTCGCGTCCGGGAGCTTGTCGCTCACCGGCCCTTGCCGCGACGCGTGGCGCGTCGCGGCAAGTTCCTTGAGATGCCTTGGTTGGCCTTCCCGGCAAGCTCCTCTCGCCGGGGTCTTGTGCCTTGAGTGGCCTTCCCGGCAAGCTCCTCTTGCCGGGGCCTTGTCTCCTTGGCTTAAATACTTTGTTCTTGAATGGCTCCAAAGGAACCACGGAGGACCTTGGCGGTCACCTGGCAAGCCTTGCCGCGGGGCGCTGCGACTGCCCGTGCACAAGTTCGGGATACTAGGGTACCCCTACTTTCGTACCCCGACAGGAGCCCCCGGGCCTGGGCCATACACGGTGCCGAGCGCTGTTGGGCCAGGCCCAAAACAGTGCACGGGCACGCGCGGCCTGTGTCACGCCGTATCTTACTCCGTATCAACCGCGCCCTCCCCGAACGGCACGCGTGTTGATTGCGGCGTCGTGGGAGAGATCGTGGGCGGTTTCTTTATTCGGAAATGCGGAACGTCCGCCCCCTCCCTCCTTATAAGCAGGGAAAACAGGGGCAGTTCGTCCATCCGCCCGTTGTTACTTCAATCCTCGAAAACCTCCGCCGCTCCCCTTCTTCCCAGAGCCAAAAGAGAGCAGCGGTCCGCCCCCCATCGCCACCAGCACCACCAACACCGTCGACCTCCCTCGCCAGTTCCGCCATGGCTCCAAAAACCGAAAAGGGGAAGGGCATGAAGTCGGACGAGGCGCAGCGGCTCGCGACGCTGCGAAAGGCGCGGGCTGTCTTCCCCCCCAAGCTTGCCGCGACGGAGCTGATGGAGAACTACTACCTCTTCTGGTCGGGGGAGATGCGGGCGCATCCGCGCACCAAGGTACTCCTAGCCGCCGCTTGTAGAATGGCTCCGAATGGATACGCGTTCTTCGCCTTGTTCTTCTACTGCGGGCTCTGCCAGCCTTTCTCTGAATTCTTCTGTGACATTATGAACACCTACGGGTTCCACCTCCTTGACTTCACCCCCAACGCCGTTCTGACCATGGCAGTTTTCGCACATCTCTGCAAAAACTTTGTCGGAGTATTCCCCAATGTAGCCCTTTTCCGCCACTTCTTTACGCCCCGAGTAGAGAGAGGAGAGCCTTTATCCGGCGGAGTCTCCTGGATCTCGAGGACCCACAAGAAGGAAGCTTATCTAGAGGGAGAGCTCCGCATCAAATGGGAGGAATGGAGAGCCAATTGGTGTTGGATTGTCGAGGAGAACCCGCAGCCATTTACCGCCCGGCGCCAAGCCCCAGTAGTGCGCGGCAACGATTGGAGCGACCTGGCCCCGGAAGACGGTAGACTGAAGATTGCCACTGCCCGGATCCGACGCCTCAGGCTTGCCGGGCTCACTGTAGGCGCAGTTGGCGCAGATTTCCTTCGCCGCCGCATCGCCCCCTTGCAGGAGAGGAAGAGGCCCGCCTGGGAGTTCGAGAATGCGGCAGATATCATGAGGCTGCGCCCGGGCCTCAACTTCAACTTCACCGTCCTAGAGCTCAATGCGATGCTCCAGGAGCTGTTCAAGTATGACCCCGATCATCCCGAAGTGTTCAGGTTGCCGAGGGGTGTCGTTCCACTGTGCAACAACTCCGCGCTCAGCCGCATCCGCGCAATGATGCCACTGTGCGACTCTCACGGGATTGACCCAACTTGGCAAGAGCCTGCGGAGGACGCCGTGCAGGAGTTCTTTGACAACTTAGAAGAAGTGCCGATCCGCTCTGACGAGAAGAAAGGCCTCATCCGCGAAACCACTGATAAGGAGATGGCGTACATTGCCACTAGGCTGGAAGAGGCGGTGGCAGCCGCGGCCACGGGCGAGTTCGGATTCACCGTGGAGGAGGCAGATGCAGCGAAGGCGGCAAGCCTTGCCAAGCGAGGGGAATTTGTCGGCGAGGGGGAGCTTGCCGGGCAAGACGCCGAGTCAAGCGAGCCCGCCGAGCAGGGCGTCGAGTCAAGCGGGCCCGCCGAGGACACGAGCGGCTCGCTGGAGATCGACTCCTCTTCCTCCTCGTCCTCAGGCAGCTCGCCGCTAGCAGAGCCTCCAGCTCCACCAAGAAGGCATCTCCGCAAGGCCGGGGACGTAATGGAGCGACAGACGGGTCAACAGCCGCCGTGCCGCGCGACACGCTCCAGCGCGGCAAGCATGGTTGCCGCGGGAGCGCCTCGTGCTTCTGCAGCAACTAGAGCGGGGTCTTCCCAGACCACCGCTTCTGCTCCTATCGCTCCTCACGCCACGGCGGCAGGTGGAGCGGGGTCGTCTCAGACCATCGCCACTGCTCCCGCCAAGCGGCCAAGGGAGCCTACTCCTCCGCCTCCTCGCACCGGGCGTGAGCCAGACTTCGACTTCTCCGCGCTCAGCTCCGACGAGGAAGAAGAAGAGTAAGACTTTGTTGTTCTTGTATTTCTTCGATTTTCTGCTGTTATGTCTTGTATCTCATTTGCCTCACTCTGAACCTGTTCCTTTTTTCAGAACTCTGGCCCAGAGGGCGGCAAAGAGAGCCAAGGTCCCGGTGATTGTCATCGAGGACGAGCTCACCGTGCCAGCAGGGGGTGCGCCTGAGACAAGTTTGCCGGACCTGGCAGCTGATCTTCAGAGCAGCCCCCAGCGTAAGTGTATGGTTTACTTTCCGCTGTTAGGCGCGCGTGGGTGATGGCTTCTCGCCCCTCGTTGGTTACCCCAAGTGGAAGGTTTGAGATGCAGTGTAGCGGAAGTTTTCCCTTGGCAAAGATAACAAGGATCGAATTCCCCTATGACTCCAAGGTTCAACAAGAAGGTGTCAACTGCTAACGGCGCTAGATACTTAGCAATCAACTTGGACCTGCACACAGATACAAATAACTTTGCTCCCAACGAGTACAGAGAGGTTGTCAATCCCTCCGGCCTTGTCGTTTACAAAGGATCAAACGCAAGAGATAATAGTGATAGGTATTGCTGCAACTAGTAAGTAAAAGCAGAAAGTAAATAGCGGATGTGATCAGTGATGGTAATATGGACCGGGGTCCCATGATGGTCACTAGTGATGTCTCTCTCCCAAAAGACGATAAAATAGCTATGTGAGGTAAACGAATTACAGCTGGGCAATTGACAGAATTATGTGCGCAAACCAATGCTAACTATGCTACAAGAAAGGTTGAGGCTCAAAAGCATGGGCGGTATGCCAAGGTAAGTAGACCGAAATCCATCTGCATCTACTACTAATCATCCACCTTGAGATATCTATCCAGAACATCTCGCTGGTATTAAGTTGCGAGTCCCACCCATAGTGTAAACTCAAAGCAACAGACAACTGCATTAAAAGAACTTTGCGTAAAGTAAACAATCCTTGCACCCGCGAGTACAAGCACCGTTGTTTTCCCCCTTGTGGCAACAGCACATCCCCTAGACTCATGTTTCTTTCACTCAAGCTAATCATCGAGGGGCATGAACCCACAATCAAGCATAACGTTCCCTCTTGGAGTTACTACCTACTACTTGGCCAAAGCAATAAACAGCAACGGAGAACATGCAAGAATTACTCAAGAACATAAATATAAAAGAGGTAAATCAAATATATTACTCACACACAATCTGAACATAATCTCACAATCCATAGGATCCCGGCAAACTCAACATAGCAACAGCATAAGGATTACATATGTGCCTCGATCATGTAGGGCAGCTCACGAGGTCTAATTAGTGAAGCACAAAGAGGGGTGGAGAACATCACATAGCTACTGGTCATGGACCCATGGTCCGAGGGAGACTACTCACAACTCATCCGGGGGGCGTCCATGGTGGTGGAGAGGCTCCCGGTGGTGGTTCTCCCCTCCGGCAGGGTGCCGGGAAGAGTTCTCCTGGTGCTCCCAATCTTGGAAGCGCGGCGGCGGCGGAACAGAGATGAGATCACGAAAAAGGGTTCCGTCCTCAAGGGTTTCGGGAAGCGGTGTAAATATATGCCAAAGGGGGGCATCAGCGGAGACTTGGGGGGCCTAGGCGCCCCCCCGGCGTGGCCAGGAGGGGGGCCGCGCCACCAGGGCGCCTGGAGCCCTGGTGGCCCCCGTCCGGTCCTACTTCGGCCGTGTGGAAGCTTCCGGAACGCTGATTTTTTATATAATTTTTCCGGGATTTTTCTGGCAGTTTACGTAATGGGAAAACCTGAAATACAAAAACAATAGAAAATAGAAACTGGCACTGGGATGCACTGAGTTAATAGGTTAGTCAAAATAAGACCAAAAGTGTATGGAAGTGTATAAATATCATAGCAATATCACCCAAAAGAGGCATGGAGCAAGCAGAAATTATAGATACGTTTTGGACGTATCAACGTCCCCAAGCTTAATTCCTGCTCGTCCTCGAGTAGGTAAATGATAACAAGCATAATTTCTGTGGTGACATGCTATTAACCATATAGGAACTTTTCATAGTCACATGACAAGTGCTTACTGAGACAATGAATCTGTAGTAATTAAGTTGCCTCATGAGAAAATCACAAAGAACTGAAAGTTTTACAATATGATACTGAAATACTCAAAAGATTTGTAATGAGCATGGTGTGCAAATATGATAAAGTTTCGAGGAACGGCTCCCGAATGAGGACGATCACATCCTCTTAATCTCCTTTGTTTATCACTGCCAAAATTTTCTGATTTCTCATGAACAAAGCGTGAAGGAGGGTTTGTTTGTTATATTATTTTTGAGCCGGGCGCACTCTTTGCCAGTTCCTTCTCGTATTATAGTTTTGCACATTAGACATGCAATCCCGGGGTGAAGCTTGTCCAACTTAAAAAGATCATGAATTAACTACTACTTCCTCATGAACTAAAACAGAGGCACAAAAGAGAAATGCTTTTTTGAATAATTTCGAGATGGTACATGAAAGTCTTCGTTAGGAATGGCAGGTAAATACCATGTATAGGAAGGTATGGTGGACACGTATGGCATAACTGGTTTAAAGGATTTTGGATGCACAAGCAGTCAGTCCGCTTAGTACAGGCGAAGGTTAGCAAAAGACTGGGAGCGACCATGTGACGCCCGAGACCGACGTCCCAGAAGATTCCAGAAGAGTCCAGATGTTCCGGGTTCTCCCGTGTGTTTTATTTTGTTTGTGTTATTTATTTTTTGCATTGCATCATGTCATCATGCCATCATGTCTTTAATTTTGCATCTCAACCTAAATAAATTGTGTGGACCTTCGGTCCATTTAAATCGAGGGAAGGATGACTTCTCTTTATAACATATAAAAGTCTCTCAATATTTTAGGGAGCTATATTAAAATATTCCATTCTTTGGAATTACCCGCAACACACGTGCATATTTTTCCCCATGCCTTTTTCTTCTCAATCCCTTGCCAAGACCTCCTCCTCCTTTTTCTTTCATGTCTTTTGGAAGTGCTTGGTTGGCCTAAAGATTTATGCAAGTTTGAGTTATTTCCGAACTCGCATAAATTTGTAGTCTCTAAAAATTGCCAAAGCATTTTATTAAAATAGCCCACAATTCCAGGGTTGTAGGGATATTTTTATCTCAGTCAAAACCATCTCCAAACTCTGTGGCCATTTCTATTTTTTTTGATCTATTTCTTTAAATGGAAGAAATGCCAGAAGAGAGAGAGAGACAGGAGAAAGCCCAGCTCGCAGCCAGGCCTTCCCTCCTCCTGGACCATCGGCCCAGCCTTTCCTCTCTCCCCAGCCGGCCTGCTAGGCCCGCAGCCTCCCCAACCCTAGCCGAGGTCGCTCTCTCCCTCTCGTCCCTCAGCTGCCGCCAGGCGTTCCCCTCGTCCCCTCGCGACTGAACCCTAGTGCCCGATTTTTCTCCCCTCGCTCTCTCCTTTTTCCTCCCAGCGCCGCCGAACCCGATTCCTCGATCTCTCCTCTGTCCCCGACCCCCTCGTCCGCTCGAGCCCCATCTCTTCTGCTCGCTCGGCCCCGCTCTCTCCAGCATCGACGCGCAAGAAGCCCGGCCCTCTCCCTCCGGCCCTCTGGCTCGCTCGCGCCATGGCCCCACGCCTCCTCGGCCAGGAGCGCTTGACGCCCGAGCCACCGCCGCCTTGTGCGCCCGACGCGCCCGTCCCTCCGCACCAGCTCCGCGCTCGTCCTCCCCGTCTCCAGAAGCCCGGCCCGGCCCGGCGCCCCGCGTCCTTGCCTCTCCTCTGCGCCAGCGACGCCGCGGCCAGGTTCCATCGCCTCCAGCGCCGAGCCGCAGCTCCTCTCCCGTCGCGCGCCTAGGCCGTCTCGGCCCCGTCCTCCTCTGCCCGCCGTGTCTCCTTCCAGCGCCCCAAGTCGTCCCCCGTGCAGCCCCTCGTCCGTGCAGTTCCGGCGCCGCCCCAAGCACCTCCAGCACTTCAGCGCCGGTGACCTCCTTGCTGTTGCTGCCGCCTCCAGTGGCCTCGTCGCCCCGTCGTGCTGCCGTGTTTGTGTTTTGTTGCTGTGGTTGTTATCCCAGGTCCTCGGGATGCGTCAAGTTCCTCTTCAATATGAACGGCTACACGACGATGCGCAAGTTCTACAAAGCGACAAGTCCGGACCGACGCCAAGTACCACGACCAAGTACCCCTCCGATGACAAGTACAACTACGAACGGGAACGCCTACACTACGATCGGCGATGCGCCAAGTACCTCTTCGGGGACGAGAACGACTACGAACGAGAACGACTACCTTCGGAAGAGACGAGTACCACTACGTTCGACGACCGCGAGTACCACTACCGGCGCCCCGAAGATGTTGGGTTCATCAAGTCCCTCTCCGAAACGAACGTGTACCACTACTTCCGCTACCGTCGCCCGAGTACAACTACCGCCTCGAGAACGACTACTTCCTCTTCTTCCACTACGTCCCTCGACGACTCGATTCCGCCCCGAAACAATTGTTTCAAAGGTATAACCCCGAGACGTGACCCGTGGATGCTTGCATGTGTTGTATGAAATGTCTCCCTTGTGTGCTTCGTGTCCGTTGTGTCCTCTTTTGTCACCGACTCATGGGAACCCGGAAGCCGGGAGCACCCCATCATCTTGTTCGACTCGCTCGCCACCTTTTTTTTGCACCGGTCTCTCGCCGAGTTACCGGAACCGAGATGTTGCGTTGCATCATTTTCGGATCGTTGCCGTGGCACCTTTTTCTTTCCACCACGATGACAAATACCTCATATCCTCTTATGTCAACCTTTTAATAAAATTGCATAAACTTGTTCATGTCATCTGCATCATGATAACAACATGAGAATGTTTAATTGTTGTTTGCTTATAATTACTAAACATGCCCATGGGGATTTTCCGGATTGTTGTTGTTATTTTTCCGGCCTCATTTAAAATGTCTAAATAGTGTAGTTTGATTTTGCTTCACCTTTTGCCATGTTAACAAACATTTAACCTTGTCTTGTAAATAAAAGAGAGTCAATTAAATAATTATAATGTGGTGTTTCGTCAATATGCAACTCGTTGCATATTGATCTCCACTTAACTTGTAGTGTTGTTTGTGCATTTTGCCATGCCATGCATATTTAAACCGGACATGCATCATACTTGGATGTGCATCGTATGCCATGTTTATGCTTGTGTGTTTACCGTGTTGTTTGTTTCTTCCCGGTTTGCTTCTCTTGATAGCTTCGGTTTCGTTCTGGAGTTGTGAAGTTTCTCTTTGTCTGTGTTGCTACGTCTACTTCATGGATCCGTTCTTCTCCCTTGTGGAATCCCAGGCAAGATGACCGAACCCGGATACCATTACTATCTTTGCCTATTGCTAGTAGTTCCGCTCTATAGTTTTGCCTCGATGCCCATGATCTTCTTGTCAGCCTCCTACTTGTAACCATTGCCTTGTTTAACCAACCTACCTATGCAAACCGTTGCTTGGCAAAGTACGCTTCGCTCAGCCCCTCTTATAGCATTGTTAGTTGCAGGTGAAGATTGAAGATGCTTGCTTCATGTTGAAGTTTGGTTGGGTTATATCACACTATATAAATTCTTATATGAAATCATCTATATATTGGCAAGGGTAGAAGGCTAAGCCTTTTGCTTGGTGTTTTGTTCCACTCATGCCGTTAGGAACCGTATAAACCGGTGTTATGTTCCTTGATTATGCGTTCCTAACACGGTTGGGGTGTATGGGACCCCCTTGATAAACCGCTAAGTGCTAAGTCTTTTCCAGCAAGTCCCAACATTTGGTACTATTTTGCCTCATAATAACAACTTAATTAATTAATTAAATTTGCATAGGCGGTCGCTCCCTCGGGGATTCCTAATTCTACATAGCAGGGGGGGGCCAGTGCTGATGGTGTTGGTCCCAAATGGGGAGCCTGCGGGAACCACCACGGGGAAACTCGAGGATTGGGTCCTGTAGCATCACCCATCCGGTCGTGTCCTGAGACTTAGATACGCGCGGCTACTATCAGGGTGTCGACACGCCGGGAGGATTTGCTGGATTAGCCTTACCTTAGTTCGGTTTAACTTGAGCACGGTATTCCGAGAATACTCGGGTCTTCCCACCTATGGAGTTGCGACTCCGCGGATCGTGGGCTTGTAATGGGTCAAGTTGGAACACCCCTGCAGGGTTTGAACTTTCGAAAGCCGTGCCCGCGGTTATATGGCAGATGGGAGCTTGTTAATATCCGGTTGTAGATATAACTTGACACATTGTTCTAATACACTACCAGCGTGAGTTCCGTGACCGTCAATTTCCGAATAGGGATTCGGGAGTTGAACACGGAGGGGTTATGTTTGTTGAGCTGTAGCTAGGATCACTTCGTGATCATCTCTCGACCGAGGCACCTACTCTTCTCGCTCTCTTATACGTAAGCTAGTGCTAGTTGCTGCTGCAGACTCTTGTTGTTCCTTCACCTCCTATTCTTTCTTCAGCCTTATCCACAGCCAAGGCTTAAATAGTCATGTTACCCGGGAACGGGATTGCTGAGTCCTCTGTGGCTCACAGTTACTTCACCACACCAGATGCAGGTTCAGCCGAGTTTGATGCAGGAGATGGATCAGTACTTCACCAGGAGCTCGATGAAGAGCGTGGCCGTTTGCTTGTGACGTTTCGACGATCAGTAGTGGTTCTTCTACTAGGATTCGATCCAGACCTGTGGCTTTATGTTGTTTTGGTATCTTTCTTTTGGATCTTCGCCCGTAGTCGGGTTGTGATGTTTTGGATGATGATTGCTTATGTAATGTATTGTGTGAAGTGGCGAGTGTAAGCCAACTATCTCCTTTTGCAATTTAATCCCTCTTTTACATGAGTCGTGCAAAGATACCAAACTTGAGATCATTCTAGGATGGGCTTATACCTTTAAGTCGTGCCTCGACACGTAGGAGGTATAGTCCCATCCTGGGCATTACAAGTTGGTATTCAGAGCCTTCTCCGACCTAGAAGCCCCCACTTATTGATCGAATCGTTGACGGTTGAGTCTAGGCACACACTGAAAATATTTTTAGTCCTATATTTATATCGGAGAGTAGGATTTCTTTGCTTCTCATCCCCTTTCTCTCTGGTGAGGACTCCTGACGATTACTCTTGCCTCTTCTACTTTCAAAAAATGCACCAAATTTTTTTTTAGAATCTCGCGAGTATTGTTTGGATTGTTCCGATGTCTTTGTGACGAGAACATTGTTCTCGATGCCTCCTGTCATTAGGGGTTGTGGCAGTGTCCCGGGGAGTTGAGCTCCGAGGGGTTGTCGTCACAAATCCATCGCGGCAGTACTAGAATACTTAAGACGACCGGCATCGAAAACTCTCCTATGCGGTTAGTGGCAAGATAACCCCGACATCACCCAGTACTGGGGAGGTAGTTCGGGAGTATTGCCATAGCTTGTATAGTGGATGCGTTTCGAAGGTCCGAGGTAAACAGTTTCCGAGAAAGACTGGTTATGTGTTGAAGGATGGATACACCTGGATGTAGGTTTAGAGTTGATTGCGCGGTGCTTCCCGTGTATCCCCAACACCTGATTGCATAACTGGAAACTTTCGGAAATTAATAGGTGGGTTCATCCAGTAGTTCTAGGCATTCTTCCAACGGATGCTCGATATGAAGTTCGGGGTTCTACATTGAGTGAAGTGGTTTTATGGACTTGTTCTAATCGGGAGTTGCATCTTAAAGGGTCCTTGGCTATGCTGATCCGGGGATTGCAAAACCCTTTTGTAACACGTTCCATGAGCTTTCAGCACGAATATGTCGAACGAAACTTCTATCTTGTATTTGTTCTATCTGTTACTTGTTCCTTTTTATTTACTTTTTGTTCTCCAAGTGGCTTCTCGACAAGTTGATCTACCTGCGGAATTCATTCGTTCAAGTCTCTGTTCGAATGATATTGTGAAGATCATGTTACATATCTATCCTTTGTTTTGTTTTGATTCTGGTATTCGAGTTGCTTCGATGTCAAATGGTGATTCCATACCTTTCCTAATCGGTGTTCTCATATTTCTATGGGAGTGCTAATTCTTCTTGATCATCAAGATGGTCATGTTAAATTCTTTTCAACCGGTGTCCATTTTGTTCATCCCAAGTTGTCTTTGTTTCCCCACCCTCCCACCCTTCTTATTCTTGGAGTCAGAAATTCTCAAATGAAGTATCCATTTATTCATGTGATATTTCTTCATTCTTTTCCTTCAATGTTCTTATCTGGTGCTTTATCGTGAAGATGATCTAGAACTTCAAGTTCATCATTCTTTTGTTCTCAAATTCTTCCGGTAGATGTAATTCAAGATTTCGGTGTTGATCTTATCATTTCCTCAGTTCACAATGCTTTCTTATTCCGGTGCACCAATTAATCATTCTCCTCTTGCTATTCATATCCGGAGTGCTGAAGATTCATAATTCCATTCTTATCCCGTCAAGCTATTTTTGAGGATTGTCATCTTATTCAAGCCATTTAATTCAACCGGTGCAATATCTCTTAAGCAATCTTTTTCAACGGTGATTTCTTTGAGCGGGCCCTAACCCACAGGTCTTTTCCAGGATCTTACCTGACTCTTCTATTTTTTCTGGAGTTATACTCAAATTCTTTTCGAAGTGTGACGTAAGAATGATTTACATCAGTCACATGCCTTCTCCAAGATCGCGTTCAATTCTTGTTCATCATTGGTTCAACCTTTTTAATTCTTCATTCCGGAGTGCTCAACAATTCTTCATGGCAATTCTCGTCTTCATTCTCAACATTTGAAGACCGGAGAAGAGTTCCCCTTGAATCCTTATCCATTCTCTTCAAGATTCGTGGTTCTAGCCTCATGCCATCCTCATTATTGTTCAGATTGTGAGGAATTCTTTTATACCGTCCGAAGCATTTCATGAATTCTTTTCTTTGTGATCCTCCGAAGGCCATCATTTCAGGATATTTCCTCGTTCTCAGTTTTCAACTTCGTCCTCCAAATATTCTTCATTGATGTCTCTTCGTTCGTCTCCATATTTTTACGATGGTTCTTTCAAGTTTACCCTTCCGTTGTTATCGTTTTAATTCACTCGTTCTTTTCATAATCCTACCGGTGGTTCGTTGAAGATTTATCCAAGCTTGTGCTAGATCTCTCTTTAATTCTTTCCAACGAGAATAAGTAGTATGCCAAATTCGTTGCTTGTCTTCAATTTAATTTGATGAAGGATAAGCATACAGTAATTCTTATTCTTATTCCTTCAAGGTGTTTTAACCCCTTCCTTCAGAGTTTGTTCATCATATCATATTCTCGGTCCTAAGTTGTTCATCTTGTTTTCATCTTTCACTTCTCATGCTTTCATTACCGGAGTTTTCATGGTGGTTCATCATGTTTTAATTTATCCTCGTAGTATTCATCAAGATTCTTGTTGGAGCTCAAGCATTCTTCATCATGCTTTCCAATTGCAATTCTTTCTCCCGTATCTTTTCAGATGGTGTTATGTCATTTTTGACAATTCTTCATGTTTCATGATTCACAAGTTGTCAGGAACGAGATATTTAAACCCATCATTTTTTTTCCTTGTTCAGGAGATCTTTTCAACCATTCAATTATTCTTGGAGTTATCTTGGGTTGTATTTCACCTAAAAGCTTTCCCTAAGTATTGTTGCTAATTATGGTGCTTATAAATGACCCAAGTTCTTCATTTATCATTCCGGTGATATAAGTTTTTTTTCGTCTCATTGTTGATCTCTATCCAATCAATTGTTTAAGTTAGTGGCTGGTTGTCACCTCTTAATTTTGAGATGTTTTCCATAAGCCCACATCAAGCTTATTCTTTCGTTGTTGAATTTCCAACAACTCCGTTCAACCCTTCTTTGTAAGGAGGTTTTCCTAATTCATTTTGGGAGAAGTTGTCATTATCTTCTCCATTCATTCCTTTCATTGAATTATATGCTATTCTTTCATTCCGGAGGCCTTGTGATATTGCTCTCTTTAACCATCATCTCGTTTTATCGAGATCATGTTCTTTCCCTTGCTTATCATTTAACCAGAGTGCTATCTGAATCTTTCTTACCCCTTGTGCCATTCTTTTATTTGTTCCGAAGGCTGTGTGTTGTTGTTTTCATCAAGTATCACTCCATCTTCTCTAGTTCTGTTAATTCCTTCCATTTTCAGACGGAGTGCTGTCCAAATTATGTCATTCTTATTCCTTGGCTATACCATTGCAGTTTCATATTCGTTTGGTTCGTAAGCTCTTAATTCTTGTCTTCTAACCTCAAGGTTCTCATATTGTTCCGTGTTCCTCCTTTTACCGGAGTGTTTCATCTTCGTTCATCTCTGTTGTATTCTTCTTTCATTTTGTTCAACCTCTCAAGGTTCGTGGTTTCACTCGTCTGTCAAAGAAGCAACTTTGTTTTACCTCTTCCTCTTCCGTTTTTACCCGCTGATATCTCTAGGATCTCGGGTCGAGATCCTCTGTTAGTGTGGGAGAGTTGTGACGCCCGAGACCGACGTCCCAGAAGATTCCAGAAGACTCCAGATGTTCCGGGTTCTCCCGTGTGTTTTATTTTGTTTGTGTTATTTATTTTTTGCATTGCATCATGTCATCATGCCATCATGTCTTTAATTTTGCATCTCAACCTAAATAAATTGTGTGGACCTTCGGTCCATTTAAATCGAGGGAAGGATGACTTCTCTTTATAACATATAAAAGTCTCTCAATATTTTAGGGAGCTATATTAAAATATTCCATTCTTTGGAATTACCCGCAACACACGTGCATATTTTTCCCCATGCCTTTTTCTTCTCAATCCCTTGCCAAGACCTCCTCCTCCTTTTTCTTTCATGTCTTTTGGAAGTGCTTGGTTGGCCTAAAGATTTATGCAAGTTTGAGTTATTTCCGAAATCGCATAAATTTGTAGTCTCTAAAAATTGCCAAAGCATTTTATTAAAATAGCCCACAATTCCAGGGTTGTAGGGATATTTTTATCTCAGTCAAAACCATCTCCAAACTCTCTGGCCATTTTTTTTTGATCTATTTCTTTAAATGGAAGAAATGCCAGAAGAGAGAGAGAGAGGCAGGAGAAAGCCCAGCTCGCAGCTAGGCCTTCCCTCCTCCTGGACCATCGGCCAAGCCTTTCCTCTCTCCCCAGCCGGCCTGCTAGGCCCGCAGCCTCCCCAACCCTAGCCGAGGTCGCTCTCTCCCTCTCGTCCCTCAGCCGCCGCCAGGCGTTCTCCTCGTCCCCTCGCGACTGAACCCCAGTGCCCGATTTTTCTCCCCTCGCTCTCTCCTTTTTCCTCCCAGCGCCGCCGAACCCGATCCCTCGATCTCTCCTATGTCCCCGACCCCCTCGTCCGCTCGAGCCCCATCTCTTCTGCTCGCTCGGCCCCGCTCTCTCCAGCATCGATGCACAAGAAGCCCGGCCCTCTCCCTCCGGCCCTCTGGCTCGCTCGCGCCATGGCCCCGCGCCTCCTCGGCCAGGAGCGCTTGACGCCCGAGCCACCGCCGCCCTGTGCGCCCGACGCGCCCGTCCCTCCGCACCAGCTCCGCTCTCGTTCTCCCCGTCTCCAGAAGCCCGGCCCGGCCCGGCGCCCCGCATCCTTGCCTCTCCTCTGCGCCAGCGACGCCGCGGCCAGGCTCCATCGCCTCCGGCGCCGAGCTGCAGCTCCTCTCCCGTCGCGCGCCCAGGCCGTCTCGGCCCCGTCCTCCTCTTCCCGTCGTGTCTCCTTCCAGCGCCCCAAGTCGTCCCCCGTGCAGCTCCTCGTCCGTGTAGTTCCGGCACCGCCCCAAGCACCTCCAGCACTTCAGCGCCGGCGACCTCCTTGCTGTTGCTTCCGCCTCCAGTGGCCTCGTCGCCCCGTCGTGCTGCCGTGTTTGTGTTTTGTTGCTGTGGTTGTTATCCCAGGTCCTCGGGATGCGTCAAGTTCCTCTTCAATATGAACGGCTACACGGCGATGCGCAAGTTCTACAAAACGTCAAGTCCGGACCGACGCCAAGTACCACGACCAAGTACCCCTCCGATGACAAGTACAACTACGAACGGGAACGCCTACACTACGATCGGCGATGCGCCAAGTACCTCTTTGGGGACGAGAACGACTACGAACGAGAACGACTACCTTCGGAAGAGACGAGTACCACTACGTTCGACGACCGCGAGTACCACTACCGTCGCCCCGAAGATGTTGGGTTCATCAAGTCCCTCTCCGAAACGAACGTGTACCACTACTTCCGCTACCTTCGCCCGAGTACAACTACCGCCTCGAGAACGACTACTTCCTCTTCTTCCACTACGTCCCTCGACGACTCGATTCCGCCCCGAAACAATTGTTTCAAAGGTATAACCCCGAGACGTGACCCGTGGATGCTTGCATGTGTTGTATGAAATGTCTCCCTTGTGTGCTTCGTGTCCGTTGTGTCCTCTTTTGTCGCCGACTCGTGGGAACCCGGAAGCCGGGAGCACCCCATCATCTTGTTCGACTCGCTCGACACCTTTCTTTTGCAGCGGTCTCTCGCCGAGTTACCGGAACCGAGATGTTGCGTTGCATCATTTTCGGATCGTTGCCGTGGCACCTTTTTCTTTCCACCACGGTGACAAATACCTCATATCCACTTATGTCAACCTTTTAATAAAATTGCATAAACTTGTTCATGTCATCCGCATCATGATAACAACATGAGAATGTTTAATTGTTGTTTGCTTATAATTACTAAACATGCCCATGGGGATTTTCCGGATTGTTGTTGTTATTTTTCCGGCCTCATTTAAAATGTCTAAATAGTGTAGTTTGATTTTGCTTCACCTTTTGCCATGTTAACAAACATTTAACCTTGTCTTGTAAATAAAATAGAGTCAATTAAATAATTATAATGTGGTGTTTCGTCAATATGCAACTCGTTGCATATTGATCTCCACTTAACTTGTAGTGTTGTTCGTGCATTTTGCCATGCCATGCATATTTAAACCGGACATGCATCATACTTCGATGTGCATTGTATGCCATGTTTATGCTTGTGTGTTTACCGTGTTGTTTGTTTCTTTCCGGTTTTCTTCTCTTGATAGCTTCGGTTTCGTTCCGGAGTTGTGAGGTTTCTCTCGTCTGTGTTGCTCCGTCTACTTCATGGATCCGTTCTTCTCCCTTGTGGAATCCCAGGCAAGATGACCGAACCCGGATACCATTACTATCTTTGCCTATTGCTAGTAGTTCCGCTCTATAGTTTTGCCTCGATGCCCATGATCTTCTTGTCAGCCTCCTACTTGTAACCATTGCCCTGTATAACCAACCTACCTATGCAAACCGTTGCTTGGCTAAGTACACTTCGCTCGGCCCCTCTTATAGCATTGTTAGTTGCAGGTGAAGATTGAAGATGCTTGCTTCATGTTGAAGTTTGGTTGGGTTATATCACACTATATAAATGCTTATATGAAATCATCTATATATTGGCAAGGGTGGAAGGCTAAGCCTTTTGCTTGGTGTTTTGTTCCACTCATTCCGTTAGGAACCGTATAAACCGGTGTTATGTTCCTTGATTATGCGTTCCTAACACGGTTGGGGTGTATGGGACCCCCTTGATAAACCGCTAAGTGCTAAGTCTTTTCCAGCAAGTCCCAACATTTGGTACTATTTTGCCTCATAATAACAACTTAATTAATTAATTAAATTTGCATAGGGGGTCGCTCCCTCGGGGATTCCTAATTCTACATAGCAGGGGGGGCCAGTGCTGATGGTGTTGGTCCCAAACGGGGAGCCTGCGGGAACCACCACGGGGAAACTCGAGGATTGGGTCCTGTAGCATCACCCATCCGGTCGTGTCCTGAGACTTAGATACGCGCGGCTACTATCAGGGTGTCGACACGCCGGGAGGATTTGCTGGATTAGCCTTACCTTAGTTCGGTTTAACTTGAGCACGGGATTCCGAGAATACTCGTGTCTTCCCACCTATGGAGTTGCGACTCCGCGGATCGTGGGCTTGTAATGGGTCAAGTTGGAACACCCCTGCAGGGTTTGAACTTTCGAAAGCCGTGCCCGCAGTTATGTGGCAGATGGGAGCTTGTTAATATCCGGTTGTAGATAACTTGACACATTGTTCTAATACACTACCAGCGTGAGTTCCGTGACCATCAATTTCCGAATAGGGATTCGGGAGTTGAACACGGAGGGGTTATGTTTGTTGAGCTGTAGCTAGGATCACTTCGTGATCATCTCTCGACCGAGGCACCTACTCTTCTCGCTCTCTTATACGTAAGCTAGTGCTAGTTGCTGCTGCAGACTCTTGTTGTTCCTTCACCTCCTATTCTTTCTTCAGCCTTATCCACACCCAAGGATTAAATAGTCATGTTACCCTGGAACGGGATTGATGAGTCCTCTGTGGCTCACAGTTACTTCACCACACCAGATGCAGGTTCAGCCGAGTTTGATGCAGGAGATGGATCAGTACTTCACCAGGAGCTCGATGAAGAGCGTGGCCGTTTGCTTGTGACGTTTCGACGATCAGTAGTGGTTCTTCTACTAGGATTCGATCCAGACCTGTGGCTTTATGTTGTTTTGGTAACTTTCTTTTGGATCTTCGCCCGTATTCGGGTTGGGATGTTTTGGATGATGATTGCTTATGTAATGTATTGTGTGAAGTGGCGAGTGTAAGCCAACTATCTCCTTTTGCAATTTAATCCCTCTTTTACATGAGTCGTGCAAAGATACCAAACTTGAGATCATTCTAGGATGGGCTTATACCTTTAAGTCGTGCCTCGACGCGTAGGAGGTATAGTCCCATCCTGGGCATTACAGACCAACTAAAAGAGCAATGACGGTCATAATCATGCAGAGCGACAAAGCAACATTGAATCAGGCATGGAAGTTATATCGCTACTCAGAAACTAAAGATCATCAAGGCTTGATAGACTTTCTTTACAGTCTTAAATATGCGTGAGCATACGCCAAGTCAATCAAAATAAATTCTTGAAGGAAGATATCACTAAACCATAACACATCATAGGCAAACAAATCATGTTGGTACCTCAATAACACATTTATAACCCCCCAGCTATTTGAGACTAACCATAAGAAAACATGAACTAGTAAGCATCATTATGCATATAGCATTTTATCATAGACATATCGACCAGTGCAATAGAAGCCAACTCTCTTCATAAGATAAGCATGAAAACTAAAGAGAGTTCCAGCGACCAACTAAACAAAAGCTCTTTAAAAAGATAAGCATGAGAACTAAGAGCTAAACATGATAGTAGCTATTGAAAGACAAAGAACACACACAGCAAAGATAGACATGAAAATTCTATGTTATGTTCTAGGTTGAAGTGGAGCGTGTTTCTCTCCCACACAAAGAAAGCTGAGTTCCAACTCGTTATGAACAGCAAGCAAAGCTAAAGAAAACTAAAAAGGAAACTAATAGCAAGACGCTCCAAGCATAGCACACAACACATGAAGTGATAAAAATATAATGGAACGAAAGACGAACTGATAATGCTGATGGAGAAGGGGATGCACGGGGGGCATCCCCGAGCTTAGACGCTTGAGTCTTCTTGAATATTTCTTGGGGGTGCATGGGGGCATCCCCAAGCTTGAGCGTTTGACACTCCTGAATCTTTTTATCATCTTCCCTCGCACACTTGAAAACTCCCTTCATACATAACTCATCATAATCTGATTAGCGAGGTTAGTACCCTTAATAAAATAATTGTTCCTTGCTGGAAATAAGGATATTCTTGAATTTCTACTGTTTCTCAAGATTGCCAAAAGGGTTTTTCAAAGAAAAAGCAAGCTCAAGGTTTGCAAAATGAAGGAAAGGCAAAACAGGACAGAATCTGTGAAAAACAGACCAGCAGGTAGTAAATGATTTTTTCGGAGTACTTCTGCAACTCTAATAAACAAACTCAGAACAGACGCCCGAAAGACAATTCTATGGAGCACGCTGTCGAAATAATTCAGACCAAAAAGATAATCTGGTGATTTTATACGAATTTTTCTATCCAAGGACAGAATCTGTTTCCTCGACAGCACGTCACAACTTTTGAACTTTCTTGCAATCAGAGGCTAAACTTGGCACAAAGCTGAAAAGTAAAGATACAATGATGATGCTACTGTAGTAACAACATCAAGACACAACAAAAGCAAAATAAAATTTTATTCATGTGGGCTGCCTCCCAAAAGCGCTTTCTTTTATGCCTTTAAGCTAGGCATAATGCATCGATTTTAAGTTGTATCAATTGAACCATCAAGATCATCAAAAAGCTCTTCAATAGTACAACTAGTCTTAGGAGGACTTTCAAATAAAGGCCTAATAGAGATACTTCTAGGAAGAAGACCAAAAGGAAAAAGGTCAAAGGAAGATTCATTTATAAATTTATCAAAGAGAGGTGTTTCTTCCAAAGTCTTCACAGTTTCAACCCCTTTGGCAATAGATGGAATACTTTTAGAGCGGGGAGCCTTTGGAACGTGAACGAACTTAGGCTCCTTCTTTGCCGGACTTTCTACCTTTTTGGTTTTGATTGAGGAGAAAGTAGTTCCTAGAGTATCAAAGATTTCCTCAATCTTGTCTATCCTAGAAGAGTCCAAGTCATGGGATTTGATGGTCTCCAAAGTTTTGAGAATTTTATGCATGGAGCTATCAAGCCTATTCAAATCCCCTTGGATCTTACGATCCAACTCATTTATCTTATTAATGTTTGGCATCTCTAGCTCTATCTTTTCAAGTTTATTCATAATGTGAGCTAGGGTGATGTCCTCTTGAATGCTAACAACAGGGGGATTTCCAACAAGATTTTCAATAATACTAAGAGACTCCCAAACTGGGGCCTCTAGGAAATTCCCATTGATAGCGGAAACTAGAATAAACCTATTCCAAGAAGTAATTCCAAAATAAAAATTTCTAAGCAGGATGGTAGTAGATTGTTTCTTGGTGGCTCTTTTTTGAGAATCATTAATTCTATACCAAGCATCTTTTAAACACTCCCCACCTCTTTGTTTAAAGGTGAGAACTTCTGCCTCACCAAAGACAAAAGGACCCGACATAACGACAACTAAAGAATGAGATAACTATTTTTGTGATTTTTGATAAAAGACACTAAAGCAAAAACTGAAAGGTAAACTAACAAGACTAAAAAGCAAAGGTAAAAGATAGCGCGCAACTCCCCTATCTTGAAGAGTGGAGTCCCCGGCAACGGCGCCAGAAAACTTTGCTTGATGGCTTCTCGCCCCTCGTTGGTTACCCCAAGTGGAAGGTTTGAGATGCGGTGTAGCGGAAGTTTTCCCTTGGCAAAGATACCAAGGATCGAATTCCCCTGAGACTCCAAGGTTCAACAAGAAGGTGTCAACTGCTAACGGCGCCAGATACTTAGCAATCAACTTGGACCTGCACACAGATACAAATAACTTTGCTCCCAACGAGTACAGAGAGGTTGTCAATCCCTCCGGCCTTGTCGTTTACAAAGGATCAAACGCAAGAGATAATAGTGATAGGTAATGTTGCCACTAGTAAGTAAAAGCAGAAAGTAAATAGCGGATGTGATCAGTGATGGTAATATGGACCGGGGTCCCATGATGTTCACTAGTGATGTCTCTCTCCCAAAAATACGATAAAACAGCTATGTGAGGTAAACGAATTACAGCTGGGCAATTGACAGAATTATGTGCGCAAACCAATGCTAACTATGCTGCAAGAAAGGTTGAGGCTCAAAAGCATGGGCGGTACGCCAAGGTAAGTAGACTGAAATCCATCTGCATCTACTACTAATCATCCACCTTGAGATATCTATCCAGAACATCTCGCTGGTATTAAGTTGCGAGTCCCACCCATAGTGTAAACTCAAAGCAACAGCCAACTGCATTAAAAGAACTTTGCGTAAAGTAAACAATCCTTGCACCCACGAGTACAAGCACCGTTGTTTTCCCCCTTGTGGCAACAGCACATCCCCTAGACTCATGTTTATGTCACTCAAGCTAGTCATCGAGGGGCATGAACCCACAATCAAGCATAACGTTCCCTCTTGGAGTTACTACCTACTACTTGGCCAAAGCAATAAACAGCAATGGAGAACATGCAAGAATTACTCAAGAACATAAATATAAAAGAGGTAAATCAAATATATTACTCACACACAATCTGAACATAATCTCACAATCCATCGGATCCCAGCAAACTCAACATAGCAACAGCATAAGGATTACATATGTGCCTCGATCATGTAGGGCAGCTCACGAGGTCTAATTAGTGAAGCACAAAGAGGGGAGGAGAACATCACATAGCTACTGGTCATGGACCCATGGTCCAAGGGAGACTACTCACATCTCATCCGGGAGGCGTCCATGGTGGTGGAGAGGCTCCGGGTGGTGGTTCTCCCCTCCGGCAGGGTGCCGGGAAGAGTTATCCTGGTGCTCCCAATCTTGGAAGCGCGGCGGCGGCGGAACAGAGATGAGATCGCGAAAAAGGGTTCCGTCCTCGAGGGTTTCAGGACGTGGTGTAAATATATGCCAAAGGGGGGCATCAGCGGAGACCTGGGGGGCCCAGGCGCCCCCCCCCCGGCGCGGCCAGGAGGGGGGCCGCGCCACCAGGGCGCCTGGAGCCTTGGTGGCCCCCCTCCGGCCCTACTTCGGTCGTGTGGAAGCTTCCGGAATGCTGATTTTTTATATAATTTTCCGGGATTTTTCTGGCAGTTTACGTAATGGGAAAACCTGAAATACAAAAACAGCAGAAAACACAAACTGGCACTGGGGTGCACTGAGTTAATAGGTTAGTCCAAATATGATCAAAAGTGTATGGAAGTGTATAAATATCATAGCAATATCACCCAAAAGAGGCATGGAGCAAGCAGAAATTATGGATACGTTTTGGACGTATCAGTGGGTGTTCTATCTTTGCTGACGTCTTGTTTGTTGATTTGTGTAGGAGCAGAGCAGCCACACTAGGAGCGCCCGGAGACGGCCCCCGACGTGCCATCTGCTTCAACTACGCCGCCAAGGGAAAGCTCTCCGGCAATGGTGAGTCCTCCGGCAAGGGGGAGCTCTCCGGCGAGGGACAGTACCAGCGGCCCTCCGCCGGCGGGGACTACAACTACACCGCCAAGGGAGAGTTCCCCGGCAAGGAACCCCGCCGAGGAGCCGGCTCGCGCAGGTAATCCCCTTGCTTCAAACTTCCCTTGTGCTTTTCTTCTTTTGATTCTTATTTTTGGATATTTGCTTGACTGTTTTTCTCCCCTTTCTGGCGGTCAGATCCATTTGCAGCTGAGCCGATGGAGACTGAGGTTGCTGATGAAGAGAACGCGCGCGGCAACACCGGCGACGCCGTTGTCAGCGAAGAGGCGTCCGGTGCTGATGATCCCGCCGGCGACGAGGCCGCCAAGGCTGCCGCCGCAGCAGCTGGCGAGGGGTCCGGTGATCGCACTGGCGGCCCTGAGGCCGCAGGAGCGCCAGGCTCTACACCGACCGCCGAGCCCTCCGCTGCTGCCGCAGCCCCAGGCTCCGAAGAGCCCGAGCCAGGCGCCTACTTGAAGGCCGGCGACGGCGTCTTCATCAAACTCCCCGGGGCCTCAAGCTCCAGGGCGCCGGTCGAGGGAGAAATCTTCGACGGAGAGGTGCTCGCCTCCGCCGGGCTGACGCTGGTCGACGCGCCGAGCAGCAGCAGCGGCGAGCCTAAGGAGGAGTGGCTGCTGCGGAAGCTGCTGTCGCTCTACCGCGCTCGGCAGGCCAAGTTGGAGTCCCGCGAAGCGCTGGCCGCCAAGGCGGGAGCCGACTTTGAGAAGCGCGCGGAGGAGCTCCGGGCCCTCAACCAGGCAGCTCTCCGGTCCCTGGCAGAGGAGCAGGAGAAACTTGCCGAGGAGCAGCAGGCCTTCTTCCTCGAGAAGGCTGAAGTGGAAGAACAGCAGCGGCTTGCCGCTGAGAAGCTGTCCACGCGGGATGGTGAGCTGGCGCAGCGGAAGGTCAACCTCGACAGCCTCGAGGAGGATCTTGCCGCGCGCGAGCAATCACTTGGCGGGGCCCTCCAGGAAGCAAAGGACGCTGCCGCAGCTGCCGAGACCGCCAAGAAGGAACTGGAGGCGAAGGTGGCGCAGCTGGAGGCCGATCTCAAGGCGAGAGGTGAAGAGATCGCCGCGCTCAAGCTTCAGCGGGAGAAGGACGCCCACAGCCACTCAGAGCTGCAGGTTCGTCTCGCCGAGAAAGGCAAGGAGCTTGCCGCCGCCAAGGACTCCAACGCTGATCTTGAGTTGAAGCTAGCCACTTTGACCAAAACACTGGACGGCGCCAAGGAGCGGGAGGCGGCCTTGAAGGAGGAGGTCAAGGCCGAGAAGGCGTTGCTGGCGAGTGCCGCTGTCACCCAGAACACCTTTAGGGAGACTGTGGAGCACTGGATGGAGGGTCTCGTCAATGCTGCCGCAGATATCGACAGGGAGCTGGCGCAGCTGGGGGCGGAGTATCTCGGGTACTCCTCCGATGAGAACCTCCACTCCAGCGCCAAGCTCACCTTGTTCTTCAGAGGCGTGGCGATGGCCCTCCAACGACTCCGGGAAAGGATCCCAAAGCAGCTGGCGGACGAGTCGCGCAAGCTCTGCGCGGGAGCCCTTCAAAAGGTTTTGGTGAAGGTGGCCTTCCACAATCCAGGCCTCAACCTCACCAACGTCCTCAAGTCCTGGCCGTCGGATGCTGATCTGGAGGCGCTCAAGGCCCTTGTCGCACCCAGTGTGGACAAGGTGAGCAGGATCAAGAGGGTTAAGGGCGGTCGCGCAGATTAGGCCGCCCGTTTTCTTCTTTTCTTGTCGCTGCTAGTCATGTTACGAGAACAATCTATTAGAGCTGCGACAAGCTACTTTGTAATATAACTCTATTTTGGGTAGTGATTGCACTGTTATTTCCTTTACTTGATTCCTTCCTTTGTACCCTACGCTTTTAGGGAACTTGCCGGCGCAGGCACCTTAGCCGCGAGCGCTGAGTGCGGAACGTCAGCAGCCTGCTGGCGGTGTTGCTACCGACAAGAAACCTTGTCGCAACTAGTCGCAGCTCACTTAAGTTGTTGAGCAAACTCGAAACAAAGTAAGGGCGCGACACAAGTCGCAGCACACTTAAGCTGTTGAGCGGACTCGAAACAAAGTAAGGGCGCAACTAGCTACGAGTTTGTTCCTCCGCGCACAGGTTTTCCATACAAAGCGCGGTCGTTCAAGGAAGATAACTCAAAAATTTAAAAATCTGATTGCTCAAGCTTTGGCAACTTAGCTTTTCAGTTGTTCGCTTCCCGGCAAGGCGAAACTTTCTTGAACGACGCCTGGTCCACACCATTATCTTCTCCTTCCCCCCGGCAAACTTTTGGGCGAGGGAACTTCCCTTTGCTTGAGAAAAAGAAAGAAGAGAAAATAACAATATGGAGCCTTTCGGCTCGTTATTGCTTACCGGGGGTAGGTGCTGCACAAAGTGTCAGATAACACATGCAAAATATAGAAAGCATGAAATTGACAAGATGTGCTGAGCACATGAGCTTTACTTATGCACGGGGTCTGCGCCCGGCTTTGTACAAAGGATTACATGCAACAGCGGCAAGACTTGTACAAAAAGGTGGTTGCCGAAGCGAGTCACGGCAACCGCGCCTTACGGATAAAACTTACGAAGATGCTCAATGTTCCAGGAGTTGCTCACCGGAAAGCCATCTTTGGTCTCAAGGCGGACAGCGCCAGGCCTAGTGACTCGTTTCACCCGGTAAGGGCCTTCCCATTTCGGCATCAACTTGTTGGAATTCTTGGCGGACTAAACGCGCCGAAGAACAAGGTCGCCTTCCTCGAGACTTCTGGCATTAACTTTGCGGCTATGGTAGCGGCACAAAGCTTGCTGGTAGCGAGCAGCTCGTACAGCAGCATGAAGACGGTCCTCCTCAAGGAGCAGCGCGTCATCTTGTCGCAGCTGCTCTTGCTCGAGCTCATCATAAGCGAGTACTCGAGGTGACCCGTATACGAGTTCCGTGGGGAGAACTGCCTCTGCTCCATAGACTAGAGCGAAAGGTGTCTGTCAAGTGGCTCAATTTGGCGTCATCTTGATCGACCAAAGAACCACCGGCAACTCCTCGATCCAGTTGCTTCCGCACTTGTGCAGCCTGTCGAAAGTTCTGGTCTTGAGGCCACGCAGCACATCAGCATTTGCCCTCTCCGCTTGATCGTTGCTTCTCGGGTAAGCAACAGAAGCGAAGCAGACCTTGGCGCCAAGATCTTGGACGTACTGCATGAAGGTGCGGCTCGTGAATTGTGTACCGTTGTCGGTGATGATCCTGTTAGGGATCCCGAAACGGCAAACTATCGACCTCAAGAACTTGACTGCTGACTGTGCGGTCACCTTCCTCACTGCTTCCACTTCCGGCCACTTTGTGAACTTGTCGATTGCAACGTACAAGTACTCAAAGCCCCCGGCTGCGCGGGGGAAGGGGCCGAGGATGCCGAGCCCCCAGACCGAAAATGGCCAGGATAAAGGGATCGTCTGGAGAGCTTGAGCTGGCTGGTGTATCTGCTTGGAATGGAACTGGCATGCTTCACACTTGGTTACTTGTGCAGTTGCATCCTGGAGGGCTGTAGGCCAAAGGAAACCTTACCGGAAAGCTTTGCCGGCAAGTGCTCTTGCGCCAATGTGGTGACCACATATGCCTCCATGTATATCTGCCAACAGCTTTTGTCCGTCTTCCCGGGGAATACACTTCAATTTCACACCGTTGAGTCTTCTTCTGTACAGTGTGTTGTCAACAAACTGGTACATACTTGACTATCGGGCTACTCTTTCCGCTTCTTCTTGCTCTTCGGGAAGTTCTCCTGTCTGGAGGAAACGGACAATCTGCTGTGCTGATGGCTTCTCGCCCCTCGTTGGTTACCCCAAGTGGAAGGTTGAGATGTAGCGTAGCAGCAAATTTCCCTTGGCAAAGGTACCCAGGATCGAATCCCGTGAGACTCCGAGGGTCGACAAGAAGGTGTCAACGGCGCCAGAAACTTAGCGGTTGACAGGACCTGCACACAGATACAAATAACTTTGCCCCCAACGAGTACAGAGAGGTTGTCAATCCCTCCGGCCTTGTCGTTTACAAAGGATCAAACACAAGAGATAATAATAATAGCTATGACTGCAACTAGGAAATAAAGACAGGAAGTAAATAGCGGGTGTGATCAGTGGTGGTAATATGGACCGGGGTCCCATGATGTTCACTAGTGATGTCTCTCTCCCAAAATACGATAAAACAGCAAAACGAGGTAAACAAATTACAGCTGGGCAATTGACAGGATTATGTGCGCAAACCAATGCTAACTATGCTGCAAAGAAAGGTAGAGGCTCAAAAGCATGGGCGGTACGCCAAGGAAAGTAGACCGAAATCCATCTGCATCTACTACTAATCATCCACCTTGAGATATCTATCCAGAACATCTCGCTGGTATTAAGTTGCGAATCCCATCCAAAGTGTAAATTCAAAGCAACAGACAACTGCATTAAAAGAACTTTGCGTAAAGTAAACAATCCTTGCACCCACAAGTACAAGCACCGTTGTTTTCCCCCTTGTGGCAACAGCACATCCCCTAGACTCATGTTTCTATCACTCAAGCCAGTCATCAGGGGGCATGAACCCACAATCAAGCATAATGCTCCCTCTTGGAGTTACTACCTACTACTTGGCCAAAGCAATAAACAGCAACGGAGAACATGCAAGAATTACTCAAGAACATAAATATAAAAGAGGTGAATCAAATATATTACTCACACACAATCTGAACATAATCTCATAATCCATCGGATCCCAGCAAACTCAGCAGAGCAACAGCATAAAGATTACATATGTGCCTCGATCATGTAGGGCAGCTCACGAGGTCTAAACCATGGAGAACAAAGAGGGGAGGAGAACATCACATAGCTACTGATCATGGACCCATGGTCCAAGGTGGACTACTCACGACTCATCCGGGAAGCGTCCATGGTGGTGGAGAAGCTCCCGGTGGTGGTTCTCCCCTCCGGCAGGGTGCCGGGAAGAGTTCTCCTGATGCTCCCGATCTTGGAAGCGCGGCGGCGGCGGAACAGAGGCGAGATCGCGAAAAAGGGTTCCGTCCTCGAGGGTTTCGGGACGCGAGGAATATATATGCGAAGGGGGGTCACCAGAGGCGGAGCCGGGGCCCCAGGCGCCCCCCTGGCGCGGCCAGGGGTGGGGCCGCGCCGGGGGTGGAGCAAGCAGAAATTATAGATACGTTTTGGACGTATCATGTGCCCATGCTGGAGTTTGTGGCTCGACAACAAGTACTAAAGGCACATCTGCTGCTGCGGGAACATCTGCTTCTACGGCGAGGACCTGCGGCTCAGCCGGAGCTTGATGTTCCCCGGCAAGCTTGCTGGAGCAAAACTTGTCGGGAGCGTTTGCTTCAACGGAACAAACCCTAGGGCTTGCCGGAGCAGACTGCTCCTCAGCACTCTTGGAGTTGATCTTGGGGACATTCTTGGCGGCGGCTTCGGGGAGCTCTGCCGGAAGATAGTAACCAGAAATCAACTTCCTCTTCTTGCTCTGTCCAGTTGATGGTGTTACGGATGGTTGAGTCAGCTTGAGCACAAAGATCCCTGGTTCCACAGGTAACTTAAGTGCGGCGCACTTTGACAGGCCATCGGCGATGTCGTTCTGAGCTCTTGGAACATGCTCCATCTGTAGGCCGTCAAAGTGCTCTTCAAGCTTTCTCACTTCATCGACGTAAGCTTCCATCAACGGACTCTGATAATTCTTGTTCACTTGGCGGACGACCAGCTGCGAGTCACCCCTGACAATGAGCTTCTTGATCCCAAGGTCTGCCGCGATCCTGAGACCGGCAAGCAAACCCTCATACTCTGCAGTATTGTTTGTTGCTTGCTCCTTGGGAAAGTGCATCTGGACGACGTACTTGAGGTGCTCTCCGGTGGGTGCGACAAGCAGCACGCCAGCACCGGCGCCTTGCAGCGAGAAGGCACCGTCAAAGTACATCGGCCACTCTTTGCTTGCTTCCTTGACGGGGATGCCCGTTTCTGGAATCTCTTCAAATGGTGTTGGCGTCCACTCTGCTATGAATTCTGCCAATGCTCTGCTTTGGATAGTTGAAGTGCTCTCAAACTTGAGGCCAAAGCTTGACAGTTCCAGTGCCCACTCAACAATTCTGCCTGTTGCTTCTTGATTCTGCAGTATCCTCTTCAGCGGAAAGCGAGTGACAACTGTGATCTCATGTGCTTGGAAGTCATGGCACAGCTTTCTCGAGGCCATGAGAAGGCCGAAAAGCAATTTCTGCACACCAGAGTCTCTTGACCTAGCCCCCTGCAGAAGGGAACTGACAAAGTAAACTAGGCGCTGCACCATTTTCTTCCGTATCTCCTCTTGCGCCTGCGCAGATCCATCTTTGTCGGGACCAGAGCTTGTCGGGGAAGCCCCCTGCTTTTCGCTGGATGTGTTTGCCACGGTTGCTGGCTCATCATCTGCCTCCCTCTCCGCTACTAACGCAGCACTAACCACTTGATTGGTTGCCGCGAGATACAACAGCAACTTCTCTTGTGGCTTAGGTGCGACAAGTATTGGAGTGGAGGACAGGTACCTCTTCAAGTATTGCAGCGCAGCCTCCGCTTCCGAAGTCCATTTCATTGGACCTGTCTTTTTCAAAATTTTGAAAAATGGCAGGGCGTGCTCAGCAGACTTAGAGATAAACCTGCTGAGAGCAGCCACGCAACCGGCAAGTTTTCGTACATCCTTGACGTGCTTCGATGCTTCAATTTGCTAATGGCCCTGATCTTGTCGGGATTGGCTTCAATTCCCCTCTCAGACACGAAGAACCCGAGAAGCTTGCCGGAAGGGACTCCAAACACGCACTTCTCGGGGTTGAGCTTGAGGCTGATCTTGCGCGGATTTGCAAAGGTCTCTTCTAAATCTTGAATCAGGGTTGGCCTGTGCTTGCTCTTGACCACTGTGTCATCCATGTATGCTTCCACATTTATGTGTATTTGTGGCTCAAAAGCGGTATGGACTACCCTTGCAAATGTTGAACCAACATTCTTCAAACCGAAAGGCATCCGTATGAAACAGTACGTGCCACATGGAGTGATGAATGCGGTCTTCTCCTCATCCTCTTCTGCCATGAAGATTTGATGGTATCCTGAGTATGCGTCAAGAAATGAAAGCAGGTCACATCCTGCCGTGGAGTTAACAATCTGGTCAATGCACGATAAGGGAAATGGGTCTTTGGGACAAGCTTTATTCACATCAGTGAAGTCTATACAAAGCCTCCATTTCCCGTTTGCCTTGCGCACGACTACAGGATTGGCCAACCACGTAGGATGGAGCACTCCTCTGACAAGGCCTGCTACTTCCAACTTCTTGATCTCTTTTGCAATGAATTCTTGGCGCTCCACTGCTTGCTTCCTGACTTTCTGCTTGACGGGTCGCGCATGAGGACAGACGGCAAGCTCGTGCTCAATTACTTTCCTGGGAACACCGGGGATGTCAGACGGTTGCCACGCAAACACGTCGACATTCGCCCGCAGGAAAGCAATGAGCGCGCTTTCCTATTTAGGGTCAAGGGTGGCACTGATGGTGAAGGTACCACCAGTGCCGTCCTCCTTGGCGGACACCTTCTTGGTCTCTGGCGGAGCTGCCATCGTCTTCTTACACTTGCCGGTGGAGCTCGATGGTGCGTCCTCAACGACAGCGCAGCACTAGGAAGAGGTGCGCTTGCCAGAGTGGGCATCCGAGCTCTTGCCGGACTTGGTCTTCTTCTTCCCCCCGGGAGCTTCAGCGGCAAGTGACTTGCTATCCGTTGCGGCTGCTGCTTCCCGGTAGATCTTGTCGGCACAGATAAGAGCATTCTTCTTGTCGCTAGGGACAAAGATGACGCTTATCGGGCCTGGCATCTTCAGCATATTGTACGCGTAGTAGGAGGCTGCCATGAACTTGGCGAGTGCTGGACGGCCGAGTATCCCATTGTAAGGCTATGGAAAATCGGCAACGTCAAAAGTGACCCTCTCAGTCCTGAAGTTCAGCTCGCCGCCAAATGTCACTGGCAACGTGACCTTCCCCTTCGGCTTGCTCCTTCCCAGATTGATTCCTTGGAACGTGTCAGTCTCTTCGAGCTCGCTGTCAGGGATCTGGAGTTTCTGGAGTACAGCTGAGGAGATCAGGTTCAAGCCGGCCCCGCCGTCAACTAACATCTTAGTGACCTTGCGGTTGTGGATAGTTGGTGAAACCAACATCGGCAAGCACCCGACCGCAGTTGTGCGATCAGGGTGGTCCTCAATGTCAAAGATGATAGGCATGCTGGACCATTTCAGAAGCTTGCACGATTCGACAGGTGGTTATGCTGCATTAACTTCCCGCACCCACTGCTTGAGTTGGCGGTGTGAAGTATGCAGAGAAGCACCGCCGTCAACGCACAAGACTTCTGTGGCTTTCTGGAACTCCTGCTCACTGTTCTCAACATCATCCATGTCTTCGTCGTCGTCGTCATCTTCATCCTTGTTGAGAGAAAATGAATCAACTCTCTCTTATTCCATTGACGATCGCAGTATATATACAAGGGAACAGATGCGAACGAAGAGATATGTCCGTTCGCAGGGGCGTGAGAGTGGGTCGCGATGGTTGTCGAAACAACCGCACGAGATATTACACAGGGAGGATTATCCCTTTAATTAAGAGAATTAATTAAATCCTAACACTTCCCTTAATCCTTCCTTGCTAGCGATCGACCATCCTTGGAATAATCTCCTCCAAAAACCCTGTGGGAAAAATATGAGGAGTATAGTGTACGATATGTTGCCAAAACTCCTTCAAAAACCCAGTGGGAAAAATAAGGAGAAAATACCGCAACATATAATGGTTACTGTCTCTTTCAACTCAATAGGAGAAAACTCATAGAGTTTAGAGCACAATAAATATGTCATATATACTTTCCCAAAAACCCCGGTGGGGAAACAGAAAGTATGACATATGATCTCGTGTTGATATTACCTCATTAAAAACCTTTATAAGAACCTATAAAGTAAACTCATGAAGGGAAAAAGAGTATAATATGATGCATTGAACAGGAATAATTCAGGAAGATACTCCCCCTGATTCTTGCAAGTTCCAAAGTCGTCACATACCAATACATAGAAGTTGGTAGAGACCCGCTGAACAAATCATTCGCATGATTTGACTTGCAAGATATGCAATATAGTGATATTGCTTATTATGTAACCTGTTTGCATCCGGGCAACACAAGAAACATTATCGTTGAGATAATGGTTGGTGAATGTAGCCATGAGGTCTGATTTAAAGACTCTTTATGAGAGGGCTACCACACCTAGTAGTAAACTAAAGTTGTCTACGATCTGACATAGTGGGGATCTGATCGATGTATCCAATGATATCAGTGTTCACATTTCTGTGAAACTGAAAAACCAGGACATGATATTTGATGCCTTGGAGATATCGAAAGATATTCTTTGAGTACCATCCAATTGTGTATGGTGGATCTAATGTCATTATGGAACGTGTAGTCCCAATATCTCATTTCCATCATCTCTTTGTCTAAATAGATCTTTCTCTACGTCTAGAGAATGAACTACCATGAGAGTTATGGATGGATAAGATTTGTCCACAATGAATTTCTCCAATATATCATGGATATAGACAACATAGTATACCATAATGATGAATGAAGGTGCTCAAGTTGTACTAACAAGCGATGTTTTGGTTTACCCAAGTCCTTCATTTAAACTCCGTCATTAGATGATTACATGTGTTGTCATTGCAGACATACAAACATGGATAATCATCTTTGCAGGAGTAATCCTTTTGTATAAGGAACTCACTATGTCGGTTGTACCATATGTACCGACAACAATAAGTCTTATGGTGACTTATTGATTTTACACAATGTATGTTGCGCATTGCATTTCGATTCAGAAGTGGGATTCCATCGGGAATCAACCATATATGTCTGAATCTAGTGATCCACATGGATATGTGATCACTACATCTATCAACTTCAGAGATAAATGATTTTGAACTGCCAATGATATAAGTTATCGGAATGAGATTCCACCTTCGGAGAATAGTTGGGTATCTGCGTGAACCCTTGTGCTACAGTACTTGCTCTTTGTTTCACCACCTCGTTGTTCTCAATTCCATTTCTAGAAGAAAACTGATGTAGGTATTGCTTATGAATACATTCCCATTATTGAGCAAGATCATTTCTACCTAGATCCCTTTGCTTGAGTTCAGTCCGAGTGTTGATCACACTTTGCCATGGCCATGGTCTTTGGATCTGAATCATTTGTAAGGTTTTGCAATCTAGTTAAGAAATGTATGTCGACAATTGTAGACTTCCGGTTATATGATTCTCCAGAATCTATATATCAATATATAGTTGATGGAAATATCGTTATCCATGGTGACTGCTCGCGATTTCCCAATGCTATTGAGTCGGGTATTCCGATGTCCCAGTCATTGTGTGCACTATGACCTGGGTTGGTGGAGGTTTCCCTTCCACTAGGTGTATACTACCCATTAGGTGTCTGTCAACGTAAAGTTGACATGCATTTACTGATTCAGAGGCCTTGATATCCTTGCTTGCAAGAAGCTGAATCCTGATGCACTGTTGTCGTACTTCTCCCCCTGTTGCTTTGAACGGGTAGTTGAGTGGTTTTAGTTGGTACCTCCACTATTTCTGACATATTTTTTTTTGCAGGATTGTAGGATTGCGTGACACCTTTATAGTCAGTAAATGAATTTGGCAGGTTATTTGCAATGTGTTGCAAATCTTCTGAACGCATGGTTCAGATCTTTCAGTACGTGGATTTGAGGCTGAAATGTGTTGAACATTCCACTAATTTCCTGGCATTCTTTATGGTACTTGAAATCTCCCCCTAATGCCTGGAAATGTTCCTCATTGAATCAACATCCTAGCCTTGAATAATTCCTCATGTGAGAGGCTTGAGGTATTGACGGTAATACAGTTATTCCTCACATAGATCCCAACTATATGTTGAGGGGCCAATGATGTATGCCGGGTGGTGATATCAGTATGCAACCGAAGTACTGCAGATGGGAAATACTTGGTAAATTTCCACGTATCAAAGATAGAGGGGAATAATATATGCAGTTTGGTCATGAGTGTGTAAGACTACATGACTCCAACGTAAAGTTGGTAAGTTGCATTTCAAAGTAAAGATCATGCAATGAGCTCAATTCTTTGGATGGGATTCTACCAAACCATTTTGAGTCTAGACATTAAGACAAATTGCTAAACTTCAATCCAAGAGCCATATAGGAGGCACTCAAGGAGAATTCTGCAATGTTGTCCATCCGATTTGCTTGAAATCGATGCCAGGATAAAGCCAATGGTTTCGTGTGAACAAAGCACATATTTAAGACCGTCATGTAGATATGTCTTTTAGAACCATGGAATACCTGAATATTCTAGTCAATGGATGGAAAGAGCCACTTACCTCAACTTGATGCATTCAAGGAGTCTGAGTGGTTCAGAGTAGACTTTAAGGTGTGCGGGCCTTAAAATTAGCTTCCCTGTGTCAGTTGTAGTGCACACAAAATCCAAATATTGTTAGAATTTAGCATCATAATGATCATAAACCATTGGAATTGTTGATAGTTTCGGTTTCAACCCAATGTCAATGATAACCAAAACTGAAATGCCAAGTTTGTCATGCAAAAGACACTCTGGAAAACTATCTCGTACGCAACATGTGTTACGGGTTGTGTCGTATGTGTAGTACAATCCAGATGATACACAGAGAATGTACTTGCCATATCCGTTGCATATAGTAAAGAGAAGTTATTTCTCTTTGTTGTCATCATAAGTTTTGCTATGGAAACTATTTTGACGGTACCTCCATAGTTTAGTAGGGTACAAATTGAACGTGAGAAGAAATAAAGCATCCCGACGTTACTCGAGTACCCACAGGGATAGTAAATATGACTCAGGTTGAGCCAACAAATACTTCATCACGTCTAGCGATTTTAAAATATCCCCTTCCTCTCAACGAGAGTGGAAATATTTCACTTCCCTGAGTATGGAGTTCGTGGTGCATATGTCCACAAGGCACATATGATCTTCCATCAGATTGACCCCCGTAGAAATCTATATATAGATTTGAAGATTCTCAATATGAAAATCACTCAGATATATAGAATACATACAAATGTGTTGTACCAAAGTGCTGATACAATATATTGTGATACACAATATATGATGACAACATTAATCATGTTCGTATTAGAACATCAGAAATGGACATAAATTAATAGATCACTAAGGAGATTGAGGGACTAAATGTAGTCTCCAAACATGTCAGTTGATGCATATCCAACCTTCATGTTCTCCGTGCTCATAAGGTCCCGTGACAGCTGGATAGTCATTTTATTGCTCGGTTCTAGAAGAACATCATGCAAACAACTGACTTCCATGATGGTGTCAAGTTGAAGGTTTGAAGTGAGCTTCAAACCTTTACCCTTGAGGTAATTTGTGTCCCTGTGGCGTGGCTTGGATTACACGCGCTATCCCATGAGAGGCAAGACTGATCTTGATGTCCATGACCCGCTTAAGCAAGTTCTGGCCATTGAGGGCAAGAGTCTCAAATTACTTAGCCATCGATTACTTAAAGGTGCAAACCAGAGATAATTAATTTACGAGTAGTAAATTAAAGACCATCACGGTTAGTGTTGTAATGAATTTTGCAAAATTGATGGGTATTTCAAGAAGTTATCTTGAAACCATTAGTGTGAACTTAAAATTGCTAAGTATGACATCTTGAAGATAATCTCCGAAAGGGAGTAGATCTCGCAGCACTAGGGAGTAATCTGATGAAATCAGTAGATACTCATTCCTAATGCCTTATGTCATGACTTAGTAAAATGTGCGGGAGAGCACTTTGTAAAGCAATCATAATGTCGAAACGACAAAATGTAAGCTTTAACAATAGTGGTGATAATCTGCAAAGCAGTAGATCTACACACTACCTTGTGATCTCAATACATCAATTTGACGAAAATCACTTTTGAGTTTTGCATATCAGTTCTTCCTCGTATTATGTCAAAAGACTCAATAAAGATGAATTGATTTTTTATTTGCAAGAAATTAAAAATCTCAATAGCAAATAGTAGATGTAATTAGTCTCAACATGTAGGATAACATGGAGATATATAACATCATAGTTTATTCTGGAATACAAGGTACTCTACAGATGTACATTACTAATGTAATGAATAATAATGGTGTTGCAAACTTGATCCTCAAGTGAAAAACTTGAATTGTGTAGATCTCAAATTAAATGAGATCTTGTATCAAATTGCAAGATAATTCAGCGAAGTGAATTAATATTTTGCGAGACAAAATTGATCTCAACCACAATTATTTTGCGAGAAAAAAAAATTCTCAATCGCAAATCAATATTGTTGTGCGAGAAAACTTAATCTCAATCGCAATGCAGAACATGTTTTAGGAATTGCTAGAGAGCAAATACGATGAACATGTCCCATTTTCACAGAGTATATCTGAAATCATCATTTACATGTATTGTAAATGTGATATGGAGATATCTGATGGCCTCCAATGCACAACATGTGGCCTGATTTGATGGTCAATGCAAATACATAGCCACTTGTTCGGGGTTAGTGCATAACCAGAGGGCTACAATGAAAAAAAAACTTCAAAGAGATAAGGGTTGTCCTGTGTGTGGCCTGTAATTAGTACACGAATCAATCAATTAAGTTAGCTATACACAGGAGCCATTGCCGCCCCTTCCGGGAGATCCAGCCATGGATGCCTTCGCCTCGTGCCGGAGTTCGTCGGCGTACGCTGGACGACGCCACGGGCACCGCGCCACGTGCCGTGGAGGTCCGCGTCAACCTAGGCCGAGGGCCATGGCTACGCGAGGAGGATCGGGCTGAGGCTGTACTCGACGTCCCGCTCCGCGTAGCCGCGCACCAGCCGGCCGGAGGAAGGAGCGCAGGTCGAGGGTCGCCACCGCCATAGTCTGACAGCGGAAACGATACCGTTCGCGTGCTGGGCCTCGCCGCGCCGGAGGAGGCCTGTGCCAGGTTCGGGCCTGGCCGACCGTGGGGGGTAGGCTGCCTGAAGGGAGAGCCCGCTCTATCTTCGCCACGGGCAGGACCGTGGCTGCAGGAACTCCATGCGGATGCCGGGAGCCGCGTCGGGCGCTGGCTGCCTCGCTTCCATCGCCCGTCTTCGTCGTCGCCAGGACGTAGAAGATGCGGGTGCGCCGCTGTCGAGGATCCACTGTGACCTCCGTGCGCCGGAGGGTCGAGGCCGGGTTGTTCCCCGCTATAGGCGCCGAGTCTCCGGTCGGGAGGCGCTTGCCACGCTGCCGTGCCTTGCGTAGCAGGACGGGGTCGCAGATGCGCCGCGATCGGGGAGAAGGGGAAGGAGAGGGTGAGACCAAACCATGCGCTGGAGGACGCTGCGGTCGAGCGCCGGCACCTGGGCTCCATCGCCTCGTCACCGGAAGATGTCTCGCCGCGAGCGCTCAATGGCACGATTCCGGTTCCTGCTTGCGCTTCCGGTTGCATCGCCTGTAAGCCATTTGCGACGAAAGTAACATCTGTAACGGCCGGGATGGCCTAATCTCTCGTGGCCTTCTGCTCTCGCCAGAGCGTGCTGATAACGTGTTGAGAGAAAATGAATCAACTCTCTCTTATTCCATTGACGACCGTAGTATATATACAAGGGAACGGATGCGAACGAAGAGATGTGTCCGTTCGCAGGGGCGTGAGAGTGGGTCGCGATGGTTGCCGAAACAACCGCACGAGATATTACATAGGGAGGATTATCCCTTTAATTAAGAGAATTAATTAAATCCTAACAATCCTTGTCGCGGCCGCGGGGAGGTCTGTCTCCTTGCCGCTGCTTGGCCTTACCGCGGCGTCCTCCCCGGCCGTTGAATGACCGCTTCTTGCCAGATCCTCCATCACCTCCTTGGGCCTTCTCCTTGTCGCGTCGCTCGTATTCAGCTTTTTGCTGCTCAACAAGCTGCTCGACCCTCTTGCAGTTCTGGAGGTCATGACCCTTGGTGCGGTGGATCTTGCAGTACTGCTTGTCGGTGCCGTCCAGCTTGTCGGCGGCCGCCACAGCCTGGCAGATGGTGCATGCGGCAGTCTCCTTGCCGGAGCTACCAACCTTGGCTTTCTCGGCGCCACCTGCGTTGCCGGACTGCTCAACGACTAGCACCTCTTTGTTTTTCTTCTTCCTGTTGTTCCGCCGCCGGTTTTTCTTTGCCGGGGTGGCATCCTCACTGTCAGATCCTCCTTCTCCCGTATCCTCTCCGGGGAGTTTCCTCCCTTCCTGAGCACGTGCGCACTTGTCGGCCAGGGCGTACAGCTCACTGACGTCCCTGATCTTGCACATCGCAATCTCCTCCCTCATCGTGCGGTTACGCACGTTCTGATGGAACGCGTTGATAAGAGCGGCAGGGTGGACATCTGGGATGTTGTGCTGTACACGGCTGAATCTCTGGATATACTTGCGCAGGGGTTCTCCTTCCTTATGGGCGAGCAGGTGAAGGTCACTTTCTTGGCCATGAGGTTTGTGGCCGCCTGTAAAGGCGCCGACAAACTGATGGCATAGGTCTGCCCAGGAGGATATGGAGTTGTCCGGCAAGTGCATGAGCCAGGACCTGACGTTGGGTTTGAGTACCAGCGGGAAGTAGTTGGCAAGGATCTTGTCGTCCCGCCACCTGGCAGCCTGCACCGCGATGGTGCAGATGCTGAGGAACTCCGACGGGTGTGTCTTGCCGTCGTACTTCTCTGGTACGTCTGGCTTGAAATTCTTCATGCTGGGCCACCTACCGCGTACGGCAAGTCGCCTGGTTCCCCTGGCGCATGCATGTCGACAGCGGGCCCAGCGCGCTGGTCGGATTGACGCCGCGCTTCTCTTCGGCGCTCGATACGGGTACGAGCGTCTTCTTGCTGTCGTTCGTGAAGAACTTGGCGCTGATCGCGACGAGCTCGTGGATCTAATGACGCGGTGGAGTCGTCGTCGATGTTGATCCGGCGAGTCGGTGATCTTGGCCTTCGGGGCGGAGAGTGCACGGTGGTTGCACCCCCACTGGTCTTGTCGCCATCGGCCCGCGCCTGGCTGACTTGTCGCGGCTGCGACGTGCTCGGCTGCCGCGGAGTGTCGCCGTTGGCGAAGGCGATGAGACTCTGAATGATGGCCCTCCGGTCGTCGGCCTTGTCGGTCGTTGGAGGGTAGTCTAGGAGCAGTTGAGCTCGTGCTAGAGCTTCTGCTGGAGTGGCGGGCAGCGGTGGCAAACGGTGTGAGGAGCGGGATATGCTCGAACTTCTAACTACGTTAGAAGGAGCAGTTTCCCGTCCAGGCGACCGTGCCTTGCTCGTGCCAGCATGTTGGCGTGCATGCTGGTCTTGAGCATCCCGAGATCCGCCAGCTCGATCTTGGTCCAGCAGACGTATGGTACCATGACGCTGCCGGTCCCGCGCCTCCTGAGATGGGCGCGGTGCATGCACGGACGCCGAGGTCTTGGAGTGCGCCCCGTCGTCGTGGGAGCCGGCTACGCCACCGATGGGTAGCGCAGCCTTGTCCTTGGACTTGGCGGCACCGTGAGCTCCCTCGTCGACGCCCGTTCTTCCGCCGGCGTCTACCCCACCAGCTGTTGGCTTCAGCGGTGGTGGGATCGACGTGGACGGAGCAGCTGCCTCCGAAGCCTTCTTCTTCGGCGGCATGTTGATGAAGATGATGAAGATCTAGCTCGTGTGAACGCCGGATCAGGTTCACACAACCTCGACGCACCCGTACCTGGCGCGCCAAAGATTTCGGAGAAACTGATCCACCCACGAACACCTATGGGGACCGAGCCCCTTTTTGGTACGACGGGGGCGGAGGTCGCACGAAGAGCAGATCGAGGCGAGGCACACGAGCAGTTTACCCAGGTTCGGGCCGCACGGATGCGTAAAACCCTACTCCTGCTTTGTGGATCGTATTGAGTTCTTGGCTCGGGAGCGCTGGGAGCTACAGTACACACCAGCAGCTAACGAGACCGAGCGTGAGAGTGTTCGAATCCCTTCCTACGTTGCGCATGGGCCTCCTTTAATATGCTCAAGGGGTCACCGACAGGTGGCAACGCAGTGGAGGCAAAAATGGAAATGGAGTGGTAGTTGGTACACCTACTTGTATAGTATTCCATACCTAACCCTGACGGCAGGGGACAAGAGCATTAAATGCCCATCGCCGTCGCCCAAACAGTGCAAAAAGGGGCCGTCAAGGACGCCACCGTTCGCCACGATGGCAACCTTGTCAGCGCCGCTTGCCATCGCGTACCCCTGGCTGCACAGCCTTCCACCACGTGCGCCTGGAAGGGTCCCAGAGCGACACATGAGTGGATGCGCTGGAGCGCGGGTACAGAGTGGTAGCTTGCCGTGGCAACCGCCTTGCCGCAGTCGTTGTCTTGTCTCGTCCGGGAGCTTGTCGCTCACCGGCCCTTGCCGGGACGCGTGGCGCGTCGCGGCAAGTTCCTTGAGATGCCTTGGTTGGCCTTCCCGGCAATCTCCTCTCGCCGGGGTCTTGTGCCTTGAGTGGCCTTCCCGGCAAGTTCCTCTTGCCGGGGCCATGTCTCCTTGGCTTAAATACTTTGTTCTTGAATGGCTCCAAAGGAACCACGGAGGACCTTGGCGGTCACCTGGCAAGCCTTGCCGCGGGGTGCTGTGACTGCCCGTGCACAAGTTCGGGATACTAGGGTACCCCTACTTTAGTACCCCGACAGTGTGACACATAAAAGGATCAAGGCTGCAATGGTATATCAGCAGTTGCTACTGGTAAGAGTAGATGATCACAAAGACAACCTCCCAATACCTGAGCTAGCCACAGGTATTTAGTTCATAAAAGAGAGTACATGGTAAGCACTTCCATTTCAAAAAAAAAACATGGTAGGCACTTCAAGGATTTCAAGCTCCAGGAAAAAATTTAACAGCATGTCCATCTCCAGCAGCAGCATCATAATCCGACAATGAGCTCCAAATGAATCAAGAAAATTTGATCATCTTCTAAATATGATAATTATCTAACACAGGGATATCTAAACTGCCATCATTAACATAGTAGTAATAGAAACTAATACACATGGTTTGCATATATGTTCACATACAGGAGTGTCGGGGGAAACTGTCCACCACGAGCACCTATGGGACCGGAGCCCCTTGTCGTTGCGGTGAGGGAGCGGAGGGAGCACGAAGAGCGGATCGAGGAGCGCACGCGGGCAGTTTACCCAGGTTCGGGCCACGCGGACGCGTAAAACCCTACTCCTGCTTGGTTTGTATTGAGTTTGAGGGCTCGGGAGCTTGAAGAGCTAGCTACACCGAGCAAGAGTGTTGTCTAGGTTCGGAACCTTTTCTACGTTGTGCATGGGCCTCCTTTTATAGCTCAAGGGGTCACCGACAGGTGTCAACGTAGAAGAAGGGCAAAAATGTAACTTTGGTGGTAGTTGTAATAGTGCGGGAACAGTGCATGAACAGTGCGTGAACAGTGGTCTTCACCTAACTTGACAGTGGGGGACAAGGGCATTAAATGCCCGTCGCCGTCGACCCAAAAAGCACCCGTCCATGCGTCTCCGTTCGCCACGGCGATATCCTTGTCACCGTGGAGTGCCACCGTGTCCCCCAGGTTGCACAGCCATCCGCCACGCGTCCCTGGAAGGGCCCCAGGGTGACGCGTGGGCCGATGAGCTGGAGCGCGGGCACACAACGCATACTTCCCCAGCAAGCACCTTGCCGGGGTCTTGATCTTGTCGGGCTGGGAAGCTTGTCGCTCCTCGGGTCTTGTCGGGGCGCAGAGTGCGCCGAGGCATGTCTTCTGAGATGCAGTCTTCTGGTTTTCCTGGCAAGCTCCTCTTGCCAGGGTCTTGTGTTAAATATAATAACTTTGAGCCTGGGACGGCCTTCCCGGCAAGCTCCACTTGCCGGGGCCTTGACCTTCTGTCTTGTATACTTAGTTTTTGAATGCCTTAATAAGGATTAGAAAGGTCTCCGGCGAGCACGTGGTGAGCCCTGCCGCTGGAAGCTGCTACTGCCCGTGCACAAGTTGGGGTACTAAGGTACCCCTATCTTAGTACACCGACAGGAGCCCCCGGGCCTGGGCCACACACGGTGTCGAGCGCTGTTGGGTCAGGCCCAAAACAGTGCACGGGCACACGCGGCCCACGGCACGCCGAATCCCCTTCCGCATCCGCCGCGCCCCTCCCCAATGGCAAGCGTCGATTGCGGCGTCGTGGGAGGGATCGTGGCCATGTTCTTTAATGGAAAAAGCGAAACGTCCCCCACTCCCCCCTTAAAAGCAGAGGGAACAGGGGCGCTTTCCTTCCCCCGCATTCACTTCGTCTTCAACCTCCAGAAACCCCCCTCTGCGCTCCGCCTCCACACCTCCTCTGCCCTCTTCCGCAACCGCGGCGCCGTCAAACTCCTCGCCCCTTCCCCCGCCGCCTCCGCCATGGCTCCGAAGGCCGAGAAGGCGAAAGCGGAGAAGACCAAGAGGGAGAAATCTGAGCAGGCGGCAAAGCTCGCTCTCCTGCGGAAGAGGAACGTCGTCTTCGCGCCAAGGCTCAGCGCGAGGGAACTCTGGAACAAGTATTACCTTTTCTGGGCCAAGGAGACCAAGGCTCATCCCCGGACCAGAGTCTACCCCGCCGGCGCCAAGGATCTGCTTCCCGGCGGGTACTTCTTCTTCGCTGCCTTCTTCCACTGCGGTTTGTGTCCTCCATTCTCGGAGTTTTTCTGCGACATAATGAACACGTACGGCCTCCATCTTCTAGACTTCACCCCCAACGCCATCCTTACGATGGCGGTTTTCGCACATCTGTGCGAAAACTACATAGGGATCTATCCGAATGTAGCGCTGTTTCGCCACTTTTTTATGCCTAGAGTAGAGGCCGGCGCCCCCCTCTCCGGGGGGATATCTTGGATCTTCCGCTTGAATAAGAAGGAGTCATATCTGAAAGGGGAGCTCCGCGGCAAGTGGGAAGAGTGGCGCGCGGACTGGTGTTGGATAGTGGAGGACCAGCCGGAGTCTTTCACCGCGCCGCGCACAACAGCCATAGTGCGCGGCAGGGACTGGAGCGATTTGGCCTCGGACGACATCAAGCTCAACGTTGCCCTTGTCAGGATACTGCATCTCCGGGTAGCTAAGTTGACCATCGGAGAGGTAGGCGCAGACTTCCTCCGCCGCCGCATTGCCCCTTTACAAGAGAGGAAAAGGCCAGCGTGGGAGTACGGCAATGCGGAGGACATTATGAGGTTGCGCCCGGGTCTGAACTTCAACTTCACGGCGCTGGAGCTGAAGGGGATGGTCCGGGAGCTTTTTAAGCACGACCCGGCCCATCCAGAGTGGTTTAGATCTCCCCGGGGAGTAGTGCCACTATGCAATAGCACTGCCCGGGATGCCTTGCTCGCAATGATGCCCACGTGTGACTCTCACGGCGTCGACCCCACATGGATAGTGCCCACGCCGGATGCCATCATGAGTTTCTTCGATAATTTGGTCGAGCGGCCGAGGAACGCCGACGAGAACAAGGGTCTCACTCGGGCCACCACAGAGCGGGACATAGCCTACATAGCTTCCCGGATGGAAGAGGCCGCTGCAGCTGCAGCAGCAGGAGACTTCGGGTTCTCCGTCGACGAGGCAGAGGCCGAGGACGCGTCGTGCCAAGCAGAGGAGGCGGAGATCCGCAGGCTGCTCAAGCTTCCGCCCGACGAGCTCGCCGGGGTCCCTTCTCTGAGGCACGCCGGGATTCCCGGAGTTGTGAGCGAGGCAGCGGCAAGCGAGGTTCCCGGAGGAAACAGAGGCGCCGGAGGGAGCAGCGCCACCGGAGGGAGCGGAGCCACTGGAGGGAGCGGGGCCGCAGGATCAGATGCTGGACCCAGCGAGCCCACCGGGGAGGAGGGGGAGGACACCGAGACCGATGAGGACAGCGGTGGGTCTCTGGGACTCGATGACGACGCCTCATCGTCCTCGGAGAACTCCCCGCCTCGGGCCAGCCCCCAGCGAACACCGCTGAAGCGTCTCCGCAAGGCGCCCACAGCGACAAGGACGCAGGCGCCCCGACAACAACCTGCTCGCCGGGCGACGCGCGCCACCAGAGCGAGCCAAGCCGCGACGGAGGCGCCCCACGCACCAGCAGCGGCGGAGGCGCCCCGCGCATCAGCTGCGAAGGAGGCGCCCCGCGCACCAGCGCCAAGCGGAGGGGGAACTTCTCAGAGCGGAGCAGCCGCTCCGCCTGCTCCTCGGGCCTCGGCGGCGGCGGAGGCTGGGTCATCGCAGCCCCTAGCCCCGGGGACCGCCAAGCGCCCGAGGGAGCCTTCTCCTCCCGCTCCCCGCGCCGGAGCAACTCAGGTGGAGTTCGACTTCTCCGCCCTGAGCGACGACGACGACGAGGAAGAGGAGTGAGCACTTGCACTTTGTAGCTTCTTCGATTCGATCTTGATTCTTCTTTGTGATGCTAATCTTGTTCTTGTTTTCAGGTCCCTGGCCCAGCGGGCGGCGAAGCGGGCCAAGATCCCCGTGGTCGAGGTCGAGGACGATTCGCCCGTCGCGGCAACAGGGGATGCGCCGGCGACGGACTTGCCGGACCCAACCGCTGCTCCGAGGAGCAGCCCCCAGCGCAGCCCCCAGCGTAAGTCTGGGTTTTATATCTCTTTGCTCGTCGGGCGTGCTTGAGGTTTTAACTTGGTACTAACGTTTAGTTGTCTTGCTTGTCTTGCGAAGAAACGGAGCCGCAGCAGCAGGAGCGCCCGGAGACCACCCCCAAGGAGCCGCAGGCCCCGCCATCCCCGCCAAGGGCGAACTCCCCGGCGAGGGAGAGCGCTCCGCCAAGGGCGGGTACTCCGCCAAGGGCGAGCAGCCCGGCGAGGGTGGCCACCCAGCCAAGGGAGGGTTCCCCGGCGAGGGAGCCCGTCGTCGACGAAGTCCGCGAAGGTAAGTCTTGTAACTTCGTCTTCTTGGACTTGTCTTTTTCGGATATTTGCTTGAACTTTTTCTTTTCTTTTCTTCTTCTTCTAGATCCTCCCGCGCCGGACCGAATGGAGACCGAGGTCATCGGCGAGGAGGGCGCGCAAGGCGACGGCGGCAACACCGCTGTCGTTGAAGACGTGGCAGGAGCCGACGAGCCTGTCGCAGAGGAGACTGCGCCGACCGCAGACGCCGCGGCCGGGGAGGGGGACGGCGGCCACACTGCCGGCACGGAGGCGCCAGGAGCGTCAAGCGCTGCGCCGGCCGCCGACCCCTCCGCCGGAAAGGAGCAGTCGGGCATTTATCTTGAGGCCCCCAACGGCGTCTTCATTCAAGTGTCGTGGGGGTCTTCGTCGTGAGCCCCCGTGGAGGGAGAGACCTTTGATGGAGAGGTCCTCGCCTCCGCGGGGTTGAAGATCGTCGAAGCGCCTGGCGGGAGCAATGAGCCCGAAGTGGATAAACTTCTTCGCCAGCTCCTGGCCCTTTACCGGGCCAGGCAAGCGAAGCTGGAGTCGCGAGAAGCCCTCACCGCCAAGGCCGGAGCGGATCTGGAGAAACGCGCCGCAGAGCTCCGCGCCGCAAACCAGGCAGCTCTCCACGACTTGGCGGAGGAGCGCGAGAGGCTTGCCGGGGAGCAGCAGGAGTTCCTCCTGGAGAAGGCAGAGGCCGAGGAGCAGCAGCGACTAGCTGGTCTGGAGCTGTCCCGGCGAGAAGGCGCGCTCAACCAGCGAAAGGTTGAGCTTGACGCCCATGACGACGAGCTCACTGCCCGGGAGCAGGCTCTTGGCGGGGCCCTGAAGGAGGCGAAGGAAGCCGCCGTCGCCGCGGAAACCGCCAAGAAGGACCTTGAAGCCAAGGTGTCGCAGCTGGAGGAGTACCTGAAGGCGAGCACGGAAAGGGTCACCGCGCTCAACATAGAGCGCGAGAAAGACGCCCATACCAACTCGGACCTCCAGGTACGCCTCTCCAAGCAGGGCGACGAGCTCAAAGCCGCCAAGGACTCGATTGCTGATCTGGAGTTGAAGGTTTCCACTTTGAGGGCTTCACTTGACGCCGCTCGGGATCGAGAAACCAAGCTGAAGGAGGAGGTCCGCAAGGAGCGGGAGCTGGTGGAGGGCGCCGCCACCTCCACGAACATCTTCAAGCAGGCGGTGGAGCAATGGACAGAGGAGCTAGTCACTTCCGCCGCCGACATCGACAAGGAGCTAATGGCGCTGAGGGTTGAACACTTGGTGTACTCTCCGGACCCAAACCTCCCCCACAGCGCCAAGCTCAGTCTCTTCTTCAGGGGGATCGCGCCGGCGCTCGCACGTCTACAGGAGAAGCTCCCCGCGCAGCTGGCCGAGGAGTCGCGCCAGCTCTGCGCGGGTACTTTGGAGCGCGTCTTGACCAAGATTGTCTACCGCAACCCCGGTATAAATCTTGTCAACGTTCTCCGTAGCTTGCCGGCCGACGCAGATCAGGAGGCGCTGAAGGCGCAGGTCGCCCACATCATCGCCAAGGTGAGCAAGATCTCCAGGCGTGAAGGCGATCGCGTAAACTAGGCCTCTTTCTTGTTATTTCCTTTGTTGCTGCAAAGTGTGCCACGAACATGAACTTATTAGTCATTGCGACAAGTTATCTCTGTAATATATTATCTTATTTCCGAGCAATGGATGCAGTGTTATCTCCCTTGTTTTGGTCCTTTACTTTGTATGCTTTTTACCCTACGCTTTTAGGGAACTTGCCGACAAGGGACCCTTGCCGCGAGCGCTGAGTGCTGGACTCTGAGCAGCCTGTGGGCAAAGGCCTTATCGGCAAGCAACCTTGCCGCAGCTAGTCGCAACGCACTTAGCTTGCTGAGCGAACTCAAAAACGAAGTAAGGGCACGACACTTGTCGCAGCTCACTTAAGCCGTTGAGCGTACTCGAAAACAAGATAAGGGTGCGGCTAGCCACGGGTAGGTTCCTCCGCGCACAGGTTTTCCATACAAAGTTTGGTCGTTCAAGGAAGATAACTGAAATTTTAAAAATTTGAACTGCTCAAATTCTGGTAACTTAGCTTTCATTGTCTGTTCGTTCTCCGGTAAGCTTCCCTTTCCTTGAACAGCACTTGGTTCATCCTCCACCTCCTTCCCCCCCGGCAAACTTGTGCGCGAGGAATGTTCCTTCTGCTTAAGAGGGAAAGAAAAAGGAGAAGAGGAAACAAGTATAGGGTTCCTCGGCATGGTAATGCTTACCGGATATGTGTGTTGCTCAAGATGCCAAACAATGCATGCAAATAACAAAGAAAAGCATGAAAATGGTGAAAAGTGCGAAAACACAAAGCTTTACTGATGCACGGGATCTGCGCCCGGCTTTGTACAAAGGTTTACATGCGACAGCGGCAAGACTCGTACAAAAGGTGGTTGCCGGAGCGGATCACGGCAACCGCGCCTTATGGGTGAAACTTGCGAAGATGCTCTATGTTCCAGGAGTTGCTCACCGGTAAGCCTTCTTCGGTCTCATGGCGGACAGCGCCGGGCCTTGTGACTTGTCTCACCCGATAAGGGCCTTCCCACTTCGGCGTCAACTTGTTGGAATTCTTGGCGGACTGAACACGCCGAAGAACAAGGTCGCCTTCCTCGAGACTCCTGGCCTTGACCTTGCGGCTATGATAGCGGCGCAAGGTTTGCTGGTATCGAGCAGCTCGTACAGTAGCCTGGAGACGTTCCTCCTCGAGGAGCAATGCATCATCTTGTCGCATCTGCTCTTGCTCGATCTCATCATAAGCGAGCACTCGAGGAGATCCGTATACGAGTTCCGTGGGGAGAACTGCCTCTGCTCCATAGACAAGAGCAAAGGGTGTCTGCCCGGTGGCTCGACTTGGTGTTGTTCTGATTGACCAAAGAGCCGCCAGCAACTCCTCTATCCAGTTTTTTCCACACCTGCGCAGCCTGTCGAAAGTTCTTGTCTTGAGTCCGCGCAGCACTTCAGCATTGGCCCTCTCTGCTTGACCATTGCTCCTCGGGTGAGCAACAGAAGCGAAACAGACCTTGGCGCCAAGGTCTTGGACGTACTGCATGAAGGTGCGACTAGTGAACTGTGTGCCGTTGTCGGTGATGATCTTGTTAGGGATTCCGAAACGGCAAACAATTGACCTGAAGAACCTGACTGCTGACTGTGCTGTCACCTTTCTCACTGGTTCCACTTCTGGCCACTTTGTGAACTTGTCGATTGCTACGTACAAGTACTCAAAGCCCCCGACAGCTCGGGGGAAGGGGCCGAGGATATCGAGCCCCCAGACTGAGAAGGGCCAGGACAAAGGGATCGTCTGGAGAGCTTGAGCTGGCTGATGAATTTGCTTGGCATGGAACTGGCACGCTTCAAACTTGGTTAATTGTGCAGTTACATCTTGGAGGGCTTCTTGCCAAAAGAACCCTTGCCGGAATGCCTTTCCGGCAAGTGCCCTTGCGCCAATGTGGTGGCCACATATGCCTCCATGTAGCTCTACCAACAGCTTCTGTCCATCTTCTCTGGAAATGCACTTCAACCTGACACCATTGAGCCTTCTTCTGTACAGTTCATTGTCCACGAACTGGTACATACTTGACTGCCTGGTTATTTTCTCTATCTCTGCTGGGTCGTCGGGAAGTTCTCCAGTTTGCAGAAAACGGACGATCTGCTGCGCCCATGCCGGAGCCCGAGGCTCAACGGCAAGGACTAAAGGCATGAGGGCCGCTGCGGGGACCCCAGCTTCTACGGCAAGAACCTCTGGTTCTGCCGGAGCTGATGGCCCCCCGGCAAGCCTGCCGGGGCAAGGCTTGTCGGGAACGCTTGCTTCAACTGTACAGACCCTTGGATCTGCAGGAGCAAACTGTTCCTCAGCGTTCTGGTTGTTGATCTTGGGGACCTTGGCGGCGGCCTCGGGGAGGTCCGCCGGCAAGTACTCGCCGGAGACCAACTTTCTCTTCTTGGGCTGCCCAATTGATGGTGTAACGGATGGCTGAGTCAGCTTGAGCAGGAAGGTCCCTGGTTCCACAGGTAACTTCATTGCAGCACACTTTGAAAGGCTGTCTGCTATATCATTCTGGGCTCTCGGGACGTGCTCCATTTGCAGACCTTCAAAGTGCTCTTCAAGCTTCCTCACTTCATCTACATAAGCTTCCATCAAAGGGCTCTGATAACTTTTGTTCACTTGTCGGACCACCAACTGAGAATCTCCCCGCACAATCAGTTTCTTGATCCCAAGTTCAGCTGCAATTCTGAGGCCGGCAAGCAGACCTTCATACTCTGCAGTGTTGTTTGTCGCTTGTTCTCTGGGAAAGTGCATCTGGATAACATACTTGAGGTGCTCCCCGGTGGGCGCTATGAGTACCACGCCGGCACCGGCGCCTTGCAGCGAGAAGGCACCATCAAAGTACATTATCCATTCGCTTGTCGCTTCTTGTGCGGGTATGCTTGTCTCTGGAACATCTTCATCCGGTGTTGGGGTCCGTTCCGCTATCAATTCTGCCAAAGCTCTGCTCTGTATGGTTGAAGTACTTTCAAACTTGAGGCCAAAGCTCGACAGTTCCAGTGCCCACTCGACGATCCTGCCTGTTGCTTCTGTATTTTGCAGTATCCTCTTCAACGGAAAGCGAGTGACCATTGTTATCTCATGTGCTTGGAAGTAACGGCGCAGCTCTCTTGAGGCCATGAGGAGACCGAAAAGCAACTTCTGCACCCCGGGGTATCTTGATCTAGCCCCCTGCAAGAGGGAACTCACAAAATACACCGGGCGCTGCACCATCTTTCTTCGCACTTCTCCTTGCTCCTGCGCAGAGTTGTCCTTGTCGGGGCCAGAGCTTGTCGGAGCAGCCCCCTGCTTGTCGCTGGACTCGCTTGCCGGTGGCGTAGACTCCTCGTCGGCCTCCCTCTCCGCTACTAACGCAGCACTAACCACTTGATTGGTTGCTGCTAGGTATAGCAGCAACTTCTCTTGTGGCCTAGGTGCGACAAGTATTGGAGTGGAGGATAGGTATCCTTTCAAGTCTTGCAGCGCTGCCTCCGCTTCCGGAGTCCATTTCATAGGACCTGCCTTCTTCAAGATCTTGAAGAAAGGCAGGGCGCGTTCTGCAGACTTTGAAATGAACCTACTGAGACCAGCTACACAACCAGCAAGCCTCCTTACGTCCTTGACGCGCTTCGGGGCTTCGATCTGCTCGATGGCTTTTATTTTGTCGGGATTAGCTTCAATCCCCCTCTGTGACACAAAGAACCTGAGAAGCTTGCCGGAGGGGACTCCGAAGACGCACTTCTCGGGGTTCAACTTGAGCTGTATCTTGCGCAGATTTGCAAAGGTCTCTTCCAAGTCTTGGATCAGGGTATCTTTGCTCTTGCTCTTGACCACTATATCATCCATGTAAGCTTCTACATTTCTGTGGATCTGTGGCTCAAAAGCAGTGTGCACCACCCTTGCAAATGTTGAGCCTGCATTCTTCAATCCGAAAGGCATGCGAATGAAGCAATATGTGCCACATGGAGTAATGAATGCAGTCTTCTCTTCATCTTCCTTGGCCATGAAAATCTGGTGGTAGCCTGAATATGCATCAAGGAAGGAGAGCAGCTCACATCCAGCAGTGGAGTCAACAATCTGGTCAATGCGCGGCAAGGGAAATGGATCCTTGGGACATGCTTTATTCACATCAGTGAAGTCTATACACAACCTCCACTTCCCGTTAGCCTTACGCACGACAACTGGGTTTGCTAACCACGTCGGATGGATCACGCCTCTAACCAGGCCCGCTGCTTCTAGCTTCTTGATTTCTTCGGCAATGAATTCTTGGTGCTCCACGGCTTGCTTCCTGACCTTCTGCTTGACGGGCCGCGCATGAGGACAAACAGCAAGCTTGTGCTCAATCACCTTCCTGGGAACGCCGGGGATGTCAGATGGTTGCCACGCAAACACATCGACATTCGCCCGCAGGAAGGCAACGAGCGCGCTTTCCTATTTGTTATCAAGTGTAGCACCGATGGTAAAGGTACCACCAGTGCCATCCTCCTTGGCGGACACCTTCTTGGTTGCCGGTGGAGCGGCCATCCCTTTCTTACACTTGCCGGTGGAGCTCGATGGAACGTCCTCGACGGCAGCGCAGCACTCCGAAGAGGTGCGTTTGCCGGAGTCGGCCCCAGAGCACTTGCCGGACTTGGTCTTGGTCTTCTTCCCCCCGGGAGCTTCAGCGGCAAGTGTGTTGCTCTCCGCCGCGGCTGCTGCGTCCCGGTATATCTTGTCGGCGCAGATAAGCGCGTCCTTCTTGTCGCCATGGACAGAGATGACGCTTATCGGCCCCGGCATCTTGAGTACGTTGTAGGCATAGTGGGAAGCTGCCATGAACTTGGCGAGGGCAGGACGTCCAAGTATCCCATTATATGGCAATGGGATATCGGCGACGTCAAAGGTTATCCTCTCCGTCCTGAAGTTGAGTTCCCCACCAAAGGTCACCGGCAGAGTGATCTTCCCCTTCGGCTTGCTCCTTCCCGGGTTGATTCCTTGGAACGAACCGGTCTCTTCGAGCTCGCCATCTGGGATCTGGAGTTTCTTGATCACAGCCGAGGAGATCAAGTTCAGGCCGGCCCCGCCGTCAACCAACATTTTGGTGACCTTGAGGTTGCGGATGGTTGGTGAGACCAACATCGGCAAACACCCGACCGCTGTGGTGCGGTCAGGGTGATCCTCAAGATCAAAAATGACGGGCATGCTGGACCATTTCAGCAGTTTGCGCGACTCAACGGGCGGCTCTGCTGCGTTTACTTCCCGCACCCACTGCTTGAGTTGGCGGTGGGAAGTGTGCAGAGAGGCGCCCCCGTCGACGCACAGCACTTCTGTGGCCTTCTGGAACTCCTGCTCGCTGTTATCACCTTCATCCATGTCGTCGTCGTCTTCCTCTTCCTCATCCTTGTCGCGGCCCCGGGGAGGTCGATCACCATGCCGCTGCTTGGCCTTGCCGCGGCATCCTCCCCGGCCATTGAATGGCCGCTTCTTGCTTGGCTCTCCTCCGCCACCTTGAGCCTTCTCCTTGTCGCGACGCTCGTATTCAGCTTTCTGCTGTTCGACGAGGTACTCGACACGCTTGCAGTTGGAAAGGTCGTGGCCCTTGGTGCGGTGGATCTTGCAATATTGCTTGTCGGAGCCGTCTGGCTTGTCGGCTGCCGCTACAGGGGCAGGCTCCTTGCCGGAGCTGCCAGCCTGTGCTGTCTTGGCGGGAGCCTCCTTGCCGGACTTCTCGACGACAAGCACCTCCTTGTTCTTCTTCTTCCTATTGTTCCGCCGCCGGCTCTTCTTTGCCGGGGCGGCATCCTCGCTGTCGCTTCCCCCTGCGCCGGTATCCTCTCCGGGGAGTCTCCTCCCCTCTTCGGCGCGCGCGCACTTGTCGGCCAGAGCGTAGAGCTCGCTGACGTCCCGGATCTTCGTCATGGCCATCTCCTCCCGCATGCGACGGTTACGCACGTTCTGGTGGAACGCGCTGATAACCGCGGCGGGGTGGACGTCAGGAATGTTGTGCTGCACGCGGCTGAAGCGTTGGATGTACTTGCGCAGAGGTTCTCCTTCCTTCTGGGCCAAGATGTGGAGATCACTCTCCTGGCCGTGGGGTTTGTGGCCGCCCGTGAAGGCGCCAACAAACTGATGGCACAAATCTGCCCACGAAGAAATAGAGCCTTCCGGCAAGTGCATAAGCCAGGAACGAACGTTCGGCTTAAGCACCAGCGGGAAGTAATTCGCCAGTATCTTCTCGTCGCGCCCCCCGGCAGCCTGCACCGCGATGGTGTAGATACTGAGAAACTCTGAGGGGTGCGTCTTGCCGTCGTACTTCTCGGGTACGTCGGGCTTGAAGTTTTTCATGCTGGGCCACTGGACGCGCCGCAGCTCACGGGTAAACGCAGGGCAACCTGCCGCGTACGGCAAATCGCCTGGTTCACCGGGCGCGTGCGTGTCGATAGCGGTCCCAGCACGTTGGTCCGATTGTCACCGGGCTTCTCGCCGGCGCTCGATCGTCGTTCGAGCATCTTCTTGTCGCCGATCGTCAAGGACTTGGCGCTGGTCCCGACGAGCCCGCGGATCCGACGACGCTGTAGAGTCGTCGTCGACGTTAATCCGGCGGGGAGGCGTCTTCTGCTTCCGCGGCGGGGAGTGCACGGTGGTTGCACCCCCGGCGGTCTTGTCGCCGTCGGCCTTCGTCTTCTCGACTTGTCGTGGCCGCGAGGTCGCCGGCTGCTGCGGCGTGTCGTTGTTGGCGAAGGCGATGAGGCTTTGAATTGTTGCCCTCCAGTCCTCTGCCTTATCTGCCGCTGGAGGGAAGTCGGGAACCAGTTGCGCTCTTGCGAGTGCTTCTGCTGGAGAGGAGGGGAGCGGCGGCGAGCGGTGCGAGGAGCGGGATATGCTCGGACTCCTAACAGGGTTAGAAGGAGCAGGGTCCCGCCCCGGCGACCGCGCCTTGCTCGTGCCAGGACGTTGGCCTAGAGCGTCCCGCGATCCTCCGGTTTGCCCTTGCCCCAGCAAGCGGATGGTACCTCCTGTACCACGGCGCTGCTGGGTAGTCGTCTGTTGAGACGGACTTGGCGCGTCTACGGACACCGAGGCTCGGTCGTCAGTCTTGTCCTTAGACTTGGCGGTGCCGCGAGTTTCCTCGCCGGCAACCACCCTTCCGCCGGCGTCTCCTCCACCCACCGTTGGTTCTGGTGGCGGTGGAACAGACGCAGACGGGCCTGCGACCTTCGAAGCCTTCTTCTTCGGGGCCATGTTGCTGTTGCTGATGAAGTTGATGAAGTTGGAGAGGTTGATGAAGAGTGCGCCCGCGTGAGCGCCGGATCAGGTTCGCACAACCTCGACGCCCCCTACCCGGCGCGCCAAAGATGTCGGGGGAAACTGTCCACCACGAGCACCTATGGTACCGGAGCCCCTTGTCGTTGCGGTGAGGGAGCGGAGGGAGCACGAAGAGCGGATCGAGGAGCGCACGCGGGCAGTTTACCCAGGTTCGGGCCGCGCGGACTCGTAAAACCCTACTCCTGCTTGGTTTGTATTGAGTTTGAGGGCTCGGGAGCTTGAAGAGCTAGCTACACCGAGCAAGAGTGCTGTCTAGGTTCGGAACCTTTTCTACGTTGTGCATGGGCCTCCTTTTATAGCTCAAGGGGTCACCGACAGGTGTCAACGTAGAAGAAGGGCAAAAATGTAACTTTGGTGGTAGTTGTAACAGTGCGGGAATAGTGCATGAACAGTGCGTGAACAGTGGTCTTCACTAACTTGACAGTGGGGGACAAGGGCATTAAATGCCCGTCGCCGTCGACCCCAAAAGCACCCGTCCATGCGTCTCCGTTCGCCACGGCGATAGCCTTGTCACCGTGGAGTGCCACCGTGTCCCCCAGGCTGCACAGCCATCCGCCACGCGTCCCTGGAAGGGCCCCAGGGTGACGCGTGGGCCGATGAGCTGGAGCGCGAGCACACAACTCATACTTCCCTGGCAAGCACCTTGCCGGGGTCTTGATCTTGTCGGGCTGGGAAGCTTGTCGCTCCTCGGGTCTTGTCGGGGCGCAGAGTGCGCCGAGGCATGTCTTCTGAGATGCAGTCTTCTGGTTTTCCTGGCAAGCTCCTCTTGCCAGGGTCTTGTGTTAAATATAATAACTTTGAGCCTGGGACGGCCTTCCCGGCAAGCTCCACTTGCCGGGGCCTTGACCTTCTGTCTTGTATACTTCGTTTTTGAATGGCTTAATAAGGATTAGAAAGGTCTCCGGCGAGCACGTGGTGAGCCCTGCCGCTGGAAGCTGCTACTCCCCGTGCACAAGTTGGGGTACTAAGGTACCCTTATCTTAGTACACCAACAAGGAGCTCAGCACACATGAACCAGTCACAGAAACTAATGTTAAGGGAAAATAGAGTACCTATTGATTTCATATTTCTCTCATATGAACCCGCTGCCCGGGGCCTAACATTGACCCAATAACCTGTGATGATCTATAACAGAAAGAAAAGAAAATTTTCTTAGCACAGTTCACTGCAAATGACAATGTGCTAATATAAATTATATAATACAGTGTTCAAAACAAATCTAGATATCATCCACCGAGCTGACTGTGTATGATAGTCATAATCAAAAATGATGACTGGCAAAAAAACAAGAATACTTCAAGTGTTAAGATATATAGATATCATATAAATTAAGATGCTTGGCTGCATCATATAAATTAAATCACAGACATCTAGTGTACTAGTAGCAGCAGCCAACAAAAAAAGATCCATCATATGAATCGATCTTGCTTGTATGTACCGTCCGGTTAGAAGACAAACATGTTTGCATATCAAATATACTAACCAACACTGATCAGCATTTGCAATCATATTGTATGTGGCTGAAAAGAATCACAATCCATCTCATCGAATTTTACTAGCAACTTCCGTGATGCATCACATGCGAAGGGATTGCAGCATCCTGGGCAGGCAGGCATCAAATGCATAGGCATGGCTCAAGGCCCCGAAGGCACTCGGCCATAGGTCTTTGCCGGCCGGCTGGCCGATGAGGTTACAATACAAAAAATTCGGAATTGAGAATACGTACGAGAATCGATCATCACATCGAATCGAGTTCATCTCATGAATTAACATAAATAATTGGTGGGTAGGTACTCACGCGGACGGGCATGGGATGCATCCAGACAAACATAGCAGATCTCATGGAGAAAAAACCAACATGTAGGATAATATTCAGCTTGAATCATCTGGACGGAGCAAACATGCGTAATCACGATCTAGAAACCTCCGGACAAGCAACCAATACACGAAGAGTATCCAGTACGACAATACGACAAAGTTTCGTATAAGATGTTCTTACCTTGCGGCCGGTGGCGCCGTTCTCTCTAAGGTAGGTGGCGGCGTTCTCGCGGGTGAGGCCGGCGGTTCAGATCCCGTCGGTGAGGAGGGGAACGGCGTTCGCGCGGCCTGGGGCGCGGAGGAGAAGGTCGCGATAGAGGCGGCGAGCAGAATCTCGTACATGACGACGAGGAGGAGGCGGAGTACGACCTGGCTGGGGCGGGTGGATCGGATGACCGAGGACCTCCGATTCCGATCTGCTGTGGCGAGAAAGGGGGAAGAGAAGCAGGAGAAAATATGGGGGAGGGCCGAACTGCCACGTGCGCGATTAAGGTAGAAAATTTTAGTGACCGACCAGTGGGGCAGGACGCCAAAAATTGGAGAAGTGGAAGGAATATGTGTTTTGGTGGAGGGAATTTTTTTGCCGTAAACCAAATGTATTTAATAGAATATTTTTCCTGCACAAAACAACTATTCACTCTAAATTTTTTTTTTTGAAAACTAGAGTGAATAGTTGTTTCGTGCAGGAAAAATATTCTATTAAATACGTTTGGTTTAAAATATAGGGAATTACTTTCAAAAATTGAAGCTCATTTTTTTACTATCATCAATATGTATTTTTCCATCTCATCAAGACAAAAACAAAAATTCGATCATATTGCTCCGAGCAATGTTTTTCCGGTCGCGACTCAAAATCGTGTAGAATACCCAGCGACTCGCTGTATATTCGACCAAAATCGTTGTATAGGTTCGCAAGTCTCCTGGTTACTCGCGAGTCGCTATGTTGCGCGGATACTTCAGAAAGTGCGCGTATCCAGCCAGATACTGCCCGATACTCGGATACTACCCCGATACTTCCGGATACGTATCCCATAAGTATCCCTCGATATTTTGATTTAAAAAAAAAAGAAAATAATGTTTGATACTCCTAGGATACTTCTGCGATATGTTTTGGATACCTGAAACCCCTCGTTCAACGTGAAATCCCCTCAATAATAAAGAAGCGCCTTTTGAAGATTCTCAACATGGGCATGAGTTCATGTGAAAACATGTCTGTCAATGTTTTCGTTCAATTGAAAGGTGAGCAAGAGAGAGTCGATGCATTGATTGGAACAACAAACCTAGGCAAATCTCACTGCCAATTAATGAAAGTGGACTAAGTGCAAGAAAAGAAATGGGTAATGGTATTGAGGCATGCTTTGACCTACAAGCTCCTTAAATTTTTTCTTCACATATGTAATAATTAATATATGTAAGATCTATATATAAACGTATCCCCGTATCAATGTTTTCAATAGATTGGCGTATCGGGCGTATCCCCGTATCACGTATCCGATATGTATCCAAGTATCTGTGCAACGTAGGCGAGTCGCCCTGATTTTGAGAAAACGACTTGGTGCTTAGTCATTGACTAATCAACATCTCAAAAACCATGGTTCCGAGGTCAGATGCAAATTAATGATAAAACTACAAAATAACGTCAATTCGAGTTCATATAGTCAACATTGATAGCGAGATTACTGATTTTGCTATGCTCTGACCATGGTAAAAAAGAAGCACGATGATATCAGATTGAAAAGCCAACAACATGAAAGGTGTTTGTCTTATCAAGAGAAACACACTTAATCTCTGGATCATATCAATTTAAGGTTTACTTCATAATTGACACTGACACGAGAAGATGGCGGTGGCGTGGGATCTTCTCGGGGTGACGATGGATCCTCGTGTCGATGTAATGTGCTACTTTGGTTCTTCAATCACGATCACATGGGCTCGTGTTGGGAGAAAAGGCAGTACCGGGAGGAGGGGACGAAATCGTTTACCAAATAGATGGTTGATATGCGTACGATGAACATGCCTTATGGTTATATCAGACAAACGATCTATGGGATCTTAGAGACATATGGACGCAGAACTTACAGGTCCCATAGATCCTATTCTCAGGGATTCTTTATAAAAAATAATGATATACGTTGATATTGACAATAACAACGGTGCATGACATAGTTTGTTCAAATGTGCCCATACCGTGCATATTTGATGCTGAACAATGTTGCCGAAGAATTTTTCAGTTTCATTGATTTTTTTATTTTATGATTGTGAAAAATGTTATTTTAACGTACCAAATATTTGTTGTTGCAAATTTGGACCACGCAAATTTTAAAATTATTACACCACATTTAATGTATAAATAATTAAATATTGTGTGTCCAAAGGTTTCAATCCACTTCTCGTCAAAACAATTTTTTACTGATTCAGCTGGAAGCCGGTCAAAACTTTAAACACCGAAATTTTAAAAACAAATAGTATGTTGAGAACCGCTTATCCAAATTACTAATCGCTTTCACTTTTGAGCTCCTCTCATCGAGAACTTCAAAACTAGATGATCATGGACTCTGTGAAGTAGTCGATGTGAAGGTTCGCTGGAATGACGAATATGTCATGACACGGTTGTTGAAGATGGCAGGTGTGCAACTTGCTTCTTAAGCGGCCATTGGCATCGTGGATGTCATGGCTTCGGTGATGGCGCGTCCAACAGCAACAATACGATGCACTTCCATGTCCTAGAAGTATTACTGGTAGAGGGGAGTCTGATGGTGGGAGAAATCGTCGAGATGACCACCTTGGGCGACAGGATCTTGCGCTGAACATGAAGTTGTGGCCTGAATGGGCATGGGCGGTACGGGCTTTACAGGGCATCTCATGGACAAATTTGTGAACCAAAGAGGCAGAGCACATCGTCAGTCCAGCTCCCACCGACGTCGCAGATGCTGCACCCCTCCTCACAGACAGGACCACACTTTGGTGGTGATGCATTCAATTCCAAGGAGAAATAAGGTTAACAACCTTGAAATCTTGTATTGACGATCTGCTACCCATTAAAAACTCACCGGTTGACATCCATTACCCATGTGGAGATACTTTAGATTGCTACATCGCCCTAGGAGACCGGTCACAGTTTCTCCCACGTAGTGGCTGTTTTGTGACCAATATCGTAGGGTCAGATTTGTGACGCCGGGGACTTCAGGTATGTCCCTCACTGACAATACATCGTCCAACATCTGTATACAGAATAAGAGGATATACATCCTGGTTTTTAAGCATATAGGAGAAGTATGATTTCCATATATGAAAAGAACAGAATGCACAATTTTCATGTGGAGCGAGCAAAGGCATGATATAATACGAACCTCTGGAACAGTTTGCCATAAGATATGGCGAACGTCCGGGCCGGTTTCTTGCAGTATTTGGATCGTGTGACGTTGGAGTTTGAGCTAATGTACACCCAGCGTGAGGGAGGATTCCGCTGTCTCCAGATGGTGAAGCTACTAGAGGGCTAGTCGTAGCGATGCAACATGAAGTATCCGTCGACGCGGAGCGATGAGAGCAGTGGGGCGTTCACATCGAATCGCCTCATATCCCATAGATCCGTCAGATGCAGCATCTCCAGCGCTCTGCCATTGAGCTGCAGCTCCTCGAGCCCGGACAGGTATGCGGGCTTCAGCTTTTGCAGCCTCGGGCAGCAGGGCGACCATAGCAGGCTGCCCAGGCGGTCCCCGTTGTCATCCAGGAATGCCATGCCGGCGAGAATCAGGTCAGTCAGGGAATGAAAGTCAACCGTGCGCGGCAGCAGGAGGGCGGCGTTATTTAAGCCCAGCGACATCGTCACCTGCGTTTTGATTTTCGGCCGAAAAAAATGAATTTCGGCCGATCTCGCTAGGGCCCGATATATGGGCCTATGGGAATGAAAGTCAACCGTGCGCGGGAGCAGGAGGACGGCGTTATTTAACCCCAGCGACATCGTCAGTTCGTCACGGCCCTCGTAGGCACGGCGTCCTCATGCTGAAGTCCAAGGAATATACAGCGAGCCGCATGGCACGGCAGAGCCAGACATCGGCGAGCAGCTCTCCAGGCCAGAGACAGAAGTGCAACTCGAGCGTGTCGACGGAGGCGTCGCTTTATTCTCGAAAAATAAGGTCCTTCTAGTATTTTATAGCGAATGACACGTTCACGTCTAGTCAGCACCTGATACGTCCAAAACGTATTGATAATTTCTGCTTGCTCCATACCTTTTTTGAGTGATATTGCTATGTTATTTATACACTTTCATATACTTTTGATCATATTTGGACTAACCTATTAACTCAGTGCACCCCGGTGCCAGTTTCTGTTTTCGGCTGTTTTTGTATTTCAGGTTTTCACATTACGAGAATGCCAGAAAAAATACAGAAAAATTATATAAAAAATCAGCGTTCCAGAACCTACCGTGCGCCCGAAGTACAGCGGGGGGTGGTGGGCACCAGGGCTCCAGGCGCCCTGGCGCCCCCCCCGGGCCTCGCAGGGGGGCGCCTGGGCCCCCCGAGGCTCCGCTGATGCCCCCCTTTGGCATATATTTAAAGCGTCTCCCGAAACCCTCGAGACGGGAACTCTTTTTCGCGATCTCATCTCTGTTCCACCGCCGCCGTCGCTTCCAAGATCGGTAGCACCAGGAGAACTCTTCCCGGCACCCTGCCGGAGGGGAGGATCACCACCGGGAGCTTCTCCACCACCATGGACGCCTCCCGGATGATTTGTGAGTAGTCTCCCTTGGACCATGGATCCATGACCAGTAGTTATGTGATGTTCTCCTCCCGTTCTTGTGCTTCACTAATTAGTCCTCTTGAGCTGCCCTACATGATCGAGGCACATATGTAATCCTTATGCTGTTGCTATGATGAGTTTGCTGGGATCCGATGTATTATGAGATTATGTTCAGATTGTGTTTGAGTAATATATTTGATTCACCTCTTTTATATTTATGTTCGTAATTAATTCTTGCATGTTCTCCGTTGTTATTTATTGCTTTGGCCAAGTAGTAGGTACTGACTTCAAGAGGGAACGTTATGCTTGATTGTGGGTTCATGCACCTCGATGACTAGCTTGAGTGACAGAAAGATGAGTCTAGGGGATGTGTTGTTGCCGCAAGGGGGAAAACAACGGTGCTTGTGCTCGCGGGTGCAAGGATTGTTTACTTTACGCAAAGTTCTTTTAATGCAGTTGTCTGTTGCTTTGAGTTTACACTATGGGTGGGACTCGCAACTTAATACCAGCGAGATGTTCTGGATAAATATCTCAAGGTGGATGATTAGTAGTAGATGCAGATGGATTTCGGTCTACTTACCTCGGTGTACCGCCCATGCTTTGAACCTCTACCTTTCTTGCAACTTAGTCAGCATTGGTCCTGTCAATTGCCCAGCTGTAATTCGTTTACCTCACATAGCAGTTTTATCGTCTTCTGGGAGAGAGACATCACTAGTGAACATCATGAGACTCCGGTCCATATTACCATCATTGATCACATCTGCTATTTACTTTTCCGCATTTTACTTACTATTGCAATTATACCTATCACTATTATCACTTGCGTTTGATCCTTTGTAAACTACAAGGCCGGAGGGATTGACAACCTCTCTGTACTCGTTGGGAGCAAAGTTATTTGTATCTGTGTGCAGGTCCACGTTGATTGCTAATATCTGGCGCCGTTAGCAGTTGACACCTTCTTGTTGAAACTGGGAGTCTCTGGGAAATCGATCCTTGGTATTGCCAAGGGAAAACTTCTGCTACACTGCATCTCAAACCTTCCACTTGGGGTAACCAACGAGGGGTGAGAAGCCACCTAGCAAAGCAATTTCTGGCGCCGTTGCCGGGGACTCCACTCTTCAGGATAGGGGAGTTGCACGCTATCTTTTACCTTTGCTTTTAGTCTTGTTAGTTTACCTTTCAGTTTTGCTTTAGTATCTTTTATCGAAAATCACAAAAATAGTTATCTTCCTTGCTTGCTACTATGGGTTCCACCGAGAACACCAAGTTGTGTGACTTCACTAGTCACAATAACGATGACTTTATCAGCACACCTATCACTACACCTGCCACTTCAGCACCTTCATAAGAAATTAAACCTGCTTTACTGAACTTAGTCATGAAAGATCAATTCTCCGGTGCTGGAGATGATGCTGCTTTACACTTGAACAATTTTGTTGAACTTTGTGATATGCAAAAGTACCAAGAAATAGATGGTAATATTGTTAAGCTTAAGCTTTTTCCTTTCTCCTTGAGAGGAGGAGCTAAAATTTGGTTTCAGTCTTTGCCTAGAAATAGCATAGATTCATGGGACAAGTGCAAAGATGCTTTTATTGGAAAATACTATCCACCTGCTAAAATTATCCAACTAAGAAGTAACATAATGAATTTTAAACAATTGGATAATGAACACGTTGCCCAAGCTTGGGAACGTATGAAATCTCTTATCAAGAACTGCCCTACTCATGGTTTGACTACTTGGATGGTTATCCAAACTTTTTATGCAGGCTTGAACTTTACCTCGCGGAACTTGTTAGATTCGGCCACGGGAGGAACCTTTATGTCAACTACACTTGGTGCTGCCACAAAGCTTCTCGATGAGATGATGACCAACTATTCCCAATGGCACACCGACCGCACTCCAACAGGTAGGAAGGTAAACTCTGTCGAGGAAATTTCCTCCCTTAATGAAAAAGTTGACTTGATCATGTCTCTACTTTCGAAGCAATCTTCTATTGATCCTCGTGATGTTCCTTTAAATTCTTTGCTTGCTCAAGAACAAGTAGATGTGAACTTTATCTCTAGAAACAATTTTAATAACAATGCTTATAGGAGTAATTTTGGTAGCAATCCTAGACCGTTCCCCTTAATTCTTATGGGAACAACAATTCTTATCCTAGCACCAGGAACTCCACTACTGAACTAGAGATTATGGTTAAAGATTTCATCACTACCCCAAAAGCTTTTAATAATAGTGTAGAAGAAAAATTAAACAAACTAGGTGATCTCTCTTCAAAGGTAGACCATTTAGCCAATGAGGTAGAATTGCTTAAAATTAGAACTTCTCCTCTTGAGGAGAGGAAGGTCAATCCTATTAATGCTATTCAAGTGCGAATTAATGAAAATATTAGGATGATGGCTAAACTTAAAGAGAGATGGGCTAGAGAAAGGGAGGAATAAGATAGAATTAAGAGCCTTCCTACCCACCACACTGTTGCTACTATCCAAGTTGTTGAGGATATCCAAACTCTTAGCACCCAATGCACTCCTGGTCCTGATGGACCTACTAATGGTGATGCTATGACTATAGAAACTACCAAACAAGTGAACCTAAAGGACACCACTACCACCTTACTTGATGGTTGTGACCTTGATTTTGACAATTGCACTCTTACCGAAGTTATTGATTTCCTTCACAAGATGTCTAGAGACCCCCGCACTAGCACGATTAACCTTGCCTTCACAGAGCATATCACTAATGCTCTTATCAAAGCTAGGGAGGAGAAACTTAGAGTAGAAGCATCCATACCTAGAAAGCTAGAAGATGGTTGGGATCCTATGATAAAAAGTAAGTTGAATAACTTCTCTTGCTATGCTTTATGTGATGTTGGTGCTAGTACCTCTGTTATGCCCAAAAGAATATATGATATGCTTAAATTGAAACCTTATGATTCTTGTTCTTTTGGTGTTCGTCTCGTTGATTCTTCCATAAAGAAACCTTTGGGAAGGATCGACGATGTTCTTATCGTTGTCAATGATAATTATGTTCCCGTTGATTTCACTATTATGGATATTGAATGTGATCCTTCTTGTCCAATTATTTTGGGACGTCCCTTTTTGCGAACCGTTGGTGCTATCATTGACATGAAAGAGGGTAATATAAAATTCCAGTTTCCTCTCAAGAAAGGGATGGAACACTTCCCTCGAAAGAAAATTAAGTTACCTTTTGAGTCCGTTACACGGGCTAGCTATTCTTTTACTCTTGATAAAACTTGATCTCTATGCATTATGCCTAGCTTAAAGGCATAAAAGAAAGCGCTTTTGGGAGGCAGCCCAATGAATAAATTTTATTTTGTTTTTGTTGTGTCTTGATGTTGTTACTACTGTAGCATCATCATTGTATCTTTGCTTTTCAATTTTGTGCCAAGTGTAGCCTCTGATTGCAAGAAAGTTCAAAAGTTGTGACGTGCTGTCCAGGAAACAGATTCTGTCCTTGGATAGAAAAATTCGTATAAAATCACCAGATCATCTTTTTGGTCTGAATTTTTTCGACAGCGTGCTCTATATAATTTTCTTTCATGCGTCTGTTCTGGGTTTTTTTATTAGAGTTGCAGAAGTGCCCCGGAAAAATCATTTACTACCTGCTGTTCTGTTTTTCACAGATTCTGTCCTGTTTTGCCTTTCTTTCATTTTGCAAACCTAGAGCTTGCTTTTTCTTTGCAAAAACCTTTTGGCAATCTTGAGAAACAGTAGAACTTCAAGAATATCTTTATTTCCAGCAAGTAACAATTATTTTATTATGGGTACTAACCTCGCTAATCAGATTATGATGAGTTATGTATGAAGGGAGTTTTCAAGTGTGCGAGGGAAGATGATAAAAAGATTCAGGAGTGTCAAACTCTCAAACTTGGGGATGCCCCCATGCACCCCAAGAAATATTCAAGGAGACTCAAGCGTCTAAGCTTGGGGATGTCCCCGTGCATCCCCTTCTCCATCAACATTATCAGTTCGTCTTTCGTTCCACTATAGTTTAATCACTTCATGTGTTATGTGCTATGCTTGGAGCGTCTTGCTTTTAGTTTTCCTTTTAGTTTTCTTTAGCTTTTCATAACGAGTCGGAACTCAGCTTTCTTTATGTGGGAGAGAAACACGCTCCACTTCTACCTAGAACATAACATAGAATTTTCATATCTATCTCTGCTGTGTGTGTTCTTTGTCTCTTAATAGCTACTATCATGCTTAGCTCTTAGTATTCATGCTTATCTTTTTAAAGAGCTTTCGTTTAGTTGGTTGCTTGAACTCTCTTTAGTTATCATGCTTATCTTATTAAGAGAATTTGCTTCCGTTGCATTGGTTGATATGTCTATGATAAAGATGCTACGTGCATAATGGTGCTTAGTAGTTCAGGTTTTCTTATGGTTAGTCCCAAATAGCTGGGGGGTTCCCAATGTGTTATTGGAGTACCAACATGGTCTGTTTGCCTATGATGTGGTATGGTTTAGTAATATCTTCCTTCAATAATTTATTTTGATTGACTTGGCGTATGCTCACACATATTTAAGACTGTAAAGAAAGTCTGTCAAGCCTTGATGATCTTTTGTTTCTGAGTAGCGATATAACTTCCATGCCTGATTCAATGTTGCTTTGTCGCTCTACATGATTATGACCGTCATTGCTCTCTTAGTTGGTCGCTCCCAGTCTTTTGCTAACCTCCACCTATACTAAGCGGACTGACTGCTTGTGCATCCACATCCTTTTAATCCAGTTATGCCATATGAGTCCACCATACCTTCCTACATGGTATTTACCTTCCATTCCTAACGGAGACTTGCATGTGCCATCTCGAAATTATTCAAAAAAATGCATTCCTATTTTGTGCCTCTGTTGTAAGTTCATGAGGAAGTAGTGGTTAATTCATGATCTTTTTAAGTTGGACAAGCTTCACCCCGGGATTGCATGAATAATGTGCAAACCCATAATACGAGAAGGAACTGGCATTGAGTGCGCCCGGCTCAAAAAGATAATATAACAAACAAACCCTCCTTCACGCTTTGTTCATGAGAAATCAGAAAACTTTGGCAGTGATAAACAAAGGAGATTAAGAGGATGTGATCGTCCTCATTCGGGAGCCATTCCTCGAAACTTGTCCATCTCAAGAAGTGATTCAGTTGTCTGCTAGAATTCGTTGACGAAACATGCATGATCTAAAAAAAATTATTACCTCTGTTTTAAAATCAAGAGCTCTGGTACATGTTTTGTATTTGTTTCCGACTACGGGTTTTCAACCTTGCCAACAAAAGCCACGGTTCGAGAGTCTCCATCTTCTTTTAAAAGCACCAACTACTGAGAGCATGATTGTCATTCTGAGTGTAATGTGCATTGTCCCAAAGTAGCATTATCTTTTGCATGATTGTGATATCGTTTATTCTGAAATCATTGTATCTAGTCATCACTTAAACCTTGGAGGTGCCCCTGCATTTATGTTTTGCTTCACTAAAGGGGGCAAGCGAGATATCACTTTATCATATTTACACATCATGTTCATTACAAATCTATTTGATGTTTCAGTATCATATTGTAAAACTTTCAGTTCTTTGTGATTTTCTCATGAGGCAACTTAATTACTATAGATTCATTGTCTCAGTAAGCTTTTGTCATATGACTATGAATAAGTCCTATATGGTTAATAGCATGTCACCACAGAAATTATCCTTGTTATCATTTACCTACTCGAGGACGAGCAGGAATTAAGCTTGGGGATGTTGATACGTCCAAAACGTATCTATAATTTCTGCTTGCTCCATGCCTCTTTTGGGTGATATTGCTATGTTATTTATACACTTCCATACACTTTTGATCATATTTGGACTAACCTATTAACTCAGTGCACCCCAGTGCCAGTTTCTGTTTTCGGCTGTTTTTGTATTTCAGGTTTTCACATTACGAGAACTGCCAGAAAAAATCCAGAAAAATTATATAAAAAATCAGCGTTCCAGAACCTACCGTGCGCCCGAAGTACAGCCGGGGGGGGGCCACCAGGGCTCCAGGCACCCTGGCGGCGCCCCCCCTGGGCCGCGCCGGGGGGGCGCCTGGGCCCCCCGAGGCTCCGCTGATGCCCCCCTTTGGCATATATTTAAAGCGTCTCCCGAAACCCTCGAGACGGGAACTCTTTTTCGCAATCTCATCTCTGTTCCGCCGCCGCCGCCGCTTCCAAGATCGGGAGCACTAGGAGAACTCTTCTTGGCACCCTGCCGGAGGGGAGGATCACCACCGGGAGCTTCTCCACCACCATGGACGCCTCCCGGATGAGTTGTGAGTGGTCTCCCTTGGACCATGGGTCCATGACCAGTAGCTATGTGATGTTCTCCTCCCGTTCTTGTGCTTCACTTATTAGTCCTCGTGAGCTGCCCTACATGATCGAGGCACATATGTAATCCTTATGTTGTTGCTATGATGAGTTTGCTGGGATCCGATGGATTATGAGATTATGTTCAGATTGTGTTTGAGTAATATATTTGATTCACCTCTTTTATATTTATGTTCGTAAGTAATTCTTGCATGTTCTCCGTTGTTATTTATTGCTTTGGCCAAGTAGTAGGTAGTGACTCCAAGAGGGAACGTTATGCTTGATTGTGGGTTCATGCCCCTCGATGACTAGCTTGAGTGACAGAAACATGAGTCTAGGGGATGTGCTGTTGCCACAAGGGGGAAAACAACGGTGCTTGTGCCCGCGGGTGCAAGGATTGTTTACTTTACGCAAAGTTCTTTTAATGCAGTTGTCTGTTGCTTTGAGTTTACACTATGGGTGGGACTCGCAACTTAATACCAGCGAGATGTTCTGGATAGATATCTCAAGGTGGATGATTAGTAGTAGATGCAGATGGATTTTGGTCTACTTACCTCGGTGTACCGCCCATGCTTTGAACCTCTACCTTTCTTGCAACTTAGTCAGCATTGGTCCTGTCAATTGCCCAGCTGTAATTCGTTTACCTCACATAGCAGTTTTATCGTCTTTTGGGAGAGAGACATCACTAGTGAATATCATGAGACTCCGGTCCATATTACCATCATTGATCACATCCGCTATTTACTTTTCCGCATTTTACTTACTATTGCAATTATACCTATCACTATTATCACTTGCGTTTGATCCTTTGTAAACTACAAGGCCGGAGGGATTGACAACCTCTCTGTACTCGTTGGGAGCAAAGTTATTTGTATCTGTGTGCAGGTCCACGTTGATTGCTAATATCTGGCGCCGTTAGCAGTTGACACCTTCTTGTTGAAACTGGGAGTCTCTGGGAAATCGATCCTTGGTATTGCCAAGGGAAAACTTCTGCTACACTGCATCTCAAACCTTCCACTTGGGGTAACCAACGAGGGGTGAGAAGCCACCTAGCAAAGCAATTTCTGGCGCCGTTGCCGGGGACTCCACTCTTCAGGATAGGGGAGTTGCACGCTATCTTTTACCTTTGCTTTTAGTCTTGTTAGTTTACCTTTCAGTTTTGCTTTAGTATCTTTTATCGAAAATCACAAAAATAGTTATCTTCCTTGCTTGCTACTATGGGTTCCACCGAGAACACCAAGTTGTGTGACTTCACTAGTCACAACAACGATGACTTTATCAGCACACCTATCACTACACCTGCCACTTCAGCACCTTCATATGAAATTAAACCTGCTTTACTGAACTTAGTCATGAAAGATCAATTCTCCGGTGCTGGAGATGATGCTGCTTTACACTTGAACAATTTTGTTGAACTTTGTGATATGCAAAAGTACCAAGAAATAGATGGTAATATTGTTAAGCTTAAGCTTTTTCCTTTCTCCTTGAGAGGAGGAGCTAAAATTTGGTTTCAGTCTTTGCCTAGAAATAGCATAGATTCATGGGACAAGTGCAAAGATGCTTTTATTGGAAAATACTATCCACCTGCTAAAATTATCCAACTAAGAAGTAACATAATGAATTTTAAACAATTGGATAATGAACACGTTGCCCAAGCTTGGGAACGTATGAAATCTCTTATCAAGAACTGCCCTACTCATGGTTTGACTACTTGGATGGTTATCCAAACTTTTTATGCAGGCTTGAACTTTACCTCGCGGAACTTGTTAGATTCGGCCGCGGGAGGAACCTTTATGTCAACTACACTTGGTGCTGCCACAAAGCTTCTCGATGAGATGATGACCAACTATTCCCAATGGCACACCGACCGCGCTCCAACAGGTAGGAAGGTAAACTCTGTCGAGGAGATTTCCTCCCTTAATGAAAAAGTTGACTTGATCATGTCTCTACTTTCGAAGCAATCTTCTATTGATCCTCGTGATGTTCCTTTAAATTCTTTGATTGCTCAAGAACAAGTAGATGTGAACATAATCTCTAGAAACAATTTTAATAACAATGCTTATAGGAGTAATTTTGGTAGCAATCCTAGACCGTTCCCCTTAATTCTTATGGGAACAACAATTCTTATCCTAGCACCAGGAACTCCACTACTGAACTAGAGATTATGGTTAAAGATTTCATCACTACCCCAAAAGCTTTTAATAATAGTGTAGAAGAAAAATTAAACAAACTAGCTTATCTCTCTTCAAAGGTAGACCATTTAGCCAATGAGGTAGAATTGCTTAAAATTAGAACTTCTCCTCTTGAGGAGAGGAAGGTCAATCCTATTAATGCTATTCAAGTGCGAATTAATGAAAATATTAGGATGATGGCTAAACTTAAAGAGAGATGGGCTAGAGAAAGGGAGGAATAAGATAGAATTAAGAGCCTTCCTACCCACCACACTGTTGCTACTATCCAAGTTGTTGAGGATATCCAAACTCTTAGCACCCAATGCACTCCTGGTCCCGATGGACCTATTAATGGTGATGCTATGACTATAGAAACTACCAAACAAGTGAACCTAAAGGACACCACTACCACCTTACTTGATGGTAGTGACCTTGATTTTGACAATTGCACTCTTACCGAAGTTATTGATTTCCTTCACAAGATGTCTAGAGACCCCCGCACTAGCACGATTAACCTTGCCTTCACAGAGCATATCACTAATGCTCTTATCAAAGCTAGGGAGGAGAAACTTAGAGTAGTAGCATCCATACCTAGAAAGCTAGAAGATGGTTGGGATCCTATGATAAAAATTAAGTTGAATAACTTCTCTTGCTATGCTTTATGTGATGTTGGTGCTAGTACCTCTGTTATGCCCAAAAGAATATATGATATGCTTAAATTGAAACCTTATGATTCTTGTTCTTTTGGTGTTCGTCTCGTTGATTCTTCCATAAAGAAACCTTTGGGAAGGATCGACGATGTTCTTATCGTTGTCAATGATAATTATGTTCCCGTTGATTTCACTATTATGGATATTGAATGTGATCCTTCTTGTCCAATTATTTTGGGACGTCCCTTTTTGCGCACCGTTGGTGCTATCATTGACAGGAAAGAGGGTAATATAAAATTCCAGTTTCCTCTCAAGAAAGGGATGGAACACTTCCCTCGAAAGAAGATTAAGTTACCTTTTGAGTCTGTTACACGGGCTAGCTATTCTTTTACTCTTGATAAAACTTGATCTCTATGCATTATGCCTAGCTTAAAGGCATAAAAGAAAGCGCTTTTGGGAGGCAGCCCAATGAATAAATTTTATTTTGTTTTTGTTGTGTCTTGATGTTGTTACTACTGTAGCATCATCATTGTATCTTTGCTTTTCAATTTTGTGCCAAGTGTAGCCTGTGATTGCAAGAAAGTTCAAAAGTTGTGACGTGCTGTCCAGGAAACAGATTCTGTCCTTGGATAGAAAAATTCGTATAAAATCACCAGATCATCTTTTTGGTCTGAATTATTTCGACAGCGTGCTCTATATAATTGTCTTTCATGCGTCTGTTCTGAGTTTTTTTATTAGAGTTGCAGAAGTGCCCCGGAAAAATCATTTACTACCTGTTGTTCTGTTTTTCACAGATTCTGTCCTGTTTTGCCTTTCTTTCATTTTGCAAACCTAGAGCTTGCTTTTTCTTTGCAAAAACCTTTTGGCAATCTTGAGAAACAGTAGAACTTCAAGAATATCTTTATTTCCAGCAAGTAACAATTATTTTATTATGGGTACTAACCTCGCTAATCAGATTATGATGAGTTATGTATGAAGGGAGTTTTCAAGTGTGCGAGGGAAGATGATAAAAAGATTCAGGAGTGTCAAACTCTCAAGCTTGGGGATGCCCCCATGCACCCCAAGAAATATTCAAGGAGACTCAAGCGTCTAAGCTTGGGGATGTCCCCGTGCATCCCCTTCTCCATCAACATTATCAGTTCGTCTTTCGTTCCACTATATTTTAATCACTTCATGTGTTATGTGCTATGCTTGGAGCGTCTTGCTTTTAGTTTTCCTTTTAGTTTTCTTTAGCTTTTCATAACGAGTCGGAACTCAGCTTTCTTTATGTGGGAGAGAAACACGCTCCACTTCTACCTAGAACATAACATAGAATTTTCATATCTATCTCTGCTGTGTGTGTTCTTTGTCTCTTAATAGCTACTATCATGCTTAACTCTTAGTATTCATGCTTATCTTTTTAAAGAGCTTTCGTTTAGTTGGTTACTTGAACTCTCTTTAGTTATCATGCTTATCTTATTAAGAGAATTTGCTTCCGTTGCATTGGTTGATATGTCTATGATAAAGATGCTACCTGCATAATGGCGCTTAGTAGTTCAGGTTTTCTTATGGTTAGTCCCAAAATAGCTGGGGGGTTCCCAATGTGTTATTGGAGTACCAACATGGTTTGTTTGCCTATGATGTGGTATGGTTTAGTAATATCTTCCTTCAATAATTTATTTTGATTGACTTGGCGTATGCTCACGCATATTTAAGACTGTAAAGAAAGTCTGTCAAGCCTTGATGATCTTTTGTTTCTGAGTAGCGATATAACTTCCATGCCTGATTCAATGTTGCTTTGTCGCTCTGCATGATTATGACCGTCATTGCTCTCTTAGTTGGTCGCTCCCAGTCTTTTGCTAACCTCCACCTGTACTAAGCGGACTGACTGCTTGTGCATCCACATCCTTTTAATCCAGTTATGCCATATGAGTCCACCATACCTTCCTACATGGTATTTACCTTCCATTCCTAATGGAGACTTGCATGTGCCATCTCGAAATTATTCAAAAAAATGCATTCCTATTTTGTGCCTCTGTTGTAAGTTCAGGAGGAAGTAGTGGTTAATTCATGATCTTTTTAAGTTGGACAAGCTTCACCCCGGGATTGCATGAATAATGTGCAAACCCATAATACGAGAAGGAACTGGCATTGAGTGCGCCCGGCTCAAAAAGATAATATAACAAACAAACCCTCCTTCACGCTTTGTTGATGAGAAATCAGAAAACTTTGGCAGTGATAAACAAAGGAGATTAAGAGGATGTGATCGTCCTCATTCGGGAGCCATTCCTCGAAACTTGTCCATCTCAAGAAGTGATTCAGTTGTCTGCTAGAATTCGTTGACGAAACATGCATGATCTAAAAAAATTATTACCTCTGTTTTAAAATCAAGAGCTCTGGTACATGTTTTGTATTTGTTTCCGACTACGGGTTTTCAACCTTGCCAACAAAAGCCACGGTTCGAGAGTCTCCATCTTCTTTTAAAAGCACCAACTACTGAGAGCATGATTGTCATTCTGAGTGTAATGTGCATTGTCCCAAAGTAGCATTATCTTTTGCATGATTGTGATATCGTTTATTCTGAAATCATTGTATCTAGTCATCACTTAAACCTTGGAGGTGCCCCTGCATTTATGTTTTGCTTCACTAAAGGGGGCAAGCGAGATATCACTTTATCATATTTACACATCATGTTCATTACAAATCTATTTGATGTTTCAGTATCATATTGTAAAACTTTCAGTTCTTTGTGATTTTCTCATGAGGCAACTTAATTACTATAGATTCATTGTCTCAGTAAGCTTTTGTCATATGACTATGAATAAGTCCTATATGGTTAATAGCATGTAACCACAGAAATTATCCTTGTTATCATTTACCTACTCGAGGACGAGCAGGAATTAAGCTTGGGGATGTTGATACGTCCAAAACGTATCTATAATTTCTGCTTGCTCCATGCCTCTTTTTGGTGATATTGCTATGTTATTTATACACTTCCATACACTTTTGATCATATTTGGACTAACCTATTAACTCAGTGCACCCCAGTGCCAGTTTCTGTTTTCGGCTGTTTTTGTATTTCAGGTTTTCACATTACGAGAACTGCCAGAAAAAATCCAGAAAAATTATATAAAAAATCAGCGTTCCAGAACCTACCGTGCACCCGAAGTACAGCCAGGGGGGCCACCAGGGCTCCAGGCACCCTGGCGGCGCCCCCCTGGGCCGCGCCGGGGGGGCGCCTGGGCCCCCCGAGGCTCTGCTGATGCCCCCCTTTGGCATATATTTAAAGCGTCTCCCGAAACCCTCGAGACGGGAACTCTTTTTTGCAATCTCATCTCTGTTCCGCCGCCGCCGCCGCTTCCAAGATCGGGAGCACTAGGAGAACTCTTCCCGGCACCCTGCCGGAGGGGAGGATCACCACCGGGAGCTTCTCCACCACCATGGACGCCTCCCGGATGAGTTGTGAGTGGTCTCCCTTGGACCATGGGTCCATGACCAGTAGCTATGTGATGTTCTCCTCCCGTTCTTGTGCATCACTTATTAGTCCTCGTGAGCTGCCCTACATGATCGAGACACATATGTAATCCTTATGTTGTTGCTATGATGAGTTTGCTGGGATCCGATGGATTATGAGATTATGTTCAGATTGTGTTTGAGTAATATATTTGATTCACCTCTTTTATATTTATGTTCGTAACTAATTCTTGCATGTTCTCCGTTGTTATTTATTGCTTTGGCCAAGTAGTAGGTAGTGACTCCAAGAGGGAATGTTATGCTTGATTGTGGGTTCATGCCCCTCGATGACTAGCTTGAGTGACAGAAACATGAGTCTAGGGGATGTGCTGTTGCCACAAGGGGGAAAACAACGGTGCTTGTGCCCGCGGGTGCAAGGATTGTTTACTTTACGCAAAGTTCTTTTAATGCAGTTGTCTGTTGCTTTGAGTTTACACTATGGGTGGGACTCGCAACTTAATACCAGCGAGATGTTCTAGATAGATATCTCAAGGTGGATGATTAGTAGTAGATGCAGATGGATTTCGGTCTACTTACCTCGGTGTACCGCCCATGCTTTGAACCTCTACCTTTCTTGCAACTTAGTCAGCATTGGTCCTGTCAATTGCCCAGCTGTAATTCGTTTACCTCACATAGCAGTTTTATCGTCTTTTGGGAGAGAGACATCACTAGTGAACATCATGAGACTCCGGTCCATATTACCATCGTTGATCACATCCGCTATTTACTTTTCCGCATTTTACTTACTATTGCAATTATACCTATCACTATTATCACTTGCGTTTGATCCTTTGTAAACTACAAGGCCGGAGGGATTGACAACCTCTCTGTACTCGTTGGGAGCAAAGTTATTTGTATCTGTGTGCAGGTCCACGTTGATTGCTAATATCTGGCGCCGTTAGCAGTTGACACCTTCTTGTTGAAACTGGGAGTCTCTGGGAAATCGATCATTGGTATTGCCAAGGGAAAACTTCTGCTACACTGCATCTCAAACCTTCCACTTGGGATAACCAACGAGGGGTGAGAAGCCACCTAGCAAAGCAATTTATGGTGCCGTTGCCGGGGACTCTACTCTTCAGGATAGGGGAGTTGCACGCTATCTTTTACCTTTGCTTTTAGTCTTGTTAGTTTACCTTTCAGTTTTGCTTTAGTATCTTTTATCGAAAATCACAAAAATAGTTATCTTCCTTGCTTGCTACTATGGGTTCCACCGAGAACACCAAGTTGTGTGACTTCACTAGTCACAACAACGATGACTTTATCAGCACACCTATCACTACACCTGCCACTTCAGCACCTTCATATGAAATTAAACCTGCTTTACTGAACTTAGTCATGAAAGATCAATTCTCCGGTGCTGGAGATGATGCTGCTTTACACTTGAACAATTTTGTTGAACTTTGTGATATGCAAAAGTACCAAGAAATAGATGGTAATATTGTTAAGCTTAAGCTTTTTCCTTTCTCCTTGAGAGGAGGAGCTAAAATTTGGTTTCAGTCTTTGCCTAGAAATAGCATAGATTCATGGGACAAGTGCAAAGATGCTTTTATTGGAAAATACTATCCACCTGCTAAAATTATCCAACTAAGAAGTAACATAATGAATTTTAAACAATTGGATAATGAACACGTTGCCCAAGCTTGGGAACGTATGAAATCTCTTATCAAGAACTGCCCTACTCATGGTTTGACTACTTGGATGGTTATCCAAACTTTTTATGCAGGCTTGAACTTTACCTCGCGGAACTTGTTAGATTCGGCCGCGGGAGGAACCTTTATGTCAACTACACTTGGTGCTGCCACAAAGCTTCTCGATGAGATGATGACCAACTATTCCCAATGGCACACCGACCGCGCTCCAACAGGTAGGAAGGTAAACTCTGTCGAGGAGATTTCCTCCCTTAATGAAAAAGTTGACTTGATCATGTCTCTACTTTCGAAGCAATCTTCTATTGATCCTCGTGATGTTCCTTTAAATTCTTTGATTGCTCAAGAACAAGTAGATGTGAACTTTATCTCTAGAAACAATTTTAATAACAATGCTTATAGGAGTAATTTTGGTAGCAATCCTAGACCGTTCCCCTTAATTCTTATGGGAACAACAATTCTTATCCTAGCACCAGGAACTCCACTACTGAACTAGAGATTATGGTTAAAGATTTCATCACTACCCCAAAAGCTTTTAATAATAGTGTAGAAGAAAAATTAAACAAACTAGCTTATCTCTCTTCAAAGGTAGACCATTTAGCCAATGAGGTAGAATTGCTTAAAATTAGAACTTCTCCTCTTGAGGAGAGGAAGGTCAATCCTATTAATGCTATTCAAGTGCGAATTAATGAAAATATTAGGATGATGGCTAAACTTAAAGAGAGATGGGCTAGAGAAAGGGAGGAATAAGATAGAATTAAGAGCCTTCCTACCCACCACACTGTTGCTACTATCCAAGTTGTTGAGGATATCCAAACTCTTAGCACCCAATGCACTCCTGGTCCCGATGGACCTATTAATGGTGATGCTATGACTATAGAAACTACCAAACAAGTGAACCTAAAGGACACCACTACCACCTTACTTGATGGTAGTGACCTTGATTTTGACAATTGCACTCTTACCGAAGTTATTGATTTCCTTCACAAGATGTCTAGAGACCCCCGCACTAGCACGATTAACCTTGCCTTCACAGAGAATATCACTAATGCTCTTATCAAAGCTAGGGAGGAGAAACTTAGAGTAGAAGCATCCATACCTAGAAAGCTAGAAGATGGTTGGGATCCTATGATAAAAATTAAGTTGAATAACTTCTCTTGCTATGCTTTATGTGATGTTGGTGCTAGTACCTCTATTATGCCCAAAAGAATATATGATATGCTTAAATTGAAACCTTATGATTCTTGTTCTTTTGGTGTTCGTCTCATTGATTCTTCCATAAAGAAACCTTTGGGAAGGATCGACGATGTTCTTATCGTTGTCAATGATAATTATGTTCCCGTTGATTTCACTATTATGGATATTGAATGTGATCCTTCTTGTCCAATTATTTTGGGACGTCCCTTTTTGCGCACCGTTGGTGCTATCATTGACATGAAAGAGGGTAATATAAAATTCCAGTTTCCTCTCAAGAAAGGGCTGGAACACTTCCCTCGAAAGAAGATTAAGTTTCCTTTTGAGTCCGTTACACGGGCTAGCTACTCTTTTACTCTTGATAAAACTTGATCACTATGCATTATGCCTAGCTTAAAGGCATAAAAGAAAGCGCTTTTGGGAGGCAGCCCAATGAATAAATTTTATTTTGTTTTTGTTGTGTCTTGATGTTGTTACTACTGTAGCATCATCATTGTATCTTTGCTTTTCAATTTTGTGCCAAGTGTAGCCTCTGATTGCAAGAAAGTTCAAAAGTTGTGACGTGCTGTCCAGGAAACAGATTCTGTCCTTGGATAGAAAAATTCGTATAAAATCACCAGATCATCTTTTTGGTCTGAATTATTTCGACAGCGTGCTCTATATAATTGTCTTTCATGCGTCTGTTCTGAGTTTTTTTATTAGAGTTGCATAAGTGCCCCGGAAAAATCATTTACTACCTGCTGTTCTGTTTTTCACAGATTCTGTCCTGTTTTGCCTTTCTTTCATTTTGCAAACCTAGAGCTTGCTTTTTCTTTGCAAAAACCTTTTGGAAATCTTGAGAAACAGTAGAACTTCAAGAATATCTTTATTTCCAGCAAGTAACAATTATTTTATTATGGGTACTAACCTCGCTAATCAGATTATGATGAGTTATGTATGAAGGGAGTTTTCAAGTGTGCGAGGGAAGATGATAAAAAGATTCAGGAGTGTCAAACTCTCAAGCTTGGGGATGCCCCCATGCACCCCCAAGAAATATTCAAGGAGACACAAGCGTCTAAGCTTGGGGATGTCCCCGTGCATCCCCTTCTCCATCAACATTATCAGTTCGTCTTTCGTTCCACTATATTTTAATCACTTCATGTGTTATGTGCTATGCTTGGAGCGTCTTGCTTTTAGTTTTCCTTTTAGTTTTCTTTAGCTTTTCATAACGAGTCGGAACTCAGCTTTCTTTATGTGGGAGAGAAACACGCTCCACTTCTACCTAGAACATAACATAGAATTTTCATATCTATCTCTGCTGTGTGTGTTCTTTGTCTCTTAATAGCTACTATCATGCCTAGCTCTTAGTATTCATGCTTATCTTTTTAAAGAGCTTTCGTTTAGTTGGTTGCTTGAACTCTCTTTAGTTATCATGCTTATCTTATTAAGAGAATTTGCTTCCGTTGCATTGGTTGATATGTCTATGATAAAGATGCTACGTGCATAATGGCGCTTAGTAGTTCAGGTTTTCTTATGGTTAGTCCCAAATAGCTAGGGGGTTCCCAATGTGTTATTGGAGTACCAACATGGTTTGTTTGCCTATGATGTGGTATGGTTTAGTAATATCTTCCTTCAAGAATTTATTTTGATTGACTTGGCGTATGCTCACGCATATTTAAGACTGTAAAGAAAGTCTGTCAAGCCTTGATGATCTTTTGTTTCTGAGTAGCGATATAACTTCCATGCCTGATTCAATGTTGCTTTGTCGCTCTGCATGATTATGACCGTCATTGCTCTCTTAGTTGGTCGCTCCCAGTCTTTTGCTAACCTCCACCTGTACTAAGCGGACTGACTGCTTGTGCATCCACATCCTTTTAATCCAGTTATGCCATATGAGTCCACCATACCTTCCTACATGGTATTTACCTTCCATTCCTAATGGAGACTTGCATGTGCCATCTCGAAATTATTCAAAAAAGATGCATTCCTATTTTGTGCCTCTGTTGTAAGTTCATGAGGAAGTAGTGGTTAATTCATGATCTTTTTAAGTTGGACAAGCTTCACCCCGGGATTGCATGAATAATGTGCAAACCCATAATACGAGAAGGAACTGGCATTGAGTGCGCCCGGCTCAAAAAGATAATATAACAAACAAACCCTCCTTCACGCTTTGTTCATGAGAAATCAGAAAACTTTGGCAGTGATAAACAAAGGAGATTAAGAGGATGTGATCGTCCTCATTCGGGAGCCATTCCTCGAAACTTGTCCATCTCAAGAAGTGATTCAGTTGTCTGCTAGAATTCGTTGACGAAACATGCATGATCTAAAAAAAAATTATTACCTCTGTTTTAAAATCAAGAGCTCTGGTACATGTTTTGTATTTGTTTCCGACTACGGGTTTTCAACCTTGCCAACAAAAGCCACGGTTCGAGAGTCTCCATCTTCTTTTAAAAGCACCAACTACTGAGAGCATGATTGTCATTCTGAGTGTAATGTGCATTGTCCCAAAGTAGCATTATCTTTTGCATGATTGTGATATCGTTTATTCTGAAATCATTGTATCTAGTCATCACTTAAACCTTGGAGGTGCCCCTGCATTTATGTTTTGCTTCACTAAAGGGGGCAAGCGAGATATCACTTTATCATATTTACACATCATGTTCATTACAAATCTATTTGATGTTTCAGTATCATATTGTAAAACTTTCAGTTCTTTGTGATTTTCTCATGAGGCAACTTAATTACTATAGATTCATTGTCTCAGTAAGCTTTTGTCATATGACTATGAATAAGTCCTATATGGTTAATAGCATGTCACCACAGAAATTATCCTTGTTATCATTTACCTACTCGAGGACGAGCAGGAATTAAGCTTGGGGATGTTGATACGTCCAAAACGTATCTATAATTTCTGCTTGCTCCATGCCTCTTTTGGGTGATATTGCTATGTTATTTATACACTTCCATACACTTTTGATCATATTTGGACTAACCTATTAACTCAGTGCACCCCAGTGCCAGTTTCTGTTTTCGGCTGTTTTTGTATTTCAGGTTTTCACATTACGAGAACTGCCAGAAAAAATCCAGAAAAATTATATAAAAAATCAGCGTTCCAGAACCTACCGTGCGCCCGAAGTACAGCCGGGGGGGGGGGGGCACCAGGGCTCCAGGCACCCTGGCGGCGCCCCCCCTGGGCCGCGCCGGGGGGGCGCCTGGGCCCTCCGAGGCTCCGCTGATGCCACCCTTTGGCATATATTTAAAGCGTCTCCCGAAACCCTCGAGACGGGAACTCTTTTTCGCGATCTCATCTCTGTTCCGCCGCCGCCGCCGCTTCCAAGATCGGGAGCACTAGGAGAACTCTTCCCGGCACCCTGCCGGAGGGGAGGATCACCACCGGGAGCTTCTCCACCACCATGGACGCCTCCCGGATGAGTTGTGAGTGGTCTCCCATGGACCATGGGTCCATGACCAGTAGCTATGTGATGTTCTCCTCCCGTTCTTGTGCTTCACTTATTAGTCCTCGTGAGCTGCCCTACATGATCGAGGCACATATGTAATCCTTATGTTGTTGCTATGATGAGTTTGCTGGGATCCGATGGATTATGAGATTATGTTCAGATTGTGTTTGAGTAATATATTTGATTCACCTCTTTTATATTTATGTTCGTAAGTAATTCTTGCATGTTCTCCGTTGTTATTTATTGCTTTGGCCAAGTAGTAGGTAGTGACTCCAAGAGGGAACGTTATGCTTGATTGTGGGTTCATGCCCCTCGATGACTAGCTTGAGTGACAGAAACATGAGTCTAGGGGATGTGTTGTTGCCACAAGGGGGAAAACAACGGTGCTTGTGCCCGCGGGTGCAAGGATTGTTTACTTTACGCAAAGTTCTTTTAATGCAGTTGTCTGTTGCTTTGAGTTTACACTATGGGTGGGACTCGCAACTTAATACCAGCGAGATGTTCTGGATAGATATCTCAAGGTGGATGATTAGTAGTAGATGCAGATGAATTTCGATCTACTTACCTCGGCGTACCGCCCATGCTTTGAACCTCTACCTTTCTTGCAACTTAGTCAGTATTGGTCCTGTCAATTGCCCAGCTGTAATTCGTTTACCTCACATAGCAGTTTTATCGTCTTTTGGGAGAGAGACATCACTAGTGAACATCATGAGACTCCGGTCCATATTACCATCATTGATCACATCCGCTATTTACTTTTCCGCATTTTACTTACTATTGCAATTATACCTATCACTATTATCACTTGCGTTTGATCCTTTGTAAACTACAAGGCCGGAGGGATTTACAACCTCTCTGTACTCGTTGGGAGCAAAGTTATTTGTATCTGTGTGCAGGTCCACGTTGATTGCTAATATCTGGCGCCGTTAGCAGTTGACACCTTCTTGTTGAAACTGGGAGTCTCTGGGAAATCGATCCTTGGTATTGCCAAGGGAAAACTTCTGCTACACTGCATCTCAAACCTTCCACTTGGGGTAACCAACGAGGGGTGAGAAGCCACCTAGCAGCACCCACTGATAGACCCCTTGGATCTAGTAGGCTAGATGTAGTCCGGTAGACCTACCTTCCTGATGGACAGACGAGATCGATCCAGCTCCGGCCATGGCGAAGTAGGGGCCGGAGATGAGATTGAGATGACGGCGGTGGTGGTGCTTCCCGTGAGCACCGCGCTAACCCTAGATCGGTAGGGTTTGTGGCGGCGTTCAACTTCGTGAGACGTGCTCCGACCCCCTACATCTGTTTATATAGCGCAGGTCACAGGGGCCCTCCAACCATATTGGGTTGGGCGCCCCCGATCAGGGCGCGGATCTAAGGATCCGGTGGGCCGTTGGGCCCACACGGAGAGAGATCAATCCTAACATTCTCCCCCTTGATCTCATCTTTACTTTTAACCTTATACTTTCTAGTTTATTTGTTTCATCACATATTGGTACATAGAGCATGTTTCATCATCACGGCTTAATTGCCGATAGAATCATACAGCTACAACATACGTTCTGTTCAAAAGCAAATTTCGTTCCTTTTGGGCCTATCCAGGAATCATAGGCTTTCCCTTAAACACATGCCGGCAAAGTGTTCCTTGAACACATTGGGTGGTAAGCCTTTCGTTAGCGGATCCGCAAGCATATCTTTTGTCCTTATATGCTCGAGACTTATAGTGTGATCCTGGATTTTATCCTTCACAACATAGTACTTTATCTCTATCGTTTTTGCAGCATTACTCGACTTGTTGTTGTGAGCATAGAGTACTGCGGGCTCGTTGTCACAGTACATCTTTAGTGGTTTGTCAATACAATCTACCACCTTCAAGTCGGGTATAAATTTCTTTAGCCATATCGCCTGCCCTGTTGCTTCGAAGCATGCTATGAATTCTTCATACATCGTAGATGATGCAACTATTGACTGTTTGGAGCTTTTCCACGAAATAGCTCCCCCAGCTAGAGTGAATACGTATCCGGACGTGGATTTTCTATCATCCCTGTCCCCCACAAAATTTGCGTCTGAATACCCCTTTATCTCTAGGGATTCACATCTCCTGAATGTTAGCATGCATTCCTTCGTGCCTTGCGCATAACGCAATGCTTTCTTTACCATCTTCCAGTGCTCTATGCCTGGGTTGGATTGATATCTACCGACTACACCGGTGATAAAAGCCAAGTCCGGGAGAGTGCACACTTGTGCATACTGTAAGCTTCCAACGGCCGAAGCATATGGTACTCCTTTCATTTGATCGATCTCATACTGATTCTTGGGACATTGGTATTTCCCAAAACTATCGCCCTTGACTATAGGAGCAGGTGTGGCTTTACTCGCATGCATATTATACTTTTTAAGAACGTTTTCTAAATATGCTTTCTGCGATAGTCCTAAGACTCCATTTTTCCTATCTCGGTGAATTTCCATGCCCAAAACATATGATGCTTCACCAAGATCTGTTATGTCAAAATTTGAGGATAAGAACTTCTTTGTTTCTTGTAGTAGACTAACATCACTGGTAGCAAGCAGGATATCATCCACATACAAGATTAGGAAAATATATTTCCCATTTTGAACCTTGCATAAATGCAATTATCCTCAACATTTTCTTTAAATACAAAACTTTTAATTGTCTCATTAAACTTTAGATACCACTGTCTAGAGGCTTGTTTTAATCCATAAATGGATTTCTTCAGGTGGCATCCCATATGATCTTTGCCTTCCATGATAAAACCCTTGGGTTGTTTCATGTAGACATTTTCTTTTAAATCTCCATTGAGAAATGTCGTCTTTACATCCATTTGATGTAACTCTAAATCAAAATGAGCAACTAATGCCATTATGATTCTGAAGGAATCCTTACATGAGACCGGAGAAAATGTCTCATTGTAATCTATCCCTTCTCTTTGTGTAAATCCTTTTGCCACGAGTCGTGCTTTATACTTTTCTATATTTCCTTTAGAGTCATACTTAATTTTGTAGACCCATTTAGAGCCTACTGTTTTGGCTCCTTTAGGAATTTCCTCTAAGTCCCAAACATCTTTGGAACTCATCGATTTCATTTCATCTTCCATTGCCTTCATCCACTCCGATGAATGAGGGCTTCTCATGGCTTCTTCATATGAGGTGGGATCTTTTTCCATTTGAACCATTTCTGTGTTATAAACTTTAAAGTTAGTAGAAATAGCTGACTTTCTTTGTCTTGTAGACCTTCTAAGGGCCTCAGTTTCTGGCACATTCTGTGCCTCAACGTCTGGCACTTCTTCTAAAATTTGCTGCTGCACCTGATACGTCTCAAACGTATCTACTTTTCCAAACACTTTTGCTATTGTTTTGCCCTCATTCTTGCATGATTTGAACTAAACTAACCCGGACTGACGCTGTTTTCAGCAGAGCTGCCTGTATGGTTTTATTGTGTGCAGGAAAATGGATTTTTAGGTGTCTCGGAAAATTCCAAGAAAAATCACAGAAAATCCACGCACCAGAAGGGCCATTGTGCCAGAAGTGGGGCCAGAGGGCAGCCAGGGGGGCCCCAGGCCCCCTGCTGGCGCGGCCCCACCCCTGGCCGCGCCAGGAGGCTGCCTGGGAGGGTCCTCCCCCCTCTGGTGCCCTACCTTGGCTCCTATTTATTCCTGTGGCGAGAAAACCCCAGAACAGAAGTCGTTTTTCCAGTTTCCGTCGCGGAGCCGCCGACACCCTCTGTTCTTCTTCGGGAGGGCTAATCTGGAGGCTGATTTGGCCTCCGGAGAGGGGAGATCGTCGCCATCGTCATCATCATCACCACTCCATCCTCCCTCCATTACTTCTCCTTCCATGTTGAGTAATTCCCTGCTGTAGGCAAAGGGGATGGTAGGGATTGGATGAGTTAGATCATGTAATAGTTTATCAGATTGTTGGGGGCATGTTGCCTATCATCTACTTTGGTGTTTATCATATTTGCTTCAACTTGTTGCTCTTAATGCTTGTCACTTTGGGCCCGAGTGCCATGTTTTCATATCTGAACCCTATGTGTTTGCATGAATATATTTGTGTTCTTGATCCTATCTATGAGTTGTTTGCACCTATTATGGTCCGGAACCGGCGATCCCAAAGGTGACAGCTTGGGACACCAAAGGGGCTGGTCCATAATTTGAGGATTCCATGTATCCATTGAGTTTATTGCTTTGTTTCGGTGCTCTTTGACAGGAGCACCTTAATCTCCATAAGTTCCTTTTGGCCCCGTTCGTAGCGGGATGGTTGGACAAAAGATGTTGTGCAAGTTCTTATTGCAAGCACGTACAACTACCTGTGGGATACATGTTGGGGAACGTTGCATGGAAAACAAAAAATTTTCTCTACGTTCACCAAGATCAATCTAGGAGATGCTACTACGAGAGGAGAGTTGGATCTACGTACCCTTGTAGATCGCTAAGCGGAAGCGTTAAGAACGCGGTTGATGGAGTCGTACTCGCCGCGATTCAGATCGCCGAAGATCCTAGCACCGAAGCAACGGTGCCTCCGCGTTCTTCACACGTACGGCTCGGGGACGTCTCCTCCTTCTTGATCCAGCAAGGGGTGGAGGAGAGGTTGATGGAGAACCGGCAGCACGACGGCGTGGTGGTGATGGTGGAGAAGAACTCCAGTAGGGCTTCGCCTAAGCACCGCGGGAGAAGATATTATGGGAGAGGGAGGGCAGCACCGAGGCACGAACTTGTATTGGCTGCCCTCCCTTTGCCTCACTATATATAGGGGGGTGGAGAGGGGAGGGGCGCCCTAGGGTTTCCCCTAGGGGCGGCGGCCAGGGCAAGGGGGAAGGGGGCGGCGCCCCGTGGGGTTAGGGTTCCCCCCCCCCAGGTGCCTTGCCCCCCAAGGCTAAGGGGGTGCGGCCACCCTAGGGGGGTCCACCTCCCTTGGCGCACAAGGAGAGGGCCCAGGGGGGGGCGCACAGCCCTATGAGGGCTGTTGTGTCCCCCCTTGTGGCCCATTAGGCCCAGAAACACTTCCGGGACCCCCGAAACCCTTTCCGGTACTCCGCCGATTTCCCGATGCTCCCCGGAACACTTCCGGACTCCGAAACCTTTCATCCTATATATCAATCTTCGTCTCCGGACCATTCCGGAGACCCTCGTCATGTCCGGGATCTCATCCGGGACTCCGAACAACCTTCGGTAACCATGCACTATTCTCACTAACAACCCTAGCGTCACCGAACCTTAAGTGTGTAGACCCTGCGGGTTCGGAAACCATGTAGACATGACCGAGACACTCCCAGGTCAATAACCAATAGCGGGATCTGGATACCCATATTGGTTCCCACATGTCTCTCGATGATCTCATCGGATGAACCACGATGTCAAGGATTCAGGCAATCCCGTATACAATTCCCTTTGTCTCGTCGGTATGTTACTTGCCCGAGATTCGATCGTCGGTATCTCTATACCTAGTTCAATCTCGTTACCGGCAAGTCTCTTTACTCGTTACCGTAATACATAATCCCGTGACCAACTACTTAGTCACTTTGAGCTCATTGAGATGACGTATTACCGAGTGGGCCCGGAGATACCTCTCCGTCACACGGAGTGACAAATCCCAGTCTCGATCCATGTCAACTCAACGGATACCCTCGGAGATACCTGTAGAGTACCTTTATAGTCACCCAGTTACGTTGCGACGTTTGGCACACACAAAGCACTCCTACGGTGTCAGTGAGTTACATGATCTCATGGTCATAGGAACTTATACTTGACATGCAGAAAACTATAGCGATAACTGACACGATCAAAAGCTATGTTTAACGTTTGGGTCTCGTCCATCACATCATTCTCCTAATGATGTGATCCCGTTATCAAATGACAACTCATGTCTATGACCTGGAAACCGCGGTCATCTTTGATCAACGAGCTAGTCCTGTAGAGGCTCACTAGGGACACAAAGTCTGTAATGCCCCGGATGTAATACTTTCCCTTTTGGGCTTATAATAAATCTCCGGCTTCATCTATTTCCATTTCGGGTTCTTTGTCTTTCGGGCTTTCGTCGTTTTGTTGTGTGAGTGTGTGGCATTCATTCATATCATGTAGACATGTGCATTGCATTGCTTTTGTGTTGTGGGTTGCATCCGGTTCGTGGCGTTCCTTCCCGTTGTCCGTTTCGTGTTCCGGAGCTCCCTCACGTGTCCGTGACGTCCCGTAGGCCTTCTTTGTTGTTCGGGCGTTTTTCGTTACCGGTGTGCCGTGAGGTTGTGTTGTGTGTTGTTGTTTTGTTGTGTGCAACCCGCCTCTCAAATCTCGTCTCGTTTGGACTCCGTTGACTTTTCCCTCAGTTGCCCGTGTGGGTCCGAAGTGCCCTTACTTCGTGTCCCGGATATACCCCCACTGCTTTCTTTTATCTCCGTTTGGTCCTTTAAAATCATCCCCGCGATCGGATCCGTTGGATCACGATCGGAGGGCTCCTAAACACCCCTAGCCTCCAAACCCTAGTCTAAAACTACTACTTATAGACCCCCCTAGGTTTATTTTGAGCCTCCCTATTCCTTCTTCTTCCTCCTCCAGATCCACTTTCGTTTTTTTTCCTTTTTTTTCTCAGATCCGCGCACTGTTCATCTGGATCCCGAAGGATCCCTGGAATCCAGCCGGTCCGCCGCCTCTAGACCGCAGCGCTCGGACCGCGCGAGGTCAACGCCGCGGCGCCAGCTCCTTCTGGCCTTCGCGCGACGAGCGACCGGGCCGTACGCGTCGACCGCACCGGGCTGGTCCTGGGGACCAGTTCGTCGGGCCCTTCGCCACCTCCCTCGCCTCGCAACGGCTGCGTCGGGCCGCCACGCTCCCCGCCGCTACAGTCCCGTCGCCTGGGCCAGGCCCGCGACCGCGCCACCCGGCTTCCGCCTCGCCTCGCCCGCGGCTGGGCCAGCCTCCAGCTCCAGGCCGCCCGCGTGACCGCGCCAGGGGCCCCTCGCCGTCGCTCGCCAGCCAGCGCGGTTGGGCCGGCCTCGCCTCTTCGAGCCACCGCGGGCCGCCGCGTCGGGCCGCCTCCAGCCCAGCCAGATCCCGCGCCGCCGGCCCGTTCACACCGCCGGCCTCTCCGCGCCAGGCCGGGCCGCACTGTTCCTCCACCGGGCCCATCTACTGTTCCAGATCTGGATTTTTTTAGATCTGAGGTCTATTTTCAAAACCCTAGCCCCTGTTCTTTTGATCTGTGATGCTATCTTCCAACGTGCATAACTTTTCGTCTGTAGATCCGTTTAGCGCGTGTAGCATGTCCAGATGTTCGTGGAGATGCCCGCTACGTTTTACTTGTTGTAGTCATGCATGTTAGATGTCATCTTGACACTTGTTTTGCTGTTGCAAGAGGGCATCATGATATAAACTGCTGTTATGTGTTATTTTTGTGCCACCTTTGACATGGGATAACTTTTAGCTCGTTTGTCCAAACGATGCAAATGACATGTCCACGTGTTCGTCTCGTCACGAACTACGTGTTGTGTGTGATAGGTTGCATGGTAGATTTATTGTTTCCTTGTTATCATCGTTGCAAGATGCCATGTTCATATGTTGTGTTTTCACTTGTTATGAAATGCCATGTTGTTGAGCTTGTTGCAATCGGTGCGTTCACCACAATGATGCATGCTTGTGTGTTTCGGGATCACCGTCATATGTACTTTGATGAGGTGCTTACCCTTTGCCATGTTTAGTTTCGAGGTGTCTTAAACATGCTCTTTTTGATGCTATGATGATGTTGCTGTTTTAGGACTTAGTGAAGTTTCACTAAGTCTGAAATCTGTAACGTTCCGATGCCATGTTCGTGTGATGTTCTAGGAAAATGCATGATAGTTTTGGGGTGGATTTTAATTGTTCCATGAAGTATATATTGTTGTCTTTCCATCCATGTCCTCACATGTCCATTTGAGTGGCTGTAGCATGTTTATCTTTTGCTCCAAACTTTCAATAAAATTCTGCTGCCAGAATTTTATTTCAAAGTTCAATATGTCCAAGATCATTGCTAGTGATCCGTGACTCCGTTGGGGGTGCACTTTGGACCTAGTTGCTGTACATTATATCTAGTTTATGTTCAAGTCCTTTGCCATGCCTTTTGGGTGCTGTAGATTATTTATTTTGAGCTCCCAAGATGCTATGTTGCTGTAATTTGCAGTTTTCGCTCAAATCTTGTTTCGGGCATAACTTTTAGCCCGTAACTCCGATTTCAGCGAATCTTATATCAAACTTGGGTGTTTTTCTGTGTAGATTAATAATATCAGGTTGTTATCTTGTTTTGAGGTGTTTTGCTTGAGTGATGTTTTCCGTGCTCCATGTGCTTCACTAGTGCATCCTTCATGCATACATGTTTTTCGAGTGCGCATTGCATCGTGTTGATTGGTGCTTGGTGTGTTTGTCTTGTTTAGACCCGGAAGTTGAGCACGAGTTTTCCAACGAGGTTGAGCATGAGGTTTCCAACGAGTTTGAGCAAGAGGACCCTTCTTTTGATCCGAACGTCTTCTCTTCAGGCAAGATGACCGAACCCCGATAACTTTACTATCTTCGCCTATTGCTAGTAGTCTCGATCTATAGTTTTGCCTCGATGCCCATGTTCTTCTTGTCAGCCTCCTACTTGTAACCAATTGCCATGTTTAACCAACCCTACCTATGCAAACCGTTGTCTTGGCTAAGTACGCTTCGCTCAGCCCTTCTTATAGCGTTGCTAGTTGCAGGTGAAGATCGAAGATGTTTGCTCCATGTTGAAGTTTGGTTGGGTTATATCACACTATATAAATGTTTTAATTGAAATCACATATATTTTGGCAAGGGTGGAAGGCTAAGCCTTTTGCTTGGTGTTTTGTTCCACTCATGCCGTTAGGATCCGTATAAGCCGGTTTTATGTTCCTTGATTATGCGTTCCTAACACGGTTGGGGTGTATGGGACCCCCTCGATAAACCGCTAAGTGCTAAGTCTTTTCCAGCAAATCCCAACTTTGGTACTATTTGCCTAATAACTAAATAACTTGCATAGGGAGTAATTAACCCGAGTTCTTAATCAACAACCCGGGCCAGTGCTCCTCATGAGTGTTGGTCCAAACCGGGGGTTCTGCGGGGTCACCTCGAGGGAACTCGAGGATTGATATAAACCTGTAGAATCGCCCATCCGGTCGTGTCCTGAGACCTAGATACGCGCGGCTACGATCAGGGTGTCGACACGCCGGGAGGATTTGCTGGATTAGCCTTACCTTAGTTCGGTTTAACTTGAGCACGGGATTCCGAGGATACTCGGGTCTTCCCACTTTGGAGTTGCGACTCCGCGGATCGTGGGCTTGTAATGGGTCAAGTTGGAACACCCCTGCAGGGTTTGAACTTTCGAAAGCCGTGCCCGCGGTTATGTGGCAGATGGGAGCTTGTTAATTCCGGTTGTAGATAACTTGACACAATGATGCTAATACACTACCAGCGTGTGTTCCGTGACTGTCAATTTCCGAATCGGGATTCGGGAGTTGAACACGGAGGGGTTATGTTTGTAAGCTTGTAGCTAGGATCACTGTAACACCCCAAAAATTTAACTTTTTTTTTTTATTAAAATTTTGAATTATATTAGGTTCTTTAATAATTTTGAGCCTTTCCTATACCTGACCTTTCAAAGATCTTCTCTTTCCATAATAAAATTTTGCTTTAGATAATTCTTTTAAAAGCTTTTGCAGTGTTTTAAATGCTTATGTTGCACTACTTCTATTTTAAATAATTCTCTAAAAAAATTCCACCATAATTCTGGGAGGTCATGTGATGCCTGTGTGTCACTTTGGTGCAAAAACCCAACTTGGTGTTTTGAAAATTTTGAGTGAAACATCCTCCTTTTCTTTTCTGTCCATCTTCTAGATTTCAACTACAACCCTATTATTTCTTGCTCCAAAATTTCTGAGCCTTGGCCATCTTCTTGTTCTTCCAATCAAACCCTTAACTCCAGAAGATCAGCTCCATTAGCATCTTTTAGACTCACCAAAGACCCCTCTGAATATTCAGTCCAGAACTGAATTTCAATAAAACTTGCACTAGCAAGTATGTCTTTTTCCCAACATAATTTCACCACCATCTCTACCCCCTAAAGAGACCTCATCCTGCCAAATCACAGCCCCAACAAAGTTCCCTAGCAAGCTCTAACATTTTGTCGAACACCTTGAGGGCATGACCAAATTTTGGCAAGGTTTTTATCTTACACTACACACCTGCCCTCCTGGCCATTTTAACTTGTCCATCGTCATCACCATAAACCCTAGCACCATTCTGTTAATTGTCAACTTGTTTGAGTCCCTGTAGATGCCATTGGCATTCCGTCGAACACACCAGGGGCATGTCCAGAGCGTAGCCAGAGCGCCCGTACTGCAGCCGTGGCATCGAGCTGCTGTCGCCACTCTACCACCTCCCCTGCTCGCCCGAGTTCCCCTATGGATCATCTCGACCACCATTAACTGCACCGACATCCTTCCTTGGCCGTTTGCGCCGGCCACCACCGTCCACGCCATCCGGAGGCGCCGCCCGACGAACCTCGCCTCGCCACGTCGCACCGACGTCAACGCCCTGGACGCGTGGCTCGCCCCGAGCCAAACCAGACGCCCCGCCTTCACTACAAGCAACCACCTCCCTCACCAAACTCCACCGTCCATCAACGGCCTCGCCACCGGCCGCGTCTGCCATTAATGGCCGCTGCCACGGTCTGCCATGGACGGCGCCGTCCCGAGCACCTGGCACCTCCCCGAGCCGCCAACACACTCCCCTAGTAACTGCGGCCAGGCCACGTCCTCGCCAACCCGCACCGGCCACCCAACGACCACGCCTACCGGAGTAAAAGCATCGCCGCCGTGTCCGTCCTCTGGAACCCGCCGGACCGCGTCGCTCCGCCTATAAATACTCAACCCCAAGCCCCCTCAGTCCATCACGACCTCTTCCTACTCTCTAGGATCTCCCCCGTGCACCCAATCGACCGGAAACGATCACCTCCCCCGTCTCCGGCAACCTCTGCCGCCGCCACTCTCTCGAAGCTCACCACCCCTCCAGTGCATCCCCCTCCCTACTTTCTGCACCAAAACCATCCTTGAACATCCACCGACCCGTCCCCAACCTCAACTCCACTGGAGTCGCACCCTAGCCGGAGTCCCCTTTTCGTCCGACGGCGCCGTCCGCCGAGGACCTCGTCGCCGGCAACTCCGTCCATCCCAGCCACCACGGAGGGCACCGGACGAACCGCCTCCGTCTCCTGAGCACAACGGTGCCCTCGGTTCCTCCAACGGCGCCACCGTTCGCCGGCGAGCTCCGCCGGAGCGCCGCCCCCGCTCTGCCACGAGTAAACGCGCGCGTGGACCTGGTCGAACCTGACCAGTGGGCCAGGCGGGCCCACTGTCAGTGACCACAAGCCGCGGCCCCCGCCGTGTAAGTGGAGGCGGTTTCCTCTTGGAGCCGTTTCCGCGCAAAGGAGGCGTATTCCGTGGAATACGCCATCGTCGTCATCACCTCCTTTCCGCAGCCAGACGACCGGGCTCGGCCCAGTGGTGCCTTGGGGCTATACAGCGCTCAGACGCACTTCTGCCCTTTTCCTATTTCTCTTTTTCAGCGATTTTCTAATAACTCTACAGAATCTTTTTCGAAACCAAATCTTATGATTCAAATTTCTGTAGGTTTCTAAAATCTTACTCTGTTTATTTAAATTAAGTGAACATTTTACTATGCATAGTTTCTGTTTAATGGATTTAAATATTGCTTTTAATCATGTTTTCCATCTTAGTAATTCCAGAACTAATTCATATGAACTCTAAATCAATTAATTCTTTTTCTGGTATTCCTTAAACATCCTCTGGTTTATTTTAGTTTTTGTTTCAAAAACATTTGAAATACTTCTTATTGCTGTTTTTGAATTATGTGGTGATTTAGATATTTTTTGAACATAGGAAATGGAGGGAAGATGTTTATTTCAAAAACCTTGGAGTGCACCCCATATTTTTGCATACTCAAGGCAAGCATTTTGAACACTTGATATGGTGAATGTTTGCATGCTAGAATATTTAGGGCATGTTTGTTACCTTTAATAGATTTGGCATTTGGATAGAAATATTGCATGCTTGCATGGTCATATTTTTCCTCTTGCATGCATTCCACTACGGTATTGATATACATGAGTTATGAGTACCCAGGAGTGTGCTCCTGTTTTGGACGTGCTGGTGGGCACGGGCCATATTTTGACATGGTGGTGTCATGAGACATATGTGGAAGCAGACAAGGGTTGTGGCCCTGTCCTGATGATATGGTTGAAAGAATAATTTTTGTTGTGCTAACCATTACTAGAATCATTAGCCTCCTGAGTCGACCATAGATCGAGTCTTGTTCCAGTAACCCCCATACTTGTTTCGTACTACCACTTGTCTTTGCCACGGGTAGGGTACGGTTTAGTAAGTTGTTAACCCCTTTCCGTGCACACACCGTACAGAGGGCCACGATGAGGTTTTTCCACGACGGTGGACTAAATCCTGTCATCGGGTCAGGGAGCATGGGTGTTTCCGGTTGTAGCCGAGAGGGAGTGTACCCTTGTAATCCGCGCGTTTGAATAGTGATCCCATGCTCATGGAGGTTGTAGCCTCTCCGACTTAGAGTTTTACTTAACTGTTGTTTTGGGTGACTCCTGGCAGCAGAAAAGTTAAGCTGGTGTGTGCTGGTTAGGTGTGTTTTCAACCCAAAGACCATAATGGGAATTAGTCAGTGTCCCGATGCTGATTAAAGAAATCCTATACTTGTGGGTAAAGAGTACACCCTCTGCAGAGTCGTATCTATTCGAATAGCCGTGTCCGCGGTTAAGGACTACAGTCTGGGTTGGTCAAGTGTCGGTCTTAGAGTCGGTCTCCGGAGGAAATATTTTTAAATATTAGGCATGGTTATTTTGCAGGATAATTATCGTTGTTACTGGTGTTACCATGAATATATTTGATGATATGATTATATTTATGAACTAACCCCTTACTCTTATTTTAATTTCCAGAGTGTCTCAGGGGCTGGCTAGTCTACCCCGGACACTCGCCTTTATTTCCAAGTCCTTTCTGTGGCGTCCCTCGAGTGTCAGGCGGTTTATCACGCCACTACTCTTGTGGACACCCGACTGGCATTTCTTTTCAAGTCCTTTCGTGGCGTCGCCTGAGTTCTCGGATGGTATCGTCCGATTTCTCTTTTAGACACCCGACTGGCATTTCTTTTCAAGACCGACCGTGGTGTCACTTGACACTCGATCGGCATTTCTTTTATATTTTACTGGTGCTAATATTTATCTTCTGCACTAAATATTATTCATCATGCCATGTTTTAATTCCTGTTAGCATGCATTTAATATAAGTATATCATGAGCATGTGCATATAGTTTAATTCACCATATTATTGTTTTGCTGCATTTGTTATATCTTTTGTCCATGATGTTTGCGAGTACATTCAAACGTACTCACAGGCTTGTCCCTGGCTATTTACTTGGCCAGGTTAGGGGTTCTACGAGGAGTACCACAGTGACGTCCGTGCGAAGCCTAGGAGTGTAGCCACGCGGGATAGGAGTTATCCGGGTCAGCTGTTCCTGATGGAATGGAGCCCCATCGATGTGGAATTCCGCAAGCCAATTTCTTCATCCACCACCGGAGTCATTATTGTATCAGTAGACCTTTATGGTCTTGTATCAAATTCTTGTAAATGCTTGGTAATCTGTAACAAGGATGTGTCAACCAGTAACAGTAATCCTGGGCTGGTGATGACACTAGGGGTTAATTTCTGGAATATTGTGTTCCCGAAATCCGGCCCCGACAGCCTTGGTATCAGAGCCAGGCTGACCATTGGCTAATCCTATCTTAGCCTGGTCACTATCCCTAGGTTTCCACACCATCCAAAACTTTTCCTAACCACAGACAAACTTATCTCATCCGATAAGCCTACACACTGGCCAGCCGACAACTTTTGATAGTTGGTGCCAAACCTAGCAGTCGACCTGTAAGGCATGTGCCTGCGGCCTATATCTGAGTCGTCCCATCCACAAGCACGTGACGGAGGACTCTACTACCTATAAAGAGAGCCCTGCTCCAACCCAGCCACTATCACCCTCTGAGTACCTTGTCCATTTCTGTCACACTTCTTGTTTTCACCAGAATCTACCTATCTGATATTTTATGCATCAGGATGATTTGCCCACACTTAGAGGAGAAATTTCTTAAGGACCTTCCTCACAAGACTTTTCCACCATAGATTCAAGTCGCGTGCCATCACGGCATCCCGCACAAGACCACACCTGCTCTGCTAGCTGCACTAAGTGCAACTCACACACACACACACAGTCAGCACCTAACACATCGACTCGATCACTCTCATCACACCAGAGTTTTCACAGAGCACACATACTCTCTCTCGCACCAGACACTGCTACCTAGTCCCGATGATCACCACCGCCTCGGAGAGCCACCACTCGAGCAGCAGCATCACGGCGATCGTCGAAGATCATCACACACAGTAGAAGCGAGGAGCCGATCAATGCTGCCAGCATACCGGCCAGAAGGATCGTGATCAGCTCCAATCCCACGTCCTCCATTGATGCCTCGTCTCGAGCTCTTTCAGCCAGAGGGAGAAGGAGAAGAAGGGAGAGAGGTGAGGTAAAATGCGAGGCAGGAGGAAGAAGAAAACCGTGGTCGCTTTATAGCCCGAGCTCGGTGCACGGTGAGCGTAGTCCACCAGCGCCGCTCGTCGCTCGATCGCCGGTGTTCGGAGACGAATCCGCGAGCAGTGCCGACAGGGCACTGGCCCGCGAGGTGAGTGCACGCTGCCAGTGACAGCACGCCGCACACTACCACGGTACGACCCTACATACCCTACGCGCTAGACGCCATAGCAGCAGATAGTGCGGTGGGCACGCGCGAGAGAGAGAGGAAAGGAGAAGAGCCGGAGGAAGAAGAAGGTGAAGAGACTGACAGTGGGTCCTGGACCCACCTGTCAGCCAAAGAGAGCACTGTGCGCTGGAATGCGACGAGCAAATTTGGGACTAGTAATTATACTTTTTCCAAATTTGTCATAACAGTAGCACACACTGTGGTTGCACCAATTATCAGTAGCCTTACGTCAACAGTACCGAGCTAGGTTTTAGAATTGTTTGTTCAGCAGAATCTCCTCAGAAAGGGTGGGCTAAATTTTTAATAGCTACCCTAACAAATCTCGAGGACGAGATTTTTCTTAAGGGGGTTAGAATTTGTAACACCCCAAAAATTTAACTTTTTTTTTTTTATTAAAATTTTGAATTATATTAGGTTCTTTAATAATTTTGAGCCTTTCCTATACCTGACCTTTCAAAGATCTTCTCTTTCCATAATAAAATTTTGCTTTAGATAATTCTTTTAAAAGCTTTTGCAGTGTTTTAAATGCTTCTGTTGCACTACTTCTATTTTAAATAATTCTCTAAAAAAATTCCACCATAATTCTGGGAGGTCATGTGATGCCTGTGTGTCACTTTGGTGCAAAAACCCAACTTGGTGTTTTGAAAATTTTGAGTGAAACATCCTCCTTTTCTTTTCTGTCCATCTTCTAGATTTCAACTACAACCCTATTATTTCTTGCTCCAAAATTTCTGAGCCTTGGCCATCTTCTTGTTCTTCCAATCAAACCCTTAACTCCAGAAGATCAGCTCCATTAGCATCTTTTAGACTCACCAAAGACCCCTCTGAATATTCAGTCCAGAACTGAATTTCAATAAAACTTGCACTAGCAAGTATGTCTTTTTCCCAACATAATTTCACCACCATCTCTACCCCCTAAAGAGACCTCATCCTGCCAAATCCCAGCCCCAACAAAGTTCCCTAGCAAGCTCTAACATTTTGTCGAACACCTTGAGGGCATGACCAAATTTTGGCAAGGTTTTTATCTTACACTACACACCTGCCCTCCTGGCCATTTTAACTTGTCCATCGTCATCACCATAAACCCTAGCACCATTCTGTTAATTGTCAACTTGTTTGAGTCCCTGTAGATGCCATTGGCATTCCGTCGAACACACCAGGGGCATGTCCAGAGCGTAGCCAGAGCGCCCGTACTGCAGCCGTGGCATCGAGCTGCTGTCGCCACTCTACCACCTCCCCTGCTCGCCCGAGTTCCCCTATGGATCATCTCGACCACCATTAACTGCACCGACATCCTTCCTTGGCCGTTTGCGCCGGCCACCACCGTCCACGCCATCCGGAGGCGCCGCCCGACGAACCTCGCCTCGCCACGTCGCACCGACGTCAACGCCCTGGACGCGTGGCTCGCCCCGAGCCAAACCAGACGCCCCGCCTTCACTACAAGCAACCACCTCCCTCACCAAACTCCACCGTCCATCAACGGCCTCGCCACCGGCCGCGTCTGCCATTAATGGCCGCTGCCACGGTCTGCCATGGACGGCGCCGTCCCGAGCACCTGGCACCTCCCCGAGCCGCCAACACACTCCCCTAGTAACTGCGGCCAGGCCACGTCCTCGCCAACCCGCACCGGCCACCCAACGACCACGCCTACCGGAGTAAAAGCATCGCCGCCGTGTCCGTCCTCTGGAACCCGCCGGACCGCGTCGCTCCGCCTATAAATACTCAACCCCAAGCCCCCTCAGTCCATCACGACCTCTTCCTACTCTCTAGGATCTCCCCCGTGCACCCAATCGACCGGAAACGATCACCTCCCCCGTCTCCGGCAACCTCTGCCGCCGCCACTCTCTCGAAGCTCACCACCCCTCCAGTGCATCCCCCTCCCTACTTTCTGCACCAAAACCATCCTTGAACATCCACCGACCCGTCCCCAACCTCAACTCCACTGGAGTCGCACCCTAGCCGGAGTCCCCTTTTCGTCCGACGGCGCCGTCCGCCGAGGACCTCGTCGCCGGCAACTCCGTCCATCCCAGCCACCACGGAGGGCACCGGACGAACCGCCTCCGTCTCCTGAGCACAACGGTGCCCTCGGTTCCTCCAACGGCGCCACCGTTCGCCGGCGAGCTCCGCCGGAGCGCCGCCCCCGCTCTGCCACGAGTAAACGCGCGCGTGGACCTGGTCGAACCTGACCAGTGGGCCAGGCGGGCCCACTGTCAGTGACCACAAGCCGCGGCCCCCGCCGTGTAAGTGGAGGCGGTTTCCTCTTGGAGCCGTTTCCGCGCAAAGGAGGCGTATTCCGTGGAATACGCCATCGTCGTCATCACCTCCTTTCCGCAGCCAGACGACCGGGCTCGGCCCAGTGGTGCCTTGGGGCTATACAGCGCTCAGACGCACTTCTGCCCTTTTCCTATTTCTCTTTTTCAGCGATTTTCTAATAACTCTACAGAATCTTTTTCGAAACCAAATCTTATGATTCAAATTTCTGTAGGTTTCTAAAATCTTACTCTGTTTATTTAAATTAAGTGAACATTTTACTATGCATAGTTTCTGTTTAATGGATTTAAATATTGCTTTTAATCATGTTTTCCATCTTAGTAATTCCAGAACTAATTCATATGAACTCTAAATCAATTAATTCTTTTTCTGGTATTCCTTAAACATCCTCTGGTTTATTTTAGTTTTTGTTTCAAAAACATTTGAAATACTTCTTATTGCTGTTTTTGAATTATGTGGTGATTTAGATATTTTTTGAACATAGGAAATGGAGGGAAGATGTTTATTTCAAAAACCTTGGAGTGCACCCCATATTTTTGCATACTCAAGGCAAGCATTTTGAACACTTGATATGGTGAATGTTTGCATGCTAGAATATTTAGGGCATGTTTGTTACCTTTAATAGATTTGGCATTTGGATAGAAATATTGCATGCTTGCATGGTCATATTTTTCCTCTTGCATGCATTCCACTACGGTATTGATATACATGAGTTATGAGTACCCAGGAGTGTGCTCCTGTTCTGGACGTGCTGGTGGGCACGGGCCATATTTTGACATGGTGGTGTCATGAGACATATGTGGAAGCAGACAAGGGTTGTGGCCCTGTCCTGATGATATGGTTGAAAGAATAATTTTTGTTGTGCTAACCATTACTAGAATCATTAGCCTCCTGAGTCGACCATAGATCGAGTCTTGTTCCAGTAACCCCCATACTTGTTTCGTACTACCACTTGTCTTTGCCACGGGTAGGGTACGGTTTAGTAAGTTGTTAACCCCTTTCCGTGCACACACCGTACAGAGGGCCACGATGAGGTTTTTCCATGACGGTGGACTAAATCCTGTCATCGGGTCAGGGAGCATGGGTGTTTCCGGTTGTAGCCGAGAGGGAGTGTACCCTTGTAATCCGCGCGTTTGAATAGTGATCCCATGCTCATGGAGGTTGTAGCCTCTCCGACTTAGAGTTTTACTTAACTGTTGTTTTGGGTGACTCCTGGCAGCAGAAAAGTTAAGCTGGTGTGTGCTGGTTAGGTGTGTTTTCAACCCAAAGACCATAATGGGAATTAGTCAGTGTCCCGATGCTGATTAAAGAAATCCTATACTTGTGGGTAAAGAGTACACCCTCTGCAGAGTCGTATCTATTCGAATAGCCGTGTCCGCGGTTAAGGACTACAGTCTGGGTTGGTCAAGTGTCGGTCTTAGAGTCGGTCTCCGGAGGAAATATTTTTAAATATTAGGCATGGTTATTTTGCAGGATAATTATCGTTGTTACTGGTGTTACCATGAATATATTTGATGATATGATTATATTTATGAACTAACCCCTTACTCTTATTTTAATTTCCAGAGTGTCTCAGGGGCTGGCTAGTCTACCCCGGACACTCGCCTTTATTTCCAAGTCCTTTCTGTGGCGTCCCTCGAGTGTCAGGCGGTTTATCACGCCACTACTCTTGTGGACACCCGACTGGCATTTCTTTTCAAGTCCTTTCTGTGGCGTTCCTCGAGTGTCAGGCGGTTTATCACGCCACTACTCTTGTGGACACCCGACTGGCATTTCTTTTCAAGTCCTTTCGTGGCGTCGCCTGAGTTCTCGGATGGTATCGTCCGATTTCTCTTTTAGACACCCGACTGGCATTTCTTTTCAAGACCGACCGTGGTGTCACTTGACACTCGATCGGCATTTCTTTTATATTTTACTGGTGCTAATATTTATCTTCTGCACTAAATATTATTCATCATGCCATGTTTTAATTCCTGTTAGCATGCATTTAATATAAGTATATCATGAGCATGTGCATATAGTTTAATTCACCATATTATTGTTTTGCTGCATTTGTTATATCTTTTGTCCATGATGTTTGCGAGTACATTCAAACGTACTCACAGGCTTGTCCCTGGCTATTTACTTGGCCAGGTTAGGGGTTCTACGAGGAGTACCACAGTGACGTCCGTGCGAAGCCTAGGAGTGTAGCCACGCGGGATAGGAGTTATCCGGGTCAGCTGTTCCTGATGGAATGGAGCCCCATCGATGTGGAATTCCGCAAGCCAATTTCTTCATCCACCACCGGAGTCATTATTGTATCAGTAGACCTTTATGGTCTTGTATCAAATTCTTGTAAATGCTTGGTAATCTGTAACAAGGATGTGTCAACCAGTAACAGTAATCCTGGGCTGGTGATGACACTAGGGGTTAATTTCTGGAATATTGTGTTCCCGAAATCCGGCCCCGACAATCACTTCGTGATCACTTCTCGTTTTGCCTTCTCTTCTCGCTCTCTCTTGCGTAAGTTAGTGCTAGTTGCTGCTGCAGACTCTTTGTTGTTCCTTCACCTCATTTCATTCTTCAGCCTTTCCCTCACCTAAAGGCTTTGATAGTTCTGTTACCCGGGAACGGGATTGCTGAGTCCTCTGTGGCTCACAGTTACTTCACACACCAGATGCAGGTCCAGCTGTGAGCTATCCAGGTGATGGCACCGAGCTGGATTGGGAGTATGACGAGGAGCGTAGTCGTTACTACGTGCGCTACCCGGACGATCAGTAGTGGAGACTCTTACTAGGATTCGATCCGCCTGTGGTTGCTTTATTTATCTGAGTTTGGTACTTTGACTTTTGGCTTTTGCCCTTAGAGGGTTGTAGTGATCTTATTGTATGATGTTTGAGACTTGTACTGTTATTCTGTGACGTGGCGATTGTAAGCCAACTATTTTCAGTTTACTATCCCTCTTTTACATGAGTTGTGCAAAGATTACCAAACTTGAGATCATTCTAGGATGGACTTATGCCTTTAAGTCGTGCCTCGACACGTAGGAGGTATAATTCCATCCTGGGCATTACAAGTTGGTATTCAGAGCCTTCTCCGACCTAGGAGCCCCCACTGTTTGATCGAACCGTTGACGGTTGAATCTAGGCACACACTGAAAACTTTTTGAGTCCTATATTATATCGGAGAGTAGGATTTCTTTGCTTCTCATCCCCTTTCTCTCTGGTGAGGACTCCTGACGTCTGCTCTTGTCTCTCCTATCTTCAAAATTTGCACAAATTTTTTTTTTAGGAATCCCGCGAGTATTCTGGGATTGTTTCGATGTTCTTGTGACAAGGATATTGTTCCCGATGCCTCCTGTTACCGAGGAGTTGAGCTTCGGGGTATCACTATAACAAGCATATCGCGACAGTACTAAATACTTAAGACGGCCGACATCGAAAATCTCCCCTATACGGCCAGTGGCAAGATAACCCCGACATCACCCAGTACTGGGGAGGTAGTTCGGGAGTATTGCCATAGCTTGTTATAGTGGATGCTTTTCGAAGGTCCGAGGTACACAGTTTCCGAGAAAGACTGGTTATGTGTTGAAGGATGGATACACCTGGATGTAGGTTAGAGTTGATTGCGCGGTGCTTCCCGTGTATCCCCAACACCTGATTGCATAACTGGAATCTTTCGGAAAGCTATAGGTGGGTTTTATCCAGTAGATCGTAGGCATTCTACAAACGAATGCAGGTTAGTGAGTTCGGGGTTCGACATTGAGTGAAGGAGTTATATGACCGAGGTTACTATCAGGAGTTGCATCTTAAAGGGTCCTTGGCTATGCTGATCCGGGGATTGCAAAACCTTTTCGTAACGCGTTCATATGCTTTCAGCACAAAGATGTTAGAACGAAACTCCTCTCTTGTGTTTGTTCCTTTCCGTACCTTGTTGTTTTATTATTTTATCCTTTTGATCCCTATGTGGCTTCTCGTGAAGACTGATGTTATCAATTAACTAAGAAATTCATTCGTTCCTCTTGTTCGGATGATTTCATTCGTTCTTATTGTTCGAATGATTTTGTGAAGACTTGTTGCAATTCATTCCATTGATTCAGCTTATTCCTTTTGTCAATCAATTGCTGATTCGTGGTCATCTCTTACAGGATGGCTCCGAAAAAGGTTCCGAATGCCAACCCAGAGGTGGAAGAGGTCCCAGAGCATCCTCCTTCCCCTCCTCCTCCGCCTGAGGCTTGGAGAGCAATTATGCAGACTACTGCTCAGAACACTCAGTTGATGATGCAGATGATGCAGCAAATGCAAGCTATGCAAGCTAATCAAGCTAATCAGGGCATTCCAATGAACCAAGGCAACTTCTTCCAGCAGCACCATGCTACCCTCAACCAGTTCCTGGCTAACAATCCTAAAGCTTTCAGTTACTGTGTCGACCCTCTTGATGCTGAGGATTGGTTGACCGACATAAAGAAGCATTTTGAGTGCAGTAACGTGAAAGAAGATGACTATGTGAAGTTTGCAGCCTTCCAACTGAAAGATCAAGCAGCTGATTGGTGGCAGCAGTACAAAGACTCAAGGCCGGGTCAAGTGATCTCATGGGAGAATTTCTGCAAGGATTTCCGCTCGCATCACATTCCTACAAGTGTCATTGAGGGTATGCGTGAGCAATTCCGCAACCTCAAGCAGGGCTCCATGTCAGTCTATCAGTATAATGTCAAGTTCCAAAACCTCGCTCGCTATGCAAAGCAAGACATTCCTGATGCAAAGAGCAAAATCTATCAGTTCCGTGGAGGTCTCAAAGATGAACTTCAGCTTGCTCTCACTCTGTTCGAGCCAGACGAATTCGATAAGTTCTATAATATGGCTTTGAAACAAGAAGCAGCTCAGCTTAAGATGGAGGCTTCTAAGAAGAGAATTCGAGATGCTGTTCACTCTACCTCATCGTCTCAGTTGGCTGCGAAACAACAGAAATTCTGGTTCCTCCTCCTCCAATGATTCGAGCTCCATACAACAACTCCAGCAATTTCAACAACTCCAACAACAAGAACTCTAGTGGTCGTGGTTTCTCCCACCCACCCAACCCAAGCAACCAGTCGAAGAAGCAGTTTCAGTCTCAAGGCTCCAAGTCCAATGCTCCTCCTACCCGTCCGCTTTCTGAGGTGACTTGCTACAAGTGTGGCCAGAAGGGTCATTATTCCAACAAGTGCAACAACCCAAGGCGCCTTCCGCCTCCTCCTCCTGTCGGTACCGCTATGGTCAAGCATGATCCAAAGGCTGCCAGGGTCAATCTGATGAATGCAGCACAAGCAGAGGCTTCTTCTGATGTCATTTTGGGTAACCTTCCAGTTAACTCTTATCCAGCTAAAGTGTTATTTGATTCGGGTGCTTCACATTCTTTCATGTCATACCCGTTTGCATCCAAGCATAGTGTGACCACAGCAGCTTTACCGAGGCAGATGGCAGTTTCTTCTCCGGGAAAGCAGATGCATTCCAGTATATATGCTCCGGATGTTTCTATTCGCATGGGCGATTATCGATTTTTGGCTTCTCCGGTGATTCTTGGTCATTCTGACATCGACCTCATTCTCGGAATGGATTGGCTTTCTCAGCACGATGCTCACATTGATTGTGCTCAAAAGGAAGTCAAATTGACTCATTCTGATGAAGATGTGATTATCTTCGCCTCCAGGGATAATACTATTCGGCTTTTCTCTCTTAATGATAAGGGTGAAATTAATGCCATAGAGCAAATTCCAGTGGTGAATGAATATCAAGACGTCTTTCCAGAAGAACTTCCAGGCATGCCTCCACACCGTCAGGTGGAGTTTGTCATTGAACTCGAGCCGGGCACCGAACCTGTTTGTCGGCGTCCATACAAGCTCTCTTCAGATGAATTGAAGGAATTGAAGAAACAGTTGGATGAACAGGAGCGTATGGGTCTCATCAGACCGAGTACATCTCCGTGGGGCTGTGGTGTCTTATTTGTCAAGAAGAAAGATGGCACGGAGCGTCTCCGTGTTGACTACCGGCCACTGAACAAGAAGACGATTAAGAACAAGTATCCGCTCCCAAACATCAATGAACTATTTGAGCAGCTCAAAGGAGCTAAAGTATTCTCTAAGCTTGACCTCCGAATGGGCTACCATCAAATTCGCATTCGCGAGGAAGACATTCCCAAGACGGCGTTCAGAACGAGCTACAGTTCATATGAGTATACCGTCATGTCCTTCGGTCTCGCCAATGCTCCTCCTACCTTCTCAAGGATGATGCATTACATTTTCAACCCCTATACTGGCGAGTTTGTGCTTGTGTATCTGGATGATATTTTGGTGTTTTCCAAGAATGAAGAAGATCACGAAAAGCACTTGCGTCTGGTTCTTGATCGACTCCGAGAGCACAAATTCTATGCCAAGTTCTCAAAGTGCGAGTTTTGGCTCGATAAGGTTTTGTACCTGGGCCACATTATCTCAGCTGACGGTATTGCGGTTAATCCCGAGAAAGTTGAAGCAATTGTCAACTGGGAAGCTCCTCAGAACGTCAAGCAGCTCCGCAGTTTTCTGGGTCTTGCCAGCTATTGCAGAAGGTTTGTGGAGAACTTCTCCAAGATTGCCAAGCCTCTTTCCAACCTCCTTCAGAAGAATGTCAAATACTTTTGGTCTCCCGATTGTGAAGTGGCTTTCAAAACCCTCAAAGAGAAGCTTGTCTCAGCTCCAGTTCTGATTCCTCCTGATGAATCCAAGCCCTATGAAGTGTTCTGTGACGCTTCTCTTCAAGGTCTTGGTGGTGTGCTTATGCAAGAGAAGAGAATTGTGGCATACACTTCACGTCAGCTCAAGCCAGCTGAGAAGAACTATCCCACACATGATCTCGAGCTAGCAGCTGTGGTACATGCTCTGATTACGTGGAGACATCTGTTGTTGGGCAGAAAGGTCGACATCTTCACTGATCACAAGAGCTTGAAGTACATCTTCACACAGCCGCATCTGAACCTCCGCCAGACTCGTTGGGTCGAGATGATCCAAGAGTACAACCCCAGCATTGAGTACACTCCAGGCAAGGCGAATGTGATTGCAGATGCTTTGAGCAGAAAGGCATATTGCAACAACCTTCTTATCAAGCCACACCAGCCTGAGCTTTGTGAAGCTTTCAGGAAGCTCAACCTTCAGGTTGTTCCGCAGGGTTTTCTTGCTAATCTCCAGATTGCTCCTACCTTGGAAGATCAAGTCCGTGAGGCTCAGCTCAGTGATACCATGGTGAAGAAGGTGAAACATGGCATTGCAAAGGGCACTCCAAAATATAAGTGCTTCCGTGTTGATGAGAGAGATACCTTATTCTTCGAGGACAGACTCGTTGTTCCCAAAGGTGATCTCAGGAAGCTTATAATGGAAGAAGCTCATGACTCTCTCCTTTCCATTCATCCTGGCAGTTCCAAGATGTATCAAGACCTCAAGCAATCTTACTGGTGGACACGCATGAAAAGGGAAATTGCCCAATTCGTGAATGAATGTGATGTATGCAGAAGAGTGAAAGCAGAACATCAACGTCCAGCCGGTCTTCTCCAACCTCTTCCTATTCCTGAGTGGAAGTTCGACCATATTGAAATGGACTTCGTCACTGGTTTTCCTAAATCCAAGCGAGGCAATGATGCTATCTTTGTGGTGATTGACAAGCTTACCAAAGTCGCTCACTTTCTTCCAGTCAAAGAATCAATCAATGCAGCTCAACTTGCAGAGCTGTACACTTCCAGAATTGTGTCCCTACATGGCATTCCTCAAGTGATATCCTCAGACCGTGGCAGCTTGTTCACATCAAAGTTCTGGGACTCCTTTCAGTCCGCCATGGGCACGAAGATCAGGTTCAGCACTGCCTTTCACCCTCAGACTAGTGGTCAAGTCGAGCGTGTGAATCAGATCCTTGAAGATATGCTCAGAGCCTGTGTCATCTCCTTCGGCATGAAATGGGAAGACTGTCTTCCATTTGCCGAATTCTCTTACAACAACAGCTTCCAAGCAAGTGCAGGCAAAGCACCGTTTGAAATTCTCTATGGCAGAAAGTGCCGTACCCCTCTCAACTGGTCTGAAACAGGTGAACGTCAACTTCTTGGCAATGATTTGATCTCTGAAGCCGAAGAAATGTGCAAAGTCATACGTGAGAATCTCAAGGCCGCTCAGTCGCGTCAGAAGAGCTACTATGATGGAAAGCATCGTGATTTGGCTTTCGACATCGGTGATCATGTCTATCTCCGAGTTTCTCCGATGAAAGGAACCCAGAGGTTCGGTATCAAAGGAAAGCTTGCTCCTAGATACGTCGGTCCTTTCAAAATTCTTGGCAAAAGAGGCGATCTAGCCTATCAGCTCGAGCTCCCTTCCAACTTTGCAAACGTTCATGATGTCTTCCATGTGTCTCAGCTTCGCAAATGCTTCAAGGCACCTGAGCGCATGATTCCGTTTGAGGAGATTGATCTTCAACAAGACCTTTCCTACCGAGAGCATCCAGTTGCAATTCTCGAAGAAACTGAACGCAAGACTCGCAACAAGACCATCAAGTTTCTGAAAGTCAAGTGGTCACATCACACAGACCGAGAAGCTACCTGGGAACGAGAAGATCATCTTCGTTCCGAGTACCCTTCCTTTTTCCAGTCCTAGATCTCGGGACGAGATCTTTTTGTAGTATAGGAGAGTTGTAATGCCCCGGATGTAATACTTTCCCTTTTGGGCTTATAATAAATCTCCGGCTTCATCTATTTCCATTTCGGGTTCTTTGTCTTTCTGGCTTTCGTCGTTTTGTTGTGTGAGTGTGTGGCATTCATTCATATCATGTAGACATGTGCATTGCATTGCTTTTGTGTTGTGGGTTGCATCCGGTTCGTGGCGTTCCTTCCCGTTGTCCGTTTCGTGTTCCGGAGCTCCCTCACGTGTCCGTGACGTCCCGTAGGCCTTCTTTGTTGTTCGGGCGTTTTTCGTTACCGGTGTGCCGTGAGGTTGTGTTGTGTGTTGTTGTTTTGTTGTGTGCAACCCGCCTCTCAAATCTCGTCTCGTTTGGACTCCGTTGACTTTTCCCTCCGTTGCCCGTGTGGGTCCGAAGTGCCCTTACTTCGTGTCCCGGATATACCCCCACTGCTTTCTTTTATCTCCGTTTGGTCCTTTAAAATCATCCCCGCGATCGGATCCGTTGGATCACGATCGGAGGGCTCCTAAACACCCCTAGCCTCCAAACCCTAGTCTAAAACTGCTACTTATAGACCCCCCTAGGTCTATTTTGAGCCTCCCTATTCCTTCTTCTTCCTCCTCCAGATCCACTTTCGTTTTTTTTTCCTTTTTTTTCTCAGATCCGCGCACTGTTCATCTGGATCCCGAAGGATCCCTGGAATCCAGCCGGTCCGCCGCCTCTAGACCGCAGCGCTCGGACCGCGCGAGGTCAACGCCGCGGCGCCAGCTCCTTCTGGCCTTCGCGCGACGAGCGACCGGGCCGTATGCGTCGACCGCACCGGGCTGGTCCTGGGGACCAGTTCGTCGGGCCCTTCGCCACCTCCCTCGCCTCGCAACGGCCGCGTCGGGCCGCCACGCTCCCCGCCGCTACAGTCCCGTCGCCTGGGCCAGGCCCGCGACCGCGCCACCCGGCTTCCGCCTCGCCTCGCCCGCGGCTGGGCCAGCCTCCAGCTCCAGGCCGCCCGCGTGACCGCGCCAGGGGCCCCTCGCCGTCGCTCGCCAGCCAGCGCGGTTGGGCCGGCCTCGCCTCTTCGAGCCACCGCGGGCCGCCGCGTCGGGCCGCCTCCAGCCCAGCCAGATCCCGCGCCGCCGGCCCGTTCACACCGCCGGCCTCTCCGCGCCAGGCCGGGCCGCACTGTTCCTCCACCGGGCCCATCTACTGTTCCAGATCTGGATTTTTTTAGATCTGAGGTCTATTTTCAAAACCCTAGCCCCTGTTCTTTTGATCTGTGATGCTATCTTCCAACGTGCATAACTTTTCGTCTGTAGATCCGTTTAGCGCGTGTAGCATGTCCAGATGTTCGTGGAGATGCCCTCTACGTTTTACTTGTTGTAGTCATGCATGTTAGATGTCATCTTGACACTTGTTTTGCTGTTGCAAGAGGGCATCATGATATAAACTGCTGTTATGTGTTATTTTTGTGCCACCTTTGACATGGGATAACTTTTAGCTCGTTTGTCCAAACGATGCAAATGACATGTCCACGTGTTCGTCTCGTCACGAACTACGTGTTGTGTGTGATAGGTTGCATGGTAGATTTATTGTTTCCTTGTTATCATCGTTGCAAGATGCCATGTTCATATGTTGTGTTTTCACTTGTTATGAAATGCCATGTTGTTGAGCTTGTTGCAATCGGTGCGTTCACCACAATGATGCATGCTTGTGTGTTTCGGGATCACCGTCATATGTACTTTGATGAGGTGCTTACCCTTTGCCATGTTTAGTTTCGAGGTGTCTTAAACATGCTCTTTTTGATGCTATGATGATGTTGCTGTTTTAGGACTTAGTGAAATTTCACTAAGTCTGAAATCTGTAACGTTCCGATGCCATGTTCGTGTGATGTTCTAGGAAAATGCATGATAGTTTTGGGGTGGATTTTAATTGTTCCATGAAGTATATATTGTTGTCTTTCCATCCATGTCCTCACATGTCCATTTGAGTGGCTGTAGCATGTTTATCTTTTGCTCCAAACTTTCAATAAAATTCTGCTGCCAGAATTTTATTTCAAAGTTCAATATGTCCAAGATCATTGCTAGTGATCCGTGACTCCGTTGGGGGTGCACTTTGGACCTAGTTGCTGTACATTATATCTAGTTTATGTTCAAGTCCTTTGCCATGCCTTTTGGGTGCTGTAGATTATTTATTTTGAGCTCCCAAGATGCTATGTTGCTGTAATTTGCAGTTTTCGCTCAAATCTTGTTTCGGGCATAACTTTTAGCCCGTAACTCCGATTTCAGCGAATCTTATATCAAACTTGGGTGTTTTTCTGTGTAGATTAATAATATCAGGTTGTTATCTTGTTTTGAGGTATTTTGCTTGAGTGATGTTTTCCGTGCTCCATGTGCTTCACTAGTGCATCCTTCATGCATACATGTTTTTCGAGTGCGCATTGCATCGTGTTGATTGGTGCTTGGTGTGTTTGTCTTGTTTAGACCCGGAAGTTGAGCACGAGTTTTCCAACGAGGTTGAGCACGAGGTTTCCAACGAGTTTGAGCAAGAGGACCCTTCTTTTGATCCGAACGTCTTCTCTTCAGGCAAGATGACCGAACCCCGATAACTTTACTATCTTCGCCTATTGCTAGTAGTCTCGATCTATAGTTTTGCCTCGATGCCCATGTTCTTCTTGTCAGCCTCCTACTTGTAACCAATTGCCATGTTTAACCAACCCTACCTATGCAAACCGTTGTCTTGGCTAAGTACGCTTCGCTCAGCCCTTCTTATAGCGTTGCTAGTTGCAGGTGAAGATCGAAGATGTTTGCTCCATGTTGAAGTTTGGTTGGGTTATATCACACTATATAAATGTTTTAATTGAAATCACATATATTTTGGCAAGGGTGGAAGGCTAAGCCTTTTGCTTGGTGTTTTGTTCCACTCATGCCGTTAGGATCCGTATAAGCCGGTTTTATGTTCCTTGATTATGCGTTCCTAACACGGTTGGGGTGTATGGGACCCCCTCGATAAACCGCTAAGTGCTAAGTCTTTTCCAGCAAATCCCAACTTTGGTACTATTTGCCTAATAACTAAATAACTTGCATAGGGAGTAATTAACCCGAGTTCTTAATCAACAACCCGGGCCAGTGCTCCTCATGAGTGTTGGTCCAAACCGGGGGTTCTGCGGGGTCACCTCGAGGGAACTCGAGGATTGATATAGACCTGTAGAATCGCCCATCCGGTCGTGTCCTGAGACCTAGATACGCGCGGCTACGATCAGGGTGTTGACACGCCGGGAGGATTTGCTGGATTAGCCTTACCTTAGTTCGGTTTAACTTGAGCACGGGATTCCGAGGATACTCGGGTCTTCCCACTTTGGAGTTGCGACTCCGCGGATCGTGGGCTTGTAATGGGTCAAGTTGGAACACCCCTGCAGGGTTTGAACTTTCGAAAGCCGTGCCCGCGGTTATGTGGCAGATGGGAGCTTGTTAATTCCGGTTGTAGATAACTTGACACAATGATGCTAATACACTACCAGCGTGTGTTCCGTGACTGTCAATTTCCGAATCGGGATTCGGGAGTTGAACACGGAGGGGTTATGTTTGTAAGCTTGTAGCTAGGATCACTTCATGATCACTTCTCGTTTTGCCTTCTCTTCTCGCTCTCTCTTGCGTAAGTTAGTGCTAGTTGCTGCTGCAGACTCTTTGTTGTTCCTTCACCTCATTTCATTCTTCAGCCTTTCCCTCACCTAAAGGCTTTGATAGTTCTGTTACCCGGGAACGGGATTGCTGAGTCATCTGTGGCTCACAGTTACTTCACACACCAGATGCAGGTCCAGCTGTGAGCTATCCAGGTGATGGCACCGAGCTGGATTGGGAGTATGACGAGGAGCGTAGTCGTTACTACGTGCGCTACCCGGACGATCAGTAGTGGAGACTCTTACTAGGATTCGATCCGCCTGTGGTTGCTTTATTTATCTGAGTTTGGTACTTTGACTTTTGGCTTTTGCCCTTAGAGGGTTGTAGTGATCTTATTGTATGATGTTTGAGACTTGTACTGTTATTCTGTGACGTGGCGATTGTAAGCCAACTATTTTCAGTTTACTATCCCTCTTTTACATGAGTTGTGCAAAGATTACCAAACTTGAGATCATTCTAGGATGGACTTATGCCTTTAAGTCGTGCCTCGACACGTAGGAGGTATAATTCCATCCTGGGCATTACAAAGTCTGTCTATTTATCCACACATGTATTTGAGTTTCCAATCAATACAATTATAGCATGGATAATAAACGATTATCATGAACAAGGAAATATAATAATAACTCTTTTATTATTGCCTCTAGGGCATATTTCCAACAGTCTCCCACTTGCACTAGAGTCAATAATCTAGCATTACAAGGTAATGAATCTAACACCCATAGAGTCTTGGTGTTGATCGTGCTTAGCCCGTGGAAGAGGCTTAGTCAACGGATCTGCAACATTCAAATCCGTGTGTACTTTGCAAATGTTTATGTCCTCCTCCTTGACCGAATCGCGGATGGAATTGAAGCGTCGCTTTATGTGTCTGGTCCTCTTGTGAAACCTTGGTTCCTTGGCTAGAGCAATGGCACCAGTGTTGTCACAGAACAGAGTCATTGGGTTCAGTGCACTAGGCACAACTCCAAGATCTGTCATGAACTCCTTCATCCAGACACCTTCCTTTGCCGCCTCCGAGGCAGCTATATACTCCGCTTTACATGTAGAATCAGCTACCACGCTTTGCTTGGAACTGCACCAGCTTACCGCTCCCCCGTTGAGAATATATACGTATCCGGTTTGAGACTTAGAGTCATCCGGATCAGTGTCAAAGCTTGCATCGACGTAACCCTTTACGACGAGCTCTTGATCACCTCCATAAACGAGAAACATATCCTTAGTCTTTTTCAGGTACTTCAGGATATTCTTGACCGCTGTCCAGTGATCCATACCAGGATTACTTTGAAACCTTCCGGCCATACTTATGGCAAGGCTGACATCTGGTTTTGTGCACAGCATTGCATACATGATAGAGCCTATGGCTGAAGCATAGGGGACGACACTCGTCTTTTCTCTATCTTCCGCAGTCACTGGGCATTGAGTCTTACTCAACTTTGTACCTTGCAATACCGGCAAGAACCCCTTCTTGGATTGATCCATTTTGAACTTCTTCAAAACTTTATCAAGGTATGTACTTTGTGAAAGTCCTATCAAGCGTCTTGATCTATCTCTATAGATTTTGATGCCCAATATGAAAGCAGCTTCACCGAGATCCTTCATTGAAAAACTCTTGTTCAAATACCCCTTTACGCTATCCAAAAATTCTATATTGTTTCCAATCAGCAATATGTCATCCACATATAATATTAGAAACGCTATAGAGCTCCCACTCACTTTCTTGTAAATACAAGCTTCATTGTAAACTTGTATAAACCCAAACGCTTTGATCACCTCATCAAAACGAAGATTCCAACTCCGAGATGCTTGCACCAGCCCATAAATGGAACGCTGGAGCTTGCATACTTTGTCAGCATTCTCTGGATCGACAAAACCTTCTGGTTGCATCATATACAACTCTTCCTTAAGAAAACCGTTAAGGAACGCTGTTTTGACATCCATCTGCCAAATTTCATAATCGAAATATGCAGCTATTGCTAACATGATTCGGACGGATTTAAGCATCGCTATGGGTGAGAAAGTCTCATCGTAGTCAATCCCTTGAACTTGTGAAAAACCCTTTGCCACAAGTCGAGCTTTATACACGGTGACATTACCGTCAGCGTCCGTCTTCCTCTTAAAAATCCATTTATTCTGAATGGCCTTCCGCCCTTCAGGTAATACTTCCAAAGTCCATACTTTGTTTTCATACATGGATCCCATCTCGGATTTCATGGCCTCTAACCATTTGTCGGAATCCGGGCCCACCATCGCTTCTCCATAGCTCGCAGGTTCACCGTTGTCTAACAACATGACCTCCAAGACAGGGTTACCATACCACTCAGGTGCAGTGCGTACCCTTGTCGACCTACGTGGTTCGGTAGTAACTTGATCAGAAGCTTCTTGATCATCATCATTGGCTTCCTCTTCAACCGCTGCAGGCTCCACAAAAACATCTTTCTGTGCTGCGCAACTCTCTGGTTGAAGCAGAGGTTCAATAACCTCATCAAGTTCTACCTTCCTCCCACTCAATTCTTTCGAGAGAAACTCTTTCTCGAGAAAGGACCCGTTCTTAGCGACAAACACTTTGCCTTCGGATCTGAGATAGAAGGTGTACCCAACAGTTTCTTTTGGGTATCCTATGAAGACACATTTGTCCGCTTTGGGTTCGAGCTTTTCTGGCTGAAGCCTTTTGACATAAGCATCGCAACCCCAAACCTTGAGAAAAGACAACTTAGGTTTCTTACCAAACCATAGTTCATACGGTGTTGTCTCAACGGACTTAGATGGAGCCCTATTTAAAGTGAATGCAGCTGTCTCTAACGCATATCCCCAAAACGATAGTGGCAAGTCGGCAAGAGACATCATAGAACGTACCATATCTAATAGGGTTCGATTACGACGTTCGGACACACCATTACGCTGTGGTGTTCCAGGTGGTGTCAACTGTGAAACAATTCCACATTTTCTTAAGTGATCACCAAACTCATAACTCAGATATTCTCCCCCTCGATCAGATCGTAGGAACTTGATCTTCTTGTTACGATGATTTTCAACTTCACTCTGAAATTGTTTGAACTTTTCAAAAGTTTCAGACTTATGCTTCATTAAGTAAACATACCCATATCTACTTAAGTCGTCAGTGAAGGTGAGAAAATAACGATATCCACCGCGCGCCGTTACACTCATCGGACCGCACACATCAGTATGTATGATTTCCAATAAGTCACTTGCCCGTTCCATTGTCCCTGAAAACGGGGTCCTTGTCATCTTGCCCATGAGGCACGGCTCGCACGTGTCAAGTGATTCAAAATCAAGAGACTCCAAAAGTCCATCAGCATGGAGCTTCCTCATGCGTTTCACGCCGATATGACCGAGACGGCAGTGCCACAAGAAAGTGGTATTATCATTATCTACTCTACATCTTTTGGCATCAATGTTATGAACATGTGTATCATCACTATCGAGATTCAATAAGAATAAACCCCTAACTTCGGGTGCATGACCATAAAAGATATTACTCATATAAATAGAACAACCATTATTCTCTGACTTGAATGAGTAACCGTCTCGCAATAAACAAGATCCAGATATAATGTTCATGCTTAACGCAGGCACTAAATAACAATTATTCAGGTTCATAACTAATCCCGATGGTAATCGAAGAGCGAGCGTGCCGACGGCGATCACATCAACCTTGGAACCATTTCCCACGCGCATCGTCACTTCGTCCTTCGCCAGCCTCCGTTTATTCCGCAGTTCCTGTTTAGAGTTGCAAATGTGAGCAACCGAACCGGTATCAAATACCCAGGCACTACAACGAGAGTTGGTAAGGTACACATCAATAACATGTATATCACATATACCTTTGTTGTTGTTGGCCCCCTTCTTGTCCGCCAGATACTTGGGGCAGTTCCGCTTCCAGTGGTCGTTCCCCTTGCAATAGAAACACTCAGTCTCTGGCTTGGGCCCAGCCTTGGGTTTCTTCACTGGATTAGCAACTGCTTTGCCACCCTTCTTAGAGTTACCCTTCTTGCCCTTGCCATTCTTCTTGAAACTAGTGGTTTTATTGACCATCAACACTTGATACTCCTTCTGGATGTCTGCCTCAGCGACTTTCAGCATCGAAAACAGCTCGGCGATGGTCTTGTTCATCCCTTGCATGTTATACTGCTGCACGAAGCTCTTGTAGCTTGGAGGGAGTGACTGGAGAATTCTGTCAATGATAGCCTCATCCGGGAACACAAGTCCCAGATCAGCTATGCCGGTATAGTACCCAGACATCTTCAGTAAGTGCTCACTGACAGACGAATTCTCCTCCATCTTGTAAGCGAAGAATTTATCGGTGGTCTCATACCTCTCGATCTTAGCATTCTTCTCAAAGATGAACTTCAACTCCTGGTACATCTCATATGCACCATGACGTTCAAAACGCCTTTGAAGTCCTCCTTCCAAGCCGTACAACATGGCACACTGCACTATCGAATAGTCATCCGAACGTGTCTGCCAGACGTTCAAAACGTCTGCAGGGGCTGTAGGAGCGGGGGGGTCACCTAGCGGTGCATTCAGGACATAAACCTTTTGGGCAGCTGTGAGGATGATCCTCAGATTGCGGAGCCAGTCCACAAAGTTGCTCCCGTCATCTTTCAGTTTAGCTTTCTCTAGGAACGCATTAAAATTCAGGGGAGCTACTGCGCGAGCCATCTACAACCAAAAATTTGCAAAGACATTTTAGACTATTGTTCATGATAAGTGAGTTATTACCTAATCAAATTAATTATAACTCCCACTCAAATTGACATCCCTCTGGTCATTCGAGCGTGACATGATCCAAATTCACCAACCCAAGTCCGATCATCACGTGAGATGAGGTGGTGTCAATGGTGAACATCAACATGTTGATCATATCTACTATATGACTCATGCTTGACCTTTCGGTCCTCCGTGTTCCGAGGCCATGTTTGTACATGCTAGGCTCGTCAAGTCTAACCCGAGTGTTCTGCATGTGCAAAACTGGCTTGCACCCGTTGTATGCGAACGTAGAGTCTATCACACCCGATCATCACGTGGTGCTTCGAAACGACGAACCTTCGCAACGGCGCACACTCGGGGGGAACACAATTTTATCTTGAAATTTTAGTGAAGGATCACCTTATAATGCTACCGTCGTCCTAAGCAAAATAAGATGCATAAAAGGATTAACATCACATGCAAATCATAAGTGACACGATATGGCCATCAACTCGTGCTTTTGATCTCCATCTCCAAAGCACCGGCATGATCTCCATTGTCACCGGCGCCACACCATGATCTCCATCATCATGATCTCCATCATCATGTCGCCATCGGGGTTGTCGGCGCCCACCATGCTCTTACTACTATTGCTACCGTTTAGCGATAAAGTAAAGCATTACAAAGCGCTTAATGATTGACACGCAGGTCATACAAAAATTAAAGACAACCCTATGGCTCCTGCCGGTTGCCGTATGCATCGACATGCAAGTCGATATTAACTATTACAACATGATCATCTCATACATCAAATATATCTCATCATGTCATTGGCCATATCATATCACATACATACCCTGCAAAAACAAGTTAGACGTCCTCTAATTTGTTGTTGCATGTTTTACGTGGCTGATATGGGTATCTAGCAAGAACGCTTCTTACCTACGCAAAACCACAACGGTGATATTCAAGTTGCTATTTAACCTTCTACAAGGACCGCCTTGTTCTATTCCGATTCAACTAAGATAGGAGAGACAGACACCCGCCAGCCATCTTATGCAACAAAAGTCACATGTCTGTCGATGGAACCGGTCTCATGTACGTGGACATGTAAAGTTGGTCCGGGCCGCTTCATCCCATAATACCGCTGAATCAAGAAAGACTAAGGAGGGCAGCAATTTAAACATCAACGCCACAAACCCTTTTGTGTTCTACTCGAGAAAGCATCTACGCAAGATCCTAGCTCTGATACCACTGTTGGGGAACGTTGCATGGAAAACAAAAAAATTTCTCTACGTTCACCAAGATCAATCTAGGAGATGCTACTACGAGAGGAGAGTTGGATCTACGTACCCTTGTAGATCGCTAAGCGGAAGCGTTAAGAACGCGGTTGATGGAGTCGTACTCGCCGCGATTCAGATCGCCGAAGATCCTAGCACCGAAGCAACGGTGCCTCCGCGTTCTTCACACGTACGGCTCGGGGACGTCTCCTCCTTCTTGATCCAGCAAGGGGTGGAGGAGAGGTTGATGGAGAACCGGCAGCACGACGGCGTGGTGGTGATGGTGGAGAAGAACTCCAGCAGGGCTTCGCCTAAGCACCGCGGGAGAAGATATTATGGGAGAGGGAGGGCAGCACCGAGGCACGAACTTGTATTGGCTGCCCTCCCTTTGCCTCACTATATATAGGGGGGTGGAGAGGGGAGGGGCGCCCTAGGGTTTCCCCTAGGGGCGGCGGCTAGGGCAAGGGGGAAGGGGGCGGCGCCCCCTGGGGTTAGGGTTTCCCCCCCCAGGTGCCTTGCCCCCCAAGGCTAAGGGGGTGCGGCCACCCTAGGGGGTCCACCTCCCTTGGCGCACAAGGAGAGGGCCCAGGGGGGGCGCACAGCCCTATGAGGGCTGTTGTGTCCCCCCTTGTGGCCCATTAGGCCCAGAAACACTTCCGGGACCCCCGAAACCCTTTCCGGTACTCCGCCGATTTCCCGATGCTCCCCGGAACACTTCCGGACTCCGAAACCTTTCATCCTATATATCAATCTTCGTCTCCGGACCATTCCGGAGACCCTCGTCATGTCCGGGATCTCATCCGGGACTCCGAACAACCTTCGGTAACCATGCACTATTCTCACTAACAACCCTAGCGTCACCGAACGTTAAGTGTGTAGACCCTGCGGGTTCGGAAACCATGTAGACATGACCGAGACACTCCCAGGTCAATAACCAATAGCGGGATCTGGATACCCATATTGCTTCCCACATGTTTCTCGATGATCTCATCGGATGAACCACGATGTCAAGGATTCAGGCAATCCCGTATACAGTTCCCTTTGTCTCGTCAGTATGTTACTTGCCCGAGATTCGATCGTCGGTATCTCTATACCTAGTTCAATCTCGTTACCGGCAAGTCTCTTTACTCGTTACCGTAATACATAATCCCGTGACCAACTACTTAGTCACTTTGAGCTCATTGAGATGACGTATTACCGAGTGGGCCCGGAGATACCTCTCCGTCACACGGAGTGACAAATCCCAGTCTCGATCCATGTCAACTCAACGGATACCCTCGGAGATACCTGTAGAGTACCTTTATAGTCACCCAGTTACGTTGCGACGTTTGGCACACACAAAGCACTCCTACGGTGTCAGTGAGTTACATGATCTCATGGTCATAGGAACTTATACTTGACATGCAGAAAACTATAGCGATAACTGACACGATCAAAAGCTATGTTTAACGTTTGGGTCTCGTCCATCACATCATTCTCCTAATGATGTGATCCCGTTATCAAATGACAACTCATGTCTATGACCTGGAAACCGCGGTCATCTTTGATCAACGAGCTAGTCCTGTAGAGGCTCACTAGGGACACAAAGTCTGTCTATTTATCCACACATGTATTTGAGTTTCCAATCAATACAATTATAGCATGGATAATAAACGATTATCATGAACAAGGAAATATAATAATAACTCTTTTATTATTGCCTCTAGGGCATATTTCCAACAATACATGCCTAATTTTTGATATTTGCCTAGATGATCATTACTTTTCTGTGTGCCTTGCCCCAAGTTAGATTCATGATGTATCTCATCCATGCAGCGCCCAACCATCCATCTCCCTAGCCTACAGTGTTTCAATCCTGCTGGTTATTAGTTGTTACTTTTGCTGTTCACTTTTGCTGTCACCACCATCACTATCATATCACCGTTACCACTTATCTTTTGTTGCAAGTAAGTATATTTCAGGTGCGGTTGAATTGACAACTCAACTGTCAAAGCTTATAAATACTCTTTGGCTCCCCGTGTGTCGAATCTATAAATTGGGTTATTCATACCCGCGAAGACTATCTCGATCCCTTATGGTTGAGGGTTATCAAGTATCGTTTTCTGGCGCCGTCGCCAGGGAGCATAGCAATATTTACAAGTCTACTTGAAGTATCCTACCTGCTGCACTTCATCCGCTATGGGTAAGAAAGGAGACCCCAAGGTTACGATCTTACTATCTACTACAAGAAGAGGTATTGTTCTGAACACTAGTGCTACACTTGATTCACCTTCTATTATGAGTAAGTTTGCCTCACCACCACCACATGATGCTTCTACTGAATCTGTTACTATGTCCGATACTTTTGATGATGCTTCTACTACTCTTGATGATATTGGTTCACTTGGTTATGCTCTTGAGAAACAGATCGCTGCTGCTGCAAAAAAATCTGGAATTGAAATTCCTGTTACTCGCTACCCTATTGGTGGAACTTATGATTATCCTGATTTGAGTAAACTCAAGGAGAGACTCCTTGATGATGTTTACATTATGCTTGATGATGATTTATGCAGGGAACTGACAGAGTTTGCCGACTCTGACCCTGAAGCTATTAAGAAGCTGCTTGAAAAACACTCCTTGAAGAACAAGACTGTTCCTGATCCTGAATTTGCTACATCTCCTATATGCATCAATGTAATGCCCAGGATGGGACTATACCTCCTACGTGTCGAGGCACGACTTAAAGGTATAAGCCCATTCTGGAATGATCTCAAGTTTGGTATCTTTGCACGAGTCATGTAAAAGAGGGGTTAAATTGCAAAAGCAGATAGTTGGCTTACACTCGCCACTTCACACAATAAATTACATAAGCAAAACATCATTCAAAACATCACAACCCATCTAAGGGTAAGATCCAAAAGACAAGATACCAAACAACATAAAGCCACAGGTCCGAGTCGAATCCTAGTAGAAGCTACCAAACAACACCGATTAGGAAAGGTATGGAATCAATATTTGACATTGAAGCAACTCGAATACCAGAATCAAATCAAAACAACGGATAGATATGTTTATGAAGAAGATTATGTTGCAACATATCTATCCGAACAGAGAATTGAACGAATGAATTACGTAGGTACATCAACTTGACGAGAAGCCACTTGGGATAACAAAAGATAAATAAAAGCAACAAGGATCAGATAGAACAAATACAAGATAGAAGCTTCGCTCGACATATTCGTGCTGAAAGCTCATGGAACATGTTACAAAAGGGTTTTGCAATCCCCGGATCAGCATAGCCAAGGATCCTTTAAGATGCAACTCCCGATCGGAACAAGCCCATAAAACCACTTCACTCAATGTAGAACCCCGAACTTCATATCATGCATTCATTGGAAGAATGCCTAGAACTACTAGATGAACCCACCTATTAATTTCCGAAAGTTCCCAGTTATGCAATCAGGTGTTGGGGATACAGGGGAAGCACCGCGCACTCAACTCTAATCCTACATCCAGCTGTATCCATCCTTCAACACATAACCAGTTATCTCCGGAAACCGTTTACCTCGGACCTTCGAAACGCATCTACTATACAAGCTATGGCAATACTCCCGAACTACCTCCCCAGTACTGGGTGATGTCGGGGTTATCTTGCCACTAACCGCATAGGAGAGTTTTCGATGTCGGCCGTCTTAAGTATTCCAGAACCGATGCGATATATTTGTGACGACAACACCTCGGAGCTCAACTCCCCCGGACACTGCCACAACCCCTAAATGACAGGAGGCATCGAGAACAATGTTCTCGTCACAAATACATCGGAACAATCCAAACAATACTCGTGAGAACCTAAAAAAAATTTGCTGCAATTTTTGAGAGTAAAAGAGGCAAGAGTAATCGTCAGGAGTCCTCACCAGAGTGAAAAGAGATGAGGAGCAAAAGAAATCCTACTCTCCGATATATATATATAGGACTCAAAACATTTTCAATTGTGTGCCTAGTCTCAACCGTCAACGATTCGATCAATCAGTGGGGGCTCCTAGGTCGGAGAAGGCTCTGAATAACAACTTGTAATGCCCAGGATGGGACTATACCTCCTACATGTCGAGGCACGACTTAAAGGTATAAGCCCATTCTGGAATGATCTCAAGTTTGGTATCTTTGCACGACTCATGTAAAAGAGGGGTTAAATTGCAAAAGGAGATAGTTGGCTTACACTCGCCACTTCACACAATACATTACATAAGCAAAACAACATTCAAAACATCACATCCCATCTAAGGGTAAGATCCAAAAGATAAGATACCAAACAACATAAAGCCACAGGTCCGAATCGAATCCTAGTAGAAGCTCTACTGATCATCGAAACGTCACAAGCATACGACCACTCTCTTCATCGAGCTCCTGGTGGAGTTCTGATCCAACTCCTGCATCAAACTCGGCTGAACCTGCATCTGGTGTTGTAGTATCTGTGAGCCACGAGGACTCAGCAATCCCATAACCATGGGTATCAAGACTAGCAAAGCTTTATGGGTAGGAAGAGGTAAAGTTGTGAGGTTGCAGCAGCGGCTAAGCATAATATGGTGGCTAACTTACGAGTACCAGAATAAGATGAGAATCTACGCAAACGGTCGCAACTAGTGGTGATCGCTAAAGATCATGTACTACATACGAGTCAAACATAACCCCACCGTGTTCTCTTCTCAAAGTGAAAACAGACAGTCACGGTTACTCACGCAGTTGTGTGTTTTACTTCGGATCCTCTGTCAAGTTTTCTACAACCGGACATTAACAAATTCTAATCTGCCACATAACCGCGGGCACGGCTTTCGAAAGATCATAACCCTGCAGGGGTGTTCCAACTTAGCCCATCACAAGCTATCACGATTAGCTGAAGTGATAAATATAATATCATCACCCCTTATCTTAGGGAAAATCCGATCAGGCTCGACTTCCCGGTGCACAAGACATTTCGACAATGGTAAAACAAGTCCAGCAAGACCTCCCGGTGTGTCGACACCCTGATAGTAGCCGCGCGTATCTCGTCTCAGGCCACGACCGGATGGGCAATTCTACAGGTTTATATCAATCCCCGAGTTTCCTCGTGGTGACCCCGCAGAACCCCCATTTGGGACCAACACCATCAGCACTGGCCCCCCTACTATGTAGAAAGAATCCTCTGGTAGCGCTAACTCCCTATGAAATTTAATTAATTAATTAAGTTGTTATTATGAGCAAATTAAAACCAATGTTGGGCCATGCTGGAGGAGTTTTATTCGAAGTCGAACTGTCAATGGGTCCCCATCCACCCATCGTGTAAGGAACGCAAAAGCAAGGAACATAATGCCGGTTTATCAGTGCTTAAGGTGGTATGAGTGGAACAAAACACCGAGCAAAAGGCCAAGCCTTCCACCCATGCCCAGTATATAGGTGTGTTAATAATAATAATAGATATTGTGATATTCCAACAACAAGCTTACTCCTGGAACGATCTTCATCTTCACCTGCAACTAACAACGCTATAAGAGGGGCTGAGCAAGCGATAACATAGCCAAACAGTGGTTTTGCTAGGAAGGTGTCAAAGGTTAGAGGTTTCATGGCAACAAGGAGAGGCTGACATAAAAGATGGGTAGCGCGACATGTAACGATAGCATCGAGACAACTAAGCATGGCAATGGTAGTAAAGGTATCCAATGGGTATGATCATCTTGCCTGGGATTCCGCGAGGGAGAAGAACGCGTCCAAGAAGAAGACGAAGAAGAAGCCTCACAACTCCGGAACAAAACCGAAGCTAACAAGAGAAGCAACCGGAAAGAAGCAAACAACACGGTAAACACACAAGCTTAAACATGGCATACGATGCACATCCAAGCATGATGCATGTCCGGTTTAATTATGCATGGCATGGCAAAGTGCACAAACAACACTACAAGTTAAGTGGAGCTCAATATGCAACGAGTTGCATATTGATGAAACACCACATGTTATTTATTTAGTTGACTCTCGTTAATTTACAAGACAAGATTAAATGTTTTTAACATAGCAAGAGGTGAAGCATAATAAAACTACACTAATTAGGCATTTTAAATGAGGCCGGAAATAACAACAACAATTCCGGAAAATCCCCATGAGCACGTTTAGCAATTTTTAAGCAACAACAATTCACACATTTAATGTTGTTAATATGATGCGAATGACATGATCAAGTTTATGCAATTTATTAATAGGTTAACATGAAGATGATAGGAGATGATAAGGAGCACTTGTCCCATGGTGGAAAGAGGTGCCACGGCGACGATATCCAAAATGATGCCACGGCATCATATCGGTTCCGGTAACTCGTTGAGAGACCGGTGCAAAAGGTGACGGAGAGCGAGCGAAACAAGAAGAAAGGTGGGGTGATCCCGTCACCGGGTTCCCACGGGTTGGCGACGAGGCAACCGAGGAGCATGACAAAAGGTCGAAACGGGCACGGTGCACACAAGGGAAACATCTCATACAACACATGCATTCCACGGTCATCGTCTCGGGGTTATACCTTCGAAGCGTTCGTTCTCGGAGGGGTTCGAGTCGTCGAGGGATGTAGTGGTACACGGGTCGTAGAGGAAGTAGTTGTTCACGAGGTCGCCAACGAGTAGTCGTTCCGTTCGTAGAGGTACTTGAGGGTATCGGCGACGGTAGTTGTTCACGTTCGTAGAGGTACACATTCCGTAGATGTTCGTGTCGCGAGAAGAGGTACTTGGCGCATCCGGTAGTCGTGGTACTTGCCGTAGGGGTACACGTCCATGTAGTGGTACTTGCGGTCTCGGCGACGGTAGTGGTACATGCACGTAGTGGGAACTTGTCGCATCAGTAGATGTACTCGTATTATGTAGATGTTCGGGTCATCGTAGAGGTACTTGGTGCTTCGGGCTGCCATCGTTACTCGTTTGTAGATGTACATGTATCCTGGCACTTGGCGAAAAAAACACAGCAGCAACAAAAGGAGATGGGCTACACGACAGAGTAGCTGCGCCTTAGCGAACAACATCAGCAACAAAAGGAGGCAGCACGGGCGACGAGGCCGTGGCAGCGTCATGGCGATGGAGGAAACGACGGCGGCCGATGGGCTTCCAGCGGGGCGATGGGGACGCAGGGCGCGGGTCGCAGGGGCTGCACGAGGGGGCTCCTCCCCTCGCGAGGTGGTGCAGGGGCCTGGCGGATCGAGGCCACCAAGGAGGCAGGGGCGGCCGGCTGCTTCTGGTAGGAGGCGCGGTCGAGGAACTCGGGAGGAGAGGCAGAGGCTTCGTCCTGGGGCGACGGGAGGGAGAGGGTGCGGGGCGCTGCTCTCGGCGCTGGTGGAGGAGGCCCGCAGCCTTGGCGCTTGGCGAGGAGGAGAAGTGCGGCGCGGCATGCACCCATGGAGGCGAGGAGGCACGCGGAGAGCTGGAGATGGAGGGCGCCGGCTGCGGCCCTGGGGCTCCATGGTCGGAGGTTG